>JAWWES010000001.1:12213258-12241301 GCA_035583135.1 Lophotriccus pileatus
CTGGGACCCCAGAGCTGGAGGCAGCACTGCAGGTGGGGTCTCACCAGAGCAGAGCAGAGGGCCAGAATCCCCTCCCTGCCCTGCTGCCCACACTGCTTTGGATGCAGTTATGGAGGGTGCTGTTGCTTTGAAGCCTATATTGAGCTGAGGAAGCAGAAATATTGCATGTTCCAAAGCTATTTGCAAATTCACACTGTATTATCCCTTCACCTGTATTATCCCTTTCACCCTTGAAAGACCAGCTATCCTTAAATACAGTCACCTGTACAAAGACCTTGTTCAAGATTAACTACACAAAGAACTTCAAGTGACAGCACTTCAAATAAACCTCTAGACAGGAGCAAAACTGATTTTCAGAAGTGCACCCTACATAAGCATCTATTCAGGATCACCTTTTAAAGCTATCTTGGGAGAGATGGTCATTACTGTTTATTTCAATGCACAGCTCTAAACAGAATAATTTACACTCTATGATCTTTTCACTTTGAAGTCTGGCTGCCTTGGATTTTGAACTCTAATTACTTTACCTACTGGAAGCCTCAAAACCACTATCTCTCCTCCCCCAATCCTCTTAAACTGACTTCCCACAGTATTTTTTCGTCAGCAGATTAGCAAAAATCATTGAAAAGGTGAAAACCATGAAACTATTTTTTGATAATTTCGTCTTTCTTTAGGCGGATTAAAGAAGTCCTATCATTTAAAGCTGGCATTTAGCTTCACAGAGTACTTATTTTTTCTGCTATATCAGGAAGAAAAAATATTTTAAAAAGGAATTACTGGAACTGTTCTGCTCAGGACCCTGTACTGATCTGGTGTTATTAAACGAAAAAGATGTTAGGCTACCATTGGTTAAGAAATCCAGTCTTTAACCATGTTTCTTCACTTACAGGATATAATAATCCATGCTTTGTAACATCCCTGTTATATATATATGCTACATACAGAGATATTCTGTATCCTTAACAGGAGTCAATTAAGGCAGCTATGTGATTGACCAGAGAACCAGCATACCGACTTGTATGTATTCAAAATACACAGGAAAGCACAATAAATGTTAAAATAACAAGCAGAAAAAATTCTTACCCAAGTTCTCATTATAGATAGGTATGAATGCATCTCATCAATTTTATGAATATAGCCAAATAGACGCACCACACAACTTAGACTGCAAGGGCTACCTCTGTCCCACAACCTATTTCTGCTTAGTCTGTCAGCATTGCAATCTACTTTTGAAATAAAAATAAAGATGAAGGTCCTGAAGTTGTTGTGATGAAGGTTCACATAACAAGTTGCTCCAGGACCAGTCTTGGGAGCCCTTTTATTACCGCTGAGGATTTTGCTCAGAGGCATTTTGATGTAGAGTCAATATAGTGCCTCAGGAAACAGGCTAGTTGCATTACTTATTCTGTTGTTTGTGAGTAAAACTAGCTGCTGCAATGAGGACTTTTTTTTTTATGCTAGCCTAATACACAGGCTACATTTTAAAGAACTGGAGAAGGCACCATTTAGATTTTAGACTTGCTGAAAGTTACGATTATACAAAAGTATTCCAAAGATTACTGGTGGGTTTGCATCAGATTTATTAAGCACTCTTCTTGTTCACCTTGTTTCTGGTGTGCAACATCAGTAATTTTAAGAAGAAAAGCTTGCAGCTAAATGTAAATGCTGATGAGGTGTTTTTCTGTCATTCCATGCAGTTGGTCAAGTGCCCCTGTCCAATTTTAACACTGACACTACTGCTGCTCTGAGGTGAAACACCACTAGTTCGTGTAATGCCTCCCTCTGATGGCATGATGACCTATAGATCCAATGCTTTCTGAAAGGATGACATCATGGGGTTGCCCCAGTAACCCAGCAGGAGCTGCTCTGATGGCACCTCAACCCACAGCAAAAAATCAATCGGAAACCAGGGTGATGATCTCAGCTGTTACCAGCACTGGAGCCTCTCAAAGCATCAATACGGCTGCAGTGGTAGGGGAGTGAAGCCCTTTTTTAACCTTCAACTCCTCCTTATTACTAAGCAAAGCTTTGCTTGTGGCTGGGGCATTCCCAAACACCCCCCCCCATCCCTCTCCCTCTGCCTATGTTTTGACTCTGTCCTGCTGACTTTCTTTCCTCTTCAGTGGAACTCCTGCAGAGGGGTTCAGAAACTCTCCTTGAGCCACATCATCTTCTAAAGGTTTTGAAGTTTTATTTTAGTTTTCCATCAAATGTCTATTAAGTCTGGGCAAAATTAGCAGATTTCTGAGTTACTGAGGTAGATGTAGAGAAAAGGACAGAGGCACATAGATCTGTGTAAGTGCTCCCTTGTTAGGCATTAGGTGATTATTAAGAATCATGCACGTTTTTCATCAGTGCTAAGTCATATCTTCCTCAAAATAACGTATTTTGAACTTTTTTAGTATGCAGGTAGGTCCTTTTTCTCCCAGCTCAGAGGTAAGACTCATCACACTGAGCTGGGTGGGAGCTCACAGCTGCCCAGGCCTAAGGACCTGTGGTCACTGCTCCTATTCTTACTGTCTTACTAACTCTAAATGCTCAAAAAATTATGTTGCCAAATTGACACCCAGTTTCTTCCCAATTCCCTACCTTTTCACGTCCATGCTTTGCTCTTGAATCCTTGAGCTACCAATAAATTGCTCTGCCAAAAATCCTATTTCAGCCTTAATTTTACCTCTTCTCATTTTCAGGGTGCTGTCTCACGTGGCAGCACCTTTTCTGACACCCAACTGGGAATTAAAGACCTGTGGCCCAGAACCCTAGGAAGGTGAGGAGGTGAGCAGGGAAGGTACTGGTGGGTTACCAAGAGTGTAAACTGAATGTCAGAGGGGAAAAGAGTAAATTTTCAGGTATTACAAGCATTGAGAAATGAACAATGATTTGTTTTTGTTGTTAATACCAGGAAAAGAGTGATGGGATTTCTCACACTGTTCCTGCTGAGTCAGGGGTGGAGGTGCCAATGAGCAGAGAAGGATGCTTGTGCAGAGAAGGACTGGGAGGTGTCCGATATGGCCACCTTAGGAAGGGCCAACAGAAAAGAATTAACTACATAACTACATGTTCAAAGGGCAAATTAATTTCTTCTCAGTAACTGAGGAAAACAGTCCTTTAAATAAACATTCAAGCAGATGGCAGATAAACCAGCGATTGTAAGACATTCCTGCAGATTTAAGGGCTTTATGGCAACGGGAACCGTATGGGATACAAATTAAAGGGAGATGAAAAACTCAATAAAGTTCTGTTTTTCATTTCACCACAGGATCCACCTCTGACTACTGTTATGATTACACTACCAAACAATAGTAATTTAGTAGCATCTTTGTTTTTTCCACTCTACTGCAGAATTTAATCTACTTCGAGAGCCATGGCCACTGGCATTCCTACTTCCCTTCCTTCCAACACGCTGTCTTAACATACCATCCTTTTGAAACCATTTTTTTAAAACTTGAAGCCAAGAGATGCAAACACATTTAATCATTGTGAAACAAAAGTGAACAGAGAGCTGCTTCACACAACACAATAAAAAAAGGACTTCTTTAAAAAAAACAGACTTACTTGCAGACATTGTGAATATAAACCCTGACTTTCTTTGGCTGGAAGCATCATGATTTTGAGATGTTTTAGAACCATAGCTATTGTGTGGAAGTTTTCTTAACATAAAACTCAACTAACTTTAATAACCTCAATGCTGTTTCTACAGATACAGCTTTTTTAATGTTGTTTCAGTTATACATCACCAATTTTATATCCAGTAAAAACCAGAAACTACATTTTGTTCATTCTTAGAACCAAAAGTCCTGGGGAAAAAATTAATAAAATAAGCAATCTGCTAATCTGGAAAAAAAAAAAAAAAGTAACAGATTGCTTTATTACATTTCCTTCAAAATTAAATCCACTATTTAAATATGTATAAGTCAATCTAAATCTCCTAACTGCAAAACAAATTCAACTGCCTGTGCAATCTATTATATGTTTCCCACATGTAATTAGCATTTCTCATTTTGACAGAAACAGTTGCATTATCCAGACAGGGTTATAGAATCATGGAAAAATTTGGGTTAGAAGGGAGCTCACCTATTTCCAGTCTCCCTGCCATGGGCAGGGACATCTTTCACTAGATCAGGTTGCCCAGAGGCCCATCCCACCAGGCCTTGAACACTTCCAGCGGTGGGACATGCACAACTTCTCTGGGAAACCTGTTCCAGTGCCTCACCACCCTCACAGTAAAGAATTTTTTCCTAATACTGCTGTTTTATATGTCAGAGATATTTTTAATTAAAAAAAAAACAAAAAAAACACCAGCCAACCAACTAAAAAAAAAAATCAATGCTGTTCCAAGGATCTGATTAATTAAAAAGCAGCAACAAGCCCCAAGCCCCCTTCCCACTTTCTGGACATGGCTGGTTGGCATGGAAACCAACACAGGCATTATCCATGGGGGACTAACAGATTACACCTGCCCAACATGAGATCCCAAATTAGGAAACAGGGAGAACAATATTTTCCTAATGCAATTGCTCCTAAAAAAAATGAAGATTCTGCATGAAAATAATAGATTAAGCTCTTAAATGGATCTACCTGTGGTATGCTCTATCACATGGATCTCATTTTGATCAAGATGCCTCTTTGTGAATTTAATTACTGCCTAATGCAGTCTTAGATGCAGCTGTGTTCTCACTGTTGGAGTCTGCAGGCACTGCAATACAAATAAAGTAAGAAAAGGTTTCAGGACTCAGTTTCGGTGAATGTTTTTATTTGTAATATATTCCTTTGTTAGAAGAAAATAATTCAGTTTCATTACCACTAGCAATTGCAAAAAAACCCAGAAACAAACAACCCCCAAACTGTAGCACTTCTACCAGTTTTCAGAGAGCATTTAATTAAGATTCTTTTGTTAAGTGTGCCAGTTTCTGGACAGTTCATGTTACTATTTTAAATAAGCAATAGCTTATAATGCAAATGTAAACTGTAAGCCTTAAGCTGTTAGTCTCTCAAACTGGATTTTCGTTGAATCTTAGAATCATAGAATCATTGAATGGTTTGTGTTGGAAGGGACCTTAAAGATTATCTCATTCCAACCCTGTATCATGGACACGGACAACTTACACTAGACCAGGTTGCTCAGAACTCCATCCAACCTGGCCTTGGACACTTCCAGGGATGGGGCAGCCACAACTTCTCCTGGCAACCTGTTCCAGTGCCTCACCACCCTCACAGGAAAGAATTTTTTTTGTATATCTAATCCAAACCTACTCTCAGTTTGAAGCCATTCCCCCGTCTCCTGTCACTACAGGCCCTTGAAAATAGTCTCTCTCCGTATTTCCTGTAGGTTCCCTTCAGGTACTGAAAGACTGCAAATATGTCATCCCAAGGCCTTCTCTTTTCCAGGCCGAACAATCCCATTTCTCTCAGCCTTCCCTCATAGCAGAGGTGCTCCATCCCTCTGATCAACTTGGTGGCCTTCTCTGGACTCACTCCAAGAGGTTGATTTCATAGGTGTTCATGGCCTCAAATACCATTTTTGCACATGCAACTCTTCCCCCCTCTGCCTGTTCGCCACGTACTCGAAACACGTGCAACTCAGGTCTGAAAACTTGAAGAACCAACACTTCTTACACAGAAACCACTCAAATTTAAGGCAAGATCTAGGGAAACAGCTCAAATTCAACTCAATATTTACACCACATAGATTTCCTAGTGAAAGTCAGGATGTGCATGCGATGGTAAGCCATTTTCTGATAGCCATGTCAGTCCTCTTAAAAGTCTCTGGGCTGCAGAGATGTGCAGCAGGAACTGCAGTTCAGAGCTGCCAGACAGCTGGGGAACATGCCAACCCCCTCTGCAACTTGAGTTTGAAGAAAAAAAAAAGAAGTTATATAATTAATTTTCTTTTAAGCACATGTACTAGGTATATGCTTTCCTTTCCTCCAAGTCACCATCTTAAAACTTTGTTTCTCCATGGGTTACGTGTTCCTGAAGTTATCATTACTAATTATAATCCCTCTTGGAAATGAAAGAACCCCCCTCAACTTTGCCTGGATCCAAAACATAACAAAAATAAAACTTCAAAATGTAGTAAGAAGGACTTCAAAGGGTAGATGTTATGCTTTTAATTCCCACAAAAGCAAACAGCAGAAGTGCTGAGTAGAACTTAATTCTCCTCACTATCCAGTTGAACTGAAATTGACCCTCATCAGTCTGATCAGATACTTGGGGAATCCAGATCCAGCCTCTCTTAGACTACACAATGGCCACTTCCACAGGAGTAACAGAATCCCAAAATGGCTAAAATTGGAAGCAAACAATCTCCAGTTGGAAGGGTCCAGCCTCCCTGCTCAAGCAGGGTCATCCTGGAGCACATGGCATAGGATTGCATCCAGACAGTTCTGGACTATCTCCAGTGAGGGAGACCCCTCAGCCTCTCTGGGTAACCTGTTCAGTGCTCAGTCACCGCACAGCAAAGAAATTCTTCCTCATGTTCAGGTGGAACTTCCTGTGCATCAGTTCCTGCCCATTGCCTCTTCTCCCATTGCTTGGCACCACCAGCAGAGCCTCGTCCATGCCCTGACACTTCCCTTCAGGTAGTTGTATACCTTGATAAGGTCCCCTCTCAGTTGTCTCTTCTGGGGGCTGAACAGGCCCAGCTCCCTCAGCCTTTCCTTGTAAGAGATGCTCCACTCCCTTAATCATCTTCATTGCCCTCCATTGGACCCACTCCAGGAGCATCACGTCCCTCCTGTCCTGAGAAGCCCAGAATCAGACACAGCACTCCAGATGGTCCTCACCAGGACTGAGGGGCAGGATCACCTCCCTGACCTGCTGGCAATGCTCTTCCCAATGCACCCCAGGATACCACTGGCCTTCTTGGCCCCAGGGCACAGTGCTGGCTCATGGACAACTTGTTGCCTGCCAGGACCCCCAGGTCCTTCTCAACACTACTTCTCTCACCTGACCCTGACCTTGGCACTGCCTCAGTAAGGTTCACAGACAGACTTGCACATGGAGATGAACCCATCTTCCGACAACTGGAATTAGGGATTGGCTAGTGCACATTTACTCACAGACCCAACTGCATACACAAACAGTGATGCTGCAGATTTTTTCCCCTCCTGAATCACAGAATACCCAGGCAAGTTCAAGTCCCTACTCATGCACTTTTGGAGAAAGTTTGGAACAGCTGGAGAATATGGAGGAAAATGATTAAACAAACCCATAAAAACAACCTGTCTTATGTCACCTAGGTATCACTGTATGTAGGGCAATCCATAAACCTACCCTGACCTTCAGCTTCTCAGCTTGATTTTAAAATCAAACCTACTCCTTCAGCTCAGCTATGTAACTTGCTCCCTGTTTCCACATAAAGAACTAAAAGCATAAAGATTTTAACTTTTGTGTGTGTATGTGTATCTTCCACCCTCCTCCCCTCCCCCTGACTTTTCCAGTGCAACTCAGCAACATTCAGTTACTTAAATGCAGCTCTGCACAATTTTTGGCAAAGACTGATTTCCTGTCATAGAAGACTGATAGAAGTTAAGAAAAGCAGAGGCTGTTCTGTTTTAGAATGTATCATTACTACTTGCATTTCAAAATTAAAACATTTTATCACAGTCTGATCCAACTTAATAAAGAAATCATAACAAGGCAGTGTAGTATTACAAATTTATTGAGTTTCGTCAAAGTAATTTTTCAGCATTGAAAATTTTACACATATAAAACAACTTCAACATCAGTGAATTAAAACCAAAGTATGTATTTTTTAAAATTTAAAGGGAGTGCTGTGCTTTTTTTAAAACATCTCATGAACCAAATTCTTCAATTATAAAGCTGATAAAAATAAGTGATACACCACTAGAGCTTTTTAACACGTGAAATTCATCTCTTTGGGAAACAATACTTTTTAAAATTGTATCATGAAAGATACAGACCTGAAAAAGGATAAACAATCATACACAAGGCATAAACATTACACAGAGTAAGTCAGACATTTTATAAAGAGATCTGGAAAAGTACCTAAAATAGTGATATTTATTTAGTATAAAATTTCAATAATAAAATATTGCTCATAATAAATAAGAAAACATGAATTTCATTAATACTGTTCTCCCCTTAAAGCTCTCTTGGATGTAACATGATCAGACCTGATCAAAATTCAAATTTTTATTTTTTCCTCTGTATGAAGGAGGCAGGTTTACAAGCTTCAGGTCATTCTTTTCTCGAAACAATTTTATTACAAACAAAATACAGGATTAATTTCAAGGTTCATGCGTAGTTATGGGAAAAAAAAATAATAATCCCCATGTGTGAATAAACCTTATTACAGTGTATTTTAATACTTAAAATATTTGCCCTTTTTCGTTAAAAACAAAGTGGAATAAGACTTCTCACGGATTATGAATGCGAAGAGAAAGCTGCCCAAGTTCTCTCAAAAGCTTCTAGATACCTGTGCAGCCATACTTAATGGCTACTGAAGGTGTCAGGGACCGTTGGCTGTACAGGGGGATAGAAGTTGCATCCCTTTATATGGGGACATTGGATTTCATCCCCGCCCGGCCCATCTGCAGACACGGCAGTTTGGAGCAGTTCTTGAGCAGCTGCTCGATCGCGATGTGACGCACGTTGAGCTCAGAGGCCAGAGAGTCCTTTTCCTGGACTTGCTGCGTCAGCTCTTCAAACACATCTGCAAGAACATCAGCAGGTTAATGCACCTGGTCCCCGTACTGCCACTGAGTTGAGGAGTGACAACACTAGGAAAGAGGCACAGACATTTCAGTGGGCTCATGAACAAGGACATTGCTCTTTCTGCTTCCAGCACAGCTTTGTATGGATCAGGAACTGAACAGGATCACTAGGTTCCAGTTTGAGGCAACCTGAGCCAAGGTGGATCGGTTTACAGCTCAAAACAAAGCTGACTCTGGCTGTATCAGCAATAGTGTGACCAGCAGCACCAGGGCAGTGACAGTCCTTCTGTACTCAGCACTGGTGAGGCTGCACCTCAAAGCCTGTGTCCACTTTTGGGCCCCACACTCCAAGAGAGACATTGAGGTGCTGGGGCATGTGCAAAGAAGGGCAACAGAGCTGGGGAGGACCTGGAGCACCAAGTCCTATGAGGAAGAGCTGAGGAAGCTGGAGGTATTTAGCCTGGAGGTAAAAAGGAGGCTCAGGTGGGACCTTTTTTCTCTCTACAACCACCTGAAAGGAGGGTGTAGCCAGGTGGGAGTCAACCTCTTCTCCCAGGTAACAAGCGAAGGACAATGAGGAAATGGCTTCACGTTACACCAGGGAAAGTTTAGATTGGATATTAAGAAACATTCCTCAATGGAAAGGTTGTCTAGCACTGGAACAGGTTGCCCAGGGCAGTGGTAGAGTCACCATCTCTGGAGGTATTTAAAAGACATTAGATATGGCACTGAGGGACACAGTTTAGTGGAGGACTTGGCAGTGCTGTGTTAATGGTTGGACTCGATGACCTTAAGGGTCTTTCCCAACCTTAATGATTCTATGATTCCAGTCAAAATCTTAAAGA
Source organism: Lophotriccus pileatus (assembly GCA_035583135.1). Classification (NCBI taxonomy): domain Eukaryota; kingdom Metazoa; phylum Chordata; class Aves; order Passeriformes; family Tyrannidae; genus Lophotriccus; species Lophotriccus pileatus. The sequence goes on from JAWWES010000001.1 coordinate 12,222,782, forward strand.
AAATACCGTGCCAGTTTGCAACACCAAAGCAAGTTACAAAATAAAAGCACCTAGAAATCTCTATATATCACATTTCCATGTGAAACAAAAGACTTCAGTTCAAAACTTAACTGATAGGAAGGCAATCAGAATTTCTTTTTTTAAACCAGAATTATTTTATTGCAATGCAGCACAAACCAAACCAAAAAGTATTGAAAAATTCTCACCCTGGATTTGCTTGAGCAGTTTTTCATTAAGTTGCTTTAACTCTCCTGGAGTCATTGTAGTCACTGAAACAATAAAATCTGTTATTACAACTACCAGTCATATAAGCATCCCTAAGCATACTCCTATTTTCTCAAATGTTCTCCTACTGGCATCCTAATAATCATCAGATGTGTGGCAGTAAGTCAAGAGGCAACATTATTTATCCGTCATTTGTGGAAGTTTGAAAATTCTCTTTTTAATCTTGACAGAGATTAGGGTTTTCTCCATAGGAAAGCCCCCTCTTCAACATCAAAAAGGTGGCAATTTGAGCCCTCAGAAGAGCAGTATCCAGAATTGGATCCAGTACCAGAATTGCTTGACACATATAAATGCTTCACCATCCTCAGACGACAAAACAGGATTTCCCAGTGGAACCTCTGCAAACACGTCTGTTTAATTGTGGGCAAGTGGACAATTCCAAGGTCAACTCTGCTGTGTCTGCAAGCCTGCAGGAAGCAGCCTCCTGACAGAATTTTAAGCACATGGGTACCTATTTCACTTGTCAAGTTTTGTGCTTTATGCACACAAGAATAACATACAGAGTTTCCACTGAGTACCTCAGTGACAAATGAAGAAAAGTCCTGGTTTGACACGAAGACCATCATATAAAAATAGAGGTTTCCTTCTGTGCCCCTGGTGAGAACTAAAAGATCCTCTGCATCATTCAAAAGCCCTTCTGTATCTCCGGCTGTGTGCATTGATCACCCTCGTAGAAAATACATACTAAGCCTCAAAGGAGGGAACTGTGACAGTATTCTACACTGCCCTTGATCAACAGCAGCAAGCAGGGGAGCACTGGCCTATTTCCTAGAACTCCCTGAACCCTGCAGTGGTGGGCACACATGGTGCCAGGCCTGCTGCTGAGATGCCCTTGGCAGCACAGGGGAGAACGACAACCCCGAACACCACAGGGGGATATAGGGCACTCAAACAGGTTTTAAGACCTTGTAATTTTAAAATACTGGTTTTATACTTCAGCTGAGCTGTTCCTGCTGTAGCTTAGCAAAGCTCTCACTGCATACTTGAGAAAAACCTATACTGCAGCTTTTTTTTCTTTTTCCTGAGATTTCCCAGGGCAAAAGGTTTCTGTGTGGCAAACTTAAAGCTTAAAGTTCTGAAAAAGATGGGGTTTACCTACCCACAGGATTATTCGATTATCCTAAGCCTTCTTTTTCAAACTTTCTCAGAGCTTGCAGCTGTGGCATGTTAACTTGCTGACAGTACTACCAAACCAAAGAAGCTGGCAATAGAACAGCCTACTTGGTACTCAAGACATAATCCCAGTTCAGAGTGAAACAGATTCACCTTTCTCCTCCATCAGCCAGCTACAGTGGTGCTGCTTCAGCCATCAGTGCAACTGAAAAGTCTTTCTCACATCTTACCACCCTTTAAACCCCAGAAAAACCCTGACAGAATTTACTATATTAATTGACAGCTAAAAATTTCACCACCCCCCCCCTTTTACACCCAGTGATAGGATGTTACTTCCCATTTCTTCATTATTTTCATCAACACTTTATCAGCTAGCAGAAAGGCTAGTTCACACATTTCATGTGTGTGTTTTGGGACAGGACTGTTTCATGTCACATTATCCTGACACTTAAGGAAAAGGGGAAAGGGAACAGAACACTGAATTTAAATAAAATGTTATTCTATCCATAGCTCAGGCAAATCTAAGAAATACTGGCCAAGCTATTTACAGCTACAATAATCTTTTTTTTTTTTCTCTTTAGTAGACAACTACGTCATTACAGTGGAAGTACCACAACAAGAAGGTACCTCATTCTGGCAGTATGACTAAGTTTTCCTTTAACATACAAATTTTATATAATCATAGAGTCTCCAAATGAATGTCATTTGAAGGTAAAGTGCATTACGCCGTCATAACAGAAGAAAAAAACCCTGTTATTGCGCTCAAAGCAGCTTTATATCCCCCTGTCCCAAAATCAAAAATCGGAGAGATGAATTCCAAGTCACTAACTTCAGTCAGACAACCCCATAAACCAGGTCAAGCTTTCATAATTCCTCTGTTAACTGCTGTCCTGATTTATGCAATCCTAATTTATGACTCCAGCAGACAGGTGGTCAAACAGCCCAGTGTATCTGCTTTGATTTATGGCTTTAAGGTTATTCATTCACTACAAATGCAACATGACACACCATACAGCAGTTAAGTAAGTTCCTTTTATAAAGAATAAGAAATGACTCAACTTTGCAAGGACAGATTTGTCAGTTTGTTAAAAAGATGGTAGACTAAAGAAGCTAAACCCAACTTTTTACAGTACCTGTTCTCACTCTGTCTTCTGACATTCCAAATTCCATTATTATCTTGTTTTTCAACAGACTATTTTATCAGTGTTTTTGTTTCCTTTTTCAGGTCTTTTGAAATTCAGAAACCCTCCCCAATCACTTTCCTCATCTACAAAAGTAAGAGTGGATGCACTCCAGTTTAGGACCAAACACTGTTCTAAAATAAGGATGGTAACTGCAGATACGTGTAGGATTCTAGTCCTAACACATTTCATGCAGGCTGATTCCAGAAACACTAGAATATCCAAAATTTCCTAAAGATTTCTTCTAGTCATCTTCTTCTTAACTAACAGGAAAACTTATGTTCTGTTATTTTCAATATCACCACAGTCATCAGAAGATTGCTCAAGTCTACTGCTACAGCCCTTAATAGGACATGGTGGCACAAAGGCCTTCGCATTTTCTTGTGCTCAGTAAAGAGATGGAAAAAAAAATCCAGTAAAATGCACAAGGAAGGTCTGCTACTATTAAGAATGTTTCACTTTTTATGTTATTTCACAGGTTTGCTCTGCTACCTAATCTCTAATTTCCCCGCTGCTTAGGGCAGCTCTCTCTGAAGTGTAACTTAGGGCACCACATAAGTTTAATAAGAAAGATTTGTAGGAGCTGAGTAACCTCCACAGGCAGGGCTGTGCAACTCCCAGGAATGACATACTGAAGTGGCTTTTCTAGCATAAATTAGACATGTCCTGTATGACACTGGGGTAGAGCTAAGAGCAAAATTAAAACACCAACCAAACCCTCCACACTATTTGCTTAGCCATATAGCCTTTTTCTTCACAGATTTTACCTCCCGGATTTCAGGATGAGAATCAGTGCCCTGTGGGGACATGAAGTGGTCACAAAATGCCCTTGCTTGCTAGGCTGGATGTAAACAGATAAATACTCACGTTCTTCCTTGCTGTATTGAGGATGCCTCCTATGAACACTGGTAAGCGAATCGCCTTCAGCCTTTTCAGCTTTCTGGACTTGGTTGTGTTTAGACCACAAAACACTGCTGCAACAGAAGGTAGCACCGAGTCTGAAATCAGGGGATTCTCTTTGTTCCAGAAGAGTTTGTGAGCAGCTTGAGATGCCTCCAGATTTCCCATCTATCCATTTTGCAGAGTATCTAGGTACTGGGGACTCAAACTGTGGCAGTAATTTTCTATCAGTCTGATGTCTGAAGCTAAAAAGCTGGTGTTGGGAGGTTTTTGGGCTTTCAGAATCAGAGTCTATATCCTTGTTTTGTGCATACTGTATGATCCAGTTAATCTTTTTGCTCAAGATATTTTTTACTTCTGCATATGGACTTTTAGAGAGCTTTGATCGTGGACAGTCCTGATTTGCTATTAAGTGGAATTTTTCAAAGCAGTCTCTGTGCCCCCTTAAAGATCTTGTATGTAGAAGATCCGACTTTGGTACTCCTGTAAAGACACAACAAAATACCGTGTACTCAGTTCATTTTTTAAAATCTTTACTCACAAGCAACCAAAAATACAAAAACTTAAATGATGCTTTCCTACTAACAGTCTTATCACTGAAGCAAACAAGGTTATCTCATAGCTTAAAATTTTTGAAGTTCCACTCAATCTCGAGTCCTTGGCACACAAAGTGTTCTGCACAACATAATCTCTGGTGCAGGACTTCAGCATGTGCCTCTTGGGTGGTAACACAGATGAAGCAAACTGCTAACTCACGCTGCATCACCCCTACACACAAGTGTATAAGCTGCAGAAGCAGAATAAACCCAACTGTGTATTAGCAAGTTCTATAGAACGACACTGAAGAGCATTTTGACAGCACTCATACATGCTCCCATTTCTATGCATAATGTTCTGAGCCATCTGCTCACCCACTGCAGGGTGCAGGCTTGTCTCGTCAAAGTGGCCAAACATAATTCAGATTTCAGTCGTAGTTTATTGTTTTGCACTGGTACAAGCCTGCAGCCTGGCCAGAGAAGCAAGTTCTACTACTGTCGACGCTTGCCAATGTTAAACTGTCCTGAAATTCACTTCATGTGTGCCAGTTTGGGCTGGGATAGAGTTAATTTTCATCACAGTCTGGTATAGAGCTGTGCTCTGGATTTCTGCTGAAAACAATGTTTTCATTATTGCTGAGCAGGGCTCACACAGAGTCAAGGCCTTTTTTGCCTTGCACATCTCACCCTGAGTGGGATGGGGATGCACAAGGAGCTGGGAAGGGACACAGCTGATCCCAACTGACCCAAGGGACACTCCACACCATATGGTGTTATGCTCAGCATATTAAGCAAGGAGGAGGAGGAGGAAGGGAGGACTGTTTGGAGTGATGGCATTTGTCTTCCCAAGTCACCGTCACACATGATGGGGCCCTGCTCTCCTGGGGATGGCTGAACACCTGCCGGCCCATGGGAAGCAGTGAATGAATTTCTATTTTTGCTTTGCTTGTGTGAGCAGCTTTTGCTTTCCCTATGAAACTGTCTTTACCTCAACCCACGAGTTGAGATTCTCTCCCCCATCCCACTGGGGGGGAGGAAGTGAGTGAGCAGCTGTGTGAGCCTGATTTGCTGGCTGGGGTTAAACCACATCATCTAAGATGGATGTTTGTTCTCCTCTCTGCTTGTCCTCCTTCAAGGACTATTCAAATAGCTACAGCAGGTAACTTAAACTTCAAAGTAACTGATAGTGATTGACACTTTTAAAAAGGAACACAATCTGTGAAGATCTACAGTTGGTGAGTGAACACAGATGGTATGAGAAATGACTATTTCAAAAAGTTAATAGTATCCCAGTACAAAATCACTTTCTGCAACTTCAGTGGATATTTATTTTTCTTCAGACTCACCTACAGAGTAGATTCAGAATTCATGCCCAGAGTATTGAGCAGTTTGATATTTATCCCAATACCCAGTATGCAACTTGGGAGGTTCCCAAATAATGAAACCAATTCTGTCAAACAGGGTCCTCATTGCAAATAACAACAATATACCTGTGAACCACTGGTTGAAACTGTTCAGTGCCAGAGTATTTAAACCAGCATATGATAATGTAATTTGATCTTTGAAATTAGGCAACATCAACTAAGCTGCGGCCATTTTACCTTTCAGCACACAAAAATTATTAAAATAAAAACCATGAAATGCAACAGGTAACAGAAGCTGATAACTGAGACACTAATGAGCAATTAACAGCAAGCTGCATGTTACAATTCTCAGTTATATCTGACTTACTCTCTGAAATTCTCCAGGTAAACTTTAACCCTCTGATCCCAAATGATTAGCAAATGATACACTGTCTTTTCAAGTTATCAAATGGCACAAAATCCCAAGTTACTCTCAAAACTAAGCTACAAAGGTAAAATTCTTAACACGAAACTAATGAAAACAAATCCAAGCACTTCATTTTGATCATCTCTCTGGTAACTGGTGCTTGAAGTTGGGGAGGTCAAACACTAGAATCTGCCATTATAAATTGCTGATTTTCCACTGCTTGGCCAGCTCTGAAACTCGAGTGCATCATTGTTCCGGTTGAGTTTCTAAGAGCATACACAATTTACGGGGCAAAATGTCTAAAAGAGTGGAAAATGAAAGAGAAGAGCAGCGGAATTTATTTTGTTCTTGGTAGCAGGGGAAAAAAGGTCATGAAAACAGATGTTCCTTCAGTTCATGAGATAACTATTAGAAGAAAAAAAACCCCCATATTAACCTTTTAAGGAGGAAGTTCTGAAGTAAAGTACAGAGACAGAGGACGCCTTCACCAGGCACATTCAAGATTCTCACTTTGCACCTCAAAATAGTCTTCAATCTCTTTCAGGAAACAGACATTCACTAACTTTTCTCAAGCTCTACATGATCTACTGCCTACTTGCAACGCTATTTTCCCTCTCTATATTTACAGAGGCTTAAAAAACTCCAAATAAATGTTTCTACTGAAAACAAGGAAAGACAAGTAATTTGTTTTCATGACTTCTCAGCACTATTTAAATAGAGCAAGTCTGCTTAATCCAAGTAGCATGATGGAAACATTAAATCTTTAAGACATCAAGGGAGAGCAAACACTGTCAAGAGAATTTATAAGGCAAATATATTCAGGACACTGCAAACCCTACAGACCCAGAGTGATTTGTTCAATGTTATTTGCTTTACTCGATGGATTCTTCAACATTCTTCACTACTGCTGCTCCTCATAGTGTTTTCTTTTACTTACAGAAAAACATCATCAGATCAGCTGAAAAGCACATTTTGCACAAACTTTCTATTCAATAACGTTCAGGAACCCACCTAAACATTTGACTGTAAGAAGAATGAATGAACCCAATGTCTTCTGATCACAGGACAGAGTAATCCTGTCTGAAGCTTCAAAGATTTAGGGAGGAAGAGTGAAGAGAGCTGCAGACAGCACAGTTAGTAAATCTGGGCCAAATGCAGTTCTGCACAGCCTGTTTCTGGTTCACAGCTGCCAACAGGTACCAACATCTGGTCTGCTCTCCGGAAACCACCTTTCTCCCAACTCAAAGGTCAAACGTACCCACCAAGTTTTTACTTCCTTGTTTTCTCCTGTACCCCCTCCTTCCTCAAAACTAGTAAAAGGACCACTGCCCTGTTTCTATTAAAAACAGGAAAAAAAAAAGTAATTACAAGTTTAATGAAGCGCTTCTAAAGCTGGTTCCAGAGGCCTAGGCTCTCACAGTCAGGAGCTCAGCCTGGCACATCTGACGAAGCAGGCCAGGCTACATATCTGTATGCATATACACCATTGCTTCTGGGGAAATCACAAAACAAACACCTGCACAACAAATGACAAAGTACTGCAGTATCACTTAAAATCCAGAAATTCCTTTGAGGTTGCTTCATTTTTTCAATGAGAACAAATGCTACTTGTCCAAGAGGACCAGAGTGTCAAATCACACAAAACAGCCAACACACCATTTGTTACACAAAAAAAGAACAAGTGCAGCATGACTTTATGAAGGCCCATCTGAATTTTATGTCCAAGTCATAAGCTCAAGGTTATTCAAGTCTTTCCTTTTGACAAATTCATCTTTTAAGAGTTCCCACTCCAGAGGCATGCTGCTCAAAGAAATCTACTTTATCAGAACTCAGTAATACTGAGTGCCTGAGATTAGCAATTATTACAGAAGAAAAAGAACAAGTTACTTCAAGAGTCTAATATTTGCATTTATATGCCACATACTGGCCATAACCTCCCTATTTCTGAACACAGAGAAGGTTATTGCAGAACACTTCCAATATACAAGAATACACACACGACCCTTCTAATATACAAGAATACACACACGACCCTTCTAACCAGAATTTACACTGAAAAAAACCCAGAAGGGTCTTATCTAAATATTCTTCAATAGAGTAAGAAACTGAAAATGTGCAAAACCAAACCACTTTTGTAAGAAGATTGTTAATGGATCTGCTTCAGCTTTCACATAACTGGTTTGGATTTCTAGTGTAACAAACCACCCCCCTTCCCACCCAAAAAAAACTCAGTCAATCTCTCTTTTGTCCTAAGGTGACAATTAGTCCTTTCCTACCCAGAGAACACAAATAACATCAGCCATAACCTTCTGGAAGAGCTGAGCATCGAGAGCAGCTGCTGCGCCAGCACAAACAGCAATCATGTACCAGTATTAAAGCCAGTAAGGGTATGAAACAAATCCTTCTGTTGTGGGCAATACCATCAGCTTTATGAGGCAGAAAAGATGTCCATTTCTTTTTGGTAAGACTTCATACCCGACTCAGATTACTTCCTATCTTTCCTTTCATCACAACTGAAGAAAACGCCTCCAGCTGGTAAAGTGGTGTGGATCAAGTGATATATAAAGACAATGCAGTTTTAGAACAGTCATTACTTTATTCAACACTATACACAGAGAGATGAGTAAAGCACAGTAAGACTTCTGTGACAATACAAGAAGCAGTACTGTAATTCTGATAAACAGCTACTGTCAGTTCCAGGCACTTTCAGAGGGTTTCAGTTCCATCTCAACATTTCCGTTTGCCGATACCCACCTCAAACTTTCTTATTTTTTGTCTGGTTCTTCAAGTCCACAATCATACAACCATTAGTATTTTCCCCCCACACATGTACACTTATGTCTGCATTTGCTCTTTCTCTTACTTTCCAAGAATAGGATTGCAAACTATGGCCAAGTATGCCCTACCCTTCATACTTATTTTTTCAGAGAAGGAAAAAAAACCTACTCAAAAAGCAACAAAAAGCCCACAACCATCCAGAACAGAAAATACAGGGGAAAAAAAAAATCCAGCAAAATTCACTATCACCTAGAAGACCATGTCTAACTAACATAAGACAACAAATGCTATTAGGAAGCAAGCTCATGCCAGATTTCACTCCTCAAATGAACAAGATTCACAGGCTGATGTCAAACCTCCAGATAAATCATAAAACAATAAAAGTGCTTACTACCTATTATTTGCTTCTGATTCTAGTAGCCCATTTGTCCTAGATGTAAGAATATCTCACTTCACTCAGCAATGTTTTTGTATGTTGACTTGTGGAACAGCACTTCCTATTTAAGTACTAATATTTAGGCAAAAAAAAAAATTTGTCAATTTCAATTTCTAAGCTTGGCAAGGTAGATAGTCAACATGTGTCCTAATCCACTCCTGTGAAGCAATTTTGTAAATGAATGACCAGCTATCAGGCAATTTAGTACACATTTCTGTAAGTTCTAGTTATTCAAAAGTGTAAAGTAGTAGAGAGCAGGGAGAAAATTTACCATATAACCAGGTGTGCAAACACGATTCAATAAATTCGACCCTGCTTTGAAGCATTTGTACCTAAATGAGTTTCCACCATATTTTTTTTTTGAGGGGAAGAAACCTACAAAGATTTTATTTCTGCCTATGCAACTGATTCACTGAGAACCATGTATAACTCTTCTTCATGATAAAGATACAGAACTGAAACATTTGCTCACATTTATATAAAGCTGGCTAGAACAGTCATCTTATTTGGAGATTATAATAATAATCAAGTCCAATTCAAAAAGACTGTTCTTGAATACCAAGATTACTTCACATCCCTACACAAATGTTTTTATAGAAAAAATAAATCAGTGATCATTAGCGTGCTTGTTTATCTGTAACACTGCCTTTTTTTTTTAATTTGTTTGCTATTCTCTTTTTAAAAAACCTTCTTATTTGGTCTTTCAGCTCCATCAGTTGGAAATAACATTAAAGAAAGCCTGCATTCCCTTCTTAGCAATTTCTAACGTAATGCTGGAAACTAATTGTTTTTGCAATGGTGAATAACCTTAGCTTGAGCAGCTGAAGTGGAAAAAAAACCCTGAATTTAAGACAGAGTGAATTAAAATTAAAAAGAATACTTCTAGACACACGAATAGTCAATTATAAGTTTGTACTACAACATTAATTAATTACAGCCCCTTTAAAGAATTTACAAATACTTTATGGGTAAGATTTACACCTGACCCCAGAGAAAGGAAAAGCAAAGCTGCCTTTTCAGTATAATGCTGGTGCCCACTGTACACACAGCTCCATAAATGTGTAAAGTACACGTGGTTAATAAGGACAGACAAAGGGGGGTGGCTGCACTTCATAACACAGCTTTGTACAGCACCAGCAACACGGGGGAAATCACCTGTTTAAGTCAGAACACTTAGAAAAGATACGCCTACAGGTTCAGCTACTTGTGGAGACTTGCCTTCATAGCCAGTGAAGAAATGCTTCTCAGGCACAATTCTCCTCATCCTAAACAGTTAACTCCAAAAAGATTTGTGACAGACACTGATGCTTTTTTCCTTTAATCCTATAAGTAGGGAACAGCCCTTGTGCAGTGCCTGTCTGTGGCTGCCTGCTTTGAGCCCCAGCTTTCACTACATGTTGTGAAATATTGCAGCTGCTGCTCCCCTCAGCTGTCCACTTCAGCATCCCTCCGTAAACAGGGATGTTCAGCCAGCTCATGGAACAGCTCCTGAACATCTGCTAGTGTCCACTAGGAACACAAAAATCAGAGGAGCTCAAGTTTGGTTTACCTTGTGTGCGGGGCCAAGACGTGAAGCATTTCACTGACATTAAATGTTCATGTTTGTCTATCTTAAGCCACTGCTGCATATTAGTCTGCTCAGCAAGACTGCTGAAAGAGGGAGGTTCTTAGAAAAGCAGATTCCAAGACCTGTTCAAGACACATTAAACAAAAAGCAGCCCATGATGACCTAAGACAGCAAGTCATCCACACATCTAAATGACAAGGAGTGGGGAAAACTGATAGTCTTCAGTTGTACAATTCTGCCAACACTGAAAAACAGTATCATTAGAGACATATCTCCAGCATATCTGCCTGACAAGAGTAAAGCCAACTGCTATTTTTAAGTGTATATACACAATTTCATTTGAGAGTTAAAACTTATGACTTATTAGACTGCCTGGAAGGAAAATGCCAATGCCATTCATTAACTTCCAAAGCCAGACAACTCATAAAGACTAGATATTATCTTGTTCATAAATGAAAGTTCTCTCCTTGCTCTCATATGATAAAGCCACTACATTCCATACATCAAGTGTGCACACAAATCTACTTTATTTCTATCAGCTCATTTTTATCTTAGCACATAGCAAAGATATATAAAAACAGAGATTCAGTTGGCCCTTTAAACATATTTTCAAAAATCATGTTCCTTATAAACTACTTTGCCATCTAAGAAAAGAGTTTTCTTCCATATTAGACAAAGCAACACATTCTGATTACAGAATGTAAGTTAAAAATGTCTTACACTTCATTAAAAAAAAAACAAAACAGTTAAACTAACCTAGAAGAGAGTGTAATCATGAGCCAGTATTTCTGTATTCTGGATGATGCCAGGTAAGTAACACAGCCTCTCAATTACCTTGTTTGCATGGACAAACCTCACAGATCTACACATGAAAAAGGCAAAAACGTACTTTTAGAACATGCCACACAGCTCCACATTACTCAGTGGTACTTGCAAAGCACTTGGAAGACTAAGAATAGCATCTGCAACCATGTTTGGACTTGAATTCCTAGTTAAGAGCTTTACTGGAAACTGTAGCTAGTTTCATGTCCGTTCAAGTTTGCAGAAATGAGTCACATCCCTGGGCTGCAAGCACTACCTTGAAACAGGTTCTCATCTGTCTAGTCTAAAGGACAGATGGAATTTTTCAGGTTTTATTGCCAGGATAATCTCTAATCTGTTTTACTGGTTATCATTTCATTAACACTGAAAAAATAAGGATGTGTAATATTCTGGAACAGAATTAAAACAGCAGCTTCCAATTCTTTCAACTACACCTTACAACCCATGTTACTTCAGTGAGATATTCTTCTGTAGAGTGGAAAAAGGAAAAAAAAGTGAAATTTGAGTGTTTACAGCTCTTAACAACTGAGCTCCCTCCCCCCCCCACTCTTTTTTGAGATGAACACAGAATGAGGATATTACACAAGATTTTATAGACCTCAAAACAAAAAAAAAAGAGCCATGTGATAAGACAGATTTGTTTATAACATCTCTGGCTCAGCCTGGAGACTGGGATGCACCAATCTGATGCTGAATTTGCCTCAGATGCTGAGTCTGTGGAACTTTAAAGGGCCATGGAAATGTGACTGTCTCATAACATAAACCAGGGGAATAGATGCTCAGTATTAACACCACATGTTATATTACAAGACCTGTGACAGGAACTGTCATTTGCTATTCAGCTGTTCAACTCTAAGCAGAGATGGAAGCAAGCCAGTTTGCTTGTCAGCCAGCATTCTCCAAGATGTTATTGTAGTTAGCAGCACCAGATAAGCAAAAGAGTGAAAAACAGCTCAGACAATCATGTTTTCCACTTCTATTACAGTCTGTCTCCATTACAGCCCTTGAATGTGAGGAAACTCGGATTTTTAAATAATTCTGCATTAAGAAATACCAGTATAAACCAGGTTTATAGATACATTATAACAAAAACCTGAAACACCTCTAAGCAGCACCACAACTGCTGCCTCTGTGTGTGCCGGGAGACACGGGATAGACAGTCATGTAGAATCCCAGAATGGTTTGGGATGGAAGGGAGCAACCCCCTTGGACACCTTCCACTAGACCAGGGTGCTCAGAGCCCCATCCAACCTGACCTTGACCTGAACACTTCCAGGGATGGTGCATCCACAACTTGGAAACCCTGCAACTGGAGTTTCATAGCAGCTTGTCGGGACACCACAGACAGGCAGAGGATTTTGCTTTGCTGATATATCCATTTACAGACAGTTCTTACACATACACATGCATATATTTTTGAGTGTCCATGTATTTCCCCCCTGCTCTCCAGGTACAACTGCAGATCTGTTGTTAGTATTCTCTCCCTGCCGCCAGAGTTCAGTTAATAACTTTCTCATATTCTAATGAAATTAAAATGAAGAACTTTGTCCCAACTGACACACAACACATGATTTCCTGGCTTATGCAAACTAGTCACAAATGAATTCAAAACGTTTCCTGTTTCAGTCCACTGATTACTACTGTATTACTACACCTACTTGGAAAAACAAACAACACACAATCTCTGGTGTTCACTTCACCTGCACAAGGCAAGCAAAAGCCAACCTCAAACTCCAGCTGATCCACACCACCAGGATATTCTAAGCCCCCTCTAGAAATTTAAAGACACCAGACAGAATCAGCTCCACTTCTCAAAATGTTTAGTATTTCATATGTAAGTACTTTGCATATTTTAAACTTTAAGAAGCACATTAGTATTCTGCTGTGTTAAATCACCTGACAGTGATCCTTCAGACATAAAAGCTGCTTGGGCAATAGAAGTATTTATGTGTGGCTTAGTCCACTCAGCTTCCCTGAGCATGAATCCTCAAACTCAGTGAGCTGGATGAGCCAGTGCAACAGGCAAAAAATACTGTCTTTTCTGGAGAAAACACTTCCCCCACACATTTCAGACTGAAAATCAGCACTCCTAAACTTTCCTGAGAATGTTGCTCTTTCCTTGTTCAAGAAAGGTTGATGACATATAAAAGAGGAAAGTTTAAACCTGCATCTTGGCTTTAGTTATTCCTTATGCCCATGTTCCCTTTTCTTCTCCCTTTGCTACCACTCTTTCCATCAGCTTTAGAGAAACAAAACAGATCCTATAATCCTTATACATCCCTCCTGAATAAATTCTGGGACAGACACCACAGCTGATCTCCAAACCGCTCTCAAACCAGCAGTTTCTCAGAATTACCTGAACTTAGTAAGAAGTATAATCACATTTTAGGCTAAGCTATCATTTTAATTCACTAAAAGACTAAAAATCTAATACTAAAAAATTAATGATGGAAACCTGATATCTGATAAAAAAATATAAAGGTTTTATGACACAGTAACTGACTTCCTCATTCAGAAACTCAGCAGTTACTGAATTAGGACAGACCACAGACTAAGCTTCCCGTACAGCAGTATTCTCTACAAAAAACTAGAAGAGCAACTTGATTTTCCCCCTCAGTTATGTATCATTACAAAGCTATTGCCCAAACATAATACAGGTTACAAATGAACACCCCAGCATCAGGAAGGTACAGGCTAAGCCATGTCACACTGCTGACCCAGGAAGAAGTCTGTTGAGTCATTATTACAGATGAGGATGATCTCCGAGTCGCTCACTTCTAATTACTCCTCTTACTGACCCAAGACAATCAACATCACCACCACTGAGACACAAGCAAACCTGCACAGCTCTTGAACCCACAGGTGCCAGAGGACACAAAGATCCACCAGCACTAAACGACACTGTAATTAAATGCGGCTTTAAGTAAATTACATTTTCGTAGTGTTTTGTTCATATAAATTTGTGAAAGACCGCTTCAGAGGGGGTTCAGCTGGTTAAACCCAAGGCTGGAACAGTTCTGAGCACAGGATTTGCCATATAAAGCTTTAAGCAATCAGTTGCTGCCGTGAAGGGAAACAGAATTGTTCTAATCACTTTTGCTAAAGCATTAGAATGTGATGCCCTTCTAAAAAAGGAAATTGGGAAACCTTCCTACACAGACTCATGAATCAGAATTATTTAGGTTGGAAAAGACCTTTAGGATCATTGTGTCCAACTGAAAACCTAAGACTAAGCCCACTGCTTGCCCTTGCATTAAACACCTCTAGTGCTCCCTTCTATCCTGACCCTCCTCCTAGTGCTGACTGCATGGTCAGGGAAGATGGAAGAGGTGCTATACATTCCCATTAAATCAGACAGCACTTAACACATGGAAGTTAACAGGGTGCTGCAAACAGTGGGAGTACTCAAGCATCCTGCAAGATGCTGAGCTGTGACTAATAGCCTGCCTGCTCTGGAACAGCAGCTATTTCCTGCTCCTCCACATGGACATCCACACCAAAAATGAGCAAGCCTGTCCTAGCTGCTGCATGAATATCTTTTCAGAATAGCCTATTTTACCTCCTGAAATACTTAACTATATATGTACAGGTTTTAATTGCTTAGATTTTTACATACAATGTTAAATTAAAAGGCAAGCTATTAGTGAGAATGACATTTGTAAGTGTGGGATAACACATCTACAGAGCTGATGCAACATAGAGCTGATTCTGTTCAACGGGAGCTATGTTATGAGGCATCTGAACTTCAGTGAAACATAAACACGAGGTCAGTATGAAAACATACAGTATAACATTCTGCATTAGTGAATTATCCATTTCATGCTGTACCCAGGGCTGCCAAAAGACTGTTACTTTAGAGGTATCACAATCACTCTTTGTCACAAGAAAATACAGGAATGCAGAGATATGTCAAAAGTAGGAAAATGTGACTGCAGGTATGGTAAAGAGCTGGTTCATGCAGTAGTTCAGCTACAAAGTCTTACAATGTTTCCTGAAAAAGTCGCTGACACAGCCTCTGTCACCTTTAAGCCTCCTGTCCCTCTAAACAGTGACAGAACATCTTTTCAAAGGAGACAGATTATCAGAAATTGAGGTATTTTGATGCTACAGCGATCAAAAATATGTATACTTTTCTTTCACTATGTAAAATAAAAGATTAGGAATATAGTGGTCCATGTAATTTCAGGGGAGCTTTCATCACTATTCTGTTCAAGTAGTCTCCTTTCAAAATTAACTGGAAATGTAGAAGATTATGTAAAGTAGTCTGCTGCACAGATTAAGTCTTTCCTATTTCAAGGCTATTTAGAGGGGAAAAAAAAAAAGAGCTGTTCCCCCTAAAACACATGATCATTTTGTAAAGTCACAGTCATAATAAGTAACTTCGACAAATCCACAGCTTATCTCAAACAACAGAGCACAGGAATCATCCAGCAATTTTTTTAATGTGCTCTGTTTTACCTCTTTCAACACTTTCAAAGCAAAACCAGATTCAGAATGTAGTGGAAGTACCTAATTTTCGCTGTGTCAATATGTTTTTAAAACCTACGGAAAGAAACATCTCTCCACAGTGAGCAGTCAAAATCTAACATTTTAAAGCAGTAAGAAAAATGGGTAAATTCATTAGCAAAACAAGGTTTCAAATTCTAAAAATACTATTCTAAAAACAAAATGGTTTTACACAATTAGTTTTTTAAAACATGGACAAAACTCCTACTTTACAATTTGCAGACCTGAAGAAGCTGTGACAACCAACCCAGTTCTAACATATTACACATATTATTACACATCTTACGAAAGCAAAAGGAAATAATACTCTCAGTACTTCTAATGAAAGTGAAACACTGATCTGCTTCTAAAACCACCCAAACTATTATGCTTTAAAATTTGCAGCTTAAGCTAGTTTTATACATAGACACCCTCTAACTACTGAACAACCCCCCTGAATAAAGGTCGGAAATTTAACATCAGAGATCTAATACCAGATGATGATATTAACACCAGGGCACTTCAAAGGCTCTGGGAAGGGGGGCTCATCTCCACATCAGGAGAAGCAGGCGCCAGGGCAGGCAGGGGCACCCACCTTTTGTGGAGATGAGCGAGAAAACAACCTAGCATTGGCAAGAGGAAAACTTTCTACAGGTAGCTTTTTCAAAGCTAAGACTCGATGAGAGCTTTCAGACGAGCTCTGCCGGCGCTCAGCCTCGATCCAGGCGCGGTGCCCGGGAATGGCACACGGGGACCCCCTTTAGCTCCTCACCTTCGATGTTGAGCTCGAAGCAGACGTGGCAGAAGGAGAGCGTCTCCTTCTCGGTGCCCAGCTTGCACACACTGCACACGTTGTCATCGTCCAGGTCGATGCTCACGAACTGCTCCTCGTTCATAGTGCCCTGCGGAGGGGGCGGCAAGGGACGGCATCGTTATCCCGGGAGCCATCCCGGGAACCGCCCCGGGATCAGCCCCCGCCGGGCCCCCCAGGGCGGAGAGAGGGCGGGAGCGTCCCGGGAAAGTTTTCCCTTCGGAGAAACTGAGGCCAGGCCGCACAGCACGGACCGAGCCTTCCCCCTCCCTTCCCCCGGGGACTGCCCCGTCCCGTCCCGTCCCGTCCCGCTCCCACGCAGCTCCACCATCAGCTCCACCATCGCTGCCTCCCTCCCGCGGCGCGGACGCCCCGCCACCGCCAGCCCGGCGGCAGCCCCGGCTGTACCCTACACCCTGTCCCGAGCCCTACCCCTAACCCTACCCTCTCCCGACCCCGGCTCCGTGCCCGCTCACCGCCCCCGCCCCGGCCCAGCTCCGCTTTGTCCGCCCGCGCCGCCGCCGCCGCTCCGGGCGCCGGGCACCGCCCGCCGCTTCCGGCCGCCACCACGGCCCCGCCGGCGCGGGGGGGACCCGCGGAACCCGCGGCCGCTCCCCGCTGCCTCTCGGCGGTCGGGATCGCCCCGGAGCGGGGCAGAGCGGGGCGGTGAGGCGGGAGCAGCGAAGGGATCCGGCTTTGCCGACCCTCCGGGAGGGTACAGCGGCGCGGAGCGGCCGTGCTCCCCCCGCCCGCAGCACTTGGGCTCTCCCGCGCGGGCGGGGCGTGTGCGAGGGGAAGGTGGGCGGGCGGCGCTGTCGCGGCGTTGCCCCTGTCGCGATAGGGGTTGTCTACTGCGGGTGGGCCAGCGTATATTTACACTTAATTAGCTGGTCATTTATAAGGCAAGGGATCCCTGGGATCCCGGGTGATTAGGTTTTGTTAGGAGTGCCAAAAAAAAAAAAAAAAAAAAAAAAAGGGTCCGGGTGACGGAATATCGATTCCATTCAGGAATGGAAAGCCAGACCCAGCCAGGTCTCTGCTTGTGCCTCGCAGATAAAGCCACAACTGGTCACAGAATCACAGAGTGGCTCAAGTTGGAAGGAACCGCTGTGGATCACTCGGTCCATCCTCCAGCAGGGTCATCCCAGAGCACACGGCACAGGGCTGTGTCCAGAGGGTTCTGGAATATCTCCAGTGAAGGAGACTCCACACCCTCTCTGGGCAGTCTGTTCCAGTGCCTGGTGACTGCACAGTAAAGTTCTTCCTCGTGTTTAGGTGGAACTTCTGTGCATCAGTTTCTGCCCGTTGCCTTTTGTCCTGTTGGTTGGCACCACTGGGAAGAGGCCAATTGTATCATCTGGAGAATTTCCAGAGCTGACGGAAATTACACACAGCACATTCCTTCATGTCAAAGTGGGGTTATTTATGGGAGACCTAAGTAATCTTCCAGAACTCCCTCGGTCAAAACATGCCACTGCTGCCCTGATTGTTTCTTTCATTGTGTTTTCTTGTGCGGTTTTCTTGAATTTTGTCAAAAAGAAAACGATGGAATGCCATCTAGAGGGACCTGGACCAGCTCGAGAAGCGGGACCATGGGAATCTCATGAGGTTTAAAAAGACCAAGTCTAAGGTGCTACGCCGGGGTTGAGGCAACCCCCGGTATCACTCCAGGCTGGGAGATGAACAGATCCAGAGCAGCCCTGCTGAGAAGGACTTGGAGGTGCTGGTGGATGAGAGGCTGGACATGACCCATCCATGTGCACTGGGAGCCCAGAAACCCCCCCTGTGCTGGGCTGCATCCAAAGCAGTGTGGGCAGCAGGGCAGGGAGGGGATTC
>JAWWES010000001.1:12241431-12256577 GCA_035583135.1 Lophotriccus pileatus
CTGTGAGGAAAGGCTGAGAGAATTGGGATTGTTCATCCTGATGAAGAGAAGGCTTTGGGGTGACCTAACTGCAGCCTTTCAGTATTTGAAGGGAGCCTACAAGAAAGATGGAGAGAGACTATTTACAAAAGCATGTGACTGGACACGGGAGAATGGCTTCAAACTGACAGACAGTAGGTTTAGATTAGATATTAGGAGGAAATTCTGTACTGTGAGAGTGGTGAGGCATTGGAACAGCTTTCTCAGAGAAGCTGTGGATACCCTGTCACTGGCAGTGTTCAAGGTCAGGTTGGATGGAGCTCTGAGCAGCCTCATCTAGTGGAAGGTGTCCCTGCCCATGGCAGGGGGGTTTGAATGAGATGATCTTTGAGATCCCGTCCAACCCAAACTATTCTATGAAAAAAGACATCCCAGACTGTGCTAGAGAACCATCCTTCACAGCTTTTAGGTAGTGAGTCGACTTTAGATTTGCTTCTGTTGGAGATGATGGAGCGTATTTAATCCCAGAGCTCCTTGAAATCTTCCTCAAACTGTTTCTACCACAGATTGAGAAAGGGATTTGTCAGAGGGGTTGCATTTCATTGTCCCCTCATCATCTGCTCCTTTGATATATATGAAGGGTGGCAAATGAGCAGCACCTTGACTTCACTGCAGGTGCAGTATTAAGACAGAAAAAGAGATGTCAGCCTGGGGTGGAAGATTTAAAAACAGAGAGACTGGACAAATGGTGGTTGGGGTTTATAAAATATATAATTATTGAAGTATTTTCCCCTCCAGAATCTGATGTCTATTGAGTCTCAACAGCCTACTGCAACAGTGCAGCAGCAGCTGCTGTGAAATCCAAGGGCAAAAAAGTCATGAATCTTGTTAATAAATTACATGTGGGAGACAGTATGTCTCTCTGTAACTGAGCTTCTTTTCTTGTCAAATATTGCTCTAAAGTTTAGAAGTCTTTGCAGTAAAAGTAGTGAAAGAGAACTAATGTTTCAGATGCAAATTTATGAAAAATCCTAGCAAATACTGAGATAAAGATTTTACAATCTTAACTGCTGCCTGTGCTGTGGTTTGTATGTAGACAGACATTTCCTCCCAAGGCCCTTGGTTCATCAGTGAATGTTATTCTATCTAGCAGCTTACTTACACTGGAAAATTATTTTAGTAGCAAACAAATCTATGTTTCTTTTTCTCTACTGAGTTTGCATTTTTTTTAGGGAGGCTTTGGCAGTGCTCATGTTTCAGTAATTCCCACTGCTTCACCTTCCCCCAGCTGCTTGATAATGTTCCCACAGTGTTTTTATTCTGTGTTTCAGTGTTTGTTAGATGACACCAGGGACTGGTTCACTGCTTTAAAGAAAGAGTGTTAATTCTATCTCAGATCAATTCACACTACTTCACAGTGCAGCCCTATAGGCACTGGTGGGAAGGCAGCTGAAGGGGTAATATATAGATGAAAATGAGTGTTCTGGACCCTGTGTCATGAAATCATGGCTGGAGCTGCATCAGGATCTTCAACTCCAAATACCTAAATGTTAGAAATGAAAGTTTGTGGCCGTGTTTTATGGGCATACTTAATTCCAGTTTCCTGAGGAAAACCTTTAGGGGTTCTAAAGCTAAAAGGCATTTTTGCTGACAAATACAGTGTTAAACAGGAGTGTGGGGAGAGGTGGGGTTTCTTGGGTGTTATCAGAAATACTGCGGTGGAGATGCCCAGTGGAGATCACAAATAGTGTTGGCACTGCTGAAATCTGTGTTGGTTTCCATGTATATATCAAAGGAGACCCAGGAAATGAGAGAAGTTTGTAAAAATTTTGAATTTGAAACTCAGTCTAGGTGAAGTAGGTCTGCTACCATGAAAATGTCTAAAAAGTAACACTGAAATCAACCTGATTCTTTCTCTTCCCTCTCTACTTTCTTCCTCCTGCTCTCTCCTGGGCTTGGGGATATTTTTCCCCTCGGTAGGTCAGATGACTGGGGCTTTTTCAGGCACTCTGGCAGATCTTCATGTTCCTTTGTCTACAGCCAATAAACACATGTATTTTCTCCAACTCTTCTGTGCTTTTTAGTATTGTGATTTTTTTTTCATAGTTTCTTTTACTTGTTGCTGTCTTTTTTTTTTTAACAGATTTTTTTGTTCCTGCTTTCTCTAACCTTTCCTAGTTTATTTCACCTTTCACCCCTGAAAGACAGGAATAATTTGCTGTACCCTCTATCCCGTAACCCCTCCTCTATTTCGTGACCTGTTATCTCTTCTTACTCTCCCAGTCCTCTTTCAGCTTCACTCAGTAGGCAGCCATTGCTATAATGTACTGTTTGAAATCCTTATTGAGTGGTCTTAGTGCCCTTAATGCATGGTATAAAACCTAATTGAAAAGAGTTAGTTCGATTTTCTCTCTCCCTGCCGTTTCCTTTTGGTTGGATCTGGTGATCCTATGGCTGCTGTAAGGTGAAATAAGTCACCAAGGTGATACAAAAGAAAAGAAAACAAAATTAAAAAGAAAAATCAAAACCTTTCTTGATCAGCTTGTTGAAATGTCAGTATGTTCAGCTACATCATTGCTAGATTTGGTGCAAGGGTTTTTGGGGTGGGAATGACCTTCCAACAGTCTGAAATTGCATCAAACTTCATGTACCCACCAGTTTTATCTCTTGCTCCTGGACCTGCTCCTTTGTCCGGTCCCTTTGCTGTATCTTCCCTCCAGGCTATGATCCGATGATTCTCTTTTTGGCAGCAGTGCCAGCTGGAATATTCCCTGCTTCTATCCATTTCCCACCCCGTTTTTATAATTTATTTTTGTTGGACTATGTGTTGAAAAGTAACCAGCATCAGTCAGGTTTCTGTCCAGTTCACTGTGTGATTGCCCACACCTTCAAGAGAGCAGTGTCAGGAGTCAATTTAAGCCAACTGCATGAATACCTGTGTAAAGACAGCCTTAGCCTTTCCTCTCCTGCCTTCTTCTGTTTTTTTCTTCTTTCTGTTGTGACTGTTTTTCTCCTGCCCCTTTCCTGCATGTCCCTCCTGTTGTGCCATATGAAACCACAGTTTCTCCACTGCACCCTTCTGAGCAGTCCTGTCTGTGCTGTGGCACACCACCAGACTTTAGCTCTTCTACCTTCTTTTTCTTCTCACACTCACTGAATTGTGGGCCTTCATTACACTGAGATCTTCTCCCATGGAAATTTAGTTTTGTTCATTTACCAGTGACAGGAGGTGTAGGGCTGTTCCTTGAACCCAGAGGACAACTCAGCACCAGACTTGAAGAGATACTGCTAAGGAAAATTTTAAAAGCTTACTACTGGTCTAACTAATAGATGTAATTTCAGTAAAGCAGCTAGAAAAGGATGGGTTATTCATTGTTTTTTGGCTTCATGATTGGCCCCTGAAATTAAATACTGAGCTAATGTGAAAAAATATTCATTGGAAAGTCATGTCCTGTATTTTTTCAGGTTAGAAAAACAAATCTAATAGGCCACACAATGAAGGAAGCTGAGCCAACCTAAAATTACTCCTGAATCACAGTACACAAGGGTGGAGCACCAACAATTTGTGTCTTATAAACAAAGGCTTATAGCAGGTTGCTGGCTGCAGTGGATCAGAGACGTGATAGATCAGTGTGTGGGTATTCAAACAAGTCATGAATGGGAGACAGAGGAAGGGAGTGACTTCTCTGCCTTCATATTCTGGTGAAAGACTTTCTAGTAAGTCGTTTGTCCTGATTTTCTATTCAGAAGAACACACACAAGGTTTCTTAATCCAGAATGCATTCAAGATTTCTCAATCCTACCAAGATCTAACTGATTAATTGTAATGATGAAATAACAGTTTCTAAGCACTGTTTATGCATTCCTTTTTCATCCACAGATTTAAATATCCTTTACAATGCTTCTTGCTCCTTTAATGATAAACAATGCTCTTTAAAACTCTTTACACTTCTTCTTTCAAGGCTAATGGAATGCATTGTCTGCTGCTACAGCCTTGTTTCTGGCACAGCCTCATTTTCTTTCTTGACCATCACACAAGCTACAAAGTTGTGGATGTCTACAGGTCACACAAAGTGCTGTCCCAAGCCAAGCATGCTTTCCTCCTGCCCAAATCTCAGCACTCTTAATCGACCTTAATCTCCCTTGACTTCTCTCTATTGTCTGACAGGGCAAGTCATTCCATCATTTCCAAAATCACGATATCGTATTGGCTTTTGTGTTTTGTCCAACGTGCCTTCTAATTCTTGGCTATTTTTCTTAAAGCAGCTGATTCTTGCTAATCAGCTTTTAATCAGGATCTGTATTACATCTCCCCCGAAGTCCTCACAGCTGTGAGCCTTGTCTCTGGTTCTCTTATCCATGAACTTGGCATTGACTCATCTCTTATTCTGGTGATTCACAATTCTCCATCTCTATTGCTGGCCTGTCTTTTCACACCAGTTAAAATCAGTACCTTTTCCCCACCTCTCTGAGGGCAGCTACCACAGCTTATACTTGGTATGGCACATTCAGACCCTGTTTTTTTCCTGTCGCAAACCTCTCTTTCTCCCCTTTTTTTCCCTGTAAATGCTGCACTGCCCTTCCAGTCATTTAGGTCTTTAAATTGAATACTGCTTGCAGTCTCTCTGGAGTTACACATGAAGAATGTGCCTATAGTATCTTGTTTCTTCCTACATGTCAATTGAGAAGTCCAGCCTTGTTGCCTGTGTCAGTGCCCCTGTCACTTCACACCTCAGCTACTACCAGCTTCTCTCTGTGTCTACTGCGACTTCCACAGTGTTCCCCGAAAGCTCATTCAGGACTGCACTGTGAGGATTATCTCCCTTGCTGACACAATGTCTATGCCTCCTTTCTGGCTTTCCGGTTCATCAGCATGAAAGGCAAACTCATTGTCCTCTTCAAAGGTTCTGATCAATGGGCTCTGCACTGACTCAGCTTTACTGTCGCGTTGTGCACCAGCCCCCACGTACTCTGTCACTAACACTGGTCTTCACTGTCTCATTAGTGTATTTCTCACACAATCACCTTTGGCCTTTTTACAAAGTACCTCCTCCTTTGCTGGAAGTTCCTCACAAACTTTAAAGGAACTAGTTTGTGCTTTCCCTGAGACTCATTTCTGCATTGTTGCCTGGAGCTGTTACTCAGAGCTGAACATGTAAAGTGCAGTCATCGTGCTCTGTATACTCCATTCTCTTCACCAACACTATTTATCCACTTGTTCTACTTGTATTTTTGCAGCCTAAAAACTCCAGTCTGTCTTTTATTACAAATACTTATGCAGTTGTTAACAAACCTTATGACTGACAAACTGTGTTCTTCTGTAAACCATCTCAAGGAGTTTGCAGTCTCATGTAGCTTGAGTAAAAGTTTTGTGAAAATTTTGGCCAATTGGTATATAATATTATGGGAGAAATTTTGGGAAGAGCTGCAGTGCCGCTGGCTTCTAAAATGTGAGAGCCACTAAGCACCACAGAAAGTCCTGACTTTTGATAAGGAGAATCTTTGTGATAATATATTGTAACAACATCAACACAGGATTATGAAACCTACAGCATTATGAAAGTTCTGTGATCTTTTGTGGCTTTCTACATGTTGAAATATCAACCTGAATAGTACACAATAAAGTAGTTACCTGTCTGAGAGAGCAGAGAGATATACATCACTATCTACTCTACAGATTAAGGTGCACTTCTGAAGTGTGTTGGTGTTTCAAAATCGTAGCAAATGGTCTATACTTACCTAGAGAACCGATAGCATTAGTTGTGCTATCAGAATACAGTGTACACTGTCCTAGTACTGTAGTCTTCTGCAGCAGCAAATGCAAGGACAAAACTATCCTCATACTACTATCTTCCCAATTTTTTTTATCCTAAACTGTTCTTTACCACAGAAGGGCCTGATCCATTAAGTGGTCCCTTCCCCCATTTATTTCCTAGATTAAAAATTCAATAGATTATAAAAAGAAGAAGAAAAAAAAGTAAAAATCAAGTGCCTGTGTAAAATTACGCAAACTAAAATCCTTTAATGAAGGTTGTCAAAAATGAGTACCACCTTCTCCTTTGAATGACACTGTTTAAATTATTTCTTCTCTACCCTACTCTGTATTTGGATGACAATAATTCTCCATGTGGTAGGATTCCTCTGTGGTGGTAATGCTTCCCTCAAGAAACACATACCTGCTTGAAGTGCCTGAATTGTTCACTGCAACACTAATTCCAGTTACTGCTGCAGCAGAATCATCTCCTTTGGAAACTCATCTGTCCAGTGACACTGCTGCTACTTATGCCTCCTGGTGCTGTTGCTGTTTATGTGTTTATAGACACACACACACACACATATTTAAAAGTGCTTCAATGAAAAATTGAGGGAATGCCCTTGCAGAAGCAAGCAGCACTGTGCAGCAATTTGAAGGCTTTTTGTCTGTGCATATAAGAGACAGTTTTACTGCAGCATGGCTGTCAGGATCCCTTTGTCCAGGTTGTTAGCTTAGCCCTGCCTTCCAGCTCTGTTGGGTGTGTTTTAGTGTATTTGCATTAACTGTGCATCCAAAAACTGCCTACATCAGCAGGGGGAAGAGTTAATGCCATACTTTAGTGTTAGAAAAGACCATTACTAATTCAGCCTGGACGCCTGAACACTGGAGAAAATGGAAAATGAGGGAGGCAAACCCTATTGTAGGATGTGGGCTGTCAATTTCAGAATCATCTGGGCATGGCTCACTCTGCAACAATTCTAATCACACACACACAGTCAGGGACCAGCCAAGTCAGGAAGTTACCTCAGAAGATTTCCTGGTCTAAAACCTGCCCAGAACAGATCAGCCAGTTGGCTCCAGCTTGTACTGATGCATGGGGTTATTCCTCTGGGGGTGCAGGACTTTGCACTTCTCTGTTGAACTTTGTAAGGTTCCCATCAGCTCATTTCTCCAGCCTGTCAAGGACCACTGAAGGGCAGTACACCCCTCCCAGGTTTGTTCCACCAGCAAACTGGCTGAAGATGCACTGTCCCATCATCCAGATGGCTGTTGAAGATGTTGAATGGTCTTGGCTCTGCATCAGCCCCTGGGGTGCACCATTAGGGATTGGTTTCCAGATGAGCTGCTGCTGATCACAATTTTTTGAGCTCAGTTCCATTAGTTTTCAGTCCTCCTCATATACTTTTATCTGATCCATATTTAATCAGTTTCCCTGTGGTGATGTTTTCAAAGACAGTATTGAAAACCTTGTTGAAGTCAAAATAAAGAACATTGCTGCCTGTCCCCCATCCACTGAACTAGTTATTTTATTAAAGAAGACTTGATTTTTCCTTCATAAATCCTTGCTGGTCCCAGCCACCTTCTTGTCCTTCGTGTGTTTGGAAATGATTTCCAGGATTATATGCCCCATCATCTTCCCTGGGATCAAGGTGTACTTGACCGGCCTTTAGTTCTCTTCATGCTCCTTATGGCCCTTCTTGAAGATAGGGGTGACATTTGCTTTCTTCCAGTTCTCAGAAAACGCTTCTGATTGCCACAGCCTTTCAAAGATGATTGGGAGTGGCCTCACAGTGACATTATCCAGCTCCATCAAGTAGTCATGGGTGGATCCCATCGGGTTATAGGGCTTTGGGTATGTCCAGGTTGTTTATATGCTCCCTAACTTGACACTCTCCTCCACGGAGGGTTAAGCCCTCCTTGCTTCAAACTTTCCCACTAGTCTCCTGGGGCTGGGCTTGCTGCAGGCTGGTTTTTATTGGTAATCAAAGGCACTGCATACCACAGCCTTTTCCATGTCCTGGCTCACCAGATCCCTTGCCTCATTAAGTAATGGACCCACATTTTCTCTGGTCTTCTTTTTGCTGCTGATGTACCTGTAGGAGCTCTACTTGTTGCCCTTCACACCCCTCACCAGACTCAATTCCAGATGATTGTTGGGTTTCCAAAATCCCTCCCTGACCATACTAGATTTCTGACTATCTTACTGATTCAGTTTATCAGCCTCTAAAAAATACAGGTGGTGCTCCATGCAGCTGCCCAAAGTACACGTTGTCTATAATAAACTTAATGGAAAGCAAAGGCTGTGTTTAGTTGTGTCTTTTTATTAATTAAAGTGAAAATGACACATCACTGTATGTGCAGGCCAAGCCTTAATCTACAAAGACTGTCAGTTAGTATTAGGCTCATTATTGACAGTGGCCTAGTTTCCATTGATGGAGTCATTAAAAGTTTTAGTCCACAAAGTCAGGAAAAAGTAGTGGCTGATAGTCCTGAACTGAAACAAGGGAAAAAGAAAAAAGCTCAAACCCAACCTGTTTTGTTAATCCATCCATGTACATGAAAACAGCACAGCAGGATTGGGGAACTAATCCCATTTCAAATCAGATGCCTGCTGGTTCCATTTAATGAGCATTATGTCTGTTTCTTTTTTAACCCTAAAATATCTTCATACATGTAACAGCACTTTATTTTTTTAATTATTATATTTTTTATCTAGTCTTATAAGGTACTTGCTTCTTTCTGTAACTGGACCAAAATTGGATTGCTAACTACCATTTTTACTGCCAAATCACATGCTGAACTTCATTAATACAGAAATACCCAGGAAATGGAATTAGCAGAGTTTTTGAGCGTTGGTACTGATGAAATTTCCTACAGATTGTACCTTGTGAGTAAACTCTGGTGTGTAGGAAGGAATAAAGTAATGGAGGATTATCTTAGGGCTGAGACATTAAAAACATCTCTCTTCTCACACATTTCTAGTACTTAATGAATATTTTATACTTTCACACTGCACTTTTTTCCTGTGTAGAGGCATTGTC
Source organism: Lophotriccus pileatus (assembly GCA_035583135.1). Taxonomy (NCBI): domain Eukaryota; kingdom Metazoa; phylum Chordata; class Aves; order Passeriformes; family Tyrannidae; genus Lophotriccus; species Lophotriccus pileatus. The sequence continues at coordinate 12,250,207 of JAWWES010000001.1, forward strand.
AAGATCTCTTCACCCTAAATGCCCACTTTCATTAAATTTGCAAAAAAAAAATGTTGAGACTTTTGTCTCCTGCCCAATAAGGCTGAAATTGGAGAAAGGTCTAAAAATTATTAACAGAGGTTGAGGAGGGGCATTTTTCATTACTCTCTGCCAAGGGCCATGTCAGCAGAATGAGTGAGTGTGTCATGTACCATTTTAATTTAGTAATGTTTACATCCCTTGATATCAGTGCTCTCACAGAGTCCAGGATAATGAAGAATTTGTGATCCAATTCTATTGATTATCAATATAGCTTGATACTGGTCTGGTAGCTATATAACAATATTAGGGGAAATAAAAATATATTTATGTAAATTGTATTATTACATGTAAACATCAGCTATCATCCTAGTACTGCTTATTTTCTCAGCATCTACTATATTGTTATTAATTTTCTGTTTGCTTCATAATTCCTGGGAAAAAAATGTCCTCATTCCCCAAAATGTCTTTATCTTAGGTGATGTCTAGCAATATGTTAAAATAAAATAGAAGACATTAAAATGGGTAGAGAATTAATTAAAAAATTGTTACTTACATATACAGATGTCTTACTAGGCAGTAATAGTTTGTTCAACTTCCTCTTCAGCCCTGGACATCCTCATCATCCTCTCTTGGTTTATCTGTTTAGATTTCCAGCCAGGGCAGCCTGTTCACGTTTACAAGCAGCCAAAAGGGTCCCCTCAATAGCAAAATACTTGCAGTAGCATATTTGCAAACTACATGATGTCCTAGTAAGACCTGATGTCATGAATAGGAAGCTTGTGACAGTAAAGAGCAGTTAAATAAGGCCAGTGCTTTCAATTGCTTCACCACATAATTGTCGGCAGATCAGTTCTTACATTTTTCATGCATTTAAGACTTTGCATCTTGGAATCAGTGGCTTGCATAAAGATATTTGTCATCATCCCAAATCATTACTAGTTTTCCATATAGTTTGATTCTTCCCTCTCCCATGCAACAGCTTAAAAGGCAAAGTGTTTCAGATGGACGAATCCGTAACCTAACAATCCTCCATGTCACTATGATATACATTATAGCATTGAGAAAAGAATAAAAGTTTGCAAATGCTGCGTTGCGATTATCAGAAGACTTAAAGGTGGCTAGAACTATGGGAGATTTCTACCTGTACATATATGTGTTACACATAAAGTTGTATTTCAGTAAACAAAAGCTACACTCCGTGGACCAGAGCAGCCGAAAGGACAGGCAGCGCAGGAGTGCTGACCTACTTGAGCAAGCTGTGCAGTGACTGGCATGCAGCTCTGGCTCTATTTCAGTAAAACAGTATGTGACCTCCCAAATCAGAATGCAATTTAAAACATTAAATGACCAGGCATATCTTTTGGCAATGCAGTTATTAACTTTTGACTTTATCTGCAGTCCACAAGGCCACCTCTTACATCACAGTGATGCAATGCCTACTAATTGAAAGTCAATTTTGTGCCAGCCAAGGGCACTGGCTGCAAAAAGCAGACACAAGTGTGTGCAGAGGGGAAGATATTTTCATTATTTCTTCCTCTGACTCCCTGACTCTACCTGCCATTTTTCTTTGCTACTCTTTATCTCTCCCACCAGCCCACACAGAAAAAACCCTTAAGGCATAGCTTTATTGGGAAGTTAAAAATAATAAAAAAAAAAAAGTGGAATGATATATTCTGGCCACAAGGAATGGGCTTACTTTTAGAAACTATTTGAAATGTATTCCTTAGGATGTTTCTTGGCAAAGTAAACTAGTGAAGAGGTGTGCCAAATAGCACTGCTATTCGTTTCTTGAAGGGAGAGGTAATAACTGTCTTGATGAAATCATGAGGACCATGAAAAAAGTCTGAATGAAACTTCTCTTCCCTTTTCAGGGCAGGTTTACTTAGATCCTGTTTATATTCATAAGACATGTAGGATTCAGATCTAACATTTCCCAAGTCTGCCAGATGCTCTGTCAGCTTTTAATATTTCTGGTTAGTGCTTTTTAAAAAAAAATCGATTTCACTCATTCCCCGATATATTTATCTAGGGCACATTTTTGTACTGGCTATAAAAATCCTAGCAGAAAAAGATTGTTGACCTGGAGATTTTCTGGATCTTAAGCATTTAGAAGTCTATTTCATAAGTAGAATTAAATTATTGCTGAGTGTAGGAGATGCCAAGGTAGCATGTAACAGGACGTAACAGGATCCTGAAGGTAGCTGTTCCTGACTGCTCACACTGGGAAAAGCACCCAAGAGAAATTAATGACAAAATTTAGGGGGACTGCCTGACCGAATAGAGGTAGGAGGAACCAAAATTATTAGAAATTAGTTGGAAGGACTAGGAAGATATAGATGGAAGAAAGTGAAAATCACAGTCCACTACTGGGAAGTGACTTTCGTCATGAGTATCCCAAATTTTGGTCCTACCGTATAGTCATACAGCCTGCTCACATAAAACTTCATGAATTCAGTGGGAAAATTCCTATTAATTTCAGTGGGTTTAGGCCCAAAGGGTAGCAGTCCATTCAATTGTTCTCTTTCCCAGTTTTCTGTATGCTCTCTCACATGGATGTGTGGAAACTTCCTTGTTTCTTGCTGCGAATCTCCTGGCTGCTCAACCAGTGTGTTAATGCTCACCTGGCTGCTCAAGCAGAAAACGGACCAAATCCAGAAAACTGAGGTGGTTTGTCGTACCAAATGCAATGAACAGTGGTATCCAAAGCTACTTTATAGCTGTAGCAGACACAACACTGATTCATATGTCATGTAAGCTATGGAGAGCTCCAGATCTTCCACACCTCAGTAGTGTGACTTTGGCTTATCTTTACATTTCAGAGCATGAGTGAGGCTTGTGAGTATTGTATTTTTTTTTCACTTTCTCATCTCATAACTATCCTTTACCTCTTTACTTTCTTTAGGCTTGTTACAGAACTTGTCACCTGAGGATGAAGTTCAGCAAGGGAAGTGTTAACATCAAGGGGATCCTGCCTGACTTGCATGCTGATGTTAATGAAGCTGTGAATTGTGTCATATTAGCCTCATTTGCTTCCCATATGCTTACTCTCATTTTCCCCTCTGAAGCTGCAACTCCGCTTTTCACCTTCATTTGTATGCCCAAAATGCAGCCAGCTTAATTACCAATTATAACCATACTCATTTAAAAGCTAAATCAACTGGAAACAATGCTAGAAAGTGTCTCCCTTGAGGAGAACTAAAGACTTTGTGTTAATTTTCTTCACATATTTTGATTAGTATAAAACACTGTGTAACTTACAAGTTAATCTCCCCAAATGATGTTAATTTTAAATCAAGATGACACATGGATACTCGTGGGATGACAGTCAGAGCAACCTGCCTTCTCTTCCTCCTTCAACTCTGACCTGCTGTGCAAAATTATCTCTCCCTGGGAAACTGTCAATGAGGCACTATAACACCCAGCTCTGCCAGCAGCATTTTATTTATGGCCACCTTTTCCTGCTTTATTTCTTAACTGTCTGACTTGTGCTATTTCCTCAAGTTTGGAAGCCCCTTGTGATTCTCTTCATAATGCATTTTCTTCCATCCTAGGAAATGAGAACTCCATAAACTTCCAGGTAGGTGCCATGGGACCCATGGAAGGCATAATAGCTGTTTGGCTTGATATACTGGTGATTGCCACAGAACATGCCTCCAATCAATACTGCAAAACTCTCAGACTTTCTTTAGCTCATGAGTGAATTTACAGTTCCTAGTGACAATCTCTATTACTTCAATAAAGGCCAGAGGAACTATAAGAAGTAAAAACTAGATTTGGAAAGCTTTCGTTGTTATTTGTGGAATATTTCCATGCCATAATTTACTATTTGGAATTTGCCAACCTCTGCTATGGGAGATTCAAGACATGTTTTCCAGCTTCTTTTCCAATTCTTTTTTGCAAATCAAGAAGTACAAGGTATTGAAAATTCTTTGCTTTTTAAATAAAAAAAAAAAACAGAAAAGACAGCAAGTGCTTGGAAATGAGTGTAATGCTCATACAGTGAGGAACTTGGTGCATTTTACATTGTGTGAACAGAACCTAAGACTGAAGTGGTTGTGTGCCCCATGCATGCATGGAAACACATATTCTCCATACAGTGCCATCTGTACCCAACCTTCATCTTCTTTTGAGAATGAAAGGTCCCATCTTGCTTCCATCATGGGAAAAAACTAACTGAAAGCATTCACAGCTCCCTCATCTTGTATGGTTCATAAAGGTTTTAGCCTCTGACTTAGCAGAGAAGTCCTGGTTCCACTTCCCATTTCGTACACCTAGAAATGACTAGACATAACTTCACAATAAGGTTAACGTGTTAGTCTGCATTTAACAATCCTTCTGGTTTGTCCCTCTTTGATTATTTGACCTGTAAGTGTTTTATGGACCTCCTGTCTGGCTGTGATGGATAAATAAACAAAAGCTTTGCAATTATTCCAGGCAGAATTAAGAATTTTGCCCTACATGTCTCTCTTCCTATTAATTATACCGTCCTTTCTCTGAAAGTATGAAGGCAAGCTTTTGTTCTGTTCAGGTTGCAGTAGGAAGGCCTGAGAGGATATGATTGCCCATTTTCAGTACACTGAACAGATGAATGCAGGGGAAAAACCTCAAACACTGAAAAATGGTGGCAATGTAAAAACAAACCTGTACAAACTGGCACGGTACATTTCAGGTTGAAACCTAGTATAAAGTTCTAATAATCAGGGAAAAAAAGTTACTTAAAGCAGTGTGATGAGAAACCTAGACAGCTTTCAGATGAGAGTTTCTCAAGTTTATGGAAGAAATTATATAAATACCTGTGAGAGCAGGGTGTTGGATTTAGAGACTAAAGTTTTCCATTCTTTTCTTATTTCTGAGGTCATTTGTCCTTAACATCATCATGGATGGATATAAATCTATCGCAGTGAGTCCAAAGGAGGGCCACCAAGTTGATCAGAGGGATGGAGCACCTCTCCTGTGAGGAAAGGCTGGGAGAACTGGCATTGCTCAGCCTGGAAAAGAGAAGGCTTTGGGGTGACATAGTTGTGGCCTTTCCATACCTGAAAGGAAACTACAGGAAAGATGGAGAGAGACTATTTACAAGAGCCTGTAGTGACAGGACAAGGGGGAATGGCTTCAAACTGAGAGAGCGTGGGTGTAGATGAGATATTAGGAAAAAATTCTTTCCTGTGAGGGTGGCGAGGGACTGGCACAGGTTTCCCAGAGAAGTTGTGGATGTCCCACCCCTGGAAGTGTTCAAGGCCGGATTGAACGGGGCTTTGAGCAACCTGGGATAGTGGAAGGTGTCCCTGCCCATGGCAGGGGGTTGGAATGAGATGGTCTCTCAGGTCCCTTCCCAACCCAGACCATTCTGTGATTCTGTGATCGTGTCGTAACATACATAAAACACGCAAATGGAGATGAAGCTACGGTGCAGGCAATATATGTTTCCCTTTCACCAATTTTTCTTTTTCACATTTCAGCCTTGTTTTTCTCACGCCACCTGACATTTTTATTTAATTCTCAGTTTCTGGGATGTATGTGACATTGTTTTTTCTTTTAGCCAAAGGGCAGACTCACAAAATCCTAATGAAAAGCATGAGTGCACTTCACTAGTTGAAAAACTGACAGGCAAGGAAAAAAGAAAAACAAACTTTTGACTATACCTAGATGGGGATTTTTCTCTGAAGATCTACATAGTGGCTTAAAATATTGGTTTTGAGGGAATTTCCGCTCTGGCACTTACCGAAAGGAACTTACTCTGGGGAAGGGCTGGTGCTTTTGGAGACTCTTTGTAAGAAATTCACACTGTGCACCTCTCACATTGCACTGGATGTGGTGGTGTGGTTCACTAGTCATCTTCTGGTCTTATAATTTTTTAGCATGGAGAGGGAAGCACTGTAATCCATGCATGGAGTTCAGCACACAGTGTTTCAATATGATTTGAAATAACACGTTTACAGGGGTTTTGCAGCAGCACTGGCATTACCCTCACCCATTCCTCACTCTGCAACAGGGCTTGGATCATCTTAGTGCTTAGTGATTTCTACAAGCTTTCTGCTTCACGGTACTCAGCACCTTGTACGAGGATTAAATTCTGAGAGCACAGCAGGTGTGTCCCTAAGTTTAGCAGCTCTATTTATAGTGTTTTCCTGTGAGCATAACACTGCAATTGTCACTCACACTGTCTTCCTCCAATTCTGCATGACACCAGGATGGGGGCATAATAAACATCCTTTATGAGTATGGCCTTCTGGGTGAAATGAAAATTAATTGCCTAAACAGCAGCACACGGAATTAAACAAACAAAAAAAGCTTATTATGAAGGAAAGTTAAAGTTAATGGTTACAGCATCAGGAACCTCTGAGACGAAT
>JAWWES010000001.1:12263014-12282639 GCA_035583135.1 Lophotriccus pileatus
CTGATAAAACCTAGCTTCTTCTTTGTGTCATTATTATTAGTAGTAGTAGTAGTAGTACTTCAAGGAAGTTAAAAAGTAGAAACATGAAAGTGCATCTGATTGTACAACATGTAGTAGTGCAACATGTAACGTTGAGTCAAAATCCAGAGCTGGGGTCTTAGGCTTCCTCTGTGATGCATGAGAAGAATTAAATACACAGGATGATACCACTGTGTGCAGAGCAGGAAATGGACACAGAAAACACTGGAAAATAAGTGGGTCTGCTCTTGTCTTGGCCTTAAACAATTTATTCTGTGTTTCATGGGTCTGATTCTTCCTCTTCAAGCCCTCTCCAAGGTCTCTACTTTATGTAGAGACTATTATATGAAGTGCACGTAAGTAGATAGTTACAGTTAAGTTTCCTTTATTTAATAGCCCAATATTTAGAGTTTTCACCAAGCTAACAAAAAAAATAGAATAATTTTCTTCCTCTGCCTGAGAGGCTGTAGATCTGTAACTTTCACCCCTTCCAAATCATTTAACAATCAGACCAATTTAGAACAGAGGACCCTTACTGCCTCTCCTTGAAAAGGCTTCAATTTGCACGAAATTAGAACAAATGTAGGAGATGTATTTGTCCCGGTAGAAGAGGACAGTTTCAGAACACTTTCCTGCATGGAAGAAGATACCTGAATTTCTGTCCTTCAATATTCTGTGTTATACCTCTTTGATATAAACCATATAAATTGTAAATTAAACTGTGCCAGAAACTGATGTGGTCTTTATGCTGTGAGATCATCACTTTACGTTTGGCAGCTGAGGGGAGGAGTGGAAAACCACATCACAGAATGACAGAATTGTTGGGGTTGAAGGGAACTCTGCAGATCATCCAGTCCAACCCCCCTGCCAAGGCAGGGTCACCCAGAGCAGGTGACTCAGGAACACATCCAGGTGGGTTTGGAATGTCTCCAAAGAGGGAGACTCCACACCCTCCCTGGGCAGTACCACCCTCAGTGTAAAGAATTTCTCCCTCATGTTGAGGAGGAACTTCTTGTCTATTAGTTTATGGACAGTACTCCCCGTCCTGTCACTGGGGACCACTGAAAACAGTCTGACACCACTCTCTTGGCACCCACCTTTGAGATATTCATATGCATTACTGAGATCCCCTCTCAGTTTTCTCTTCTCAAGACTAAACAGGCCCAGCTCCTGCAGTCTCTGCTCATAAGACAAATGTTCCAGACCTGTCATCATCTTTGTGGCCCTCTGCTGGTATGGTTTAGGCACCTTTGGAATCAGGTACTCTGGTACTTCAAAAACCTATTGAGCAGAGAATGTAAATTTTATTTATATGTAATATTTCTCGTAGGTGTCAACATACCTACTCGTGTCATCTCTTAAGCCACATTTGGTGTTCCACTTTCTTCAACATCCTCAGCTGAAGTGTCAAATCCTGGTTCTGCTGAATTGCAAAATTCCCTTGGTTTTAATAGGGCTCAGAATTTATCTCTAAAGCAGAAAGAATGAGGACTAGAGAGTTAAGAAAGAATAGCAATCAATTTGAGGCACAAGAATAAAAGCAGTAGTGAGGACAGACTAGGCCCTTTCTTCTTTCAGAACAGCTAAATTATAAAATTTATCTCCATCTGTATGTTAGCTCTATGTATAGATCCATGGGCTTTATAATTTCTGCTAAAGCCATCCCAAGTACTCTTCTGACTTATAGTTGCATTTTCAAAATCCAAAGAAAAATAGCAAATGAAATGTTCAAAATAAAAAATATAGAGAATTACAGTAAACTTGATCAAGACACTTCATTACATAATGAATTAATTTCTTTGCAGGGAGAGAATGATAGGTCAGATTCTTTACACTGTACACCAAATGTGAGAAGGCTGGACAAAGGCATAATGTATATTAAAGAATGGCATATAGGATATACAAAGGATATAGAAACTTCCTGTCCCCAAAAATAAAACATAATAGTTTAAAACTCACACAGTATTTTTATATGGAACTCTTTGCCAAAAGATATAGTAGTGTGCAGGCACTTATACAACTTATTTAAAAATAAGAGAAAGGTAACAAAACAAAGAGATCCATGAGTTGCATTAAAGGAGATTAAAAGAAGAAGCAAAGCTCAAACTCCTGTGCCTGGGACATGTGGACTCATACACAAATAGTCACTCATGCACAAGTGGTCACTGACTGCCTGATGGCCAGAACAAGCCCTTGCTGGACAGGTTACTGATGACTGAGGTTGCAGAGACTCCTCTGAGGCCTCCACTGCCAGGTAGTGCCAGGGACAGGCAGTTGGACCAGATGGACCCCGTGTTTGATGTGTTATGGCAGCTCCTGCACACTTGGAGCTAAGCACTGACACTACGATCTGAAAGGCCCATGGGGACATTGGTTGGCTGTTTTGATAAAAGTCCCAGTTTTTAGACATGTCAGAGCGTGCGCTTGGGAACTGGACAAACAATGTTTGACATCCTTGAGGGCTCATTAGAAGGGCTCAGTGCTTTTGAAGTTAAGCTTTTTGTATTTCCCACTGACAGTGCAGCTTCAAGTGCTGCTGTCTAAACTGAGAAGTATCAATCCAAGCGTGGCAAATATGTGCTCTCTCGTTTCTTGGCACTGATTTGGGGATCCAGGCTAAATCACTACCAGTCAGACAAAAAATACAGTTTAACATGTCTATTGCTGCTTTTCTTCTAGTTTACAGGCAAACTTCTTAAAGGTTATCTTATCTATTTGTTTGGGTAGAGGAGCATAGAAACAAGAAATCTAACACTACAGGATGATGGAACCCAGAAGTGAATCAGGTTTATATCAGTTGTTCAGATGTAAAACATCCAGCAATGCTTGCCAGAGTGATGTTTCTGTGCCAACATCTGCAAAATTAATTTGAGCAGTGTTCATGTTTCTAAGAAATAAACTGTGCCCCTTCAGTGTCTCTATGTCAATTTAGTAAAAATAAAAAGGGAAACTAAGGTGATCACAGGATCACACCACGCTGTCAACTAGACCACAGCACTACGTGACATGTCCAGTGATTTGGTGAACACCTCCTGGGATGGAGACTCCACCACCTCCCTGGGTAGCCTGTTCCAATGCTTAGCCACCCTGTCCATGAAGAAATTCTTGCTGATGTCCAGCCTGTACCTCCCCTGGCACAGCTTTAGGCCAAATCTTCTCATCCTGTAACTTGTTACCTGGGAGAAGGGCCCGACCCCCACCTGGCTACAGCTTCCTCTCAGGTAGGTGTAGAAAGTCTAAGGTGTCCCCTGAGCCTCCTTTTGTCCAGGCTAAGCACTCCCAGCTCCCTCAGCTGCTCCTCATGACATACTCTCTGGACCCTTCACCAGCTCTGTTGCCCTTCTCTGGATGTGCTCCAGCACCTCAGTGTCCTTCTTGAAGTGATGCTGCTGCACACCACAGCTTTTATTGTGATGGGTTCCCAAAGCCAGATCTTATCATTGAGTTGTTTAACTTTGATCCCAAATGCTAGAAGATGTTTTGCCATCAAAGGGAGATGTGCAATGGGGCAGAATGAGGAACTGGCATGTTACTTCAATGAAAACAAAGCACACAGCCACCGTATTGTCCTGTAGGATGGCCTCAGACACCACATGTTAAGCAATTCACAGTGAGAGACTAACTCCTAAACAATGTCATTTTGTTTCAGGACCCTTCTACCAAGTCTGTGCTGTCAGCCCAAGCTGAAGGCCAAATCACAGCTTTCTACTGTGAACAGAGAAGCTCATGAATAGATGGAAACGTTTTCCATGTATCTGAGTGGAGGTGATGAGGAGGCAATTCTCAAAGTGTAGCTGAAATATTAAGGGACTAAACTCAAATGAACACAACTTGGACATGTAATATTTTTGAATACATGCTGAGGTCTCTGCTATGTTGTCCACACTCCAGAGTAGAACTGGTGATGGCTTTAAGACATGTTATATGAAAGAAGACCCATAAGAAACAAAAAAAGTTCCTCCTGTTCAAGCAGATGAATCAATACAGTTTGTGACTTTTCTGAAGCTCAGCAACCAAACAGAAAAGCAGATTTTTAAAGAGGTATAGCAAATGTAGCTCAGTTTCTATCACCCTTCTTTGAGGAGTGATTTCATTTCCATTGCAATTCACAAAGTATTTTTTTGCATAATATGGAAGACTATATAAGCCATAACCCTTCCTAACTCTTGTACTTATTGACAGAATAAGCGAGTTGATAGCACTCTGAAATATTTATGATGTCAATTTTAGTTCTGAAATCAATGTTCCTTTAAGTTTCTTACGTTACTTTGCCTCAACTTACTGACAAAAATGAGAGACACCAATTGTAACAAGCTGAGCTGGACTCAGCGATGTCTTGACTGAGCTATAGCAAGATCTATAATTTCTGATTTACCAGAATCAGTAAGGCAAATATTCTTTCATTAAAAACACCACATAAACCCGAAGTAATTAGATGCAAATAAAAACTGTAGTCTAAGCCATTTGCAGAATCCCCTGTCAGTCTAATTTTCCTTGAAAAGCGTGTATGTATAACTGAGGATGTTTTATAATCCTGAGCGGATTAAACCTTTTATCTCAGTGTACCATAATGTCTCAATTTCTTCCTTTACATTAGTACAACAGTATGAATAGGAATTTTTAGTGCACATGTATTAAAATAAACCTGTACATTGGTGATCACAAGCTCTCTCAGCCTTTCCAAAGTGGAGTTAACTGAACTCTGGTGAAAATCATCTATATTGAATATTTTTAGGAATTTCATATAATTGTACTTTTCAATGGGCAGGGGACTTTTCACTGATTGAAGCCTTCTTTAAGGAACATTTTAATCTTCCTTCCATTTTTAAATTGGCTCTCCAGAAACTATGTAATGATGGATTGGAACGGACTGAGCTAAGGTATTTTTAATTCTCAGAGAGTTTTAAATGATCTATTTTGTGCTACCTGATGAAATGCCACGTGAAAGGCAGGCCTGGGTTCCTGTGCTTCTGTTGGCCTTTATGGTCTAGGTGTGGGATGGTCTTAATTGCAATCTGTTTACATCTCTTTTCTTCTTAAAACACCATGGCAGAAAAACTCAGAATTTCTATTCTATGTGGAAGACTGACTCCAAGCACTGAAACTATGATGTGCTTGAGGACCAAGTTGGAACGAAACATTTCAACATTTTAAAATTCAGTTTTCTCAAAAAAATTATCATTTCAGGAAAAAGAAGAAGAGTGATGCTTTGATTCCTCATGAGGTTTTGGGATGAAAAGAAGATTTTTTAGTAGAATTTTCCTTGTAATCTATAATGAAAATTTGACTAGCTCCCTGCAATAGCAGAAGTATATAAAATATGGGATTTTAAACTTCTTGCTGCCCTCCTGTGGGTGAAATGAACAATTACTTCAGCAACGATGTGTGGATAAAAACAAATCAGGGAAATAACTGACTTAGTGGAAGGTAAATTACATAAAAATTAATAAGATAATTTGTCTTGGGACCCAAATGTGGATTCCCCTCCTCAAGAAAACTGTTGAAATGAGGCAAATCAGGTTTAATCTCTGCCACACTCTTCTGTTTAATGTCAGCAACTGTTGGCTCTGAAGATAAAATTGATAAAAGTGTATTAAAATCCTTAGAAGAAAACCAGAGAGAAGTGCAAAACATTTTTATGGAGCACATTGATGCTTGTGGTCAACCAATATGTTTCAGAATGACAGAAAACATGGGGCTTAAACTAAACAGCCCCTCAAACCAGACTGCCATACAGAGTAGGGCTGCCATACAGGATGTTGAATAATTTCCTGTTCTCCTTTTCTGTCACCGTAAAGGAGGATGGATGGGTCGATTAGAAAGCCGTCTTAACCTTAGATCCAGGGAATTCCTGGATTTAGAACTCCTGACAGATTGTTTTGTCACGAGAAGATGAAGAGAAATGACTTAAGAAGTTATATGTAAAATTAACAACAGAGAGAAAAAAAAATAAAAAAAAGAAAGAAGAAAAACCAAACCAGAAAGGTTTTTACCACAGTCAACTAACCCGTCTGCGAAAAATAGCAGCTGCTTTCTCTTTCTATCTGTTAACCACTTAAGTCCCCTTTCCTAAGACAACTTTAGTTCTACATTTGTTTTTTCCAGTCCAAGAAATCTTGAGAGGCAGCATTGCTCATAACACCAGTGAGTAAAAAGACAGGACTTTGCACAATGGCAGGAGCTGCCTGAGCATCTCACATCGTAATCCTAAACAGAAGCTATGAAACACAGTAAAGTTCTTCAAAACAGACTTGACTCAGGGAAATTAGTTTGAAATTAGTTTGAAATTAGAAATTTGTCCTTGTCAAATGCAAGGACAAAGTAGGACACTGAGAAACAATTTAAAAAAAAACCAAACAAACAACAACCACCCAAACTTAAAAAACCTTCCTTTCACCCCTCCTGTTTCCCAGGCTTAACTTCACTCCAAATTTCCCTACCTCCTCTGCTTGAGTTGTGCAGGGGCATGGGGAGTGGGGGTTGCAGTCACCTCATCACAGTCTCTGCCACTCCTTCCTCCTCAAACTCTTCCCCTGCTTCAGTGTGGGGTCCCTCCCACGGGAGACGGTTCTCCACAAGCTTCTCCAGCATTTGCCCTTGCCGTGGGCTGCAGTTCTTTGTGAACTGCTCCAGCATGGGTCCCTTCCATGGGGTGCAGTCCTTCAGGAGCAGACTGCTCCAGCTGGGTCCCCTGTGGGGTCACAAGTCCTGCTAGAAAATAAAAACCCTAATCAAAATTAACTCAGCAATTAAATAGTCACTAGAGCTTAATTAGTCCACTGCTTAGCATCTAATCTGATCAATGCTTCTTCAAACAAATCAATATCAAGTTTCCTCCTTAATTTAATGAATTTTGATCCATTTAAACACATGCAGGATGTGTTCATTCAGTACTGAATCATAACAAGATCGTGATTTTGTTAATAAAATGAAAGCAAAAGAATAAACAAAGTAGAACTTTAATCCACAATAATATCTCATGAATCCTGCAATATTCAAGTAATTTTGTTGACTCTTAGTTTTCTGTGTTTTGCAAGATGTGCTCTGCCCTCTGCTGATTATAGGGATAGGAAGACTAGTTACTTATTTCATTCCAGTGAGAGAATAGATTGCACTTAAGTAGTTCTTTGGCACTATAGCAACCCACTTCTGCTAATTTAAATTAATGTAAAGGGTTCACTCAGTTTACTCAGTGAACAGAATAATTTAAGAAATTCTTATCATTATATATTAATGACCAATAAAATTTAATACTGCTCATTATTTCTTCCTCAGCAGTATTCAGGAGTACTATGTTCCAAGTGGGACATATTCCTGCTCCCAGTTCGAGCAGTCTATGCAGAAGGAATACAGTTCTTGCAATTTCACAGCATTGGTACCTATGTAAGTGACCTTAATTATGCTGAAAATTTCATGCTCTCTAACATTCTTTATATTGCAATATCCTTGTGAACTTATTGTTTCACACCCAGAAAGAGAGATGTGGAATGGATCAGTTTTGTCAGACGTGTCTACTAAGATCGAGGCTGTAGGCTAATCCTCCAACCATTGCACAGCTTTCTTTTTAGTCCAGCTTGGACTGATTAAATCTGCTCTTTTTGCAAATTCCTTGGTCCTTCTGCTTCTATCAAGTGGTTCACTTCCTCAAGGCATCCCAGCTGTAAAATGCTAGGTGGGTTCTCAAATATATGAATATATGTGGAGCTCCTGTATCTGGTTCATCAAGAGTCTGGCAGTGGTTTATTTGCATGAAGTTAAAAATCAAGGTGGGCTTGGAACAAACTGGTTGCTCATCCAGACAACTTTGGCCTTGAAACAACTCAAATCCAACATTTTCTTGCTCTGTTTCCAGTGAAAGTGCATGTTGGTCAGGCCAGGGAAAGCTTCCCATACTATTTCATATCTGGTATTTCCCCAGAACAAGAAATGTAAGCATGTAAGAAAACTGAGAGAAAACAAAAGAAAACTTTTTTGAGTTTCCACAAATGACTCTTAACTTAGCTGAAGTAGATCAAATGTTAGAGGTGTAAAGTTGTAGAAGTTCCCGAAGTTAAAATCCGATTAAATATTTTGGGATGAGATATCTGCACTACAATCTGTTTCTGGCATCTTTACAGGTCAGGTGCCTATGAAAAATCTGGGCATTTCTGCTCCTTTGAACAAAATTTGCAGAAAGATGCAACATTGGGCTGCATCAATGGGTCAAGGCTGTTGAGTGAGGTTCAGCAAGGCCATGTGCTGGGTCCCGCACTCGGGTCAAAAGAATCCCCTGCAGCACTACAGGCTGAGGGCAGAGTGGCTGGAAAGCTACCCAGGGGAAAATGACCTGGGAGTGCTAGTCAACAGCAGCTGAACATGGACCTTCCAACCCTAACATGAAGGACAGTGACTGTCTCTCTGTAACGGGCACTGGTGAGGCCACACCTCGAGTGCTGTGTCCAGGTCTGGGTCCCTCACTCCAAGAAAGACACTGAGGAGCTGGAGCGTGTCCAGAGAAGGGCAACAGAGCACAAGTCTGATGAGGAACAACTGGGGGAGCTGGGGGTGTTTAGCCTGGAGAAAAGGGGGATCAAGGGGGACCTTATCACCCTCTACAGCTTCCTGACATGAGGGTGTAACCAGGTGGGGGTTGGCATCTTCTTCCAGGCAACAAGTGAAATGGCTTCAAATTGCACCAAGACTGTTCAGATTGGATATCGGGAATGTTTTCTTCAAGCAAAGGGTTGTCAAGCACCAGAACAGGCTGCCCAGGGCAGTGGTGGAGTCACCATTCCTGGAGGTACTTAAAAGACATGTAGACCTCCCTCCTTCCCCCTTGCCTCTCCTGTCTTTCTTATAAAAAATGAGAGACTGAAGTTCATTGTAGTTTGAAGAAGTTAATTCTCAGGTAAATGTGGCTCTCAGGGACATGGTTTGGTGGCAAACTTATCGATGTTGTGTTAATGATAGAACCTGATGATCTTCAGTGTCTTTCCCAACCGAAATAATTCTACATTACTAGGATTTTATGATTTAAAAGGTGCTGTTGAGTTACTAAGAAGTGTGAAAGCAAATGAATAGCTTTTTGTTGTCAATAACAGAAGAGACCCTGAACGTTTCTGAGACAGGGAAGCAGTTGAAACACGTTTGTTTGTTTGTTTGTTTGTTTATCGTAACAAACTCACTTGTTGTACACAGATGTTGCCATGCACAGCACAGCCACAGCACAGCAGAGATCACTTCCCAAGAGTGGATATATTCTGCACAGGAAGCTTCCATATGAAAATCTGCCTTTCTTCATGTTTTTTTCCGTGGTGCTAAATCAGGGACCCGTCCCTTCCCATCGCGTCCCTCCCCATCCCGCCGCGGTGATGGAGCGGGGCTGTCCCGCCGCCGGCAGCGGGAGCCTCATCCCGCAGGAGGGCAGCAGGACACCGCGTTTGGCTGCGGCTCCGGCAGCCGCCTCCCGGCAGGAAAAGGCTCCCTGCTCCCAAGCATTTGGAATATCTTGCTGTTTAGGGGTGTTTTTCAGGCCCATTTATAAATTCTGCTGGGTGTAGCAGTTTTTGTGCGTGGATCAGAAGCGCGGCGTGTGATAGTCCTGGTTAGTGACGGACTCCATAGATTTAGCTCAATTTGAATCCATGATTTGGGCATGTTTGGATATGGGGTTTCTTACACATAAGGCAACACATTTCCTCAAAATCTGCTGTTTGGGTGGCTTTAAAAGGACTTTGAGGGAAACTCTTCCCGTGTTGCAATATATTGTAATTGCAACTGTAGTACTGAATAACAAATCCAAAAGCACGTTAAACCTTGTGCTTCAGCAATCAAACTAACATTGAATCAGCAGGAACTGTGATGATATACATATGAGGTGATGAGATGCATATCAGGTCACAAGAACTGACCTACACTTGATTCTAGCTTTCCTCCAAAATGACTGATACTGATGAGTGTCAGGAATTTGATTCTTGATCAGACAGATGTGGGATCTGATTCACTGGGGCAAATTCAGCACTCCTGTTCCCACACCCATTTTATAAACTGATATAAGATGTTGCTGTGGCTTAAAAAAATGAGACAGTCCATAGGAATCAGGCTGAGTCAGCCTGGAGTTTCTAGATGGTGTTATACCTGTGCCAGTTAAAGGAAAGACATCCCTAGAGAAGGGGTCATATTCCAGGGTGCTGAGATTGTTTCTGCCCGGGCAGGAGTGACCACATGGAGAGTGACTTCGGGGTTTTTCTTCTTCTCTTCACATTCACTTCCTCCATTTTGAAGTTCCAAGTCATCCTTGCTGGAATTATATTAATTTCCAGCAGTAAAATGCTGTGCTTTGAAACAAAAATCATATTTGAAAAATGATGCACTATTCCTCCCTCCACCTTGTGGTTTGTTTGTTTGGTTGGTTGTTTTTTTGGTGTGTTTTTGTTTTGTTTTGGTTTTTTTGTTTGTTTGTTTTAGTGCACATACACTGGACTATATTTCATGTTATTGCCACATTTAATGTGTTTACCAGGAAAAAAATCCTGAGCTTTTCCAGCAAGTACATGGCACACAGTGTTCCCGGCTGCTCCTCCTTCAGTCTTCAATGCTGGAAATCAGCTACAGATCCTGACTTTAGCCCTTCAGATGAACTTCTCAGTAGTATTAATATATCCAACAACAAAAAATAAATTAAATACTTCAGCTGCACAATGTTACCAAATAGGAATTAAGTCCCTAAATGCCTTTCAGGATCTAGCTTCTAAGGTGTATCTGCACAGAATTTAAGAGCTGTGCATGGATCATCAAACTACTAATGATCAAGCTAATCTTGAAACAGGAAACAATCTAGATGAGTTCATTAGACTTAATGCTTGCCCTAATGGTTGCAATTACATAGCTTGCAAGCCAGCATGATACATCTATCTGTCTTTGTGTGGGGCACACCCTGTGTGGAAGTACCACTGCAGGTAATTCCACCTCAGAGTTCAGAGGCACCTTCTTTCTGTGCTCCATTGTATATACCCATGGCATTATGTAGATGGATCCTTGATTCCCACTTTGGGCATCCTTATTTTAGCCTTATTGCTTTACAGTTCAACTCCCACTTGTGATAAGAACTTCTGTCAGTTCAGCATTGTTCTCTTTCTTTCATTGTGAACCAGCCTTTTTAGGTAGGTAATTGGAAATCATCTAATGGAATCAATCAGTCAGGTGAGGTGTGGCTGAAAGGGAGAAGAGCTGCTTTCTCATCCCATGTCCCTGCCCTCCTTCAGGCTCCATGCTCCTTTCTTTTGCCAGATATTTTCCTTCAGTGTGCAAAGGGTGGGTTACATCTCCCCAGTGTCCAACCTGAACCTCCCCTGGTGCAGCTTCAGGCTATGTCCTCTTGTCCTTTCCCTTGTTACCTGGGAAAAGAGGCTGACCCCCACCTGGCTACACCCTCCTTCCTGGTGGTTGTAGAGCTACTACAGGTAGTTGTGAAGCCTCATGGCATACCAAACTTCCACTAATATTTTGAATAAACTTGAATCATCAGAGTGAGTTTGTACAGGACCAGAGTTTGGCATCATGTTATTGAGGTGTTTTTAATGCAGAATAAAGGATTTTTAAGTGGGAGATATTGTATTCTTGCTGCTGCTTCATTGACTGCACACCCACACAGGGCAGCTTATCACGATGGAAGAATCTACAAAAGCCTTGGTTAGAGAACTGATAGCACATTGTAACAGACACCTTTGAGATCAGTGTTCTTAGTTAAAGTAGGAATGGCCAAAGTTCTGTTTGTCTACCCAGAACTTACATTTTACTATGTTTTTACATAGGCATTGTATGTATTTGATTATTAAGTGGACAGGCATCTGACTCCCAGCTCTCCAAGCTAGATTTATTTGTGCTTATGCATAGTATTAGTTCATCCTTAAAACTGATCTATTAAAATTAGTATTTTTTTTGGCTTTGTTGACCATGCAATGTGAAAAAGAATGAAAATGGGAGGAAACATGTAAGGAAGAGACATTTTATACATGGCACTGGGGCAAAGTTGATATTATAATGAGTTGTGATTAGGAGTTTTGTTATGTGAAATAGTATTTGAGAACGACAACCCTGAAAAATAAATGGTTTTGAACTGCCATTGATTAGAACTGCGAGTTTTCTTCATCCTTCCTCTGTTTTGTTTTAGTTTTAATGGCAAAGGCCAGTTTTCTGCGCTTGTTGCCAAATTCTTACTCCCTTATGATCAGAAAAGTAATATCTTAAAAGCCAATTCATGTCTGGGTTAATGCAAGTTTAAGAAACTGCATATAAAGCTGTATAACCCTGTTTGTGCTTTTATATAAATGGATGGCACTCCTAAAATAAATAGTAGGGGGATCCTTAAAAACCGTGGTCACACATTGCAAAGGATTCCCGGGAAGGAAACGCCAGAAAATGTTCTGCTAGGCCTGTGCATGTCAAGTTGTGAAGTGTAACTGAGCAGCAAGACAAAAGGAACTGCAAATGAAGCATGAAGACCCCTCCTTCCCCACCCACCTGGCAGGGGCTGGGTGCTGTGCTGAGGTGCTAATCGATTGTGAGCCTCCTGCCTGACGTGCCGGCACCAGAACTGGGGAGATGTACTACACAGATGTATTTTGGGTTTCATTCAGCCATCTTATTATTTTACAAGTTACGAGGGAGCATCGTCATTTTTAATCTAAGGGAAAAATCCTCTCACATCTGCTGGGCATTTGTCATACGAATGAGAAAAGACAAATCTTTTCTTAGCAAGAGCATGAAATCGCTTCCCCAGATTCCCTTTAGCTTTAAAAATAGCTTTGTGCTACAAACACCATCACATCAGACTTGGCATCAGCAAAATTCTATGAGCAACGAAGGAAGATTTGGTCAAAAAAGGGTCACTTTTACCCCAAAGCATAATTTTCTTCATATTCTTTCTACTTTTAGTTGGCAGAAAATAGGAAAAGGATAATCTTTTTCTGTGAGATAAAGATAAATAGACCTCAGCCTGCTCAGAACTGTAAAGAGATCAGCAGGATATTTAAAAAATGAAAACCCTTTTAATATTCAATATTCATCAAGTGAACACTATGATACCTTTAAATATGTTCATATTGCTCATGCTAGATTATAGAAACACTTGTCCTTCAGAACAGTGCTCAGATGTTTCAAAAGATTCAGTTGTCAGCTATTTAAATGATTCTGCAAAAACAAACCCCAGAAAAAAATTGCCACTGTGAGGCATGAGGAGTAACATTCCACATGTTGTTTTTTGTCTAGGACCAGTGTACCTCTACACAGTTCACATTTTCACCCCAAATTTGATTATTTTTTGGCAAATAATGGTAAGTACTATGCTCTTATTGCAGCAGGATTGTTTTTATCATTGCTTTGCAGCATGATTTTCACAGTGTTTTTAAGATACATGATTTATGTGAAAACATTTTTGAGATTTTGCGTTAGACTTTCAAATAAAATCATACAACTGCCCAGGTTGGGAGGGACCCTAAAAATTCCTCTGATACAGCCTTTCATGGTAAAGGGAGCCTACCTGAGATTATTGTCACATCTTTGAAACTGGTAGTAATGGGGACTCTACCACGTCCCCGGGGAGGTTGTTTTAGTGTATGAAAAATCCTTATATCCTCCTAGGTCCACAAAGACTCATTTTTCTGTGGCTTCTGTTTTTACAGTACAGGCACATTGATAAATAGTAATCATTCAGCCAGCCCTTGCCAACTGATGTTAATTACATTTAAGATTAAGTATCATGAGCCATTCCCTTATTTTAATTATTACTTTAATGGAAAAATCGTGCTGGTGATTTTATTGCCTTTATTATTTACTTTAAGTCACTCACTTTGATATACATTACAGCCATCTGTTTCATTTATTAATTTCCCCACGCTCCTTTTTATTATGCCTTTTTTTTTTCCAGTTTTACTTGCTCACTGTTGCTATAATCAAAGAGAGTAAGTACCACAAAATGATTTTGGAGTTGTGATGCTTGGTGTTACAACATCTTGCTGTTCTGATGCCCTCAAAAAAATCCATGGATATGAGACAAAATTTGATTAATCTTTAAAAGGCCTGGGAAAATTAACCTGCCCTGGTTGGGGATGATCAGATAAGTGAGACTTTCTCTTTGTCTTAACCTACCTGTCTAACTCTGGATGAACAGGCGTGCCTCCAGTTGCAATCCACAGTCCCAAACTCTTGGCTTTGACAGGTCTCTTTTTCCATCCCCTCAAAATACAGCAGGAAAAATGTCTTTAAAATATTCCTGGCTACTTGGCATCCTCTTTTATACAGCACCCTCCTGTGTACAACACTGACACAGCTTGATTTAATTTCCAGCATCATTCCACCTCCCAAGGTCCCTATCCACCTGATATTTGGTGCACTTGGGGGAATCACATAAATGCCCGAGGTTTTGATGTTCTCATTACCTCTGAAAAGCTCGATGAGAATTCAGTTCAAGTGTGGATTATGACTGGCACATTGGGAAAAATCTCAGCTGACCAGTTAGAAAAGCTGAGAACAGTATGTGTCACCAGCATGGTGCACAAAAATGAAACTGTGAACTTGGGATTTGGCAGGATGCCTGCTTAGGGGACAGGTGTCTGAACTTCCACTAAGACCACAAGTCCCTTTTGCTCAGAACCGGCCTCATAACTTCCTGCACTACTATTGCTCATTTTCATCCTTTGGGAGAAATTTTTAATTTTATTTTTTAAAATTTTAAGTATTTTATAATTTGATGTTGGGCTTCCATTGGAAGGATCAGAATTTTGGAGATATGTTAGATTTACTTTAAAATTTTGACATCTTTTTGAGGTCTGAGTTTGCTTTGTGTTTTGTTTTGGTTTTTTTTTTTTTTTTTGACTAAAGAGTAGAAACGGCATAATTAAGATAATTAATCCAAATCTTTGTCAATATTTACTAACTGTATACAGAATTAATTTTAAATTGCAGGTAACTTGACTGCAGCAGGTATGCAAGTCATAAATTATCTGACTCTCATGACTGCATGAGTATAATTATGGACTGTATGGAAGTATAATGTTGATCTTTTGTTTATGATTACAATATAAAAGGCAATTTTCAGCCCACTTTAATTCTTAGTTCAGCAATTTTATTTATACATATATATATATATATATATATATATATATATATATATGTATACCTTAGCCTAAAAGTACATCTGTTGGAATGGATATTAGAAAAGAAGGCAGTTTCTTGCTGAGAAGCAAGAATTATCTCACAGTTTCATTTCATTACACGTGTCTGGAGAAATATACATTGCCTTCATACTTTTTTCAATTATATTGAATAGATAAAAATTATAACCAGGTGGGAATTTCTGTTCTGTTTCCATCTGGAAAGCATAAGATATGATTTAACTTAAGAAACTTACTGTTATTACTGTTATTCTTTGCTTCCTTCCTGCCAGTCTAGGTATACTGACTTTTACAATGCAACATTTTATTGAGCTCGGATTTGGAATTTTAGCTGTAGATTACAGATTCCCAACAATAAAAATTAAGATCTGAGATAATACTTAGGAACCTATTAAAAGCATGCCACTTGTATGGCACAAAATGAGCAGCAATGTTCTCGGTGCCCAGACCTTCCATTAATAATTTCATGTAAGAACACTGACAGGTAACGTGATGTCTTCTGGTTTTCAGCTAAAGCATGTGCTGAATAAAACCATTTACTTGCCTTTATAGCTTTGCCTGACCAGTGAAAGATATCTGAAAAATATTTCCATGTAACACAAATGGTGTGGTGGGCTGGAACAGTGACAACTGCCAAGCTGCAGGGAGAACCACCCTAAGACCCTGTTCCAGAGGGGGCAGAGAGACAGTCTTCACTTTCGGACACATGAGGTTAAAAACGTCAGAGGCTGCTAGATCCTTTCCTGTAAGAAGGCTCTTACATTGCTTGTGTAAATATGTAAGTGAGCACTGCAGTCTTTTTTTGGACCTCACACTCTTCAATTAAGTTCACAATGAGTGAGCAAATAATTGTATAAATATTAAAGATGGGAATGTCAGCTTGGTATTAATATAAATTAAAGATGAAACTAAGGGGATTGAAGTATTGAAGATGTATTATGTTGAAGTCGTTGTATAACTGTTTAATGAATGGGCCTGAGAAAGTAAGATTCATGCTACAGCAGACCCCTTGACTACAGAATAATATAGTGCAGAATACAGTTTTTCAGTCTGAAGTATCTGGAATAACGGAGGGCTGTGCTTTCACACGATGCTAATAAAATTTGTTCGCCCTGGGATAAAACATAAGGGCAAGCCAAGGGTGCAAACCCTAATGGGATCATGTAGGATTTTAGTGGAAGGAGGGACCCAAATCAGGTAGACCTGATGCTTTGTATTGGAAATAGCCCTTGGGGTGTGTGTTTCCCCACACATCCCCCTGCACTGTCTGGAAGTGTGTTGGCTGATGCAGGAAAGGGCTGGGCTGGGGAGCACACAGACAGTGAGCAGTCTGGATAATCGCAGGCCAGAGCTTCAACCTGGGCCTGTGTCTTTATTTACTAGTACAGACATAGCCTGAGGGCCTGATTAGCTCAAAATAAGTCTCTCTGGTGTGTCCAATTTTCTAGGTGAAGCAGACCAGATGACTTTAGAAATGCTGTGTTATTGCAGAAATGGAAGTGAGATCTCCTGTGTCTTCCACTCTCCTTCTATGTATTCAGTTGTTCATAAATTTTGCTGACTTGTTCTGTTATGTTTTAGTTTAGATGCTCAAGGATGCTGCAAAATATAGTATGAGGTATGTGTGAAGGGGTGCTCTTGTGGCCTGACTATGTGTTGTGTTGTAATGGAGGGGGGATTTGATAACGCAAATGGCTTTTCCAGTCTCACATCTCTAAAGCCTCACACTGTCTGATCCAGAGCAGGTCTGTCAACCCCCATCCTAATTTACCTTTCTTGCCACTGGGCTATTTGGCACATGCATATGTGCATGGCAGAAAATTGTCACCTTTGTATTGAGTCTGATCCAGGACAGTTTCTTACAAACCTGAAAACTGTGATGCTGCTTCTTTTTATGGGAGATGGTGTGAGGGAGCAATTTGAGAAAGCATCGGGCAAGCGGTGTGTTTGAAACAAACTAGTTCTGGGTAAAAAAGAGATTAGAGAGAATGATCTGAAGGATTTTCAGGCTGATGATTACATGAAACTACTCTGTCTCAGCCATTTCGCTTCAATTTTATGGGAATAGAAGTGACAATAGAGAGAGCGCAAATTGCAAGAACCAATTTTTCTGAATACTTTTAAAAGTGAACAGAAATGTCTGCAGTAATTCTTATTGCAGTGAGGAAGAGAAAAGAAAACTAAAAAGCATGTCTATAGGAGTGTGTAAAAATGGTCCACATTGCGGGTAAATGTATCGAATTAGCATCACCATCTAATTTTCACTCCCTTGAAAGTAATTAACCTGTTAATTGCCCTCTTATTGTGGTTAGAGAGACAAAAGGAGCTAAGACTTTTAAATACATCTCATTCTTAATGCTTTTTATTTTATTTTTATCCCTACCTTTTGATTTTCTCTGCAAAGCACTTTAAAGCTTATCTGCAAAGCATTTCAGTGTTTCTGTTTCAAAGGCTTAAGTAGCCTTTCACTGGCTCTGTGTTGAGACTGAATTCATTTGCTGTTGGTACCAGATCTAGAGATGTGTAGAACTCCATGATGAGGAAACTCTCTGCCTGCAAGAAAAATCAAAAAGGAAAACACTTCCACTCCCAGCATTCATGGTAAGAGAAGCTCTTGCCTGTGAAAAAACACAGTACCTTGATATCTAAACACCATTCATTATTTTTAGTGAGTCTGCCTCTGATGATTTGAGGCAGTCTGCCTACAGAGCTTATCAACTCCTTGTGACAGCATGAACTGTGTATAACATGACCAAAGTGCCAGCTGCATTTTGGATACACAGACTTTTACCTTCTCTGCTTGTCATACCATCTCACATCAACTGAAATCCCAAGGGGGCATTAAATAAACTTGGTAATTCAGATGCAAGGATCCTAAGCAACCAGGAGGCTGATCTGGAAAAGGAGCAGTCACTGTGATACACCTGCCACTGACAGGACCTGTGACCCCCTGGGAGGTGTGTGAGGCTGCCTGGCTGAGGGACTGAAAACTGTGAGAGCACTCAGCCCCTTCTCAGCTTTACCCTGGGTAATGAATACGCCAAAGGCCCCAGAAAGGAGGATGTGCTAGGGCAGCCTAAATTTTCTGAGCATGATTTTTCATTTGCATGTCCTTTAGCACGATTTATGACAAACAGAAGTGTTTGGAACTTGCAGACAAGGGACCTGGAAGGCACTGCCTGGTGCCCAGGCCTGTGAGCACTGAGCAGATGGGAGGAATGTTTGATCACTGCGTGCTCTTGCTCTGGCAGTAATGCTGAAAGGGACAAATCCTATTTGCTCTGACTTATCATTACAGCCAGCGTCTCTGACTCTGAGTGACTCTAATCTATTAATTTTAATGGAAAAGTAAAAATTGATTTAGTAGGACAATAGTATTGATTATAGACAAAAAGGTCTTGTTCTTCATCATCTCATGAAAAAAAAAATCTCTCCAAGCAGCCCTCTGAACTCCTGTATTGCTAGGATTCAATTTTATGTCCTAACAGTATTTCTCAGTTGTAATGAAGGTATATTGTTTCTGGTAGTTGTCTTGCTCTAAGAGACAGAGAGCTGCAGCTTTCAAACAGGAACAATTGGGCTGGGTCTCAGAAAGTTTCTGACTTTGCAGGAATTTAGTCACTGACCCTGAGTGAGCTTTAAGACCACTAAATCTAAATGTGGTATGAAATAGAATTCAGGCACCCTAGAAACACACTGGAAACATACTCTTGTACCTTGCAAATAATGGGAATTTTCTACTTGGTTAAGTAAGAATTTTGCCATGAACCCTCTATAAGGGTTATGGTTTTTACATTTATTTTGTATTATATTATAAATGAAAAATAGTCTGTATTTGTGTTTTTATGTTTTATAAATTAAACGTGAAATCTTGAGTCTCATGTTCCTTTTTCACATTCCTTTCTTAACAGATCCTTTCAATGAGGTCCTTGTTTTTGTATGTTCTTCAAGTGCTCATTTGCTCTGTGTTTTATTTTACCTCCATCCATATTAAGACCAGGGAAAACCAGGAATTCCTGCTAAACAGCATACTCAAAGTTTGATTGTCTGTAACTTTTGCTCCTTGTCTTCTGGGTATAATAGAATTATATGTACCTTTTTGCTGACACCTGCTGTTACCACACACATCTGATATATCTGCCAAAAATTATGCATTTATGCATAAGAAAATTCTTTGTTCTGGTGTTATAAGGCAGTGGAACTGACATCAAAGCCATGAAATATGGCAAAAGAAAACAAAGCAGTTCTCAGCTAATTTGACTATCATAAAAAAATCCAGCTACATTTATGGGACCTTATGGCATACAATATTCAGCTGAATGGGATTACCATCAGAGGCAGCTGGAGGCCCTGCCTCAGATCCCTTTCAGTATAAAGGTACAATATATATGTCCTTTGGGCCTCTGTATTGTCTTCCTTGTGCCAGTACCATTAATCTAAGTGGGTAAATATATA
>JAWWES010000001.1:12287060-12302362 GCA_035583135.1 Lophotriccus pileatus
AAGGAAAGCCACTCCATTTTCACAGTTGGTACTAAGGTCCCCATAGTACTATCTTTGAGTAATGCCTCTTTAGTCTTCAATGGTTTCAGAAATTCAGTATTATTCTGAAAGAGTTAATCTAGATTAAATCAATTAATTTACTACTTATTTAGTTAGTCAGTGTGGCCTAGAGCTATGAAAAATACATACACAAGAAGTCTCCAATACTTCACGAAACTGTGACCACTGTGGATTGTTTTTTTGTTTCTTTTCAACACCTTGTGTTGCTTCCCACAAATACAACATTCAAAACCTGCTAAAATTCAAGGATCTGTTTGTGACGTGACATGTTCCTCTCACAAGAACATGTCCTACAAAGAGAGTAAGAATCCACCTTTTCTGGATGTAAAAGTCTTCTGGAGGGCCAGCTCAGATCTGTGGACTGAACTTCTTCAGGGCCATAAGCACCCTCATAATCTGCAGCAGAGGACAATTCTCTAACTTCTGCTTTTGGTAACCTCCTTCCCTTGGAGAATAAGAGATACTGACAAAGAAAGGATTCTATAGTTGAATGCTGTACTGAAAATACATACAGACATAATGTTGTGGGTTTGATAGTTCACCAGTTTTTAACTTCCCAGTGGATATCACCAAGCTTCTAGATGGTATTCACTTCTATCACAATGTCCTATTGCTTCCTTTTAAAATAAGTGCTAGGAAGATGAGAAAGAGATTTTTTTTTTCCAACCCACTGTTAAAATCACTGCAGAGTGTTTGAACTGAAGTACAAAATGTTGGCTGAGCTAGCAAAGCTATTAATTTATTTGGCACGCTGACTGAAGAAACCCTTGATGAAGCCATGAACTGACATCTGAGGTGAATTTGGACCATTTCTCTTTAGGAAAGCACTTTTTTTGTGCAAAGTAATGGGTGCTTTCAAATCTGACGAGGAGTTAATAGCAGATACTTAAGGTCTTGGCAGTGAATTGGTATTGTTTTCATACTTAGAGGTTTTGTGAAATGGTTGAACTCATTCAGGAGGGCATTTCCCAGCCCTGAGCAACAATTGTAATCCATGAACCCATAAAGAATAAAAATATCATTACTGTATTAAGGATGTGTTAAAGTGCAGGGCCAATTAAAAATGTTTGAATAGGGACAACTGCATCTTAAAGCAGAAATTTGGTATTTTAGAGTTTAGAAGGTTAAAATTTATACATTTAAATTGGGGTGATTTTAATATTGGATTTTATAACTGTAGCCTCAAAGCTTTGCCTTTTAGGTTAACGAATGTAAAGAAAAGACTGTTTTATTTTCTTGTGATGTAACTTTTTAAATGAACCTGGAGAAGAGAAGGCTCTGGGGAGACCTAATTGCAGCCTTCCAGTATCTGAAGGGAGCCTACAGGAAAAATGGAGAGAGACTATTTACAAGGACCTGTAGTGACATGACAAGGGGGAATGGCTTCAAATGGAAAGAGAGCAGATTTAGATATAGATATTAGGAAGAAATTCTTTACTGTGAGGGTGCTGAGGCCCTGGCACTCATTGCCCAGAGAAGTTGTGGCTGCCCCATCCCTGGAAGTGTTCAAGGCCAGGCTGGATGGGGCTTTGAGCAACCTGGTCTGTGGAAGGTGTCCCTTTCCACAGCAGAGGGGTTAGGATGAGATGATCTTTATGGTCCCTTCCAACTCAAACTGTTCTACAGTTCTGTGAGTCTCATTAAGAGGAGGCGTGTGATTCATGAAGTCAGAATGCCATATTCAATGACTGTGGAATCACAGTTGAAGACATATGTACATATACATGTGTGTGTGTGTATATATATATATATATACACATGTATATATAAAGGAAAGGAGCCTGAAATTGGTTACAAACACATAATTTTTAATTAGATCTCATAGACAGGGTTTGTTGTCCCAAGACATTTGCCTTGGTTCTGCCCTCATTGTCATTATGAACTCTTTGCTGCACCCTGCTGATTGACAACTGGAACTGTGGGAAACAGTCTTCAAATAATTCTTAAAATCACTGCAAAATAGGAAAAAAATCCTATTTGAGTGAAAACACATATTGATGTTCCTTACAGTATTGAAATTTCTTTCTTTTTTTCCTATTTTTTTTCTTAGCTGTACTGCATCAATGCAGCCTGAGAAGTTATCCTATTAATTTTCTGAAGATGTTTTAACGAAAATTTAAAGTTGATTTAGGATGGTATGAAAAAAAAATTAGTTATTTTAATAGAATATTCTGAACACAAGAAGAATATCATATGTGGAAAAGTGTATTTTGATAAGACGACCTGTTCTTAAGTAATTACAAATATTAAATTCTAATTTTGTAAAGGATTAACTTTTTATTTCCCCATACTCTTTTGATCAGTCCTAGGACATATTTTTAGTTTTTGCTACGTGTATTTAAAGGAAATATTACATGGGAAACATTAGAGTATAACAACTTTTTGAAAACTGAAATGACAAGCATTAAAATTTTATCAGAGCTGTTACAAAAGGTAGGGGTACCCCATAGCCAGTGGTCAGGCAAGAAGTGTAATCAAAACTGAAGTGTATTTAATCTCTGTTGCTGATCACTGCACAGCTTTAGCCTGTTTTCATCAAGCTAATTGATGGCAAATGGAGCAGATGCATGATGAGATTATATCCCCAATTTGTGGCACGGTTATACAAAAATATGTCTTTTTTTTTTTTTTTTTTGGTTGCATTACAAGTATTGGAAATTTAGAAAATGAACTGGCTTGGAATTGTAGCAATCTCTGCTGCTTGTCTAATACACTGCAGATTTTTATTATTCTAAGCACTTAATTTGTCATAATCCATAAAAAATATTTTAATATTTGACATATTTTATAATTAAATCCTTGGCATTTACACTTCTTATGTTTGCTTCTAGGCTATGATTTAGCATATCTGAGGTACTATAACTAGAAAAAAAAGCAGATCCAGAATTTTGCATGCACTGGAAAAGGGAAATTATGCAAAGAAGAACTATCCAGAGTTGTTATAATGTCCAATGTATTCAATCTTTCATTATAATAATAATTTTTGCATACCCTGGTTTTGACATCTGAAATAATGACAATACCTCATCCACATTTTAATTTCTCATGAAAAGAAGATATTTTCAGGCAACACGCCTTCAGCTTTCTGAGCCTTGTGAAGGAAATGTGTTTGTAGTGTGTCTGTGGCAACCAGCTCCAAACAAAATGCTGGAAGGGAGAAAAATTTTACTCCTGTAACAGCAGGGGATGGATTTGTGAACAACTGTATCCTGAAGCACATTTTCCCTGTGTGGCAGCCCAGGGGAGGTGGCGAGTGTTGCAGCAGCAGTGCCTGGGATGGAAACTTGTGAAGAACCAGGGCTGCCTGCAGAGGGAAGTACCTGAGCAGGAACAGACAGCACAATTCCAGCAAAAGGAGCTCCCATCAAGAATAATCTAGCCTGGGGAAGAAGGAGACATGACCAAGGATAAGAAGCTGTCCAGAGAGCGAGTTTTTGGGTATGGATGAAAGAGAAAGGGCAATAGGAGCAGTTCTGCTGGCTGCTTGGGTATAGGAGAAGGATCCAGGAGGGATACTGCAGAAGGAGTTAAGTGGATAAACAAGTGACACAATGTGCAGCGACACATTTGGGAAAGCAGCATAGGCTGAACTGGCTGAGCTGAATCTGCCTGAAATTAGGGTTTGGACCATAACCTGGGCAGAGAGACTGAGGTACAGTGAAAAAAAACTAGGGCCTAGAAAAAGAAGCCAAATAGCTCTGAAACACAAAGTTAAGTTAGGAACAGAATTAAGAGAGTGGTGCTCTGGAAGGAAAAATAAAGAAGTCATAAAGTCCAGAAAGGCAGAAACATGGAAAAGCAGGTCTGTTTACTGTAAAATCAGGTTTATCAGAAAATTAAATATGGGTCCTGTTTCATATGAAAAAATCAGGGCTATGTATATATCCTTCACTTTCTAAGTCTTGTAACCCAACTGCATTTTAGCACATTCCACGATTGACAATGGGCAGAAAAAGGTAATTCTCATATGTCAGCAACTTTCAGATCCCATGGAGTATCAGTGAAAGCCACTGCTGATGTGAATGTTTACTCCCAGGATAACCAGCCTACTGCTACTGTCTCTTACTCTACTGTGTAAGTGGCGTAAATCTGTGCACTAAAAGGTTCTTGTGCTGCTTAATACTCGGGTATGAACGTGTTGCTCAACAGTGGAATTTGTTTTTAATTTGCCATTAATAACAAGCTGTCACTCTCACACACAGGCACCTACTCTACACCATAGAGAAGCTCTAATCTTGCAAATTCAGCTCTAAAAATGCGAGTCAGCTTCAGCACTGAGATTGCCCATGGCACATGGAAAGCCATAGAAGGTGACTATACTGAGACAAAAGTATTTGGCATATCTCTATTCAGTACCACTGAAATGGCTAGAACTATTCATCACAAAAAAAATCCTTCATAGCTTATTGATTGAGGTGCATTAATAGGCACTTGTCTGAAAGACAGACATAGTCCAAACTGAAAATATAGGATATTACAGTTTTAATAAGGTTACATTCTCTAGTGATTTCACATTTTTCCCCTTCTTCATGGAAGCTGTCAGCTTCTGCACTCAAAGCCCTTATCCTTTCACACATTGTTATCTTTATAAAGGGGATAAGACAATATATAAAATCCACTTAAGTAAAGGTCTCCCTTCATCCAGTATTACTGCTGAGATCCTTACACTGGCAGCAGTTTACCAAAGCACAGGCAAAAATCAATTTTAATTAGTATTTTTGGCTTTAATGAAAAGTGATTACAGAACTGGCATTTTAGTTAATACTGTTGAGATTTATGGTGGGGTGATGCTAATTAATTTTCTGTTGAATTGCTGTGGGCAATGAATAACTGCAATAAAATGGCAGATTTGCTGATAGCAGGACTATATCAGCGCTTCAGAGCTTCTTAACAAAAGGGAGCTTAATGGGTTGCAGGTATAATTTACATTACTTCTCATAAACTGCACATTATTGCTTCTGTGTAAAAGTATTATGAGGAGCCAACTTTTTGTATTTTATAATGAGAGCAGTGTCTTTTGCCACAATTTGGTGTCAGCATCGGCAAGCCTCCTGTAGAATGTGATAGTATTTTTAGAACCCCTAGATAGGAAAGATTTTATCGAGTCAGAAAATTAATCTTCACTTGAATCCTTTCCTGTTCTATGTCATTGTTATTCTGTCATTAATTTTACTGTTTTTCTTGGTAGAAAGATACAACTGAATAAAGCACTTGCCTTTAGACTTCAAGCAGTGCATGTCAGAAGAGCTATAATTTATTGAGTGCTGGAACAATGCCTAGTTCTATAGGGATCTGATTCCACTTCCAGCCTTCAGGTGCTATCCTAGAGCCTACTGGCTTTGGGAGTGTTGGACTTCACCTAATTTTCTCTACAACACAGTAGAACCAGCGCAGCCTCACAGTCATTATTTGTGAAACATATACCAACCCCACTGGAGTCAGAGGAGAGCTCTTCAAACACCCTGCATCAAATTACACCTGCCCAGTGTTGTAACTTGTGGAGCTCATGTGCAAACATGGAAATCCTGTTTTTCCCCTGGAGCTGCAGCGTGGGAGGCAGTGAATATTTCTGAGCATTTGTGTTACTGAGCTCCAGAAGAGATTCACCTCCCGTGGGTGGGTTGGCATTGTGAGCAACGGGGGATGCGTCTCCCCGTAAGTGCAGGACAACATCCTTTCTCACAGGGAATGGCATTTACTCCAGACTTTATGGAAATATTATGATATTATGACAGCAGCATCTGCTCCCGGTGAAGGAAGTACAGCCAAAAGTATTAAGAAAGTGATGAGTAAAAGTTTCTCAAATAGTGAAAATTCCAGCTGGCTTGTTTTTCCTGGTCAAAAGCAGAGGCAAATTTCTCTTTTAGGTTTATATTAGCTTTAAGCTTTCTTTGGTAGATATGAGGAAAGGAAATTTCAAACAAAGGGTAAAATTCTGCTTTGAGCTTTTTGGCTTCAGTGTCTGAGACCCTATAAAACACACTTAAGAATAAAAATTTCAGAGGGAAATCATCTGCATTGCCATCACTTAGAAGGAATTAATGTCCTACCTGCAAAGGTAGGTCCAGCTCCAGGTGCCTATCCCAATCACTTCCCAACCCTTCTAATGAATATGAAGAAACATAAAGAAACGTTATCATAAACCACTTACCACAAACTGTGTCAAAGAGGAACACTGGACATTTTTCATGTCTAATTGAGCCAGCAAACATGGTTGTACCCTGTCTAAGTAAGGCAGTTATGTGCTAGTAGTAGTTCAAGTTTTAATTGAAACAAAACAATATGTGATATAATTATAAGGACATCTTAAACACATTGTCTTCTAAACCTATCAGGTGTTGATTTAGGTATTGCAATACGTGTGATGGTAAATTCTTGGAGATAATGAGACAGTAAATAATGACATCAAATAGAAATAGGTAGGTACCTAAACATAGTGGAAAATCTTTCTGCAAGTCCTAGATTTGAAGCAGAAGCAGATGAGATATATCTTACATGCACAGTTTTTTTCCAGTGATGACTGGTTTTATTCTGGTTTAATAAGGAAATTACATTTATGTGATTACTCTATGTATTCAGGCATATGTGTGTCTATTGCTACTCTCCTTTTAAATATCTTTAGAATCTCCTGTCCAGTTTTGATCAAATCTGACAGAGGAGAACATATTAAGTTATTAAGTTCCTACAAGTGGCTGAATAGAGGCAGAAGATGCTACTTGTCTACAATCAGTAACCCTGCTGAGGAAAAGGCTCAAGCATGAGCTCACCCTTCAACAGGCATCACAGAATCACGGCAGAGAGACTTTGAGATAAAAACCCATCAGGCATCATTAGTTTTAATGCTCACAGACTGACTTGGTTCTCCCCTCCTCCCTCCCTGCTCAAATAAGTGAAAATTGACTGTGGGCTGTTTTCTGCTTTGTTTAAATAATATCCATTTGCAGGGCAGATGACACATTAGGCGCTACATTAGTCTCCATGACTGCCACTATAATCTTGAGGGCCAGATTGTTGCTAGCTCAGGAAGGATGCACAAATGGAGAAGGGTTTTGTGTGCCATCCTTCCAGTATGTCCTTTGCCACAGAGAGGTAGCAAAACAGCTCTTATTTGGTCATGCAAAGCTGCTCATTGCTAGCATACCCATGGCAAAACATCCCAGCTTCCCATCCATACTGGCTTGCATTCAGGAGAACACATTATTAAGCTGGTCTGAAATGAAACAATTTTATCTTTCATCTAAAGAATACCATCAATGCATTTGCATTTAGCAGTGGAGAATCCTTCAGCGGCCCAAATTACAAAGGAACTAAAGGTTGTGGTGGTACTTGTGACATAGGGATACTCAGTCATCTTTTTCACAGGGAAAAAACATTCCCTATCATATTATTGGGCTTTATTAAGAGGTATAAACTCTAAGGAAGGTGTAAAAACTAGAGTCTTCCTTAATGACTGACCAATAAGCAACTCAAAGAATTCAAATTGTCAAAGAAACCCGAAAATAAAAAACAGCCCACAGTAACATTGTCACCTAAAGCTGAATGTTAAATTTGATTACACTAACATCACTAACAAGCTTCCTAAGTACTTAAGCTGCTTTTAGATAGTAAGAGATAATACAAAGCTGGTGTACTTAACGGTTTAGATTGACATCCATTACCTCATCTAGAGTTCCAGACATGGGGCACCCAGGAAACTATTTAGTTTGCCTCAAAATATTTTTAGTCTCTGGTGGGTCTTGGACCTTTAACAAATACACTATACTGGTTTTGGATGAGATAATATTCTTCGTAGTAGCTGCTGAGGGACTGTTTTTTGGATTTGAGCTGAAAACAGTGTTGATATCACAAGGATGTTGTCATTATCACTGAGCAGGGCTTACACAGAGCCAACCTCTCACACCATGCCATCAGTGAGGAGGCTGGGGGAGCACTAAGATTTGGGGGCAGGCACAGCTGGGACAGCTGACCCTGGCTGACCAGAGGGATACTCCACACTGTGTGGTGTCATGCTCAGCATATAAAGCTGGGGGAAGAAGAAGGAAGGGGGTTACATGTGATGGAGTCCTGCTTTCCTGGAGATGGCTGAACACCTGCCTGTCCATGGGAAGTGGTGAATGAATTCCTTGGGTTTTTTTTGCTTGTGTGCATGGCTTTTGCTTTCCCTATTAAACTGTCTTTATCCCAACACATGAGTTTTCCAGCTTTTACTCCTCAGTTGCT
Organism: Lophotriccus pileatus; assembly: GCA_035583135.1. Classification (NCBI taxonomy): domain Eukaryota; kingdom Metazoa; phylum Chordata; class Aves; order Passeriformes; family Tyrannidae; genus Lophotriccus; species Lophotriccus pileatus. Next base: position 12,295,341 of record JAWWES010000001.1, read on the forward strand.
GGCTGGGGTTAAACCATGATACACAGAGAAATTCTCAGCATGTATAGTGGTCATCAGGCTTACACAAGCATATCATCCAAAAATGACAAATGTTTGACTTCTTTTGGGCTGCTTTCCCACTTCATCAGCAGTTTCGTGTGCCTAACATCTCCAAAAATCAGAGTGCATGGAGCAGATCTCCATCCCACCCTAGGTAGTCTGACCACTGGGATGTTATTCACAGCAGGCCCAAGACCATTCCCTCCACATCCCTGTGAAACAGTCTGAAGAAGAAAATAAATGCTGAGTGCTCATCTCACACAAAGCTGTTGAGGTTGCCAGCTGTTTCACTACAAACCTCACCTAAAGAGAATCAAAGCTTGACTCCCAGTAGGTGGTGTTTTTAACCACAGCTTTGTGTTTGGCCGCACAGAAGAAGTTGTTCCCACTGCAATGAGTCTTTAATTTAAAAGGACATCTTCGACCACCCGTGCCTCACCGTGCCCATTTAGTTGCTCTTTAGCCATCCTCCTCTTGTGGTGGCATTTCCCTGGCTCTGAAAAACAACATTATGCTCCAATATATTTTCTGCATGAGAAAATGCCACCCCACTTGCCAGTTTTCACCCCTCCAGCTGGCTGTGTTTCTCCACGCCTGTCACAGTGTACTGTTGTACAGGAACGGCCAGATTTGAAGAGGAGGGGAAACCATTTGGCATTAGCTCCCACCTCAGCTCCCCGTTTTTCTGATGAGTGAGTCTGCAAGAGCACCTTTTGCTCCCCTCTAATGTGCAGCACATGGAGGACCACAAGACTCAGAAGTATGAGAGATGGAAAAAACCTCAGCACTGGAACTTCATTAAGTATGTGCTCAGAGTGAAACCAGTGAGACCTGGTAGATTCAGGCACCTTGTTTTGGGCTTTTGTGAGTTAGAGTCTTGGCCTGGTGAGTTCCTTCTTGCTGTCTTTATGGTGCCACAGCCCCTTCCTGAAGTCCATGAATGAGTGGTTTTCCAGAAATTTAATAATGGCTCTGGAGTTGAACCCTGGAGTTCTACAAAGAGGAAGACCTATTCACTACTTTGCATTCAGCACAATCATTTCTCATACACACTCCTTTGTTTGTAGCCCTTCAGCTAATTTTTGACCTATATGATTCTGTTCCTATCTAAGCCAATTAAAATAATTCTTAGGACAGGATATCATGACGCACTGGTTAAATGCTTCTCTTCAGCTGAAAAAGCCACAGTCTTTGCCTTCCCTACTGATTTCATAACTGGTGAAGAAAGCAATTCAGATTTCCTGGCAAAATTGATGCTTTACAGATTGGCCTGAATGTTTCCAGCAGTCCTGTTACCCTGTTACATATAGGGCCAACCTGATGCAACATAAATGTTTTGCATGGATAGTGTGTAGCTGTGCAAAACATACTGGAGTGCCTTAGGAGAGGAACCAGTCCTTGAGCGGAAATGTTCACTTTTCAGTGGTAGCAGATGGTTGGTTTCCCCATGTGCCATCTGCACTGTTTTGATGAGCACACCAGAGGGTAAGGAAGATGAAACTAATCCTCCATCCATATTTTCTCTCTTACTCCAAAGATCAGCAGTGCCCATGACTTGCAGGTGTCGGAAACTGCTACTCAGAGTGGCAATGTCACCCCGGCAAAGGGTAAAAGTGACATCCAGTTTACTACACATGGAAAAGAAAATGTATTCCGTCTTCAGGAACTGAACAGCAATCAGAGATCATTAAGGAAGTACACAAGAATATCACTGCACTCCAGAAATTCCATTTGCCCCTCTCCTTGGCCCCCAGCAGATGGCCAGGGTACTGTCTGAGGAACTACATGCCTGAAGGAGTGTCCCAGCTGGTGCCAGTCCCAAATGTGGACAGGCTCTTCCTCCCCAGGCTGACACCATGAAACATTGATCTTGGGTGCCTGCAGCATTTAGAAACACAAAGCTTGGTGCAGTCCCATTGGAGTATTTTTCCTCCATCCTGGGTTTATGTGACGTGCATTTAGCTCCATGTTGCTTCTGTACCTGCATGTTGCTGTCAAAGCTACAGTACTATTTCTGAGGCTAAATTTATAAAAAACATTTTGTGTATTTCCTACAATCCTTCCCCATATACCTCTGTTCTGCCCCCCAAATTTCAGTTCACTGACCCCTGGTTGTACTAATTCTATTTTTTATTGATCTATTAACCACATCAGGTCATGGATATGAATTTCACTGAAAATCAAAACACAACCAGCGTGTTGGAACACGCTTGGTAAAGTAATTAATAGTGCAGACACCTTGTAAGTCTGTATATTCCCTGGTCTTCATTTTTCAGGTCTTTATATGACTCCATAGGATCTGAAAGCAAATGTTATTTACATTGATGACTTAATCTAGTTTTAAATCTATTACTAATATATATTAAGAGAACAGTAGATCATGAACAGGTGTCAAATAACTTGAAAAGGATAAAGAAAAAAGAAAGTAAATTAAGGATGTAGGTTATCTAAGGAAAAAAACGCCTGTTTTTAATTTTGAGCTTTTTCCTTGACCTTTTGGCAAGTCTGGGGCAGATAGCACATTAATATATGTGCATAATATTTAATGAGGGACTTAATTACGTAAGTTACCTGTGGCAATTGCACACCTGCTATCTGTAATTTTTGGAAGCAACAGGGACAATTAAGAGGCAATAGATACATCTACATTGCAGCACGATGGAACATGAATTAATGCTGAATTAGTCATCTCAGGTGCAGAAAGAAGGTCAGCAGTTCTGCTCTGGCTACCCTTGCTGAGAGCACCACACTGCTTCAGGATCCCCAGTGCATTCAGAGGGCACTCTGCAATATTCTGTGCTTAGAACCAGAAGAGAAATCTTAATGTAGTGATTCTCTGACTACTATGTTGAATGATTCCTTATCCATTAGGCATCAACTGTTTCCTGACTGAAGGCCAGAAGTACTACTCTGCATCTACTGTAGATTAGGTCATGAAGGAAGAAATGATAGCCAGATTTTTATTATTACTGTAATACAGATATTTTGTGTGTTGAATAAGAAAATGAGTGGAATGCATAGGTCCTATGCACTTATCTTTGGTCTGAAATTGCTCATGCTCCTCTCAGCTTAAAATATTTCAGGTAATATATTTGTAAGTTGTCCAAAGTGAAATAGTTTTTTATAACTCTTCTAAATTTTGTATTTGCACTATAATACTGTAGCAAATATGACCCAGGTTTGACCTATGCAAAATACCTAACGAGAGCTCCCTTAAATTTTTATAAATAAACTTAAAAGGAGTGAAAATAAAAGTCTTAGCTTTGAAAATCCTCGAGGTCTTCTGTATTTCCAGTGGAGATTTAAACTTTGCAGCAACACAACAAATTAAATGAGAAAGTAATCTGCTAGTGACCTGCTCTGTTTCATCTACTTAACTTTCTATCTACCTCAGAAAGAAAGTTTAATTGGTGTATATATATATATATATATATATATATATTCATAGTGGTGAAGGTGGCAGAATCTCTTGTATTTCCATGACATATAAAACTAAGTTATTTAAAAATTAATGTCATTTTTAAAGTGCATTTCTACCCTCAGCAAGACTAGATGGCCATTGTTCAATTTTGGTAGTAAAACTGGTTTTATAGAGGAAAAGAGGTTTTTCATTGCAAATGACCTCTTTTGCTCACAACAGTGCTATGAAACTGCCTAAATACAATTATTCAAGGACTTTTGGCAGCAGAAAGATTTCTAGACATAGGAGCGAGGGGGATTTATTAATCCTAGCCTCAACATTTTAAACAGATAGAGGGGGTTTGATACCAGAAAGTGCTGACTTTTAAGCAATATCAGGCAAATGTTAGATAGTGAATATCAAATTAGCTCGATGACACAGCACAGATCCTTGTGGACCAGCGTCACACCACAAAACAGCACAGCACTGACTTCTGAGCAACAAAGCTGAAATCTGATGGGCTTATCCATCACCTCTGAACACGTGTGGACTGGCACTCTGTGCTGCTTTGGTCCTGCTTGGCACAGAAACAGGGTGCTCAGGTGCTGCCTGCCTCCAGACCTCTGCTTTTCCCAAGCATATCCAGAAAGCTGGTCATTTTCCGTGCATTATGAACACTATAAACCTGCAAATCTGTGGCTTCCCTCTGGGGGATTTTTCTAGTCCTTCCAAAGAATATCTTTTTTTCATTGCTTTCTATCTTTTGGTCCCATGTGGTCTGTGTTCCTGCTTTATCATTTACTGACCCTCCAGAGCTAGGAAATAAACAGATAGGACAGATATTTTTCCTGAGCACTTTTCTTACCTCCCTCACTCTCTTTTTTCTCTCCTGTCTTCCATGTACAAGGTCTGCTGAAATTCATTGTACTGGGAAGTTCACGGAACTTTGAATTTTATGCTCATGGGAATCAACACTGACAAGGTGTTTTTCTGGGCTAAGCTGCCCATAATGCATCTACTGTTATTACCCGTTTCTGACAATTATTCCTTTTATTACAAAATCCCTACACAATGAGAACATGACTGACATAAAAACGGGAAACTTGAAATAAAAATTTACCTGGAGGGGTTCCAGTACTGTCATATCAACCATCATGAAAACCAAAAACTACATTATATAGTCTATTGGTAAAATTAAATTTTAGTTGCAGTGTGTTTGTCATGATTTCACATTTCCTCTGCAAGCATCAGGATTGTTTTAGTGTATTTCTAGGCCTCTCACTAAAATGTTGGGAAAAAGTCTCTAGTACCAAATGTATATATTTAAATAGTAAATTAACATGCCTGGCAAATTGAAAGGATGATCTGTGATAGGGACAAGATAGATTTCAGTCAGAAGTCAACTGAGTGGGAGGAAGTCTTTCCTCAACATCTGTTTGGCTTGTTTGGATTAATCCTCTCCAATTATTCTGTACTGTTCCTCCAGGGAGGATGAACGGGGGGAGAAGTATGTTCCAAAACCAAAGTGATTGATCTCATGCATGCAGGAGTTTGGAAGGTCAGCTCAGTGAAAGGAAGGCTCATGAGAATATGACTAACTGAGCTCAATTTTGCGTGTGCTGAGTGTGGAGGGAAAAAAATACATGTCAGGTCCCTCATCTTTCCTTGGCCACAGTAGGTGACACAGTCACAGTAAGTGATGAAGTGGGGGAATATTCTCCCCCATATCCTCCTCACTAGCTCCAGGGCAGTTGCCATGAATAGGCCCATGGCAGCCAAACAGATCTCACAGCAGTTGGCTGCCCACCTGTGTGTTTTGGATAGGTGACTTTCTATACACTCACCCACCATCCTAAAGGTTATTGCTATCACTTCACATCTTTATTATGCTTCTGCTTAAAGGGTCTGCTTATAGGGTTGATACATCTCAACTGTGTGGACAGGAGACTCTACAAATGTATAGGACAACCCCTGATCTAGGGTTTGTTGTTGGTATTATCTTCCCCCCAGTGAAAGGATCTAATGGGAAATCTCTGGAGATCTCACAGGGTACCCAGCTTAATGTACCTCTAATCTAAATTAACTCCTAATTGAATACAAAATTATATTATTTGCCTTTTGCTTCTTAAGGAATTCAGAAGAGTTTAAGTAATCCATATTCTACAGTACAAACACATTTTTACATGAAGTCCTCATTCAAACCTTGTAATTTAATCAGATGCACATGAGGTTTCTTCCACCTGTGTCACAATTTTCTCTCAGCAGAGTCCTTTGGTGAGTGAAGTGCATTGTGGGTTCTCCTCCAAAGCAGCAGTTTTTCTAGCATTTCTTCCCTGAAAATGGAAGACTGCTTGTATGAAACAGCCTCAGGGTTACATATTTGGAAATATGCACAAGCCATCAAGGTAGAGAAGCCATTTATGTATTCTGTCTGCCTTGAGTGTACTGTGGGAAGTCCACCACCACCTATGGCAAACACGTACCACTGATGTGAATCATCATATCAGAAATTCCAGACCTCTCTACATAAAGGAATTGGAACCCCTAGACAGCTGTTCAGTCTAATCCAGGAGAGCACTGCAATAGATTAATGAGCCAAAACCTCTTCTAGTCTCCAATTTCATTGCTTTGAACTCAGCAAAAATGCTAAGGGTCTGATTTTGTGTGTGTAAATCTGACAAGATTTGTAACAAGTTCTTGATGACTTTGTATTTACATATTCAGTCACTTGATTTAAGTTTCCAGCATCTGTCAATTCTTGGAGTGGTAATGAATTATGATGACAAATTATTTATTTAAAATAGGGGAAATAACTATGTTTAAATGTATGAATGCCTGCAGGGTGATTTTTTTCTGCTTGTCTTCTGAGTTTAGAGAATTATTTTCATTGAAAAAGTCACAGTACAATAGACTGGAAGTTTTATAAGCATATCAAAGTCTTCAGTACTGGCAGCTATTCCATTTATTGAGCAAAACATAAAGATGTATTCAACTGTCTACTGCCATAGTTCTCAGAGAACTGGGAAATAGGAGAAATACATAATTAGTCTTTTGTGCTGCAGTTTAAAACAACCTATACAATTTAATTTTTATTTTGTTAGTTGCTTTTCTCTCATTTTTTTTTTCTTTGAAGTGTAAAGTTGTGCATTACCTAAATAAATGTAAAGTCTGTTTACAGGTGGGTTTCATCAGCTGCTGGGGTTATTTATATTTGACTACTGCAGGGCTTACAACCTGCAAAATGTTTTATCATTCTATTTCAGTAAATCAAGGCAAGCTATTTCTGGAAACACGACTTTGTAGAGCAAATGAGGAAAGTATCTCTCTGCTTTCACGTTTGTATTTTCAATCCTGATCTTCTGGCAGGTGAGGTTTACTCTCTGAGGAGCTGGTCAGTGCTGACTCAGCTGGACAGATTGCTACGGTGCTATGTGAACATTCCCTTCTTCCTAGTCTTTCCAGTCCTTGCTGGCTGAAAAAGAGAGGAAGCAGCAACAGTTAGGATGGCCATGCCAAGAGATTTGGAGCTTATGCATGTAGAGCTAAATCTGATTGCCAGCAAACCCATATAAAATAAGTGAAG
>JAWWES010000001.1:12302462-12314163 GCA_035583135.1 Lophotriccus pileatus
GCCATGCCAAGAGATTTGGAGCTTATGCATGTAGAGCTAAATCTGATTGCCAGCAAACCCATATAAAATAAGTGAAGCCAGAGACTAAACATCTCTTCTGCGTAGAGCTGTGACTATGCAGAGAGCTGTGCTTGAAGGGAAAGGACTTTCTGGGAGTTAAATGGCAGAGTGGATGAGATGAACAGCACTCACCTAATGGTACGTCCTGCATATTTGGAGATAAATCCCATGGATTGCAACTGAAAGTTGCTCTTCAGAGCTTAGCATCTCTGTGTTGGGAAGAGGATTGAATAAATCAAAGCGCAATTGCATTAGAGTTACTTTTCAGCTATTTTACAGTTTTTGCAACAACTTTATGGGGGATGGGTAAAATCTGAGTCAATACCTACTATGATAGAGCAAAGATATCACTCAGAAGAAAACATACATTTAAGAATAATATCTGAGCCAAGGGTATGTGGAATGTATTAATAAATATTGCTGACATTCCATCCTATCTCCACTGCCTGGCCTCAAAATACATATTCTTATTGATTTTATGGAAGAGATAATTGGTTCTGTAATAAAGGGTAAGAGCAGCAGCTCTTGCTGCCCAGCATTGCCAGCAAACAGCTGACAGAAACTGAGTTGGACCTTTCAGCAATAGAACAGCCAAAGCTGCCTGGGAAAGGTCAGACAAGCACCAAATACAACCCAGAGCATCATTGAAAGCTGGCACTAAGAACAGCACAGGATTGTGATATGGGGGTCAAAAATTACTGTAGGTAGAGGAGGTTATGAGTGAGTGGGAAAAACTACATCCTAGAGCAAAAACAGAGAGGAGAATAAACACAGGAGGAGTTCCCACTGCAGAGCAGAATGAGGATTTGATGTTGGGAAGAATTCTTATGTACATGTGTGTGGTTTTGTGTATATTAGGACAGAGGAGGCAAACAAAAAGTCAATACAGGCTATGGATAATGAAAAGACCGATTTTAGATTTGCTCAACACATAAAACATACATTTCTAACTGTAGTGCTTGTATTCATTTGGTGCTTCTTTGTGCCTACAGAAGGCACCACCTCCTACCAGAAATGCTGACCCAAGAGGGCAAGGGAAGGTAGAAATAACACAACTGGTGTGAAGAGGGAAGGGTAGACCAGGTACACCCAACTTCCACCTCTGTTCAGCTGAATACATTAGTAGGTGCAACAGTGGCCAAATGCAAGTCAGTGAACCTGACTGTGGCAAAGCTAAATCGATCACACAGGCAAATAGCAAATATTTATGAGAACTATCTTATATATGGATCTTACAGTGATTTAATTATTGCTTCAGCTTTAGGGACCAGTCACTCAGAAGGGAACATTGCTGCTGCAGAATGCAGCAGTTTCTGTAACAGGCTATCATTTTTCCTTTTAATGCTGTCTGAGGAACTCATCTTTAGTCAACATTTGAGTAGGAAAACAGCTGTGGTAACTGTGTGGTTTATGCTGGCAAGCAGTTACTTCTTAATGCTGATGAGGGTAGAGGTTAAAATTGAAACATATATTCAAATTCCAGCCATCTATTATGAGGCAGAATTTATTGCTCCTATATACTGTGAAATTTGGCTTGGCAGAAATTAGAAAAAAAAAAAAAAGAGCAAGAACTACTGTAAAGATGTCCCAACCCTCCTATAAGGAGAGAAGTATCATTTGTCGAAAGTACACCTACCAGAAATGTGAAACAAACCACCACCACAAGAAGGCATAGTAAAATTAGTGGAAAAGTTACTTAAGCTGCCAGTTGTAAAACAGGTCCTTTCTGCCTAGGACTGTCTATGCCAGAAATGTCATGCCAGGAAAAAAATCCCTAGGGAAAGATACTTTATCAAAAAGGACCAAAAGAAATGGTAGAGGAAAGTGCTCACGAGGAAGGGGCTCCTTGCAGTTGTGCTTATCATATGCCTCTGCTATGAAAAAACAAAACCATTTAATTATTCTAATTGGTCCTGATAAGCAGAGAGAGGTGCACCTTTTGGAAGAAGGGGGAGGAGTGTTCTGCACTCCCACGGTACCTGTGGGGTACGTGCTGATGGCATTTAAGGAGGAGGAACTGTCCAGGATATGCTCCCTGGTTGTCTTCCCCACAAGTGGCTCTGAAAACGCCTGAAAACGCCTTAAAAGAACAAAAAACCCTTAAGTTAGGAAGAAGGGTAGCAAAGCCATCTTAACCCACTGTCACAACTTCCTAAAGTGCAAAAACTATCGTCTTTCCAAAATCATTATACACCTTGTTATCCACAGGATCCCTGCATCAATCTTCTCTTGGGGCAATGTGTGCTTCTAAATGTAAGTCAATCAGGAACACTGAAACTAAAGCAATCTTTCTCATCACTAATTTACCCTTCTGTTCTAAGTGTCATCATTAACATTTTTTTCTTAATTCAGTGAGTGAGAATTAGAGTTTCACAGCCATTAATAAACTTTCATTCTGCTCATGTGAGAAAAGAGGTTCACATTGGTCTCATTTTTGTTTTAAAATAAGACAATAGAGGCTGAGCAGGACATTGATTATCAATCAGGTTTAGTTTTCAGATGACACTCATACCCTGACTTTTCAAGGAACTTGGCATTATGAAGTCCTTTGTGTGTATGTCTGCAGCATGGTACATTAGCACTGAAGGTATGTATCCCACTGATTTCACTGTACATCAATATTACAGTTATGCATCCCACCACCTCCAGTTGCAAAAGTGAGTGCTCAGCACTTTGCAAAATTTAATATCCACACTGCAAGCCAACCAACCAGAAAATGAGGAGGACTCAACTGGTCAATGCTTGCAAAAATGTTCCTTTGAGTAATTCCCCTGACATCACACAGAAACACTTAGGAGGGATATTGTTCTTTCCCTTCCTGAAGTCTGCTCTGTTTATTGTATTCCTTTAAAGAGTTGCAGAAAGATTGTCCAAAATTTTAGACATAACTGCATATCACTTTGCTACTCAGAGGAGATCTATTCTGCACAATTTAAAGGAAAAACTACCTATGGAAAATGGTTCTGTCTGAGTAACTTAAAAGAGGTGATGAAATATATGGACAATGAGTGAATAAAGGTTGCGTGAGCAAACTTAATAGGAGTATTCTCTCACTTGCTTCTCCAGCTGTTTTCAAAGCTTGGATGAGATAATTTCTCTTTCATTCTTCCTTTAATCCCCTCATCTTCCTGGGGTATTTAATAAGGGCAGATTGTGCTGACACCCACCCATGTCTTCCTCTAAGCTTACACATGATCAGCAGACAGCCACTTCGCTCATGCCTTTACCTTCTAGTGTAACACCAGTGAAACACCGTCCTGGTGTTGACTCCCCAGGTGTTGGGTCATGGATGAGGGCAGCTTGGCTCTCACAGTCATCATTGCTGTCTCCTTTTAATACTCATTCATCCTGCGTGTCAGCTAACTGGGAAAAGATTGATGCCTGTCAATTTGTCTACATCCCATGTGGAATATTTACTGATGTTGGAAGTCCTGCCTTTTTGAGGACAGCAAACAGCAGTGGCCTTAAAAATGCAGAAGATTTTCTTGTGTGTTAAGGCCCAACCTCTAAGGCAGGGTAGCTGAGATTCCTGTAAATAAATCCTTTGGGGTGAATTAGAGCTAAATGACACTGAATGAGTGGTGTAGATGTGAGGGAGATTTACTTTAGAACAATTTGGCTGCAACAGAAAGGGGGTATGTAGCCACTTCGGTTCTTTTCTATAAAAGTGTAAAGATATCATGAAGAAAATATATAAGAAAGAAAGAGAAAGAAAGGATAAGGATAGACAGTGGAGAGGAAGGATATCACCACCTGTGGATCCAGAGAAAAAACTTGATTGTTGCAGTTTTGATGTCCTTGGTCACAGTAATGGCTGCAGACTTGATCTGTTGGGGGAAGGGGCCCATGAAACAGGGAGTTTGTCAGATCATATGCATTAAAAATAGCACGGGAACTTCTAGATCTCTCCCAAGGAAGGGGATTCTTCATGTCTTGTGCAACACGATGGGACATGCACAGTCTTCTGATGGAGAGTTCCTGAAAAGAGCTGGAGGCTGCTTTGGGGTCTTCGGTGGTCCATAGACCCCTCTGTAGAAATGACCACTGTTTGATGCTGCTTCTTGCTGTGTCTTAGGGTGAAAGGGACAAGCTGTCCTCGAAAAAACATTACCCACCTCCACAGGATCTGCTTCTTACTGGCCGTTCCCCTTAGTTGGTTTTAAACAGCTTGTTTAAGGACATCACATTCCTAATTGTCCTGGATGCAATCAACCCCAGAGCAACCTAGATAATGATTAGGTTTGCTACTCTTGTGAAATTGCTTTCCCAGCATCCAGGATAAGGCACAAATTAGCTTACAGTTGAGAAGCTTTTTTCTCCAACTGTCTCACAGATGTATCTGCTGCACTGACCAGCAATTTCAAAGGAAAATAGTGAAAACAGAACCTGAGACGTAACAAAAAAATACACACATAGAACTGATTTTGTGAAGAATAATAGAATATGCCCCATAAAATGAATTGCTAGAGACCTCAGCTTCAGATTTCTTATTATGAAAAGAGTCGTGCCTCTGTTAAAATAAATGCAGCTTGTTAGAAGGAGAGATGGATACTGCCAGAGCTAAAAGGCATTTATCACAGAAACTCACCTGATGTAGAGGAGAATTAAGCAATATTTGTAGACAAATTTAATCAGATTCAGGAGTTAATAACAGTTTGAGTCTTTGTATTGAAAATCAAGCCAGGCATCAGTAAATTCTTTAAAAGGAATCTAATTTTTAACCACAGTGCACTGGTAACTTTTTAAAATAGATGCAAATAAGTAGCTTATAAAGGCACGCTGTTGTTCCATATTTGTCAGATTCTGTGGCTTCAGTTAATCTGAGGGAAATGTATTCAAGAAAGCTGCTGTAAATTTCAGTACAGGAAACAAGCAGAGTTCAGTCTGTAAAGAACCTATGAAGGCTTTACCGACCACTACACAAATTATTTAAATGAAGGCTTTTGGCTTTGATTTTTAGGTTTTGGGCTTCTATTGTTAAAGATAGCTATGACAACAAGCTGTCATGGTTAAAATAAAATCCACATTAATTAGAAATATTCATAAGCTTTCACAGTAGTGTAAAAAATCCCCCAAAACCTGAACAGGACTATTTCTTTTCCTAAATCACAGCTGATCTTATTCTGTGAAAATGTTACAAATCTTGCACGTGGAGAAGTATCATGGCCTGAGAATTTCCAGATGTGTTCTTGGTCTTCATCAGTTATTTCTGAAATACAGAAATGACTTGTTTACTAGGTTGCAAAACTCTTTTTGTCTGTGTTGTGCACATCTCTAACGTTGACCAACACAACACCAGCAGACATTAGATGAAATTGCACTCAAGGAATTGCAATAGGACCAAGAGATCACAGGTTTCTGGGGAATTTCAGCATTCCTTTTCTGAAGCAGATGACTGGCAGGTAATTTTTGGCCCCTGCTCTATCAAGACAAGAAGCATAGACACTGTTGATGCTCTACAGATTTGAGCTCTCCAGAACTCACACAGCTCTATAGATTTATTACCTCTTGCTGTCAATAGAGCAATTGAATTCCCACTTGGCTGAGCCACAGGGGCCAAATAAGTTTAGCCCCAGGGAGATTTTTCTAGGGCTTGTTTTTTGGGGTTGGTTTGGAGTGCAAGGAATTGACACCTGTCAAGATCGGTGAGGGTCTGAAAAAGCCAGCTGAGAGGTGGAGCACAGCAGATGTGTCAGGCCAGAGAGCACCACTGAAATGTGACTGATTTGTGTGTTGTTAGAACTGGAAGACTTTTTAGGAAGAAGAATTGTATTACAGTGTTTTCCTAATACAGCACACTGTACAACCAGGAAGGAAATTCTGAACAAACCTGTTCTGATGCAATGGAATCTTTAATGAACAGGGTAATTAGCACTTTAGGCTGACATTCAGTCAAAAGGTTTATTTTCACCTCAGTGGCCCCTAAAAAGAGGAACTGGAACTGACCTAGAAGAATCAGGGATTTCCACTAAATCATTACTTCCTGTGGCACTTTGAGGGGACATAAGTAAGCCTAAATTTTGCCTACGCTGCATTTATGGTTTGGTACTACGCTTTGGTAGGGTTAAAAACTAGCAAAAAGGTTGAGCTCTTTCTGCTGTAATGTTTTTTCTAAATATGCACAGAAGAAACTTGGATTAAAAAAAGAACAATCCAGCTAAAAGGAACTGATGAACTATACCAAAAGATAAGTAATTGTTTCATCGACTTTAAAAAATGAGGGAGGTGGAGATTTGCCTGCACTAGGAATCAGATTACCAAGGCAGTAAAATGAGGAATTAGGAACAGAATAGATAAGAGCTGAAGAGACTATTAAAAGATTACAGAGTCTAGAAACTGATATAATAGAACAATGACTATATATCTCACAATCCTAAAGCAAACTAGGAAAATGTGCAAAAAACCTTTCATGAATGTATGAGGTATTAGGTTACTCATTCTGAAAAAAATATTAATCTGATTGAAAACACTTTGCATTCCAGGAATGAAAGTTCTAATTATAGTCTTTAGGCTATGAATGAGAGAATTTTGGATACTTCAAGAAAACAAACATACTCACAATGCCCAATGGACATGGGCAATCTTTATATCCCCAAATAAATATGTGCTATTTCTTGAAGCCTTAAAAAAATTAATTAGTACTAAGCCTTAATTATTCTCTAAATTTTATTAGGAACCCTGTGATGCATAATATTTGTCTTAAAGCCCAGGTTATAGAGTCAAATGATTGCATAAAGTAAGAGCAGAAGGGGAAGAAAAAAGATTCTAACCCTCTTGGATATAAGCAAAAAGTTGAAAGCATGAAAGGAATGCAGAGTAAAAGCTCAGAATGTCAAAATGATCCTCCTTAAATAAAAATATCTCATCACTTCAGTTCTAATATGATTATTTTCGCAGGGCTTGCCCTACTTTTTTTTTAAACTTTTAGGATTAGTTATAGTGGAATCTGTTCACCCCTAGAGCCATTTTGATGACATAAAATGCAAATGAGATTAAAGTGCTTTTGTGTGTGCCTCTCTGTGACCCACGGAGGGTTTGATGGAGTGGTAACCGTTTTGTTCCTGCTCTAGACCTGGCTTTACAGGTACTTGTTTCTCCTAAAGAGGAGGAACACAAAAAAAGAGCGGGTTGAGCCATCTTTCTGACTGGAGGGCTTTAGGAAACATCACAGTCTCCAGGCACAGCATCTGTTCTCACACTGGCAGTAACCGCAGACAATCTAAACACACCACATTCAGCACATTCTCTTTAGGTATTACTGAGTAAAATACAGTCATTAAAGCAAAATTTTTGTATTTTAGTCCTTCAGGATATGGCATTTATCTACCTGGTAAACGTTCTGCTTTTGTGCAGTTTTGGCATTTCCACCCTGTTTTTCCTAAGGGATTCAAGGGAGGATTTTGAGACATCCCTGATGACAAGCAGGTCTGGGGCACCAGCACTGCAGGCCACAGGCATGGGCATGATTTGTATCTTTTGGTGGAAATGCTATTCATAAGCAGAACAACATCAGCACAGAATCATGGAGTCATAGAACACCCTGACTTGGAAGGGACCCACAAGGATCATCGAAGCCCTGACATTGCTCCTGCAAAGGACCCAAGAATCAGACCATTTCTGGCACTTTTGAGAGGATAATTTTTTTAAAAAGAGGGTATTTTATTAGTGCTTATTAAAAAAGAGCCCAGTCTGAGATCCCACTTTGCAGAATGAATAAAACATTTATTGTCATAAATTAATGATACATATTTGTAATTGATTTCTCTCTGATGTATTGATTAACCTGCTTGTTCCTCCTAGCTAAAGAGCATTGTAGGTCTAGATTTTGTTTGTTTGTGTTGATGTTTTTAGTTTTGGCTTGTTTGTTTATTAGTTTGTTTTTGTGGGACATCACAATAGAATTGCTGAAGTGAGGTAAAATGACTTGCAAACCTATCTTCATAAACCTATACCTAGACCTTGTGTATCTCATCAAGTCCTTGTTCAGTGTCTCCATATTCTTGGGATTGCTGTGCCACTCATGCCTAATTAAAAACCATTCAGTTTAAATCTTTCTGTCACATGTTAACAACGGGATATGCTAAAAGTATCTAAAATGATATTACCTAAAAACACTCTGCATGATAGAGTTGGGTAAAAATGAATTCTTTGGCTGTTTGATGAACCTAAAAGTCTTGCTAAAAAAACTCCTGTAATAAAAAAATATTTTATTTAATGTTTTGTATATTTTTAATATTAAACATTTTTATTGAATATATTGAATATTTTTGTATTTCTGCAATAAAAATAGAATAGCAAATTTCAACATGAATAAAGATATTGAATATAGTCAAGCTGAATATTTCTTTAAAACACGTGGAATGAATAACTTTTCAGAGGTTGCCCTTCCCCTCCTATGAACATTCTGACAAATGAACCCAAACTTCAGAAAATAAAATTTCCGCCAGATCTGCCTTTTTAATTTTCATAAGTATTCCTCCAGATATTTTATCCAGCTGTAGTGCCTGTTGCAAAAAAAAGTCGATTCCTGATCATCAGACTGTGTGCAATGTTTCCCCAACATGAAATGCACAGAAGGAGTCCACCTTTACTTACAGGCCAGGTAAAGTTCAGGACTTATGATGGAGCATGTCTTGTGGAACTGGTCCTGAATTCCCATTATTTTGTGCAATGCAAAAATACCTACCAGGATTGGAGACTTTCCAAACAGTTCTAACAATTATAGTAAAGCCTTACCTATAAAAGGTAGAAGAATAATTAAAGACTTTAAGAAAGAAGTGAGGGAAATCTTAAGATCAATTGAAATGTTAAGGAATTCTGCAGATATGAAATCTGCTTAACTGCATGGAGCTCATTTTATCTGATATACTGTTAAGGTGAAATGCACACTATTTACAGAAAGCCCTGTTACTTTATTTGCTACTGCACTATGGAGGGGGCAAGGAGTGGGTGCAGAGAGCTCTTAAATAGAGTATCTTAATGGATCAGGGTCTAATTGCTAAGCCCCTGGGCTAAAACATCGTTTTTGAAGCTGACACCTCCAGATGCTGAATAAGCAAAGCTTTCCAGCAGGCCTGCATTGCAGCAAAAATCCTGGAAAAGTATATTTAAAACTTTCACAGAGTTTCTGTGAGACATTCTTCTGGGAATATACAGATGATGAACCTTGAATCCCCTCCCCAGAGAGTCTCTTCATTACAGGCTGTACCGGTAACACACATCTTAGATGCTGGAAATCATCAGATTACCCTCCCTGTCTCTGTGGTGAATCACTGCTTAAGTTCTAGGCATGTACTTTCTGTCCAAGGATGTACTTCATTCTTAACCTCCTTTCCTTAACTCAGGAAAATATTTTCGGCTTGTTACTCAACAAGACAGCTTAGTGCTTCCTTCACTTTAATGCATCTTTTTTATTCATAATCTGCATATAAATTGCATGCTAAGAAGAGAGTGAAGCTTCAACACCTGCTTAGGGTTGGTCGTGTCTGCAGCCCTGACTCGAGTTCATTGAAGAGAACAGATACACCCTGGTTTGTTGGAGAAGGTGTAGAGCTGTGATGTTGTACCACTTCTGGAGCTGACCTAGTAAACCACTGTGTGGGCTTACATATTCACCTCCCAACTCATCATAATATCACTCATTCTACAGGAAAAGGGCACTGGAGTTATGCTAGACACAACTCACTTGAGTTTGGTAACACCAGCTGAAATTTGGCAAAATTCTAATTACAGCCTATTCCCCAAGCATAGTTGATGTTATTTTCCACAGCCTCCTGCTCCCACTCTCCCCTCCTTGCCTGCTGAGCTCAGCCTGGGCCTTCCAGAGATAACACCAAGCTGAGAGAGAGTGACTCACCTGAATTACACAGGAGATTTACACATATGGGCATATACATATGTATATACATGCACTTGTTCAATTATGAGCTTGAAAAACATAGAATTATAGGAAGACTTAGGTTGGAAGGGATCTTAAAGATCTCCTCACTCCAAATGCTCTGCCACGGGCAGGGATATCTTCCACTAGACCAGGTTGTTCCAAGACCCCATCCAACCTGGCCTTGAACACTTCCAGGGGTGGGGCAGCCACAACTTCTCTGGGAAACCTCTTCCAGTGCTTCACCACAGGGAAGAATTTATTCCTAATGACTCATGTAAACCTGCTTTCTTTCAGTTTGAAGCCATTCCCCCTTGTCTGGTCACTACAGGCCCCTGTAAATAGTCTCTCTCTGTGTTTCTTGTCACCTCCCTTCAGGAACTGGAAAGCCACAATTAGGTTACCCCAAAGCCTTCTCTTTTCCAGGCTAAACAATGCCAACTGTTTCAGCTTTTCCTCATAGAAAGGTGTTTCAACCCTTTGATCATCTTTGTGTCCCTTCCCTGAACTCCAACAAGTCCACAGCTTTCCTGTACTAGGGATCCCAGTCCCCAGTTCCAAAGGAAGGAAGGAAGGAAGGAAGGTCTTATTAACAGCTGTGTTCCCGCATCCCAAAAATCCCACTGTACCTAATTTAGCCAAAAGAGGGATTTAGGGGACAGGATTGCTCACCATTTATAGATTAGGGAGTAGGGGAAAGTTTTGGAAAAACAAGGGCAAGAACCAAGAGAAGGATGGAGATGAGATGTTTCTCTGGCAGTGCACTGAAGAGATGGAGCCCTGGGGAGATGAAACAAATCCCGAGTGGCTGCAGCAGAAAAAAAGGGTTAAGAGATTTTAAAACAGTTTCTTTCCTTTCTGGGAGAAGCTGTACAGCTGTACAGGGTGAGCAGGTGTCCTATAACCTTTTCTAAAGGAAAAAAGCAACACCACCTCCTCATGGCTGTCCACTCTTACATTTTAATACAATAAATACACTGGAAATCATCCCTGGATAAGACAGTTATAGTATAGGTGTTCCACCTCTCCAAACATGCTGTGATGCCTGGGGTTTTTTTATTACTAATTAATTTTATTAGATTTACAGCCTTATCAGAATGCAAATCAAAGAACGAAGCTGGGCTTTACTGTTCCTCCAGTGAATTCTTACTGTAAATAATTTCTTCACTGATAATTAATGTTCAGTAGCAACTCTTTGGCATCATGGCATTACTAATTAAAAAAAAATGCATATGCTAATGCTGATATGTTATTCTGTACTGCCTAAACCTTAAGACAAATCTGTTTTTCTACAAAAACACTACAGGATGTTGTAATGGTAAATACAAAAGATAGACAAGAAAGGAGACAGACTGGTTTTGTGCATAGTTATATTAAAACCTCACAGTAAACCCTGAAAAGTAAGCCCAAGTGAATGTAACACACTGACTTTGCAAGTGATTTAATTTGGGATAAATTCTGCCCTGCTGTAGAGCACTACTGAAAAGAGACTCAGCAAGAGCACAGGAAGGAACTGGAACAGTTTCTCTGAAACAATCTTCAGGCAAGAATGAGGAGCAAGGGCTTCAAGCCACTGGCAGAGGTATCAAAGTGAATAATTTCTTATTCTCATCATAGAAAAAGACAACAACACTTCAACATCTCATCAAAAACCAACCTGGGTATTTTCAAAATATTCTGGGTTTAGCCAGAGTGTCTTAACTCCTCTTCTCATGCCTTCCTTTCTGTTTCATTACATAAAACATAATAAAATACTCTTCTAGG
>JAWWES010000001.1:12314263-12334144 GCA_035583135.1 Lophotriccus pileatus
CCAGAGTGTCTTAACTCCTCTTCTCATGCCTTCCTTTCTGTTTCATTACATAAAACATAATAAAATACTCTTCTAGGAAGAAGGTAAATCTGCTGCCAGCACTGACACTTAACTGTTTTAAATTTTGACAGACTCAATGCAAGTGGGCCCCATACATCACAAAGTTATCTGACATCATTCCTTCAAAGGTCTAGTAAGGTGATATAGCTCAAAATAATTATATGTTTAAGAATATGTTGAATCTAACCTTGCTAAACATCACAATCAAATAGAGAACCATAACAGACTCTAATATAGCAACACACCCAATTCCCAGAAAGAGGGATCCAGAAGTTCTTTCCTTCTTTCAATCTTACTAAGTGAGACAAAAGCTGTACTTTTCCTGTTATTGGTCATTGTTAGGTGCTTTGCAAAAATCCCATCTCCTTTATACAGGAAAACTGTCTCTCAAAATGGTTTATTTAGTGTCAGAGCCTCAGGTTATAGAAAAGGCACTATACAAGGTTTATGTTCAGAGGACCAGAAATGGAGACTTTCAAATGAGAAAACTCAAGCTGTAACAAATAACTGTGTTTGTGAACACCAAATTCCATGGACTAAAAAATACTGTGGGTTCATTAGTGTAATAACTAATTTGGGCACTTGAGCTGCAAGGTCCTATTCCTTGCTCTCACACTGAGGTGCTTCCCGGGCTTAAAGAGACTTTAATCTCAAAGAGATTGTCTCTATGTTGTACTTTTATTTTTACATCTGTGTTATAGCGTAGCTATGACTGCTGCCTTTGTAAAGCATTTTGACATCTTATCATACAGAAAGAGGTGACTTGGCTGGGCTTACCAGTTCTTAATGTTGTTCTGTACCTTCAAGATGCAGCTATGGAGCACAGAAATAACAGAGGAAGCTTCTGGTCCTTTTGAGTAAGAATGGAAGAACGCAGTCCACAGCAGCTCTCTATAACAGAATTAAAGACTCAAGCACAGAGTGTTTATCTTGTTCCTATTACTATCAATACAGCAGCAATGTGGAAAGAATACTTGTATTTTTATCTCCAGATAATGCCTTGACCGTTTGCTCCAGCCTTTCATTGGAGGCAGAATGCATCAGGGACTTCATCGCCAGCCCTGTTTTTTCTTAAGAAGCATTAAGGGGAGGTGATGAGGAGCAGAGAGGTTTCTGATGGGCCACTGGGGAAAAAGAGTTACTGAGTGAAAATGTCAAGGTAGAAATTCTTGGCACAGTAATCAAGACAGGCTCTCAGGACTTTTTAAAATATGTCTTTAAATCTACTTACAGTCTGGATGAAACCAGATTTACAGTCTATTTTTGCAGCTGCCAGTCTCCACTTAGGAGAGCTTTAGCCCTGGATATGGATAGTGTACTTCAAAAGGTAGACAGAAACCTTTGAAGTGCACATAGATAGACTGATGTGGAGGGTTACTTGAAAGTGTAGGTTTCCCCTGTCAACAAAGGTGTTTTGAAATGTTAGGATCCCAAAGGTGTGCAGGATTTCATCTATCTAGGTGGACAAAGCCTTAGATTTTACAACCAAATGTGTTCATGTATTAGAAAGCCCACTTTTTATAGTTGCCTTGTTTGTGTATGTGCATAGATGAGGGACAGAAGCCACATACTTATATTGTGATATTTTTCCATGTGAGAATTTGTTAACAATATCTTTGAACTTATGGGAACACACTTGGAAAACATCTGTAAGGACCAACTCCTGAATCAGCATAAATCAGTTGTGGTCAATGAAGATCCTTGTTTAAATTGAGATTTTAAAAGTGGGCAAAATCTGGCATTCCATTACCTTCTTTTGAATAACTTTTTAGAATGTTTATAGTATTTACCAAAGTCTGAATACTGAACCTAAAATTTTCAGTGAAGCAGATTGCTTTGTAAAATATCTATGTAAGATGATCTGCCTGAAAAGGAGAAAAAGCTGCTATTCAGATTATCCATTGGTGTTTTTTTTTTCACTCAGGTCAAATAACTATCACAAAAATGAATTCAGGTACAACTGAATCTCCTTGCCTACAACAATTACAGGTAAAATTTAGTTTCAGGTGAGTTTGCCTGGAGATGTGTGGACAGTTAGTAGAAGGCAGCTAACTGAATACATTAAAGCACTGTTGATACTGTAGAATAGTTCTATACTGTTGGCTATTTTACTTCTACTAAAACCAAGAATTTGAAATAAAAAGGGGATAGCTACAGTATAACTAGAACTACAAAAGAGCATTTTAAAAAGTACATTTTCACTTGCATTTTTCATTTTTTACTGTAACTTTAGCACCACACTTAATATGCAAGTTTGAAAAAAAAGAAGCAAGAAAAATTTTTTTTAAATTAAGAAGACAAAAAGAAATCTAGACTGAAACCTAACAGAATTTTTGCTGAGGACGTTAACTGATTCTGTCAACATGCACAAAATAAATACAAGAAAAAAACAACTCTAGAGAATGAATTATCCACATATAGATCCACTGTTTCTCTTGGTTGGAGTACCACTGGTGCACTACCTGACTAAGCAAAGAGTTTATTAAAAGATCATTAATGACTTTCAGAGGTGTTACTTGCACACTGCTTAAATCTCCCACATCTATTAGTGCCTTACATTTTGGGTTGTGACATATTCTGGGGTCTTTCTTTCAGTTTTTTTCCATTTATTATAGGCCTGCAGAAGGTTTATTGCAAAGAGGTGTAATTTGGACAAACAGGTTTTGAAATGATTTCGCCCTCCTTGGGTTCAATAAAAAGTATTTTATTAGGTGATTTACTAAGAATCTACATATGTAAACAGTTTAAATTTTGTTTTGGTGTAAGCCTGATGTTAACTCTCCTACTGACCTATAGCTACAGTGTAAATTTTTTTACTGTGAGAATGACACTTTTACTAATAACCAGCAGTCCATAGAAAACAATATTTGAATAAGTGTGCCTATAATGATAGAAAAGAGGCTTTTTATTTTTACTCCAAAATGCGGCATTCAAAAGGAAAAACATTTTGACCGTTAAAGTAATCTCACGTATTGCTAAGGAAGCACTACTAGTACTCTTCTGGCTTATTCCCTGGATTAAGAAAAGGAAGATAAGTTACTTATGTAAAAAAGAAACTTGTGGATTCTCCATCATTTGCTAAATCTACAATAAATAAATTTTGAATAGCACTGGCTGGTGTTGAGCCTGTAATATTAATATGATTTTAGAAAGTAAGCAAACATATTGGAGGTTTGTTTTTTTTTTTTTTTCCTTACAGCCAACCACTTTTTGCGTCCAGTATAACAAGATAAGAGAAAAAGAAGTGTAAGGAAGCTTACACACATGGAGCTAGATCCACCAAACCAGGAGGACAGCTCTGCACCGGTTTGCTGGACCAAAGCTGACCTTAAAACTGGAGTGGCTGGCAGCTGCTGGGCTTCTGCCCCATTTCAGGAATCTTCGAGCAGTTGCTGCAGTAGTTTGTCCTCCTCCTTCCCCTGCCATCAGCACAGGGGCTGGTGGCCAGGGCCACTTTACTCCTGGCTGGTCTCCAGCTGCTAGAGCAGCTGGCCCCTTGAGGCTGCTGGCAATCAGTGAAAATCAAATCATCCCTGTGCTGTGAACTGGGGCTGGAGTGAACTGATGCTGGGAAAGCACACAGTTGGTATATTGTTCCTTCTTGGCCAGAAACGTAGATCAGCATTTTCAGACAACTGCTTTCTGTCTCGAGAGGTGTTTCAGTCTGCTTTAGTGCTTTAGAAACTTCATATTCAGAAACACAGATTTAGCCTTATTATAATGAAACTGGAGAGATTAAAAGCTTGTAAGAGAAATCAGGTCAAAGTTTCATGTAGTTTGATTCCAGTAAAATTATTCTGAATCAAAATTTAATCTAAGGAGATAAAAAGACAGCAAGGTTTACACGGCAGGGTAAAACACTTTCTGGAGTAAGTTTTGTAGAGGGAAACAGAGGAGAATGTAGCCATGCATAGGCATCTTCTTCTAGTGCTGGTCAAGTTTGGTTTCTTTTTCACACAGACAACAATAGAGTAGATATTCATCCTAGTGTCATACCATATATACATGACTTTGACATAAAGCCAATTCTGATCTGATTTTCACTTACCTGGAAAGTCTGTCAGAGATCCAGTGCAGTGGCAGAGCTGATCACAACATGCTTAATAGGCAGAAACTCCAGCCCTGTCTCTCTGTCTCCCAGAGCACTTGACAGATGAGAGAGCACTTGATTCCTTTTGCCTCTTGTGTGGCTTTTTCCCCCCTGCCATACCTAAAGGATAGGGAAAGAGAAAAACAGTGTTTTGTATCAGTCTTCTAACATCATCCATTCCTGTTACACTGAGATCCTCTGCTCACTCTGCTCTGTGGCATCTTTTGTTGGTTCCCTGCCCTATCTATCTACATAAATCTAAGTCAACATTTCCAGAGAAAATGCTTAATAACTTCAAAGAGTTATTGCTTCTGGCTTTGTCTGTGCACAGTACAGCAGAGTGAAGAATAAAGAACAGACACAGAATGACCCAACCACAGTATTTGTATTTAGAGTATAAAGCAATGCTTGTCCAAGAAAATGCAGTTTCCTTGGCAAAACATGCTGATGTCAGTACTACATGTAAATATTGAAATCCCCAGAGAGGAGGGCACTCTCTAAGGAACAGTTTTCCACATCAGGTTTCAGGTGATGAGAACCTGGTGCTTTGCCTCATGAATGAGCTGGAAGTACAAATTCACTGTGAATTGATTTAGTGGTCTGTCAGCAGATATAACCAGAGCAGCATGAGTTTCACGGCACCTCCAAAACTTGTTTCACTTTGCATCTTTTGAGCTTCCCACATATTGCTTCCCTGGTCCTTGCTGCTATGAGATTTATCTTTAGCATCCCCAATTCCTCCTATCCAGTTGAAGGTTTCCCAGTTGAGGTAAGTAGGTATTCCACACATGATGATTCCACACATTCGACGTGTATTTTTGAGGATTGATCAGTGTGACAACGTTTTATAACTTGAAACAGTAATTTCTTTCTAACTGGTGAAGTTCAGAGGGAATCACAGGCACTTCCCATGTGCTTGCATTCCTGCAGAAACAGGTTGTCTTTGTGAGAGTGGTTAGATTTCTGTAGAAAACATAACAATAAAGGCCCTACAACCAAGATGCCATTCACAGAAGCAGTAGCACGTGCCCCTGGATCCAAATGGGGAATTCTTGTTAAGATAACAACAAAGCAGTCCTGTGTATCTTGCCCAGGTAGATCTAATGCCTGGAGATGCTGACTTCTGCTGAGTTCCTTAGTGAGTGAGGGGAACCTCTGCCATGTGTGTGAGTACCTGAAGGGAGGGTGTCAGGGGATGGACCAGGCTCTGCTGGTGGTGCCAAGCAATGGGACAAGAGGCAACAGGCAGCAACTGATGCACAGGAAGCTCCACTTGAACAGGGGAAGAACTTCTTTACTGTGCAGGTGGCCATACACTGCAACAGATTGCCCAGAGAGGGTGTGGATTCTCCCTCACTGGAGATATTCCAGAACCATCTGGTCACAACCCTGTGCGATGTGCTCTGGGATTGCTTGAGCAGCGAGGTTGGACCAGATGATCCACTATGGGACCTTCCAACCTGATCCAGCCTGTGATTCTGTGGTTCTGTGATTTTGTGATCGTCAGAGCAGGTGACTGGGGCATCGATACTTTGTGCACAGACTACATTTTCAATTGTATCCTGAGTTTGAAAAAAACAAAGGACTTGATTCTCTCCTCTAAAAGTTCCCATCACACACGTGATAGTTCAGTGACCTTTCACAAAGTTTCCCCAGCTCCTTCTCCATCCACTGACAGCTAAATTCCCAAATGTTTTCTTTTCATCTGCCATCCTCCAATACTGTCCATGCTGTTGTAGCAACCAGTGCCACCTTTTCTGATCTGAGCCACAAGGCTCTCATTCTAACCATTTGTTGCTGATTTAGAAGTTGGCCTTTGTGCAAGCACTGATGATAGCTTTGCCACTTGCATCATGTTTTATGCATGGTACAACTGTTACAATGTACCTCATTGCAATGAAGCAAATGTCATTGTCACAGAATTCAGCTTTCTTTTTATCTCTTTGAGAGATTGCTGCTCCTGTTAACATACTTATAACTACTGGAATTAAAACACTCAGAGCTGAAACAGGGACTTGGTAGTTCTGCAAAAATGGGGAAATTCTCTCTGTCTCAGCATTTAGGCACAGACCAAGTAGAAATACAGTATTTGGATGGGAATCCTAATCAGTTGCTTGCACAATTCAGTAGCTTTAATACCTTTCTGCTGCTCAGCATGACATCTACCTTATTCACAGATGCATTGCATTGAGAATCTCCCAAAAGTTGGAGACTTGAAAAAGGGAGAGAAAGAGAGAACCCTCAGCCTTATCTTACCTCTGCCTCCCACTGAAAATTCAATACAAGCATTACATTTGGACTGCCTTGCATTGACTGCTGATTGATTGCTAAATTTGCTACTGGCACCTCTACCTAAACACACGCAGGGAAGACTCTGGCCCTCTATTTTGAAGGCTCACCCAACTGTGCATGCATAAAATTGGAACAGCAGCAGTAATTTGGCTTCCTCTGGCTCTTTCAGTTTCTTTCTGGGTAGACCTCAACTGCCTCTTAGAGAGATTTGCTGCTGCTATTTTTTTTTAACAGACCATCTGTCTCATTTTGTATTCTAGAGCATTCTTCCCCATTTCTTGTCATGTTTCCAGCAGAGGAAGAAGTTAGTTGGGCTGCTCATGCTGGAGATATTTAGCATACTGCTGTTCTGCTCCTGGTGCAGCAGAAAACAGAAAGGACCACCCTGGCAATGTTTCCTTTCTCTGGGAAGGAAATCCTTCAGTCCACTTAGCAGGGAAGGGTGTCAGCACCTTCACAGCTCCCCCAACAAGTTCACTTACACTGAAGACATTGCAAACTGTTCCTGTAAAGCCTTAGGACCTGGCAATAGCACAGGTAGGAAAAAGGAGACAGACTTTTTTTAACTCCCCAGGAGAGTATAGCTCTTACTGTTGTCGTGCCCAGTTAGTTGAACCACATCAAGAACAACATTTTTGCTGCAGATCTTTTATAATCACAGAATTGTGGAATGGCCTGGGCTCAAAGAGACCTTAAAGATCATGTCATTCCAACTGAGCTGCCATGGACAGGCACATATTCCACTGGACCAGGTTGCTCAGAGCCCATCCAACCTGGCCTTAAACATTTCCAGGGTGGCAAAATGTTCTCTCTCCAGCTTCTCTAGAAAACCTGTTCCAGTGCCTCATCACCCTCACTGGAAAGATTTTGTTCCTCATATCTGATTGAAACCCAATCTCTGTCAATTTGGACCCATTCCTCCTTGTCCTGTCACTACAGGCCCTTGTAAATAATCTCTCTCCATTTTTCTTGTTGGCTCCCTCCAGGTACTGGAAGACCACAGTTGGGTCACCCTGAAGCCTTCTCTTTTCCAGCCTGATCACTGACTGCCAGGCATAGCAGGGATACAACAAAATCCTCTCTGAAGTGTGGAGCACAGCTGGACAGATTTTAAGCAGTGCTCCATGCTGCACCTACAAGCCACAGGTGTCATCAAAACCAGAGATAGTCAGAAAATATTTTTATTTCTGTATGTATCTGGTTCTGACACTCACATGCCTAACTGTTCCCAGCTAAAGCAGGTAGGAAAGCTGCTTATAATACAAACCCTGTGGATTCTCCATTCCATACAAAAAAATAAATTGAAGTGTACAAGACTTGAGAAAAGGGAAAAGGTGGAAGAACTTACTACTGAGATGAGTCCATACAGTAGATTTTATTGTGAGTCCTTCACAGAAATCTGGGAAGACTTAAAGGCTACTAATAATCCTCATTTGGTTTCAGATACCAGGTGTTGCTGTTTCCCTGAAAGATTTGTACAGACTCCTCTACAGCCCTTGGAGGGAAGGATGGATTTCTGCAACATGAATAATTGTTTTAGAAATCCTCTTTAGAGTAAGTTGACCTACTCCCTAGAAGTGTGTATTTTCTTTAATTACACAGTCTGAATTACTAAAAATTTTGTAGATATCCTTGCTGCATTGTTATCATTTCACCAGCTAAGTCCACCCTAAAGAAACTATTGGAAGAGTCAGGAATAATCACTTAGGAAGCCATTAGAATTTGGCAAGAAAAGGAAGGCACAGTGATGTTAATGGACTGATTAGTGCTCTAATTCATTGGGTATCGGGATTATCACATCTGTGATACCTATTTGCAAGACAGAGCCCCATCACGAGGTCACCACCCTCTGGCCCTGTTTTCTGAATGACAACCTCAGAATCATAGAACAGCCTGGGTTCGAAGGGATCTTAAACATATCTCGTTCCAAACCCCTGTGGTGAGCAGGGATACCTTCCACTAGACCAGGTTGCTCAAAGCCCCATCCAGCCTGTCCTTGAACACTTCCAGGGATGGGGCAGCTACAGCTTCTCTTGGCAACCTGTTCCAGTGCCTCACCACCCTCCCAGGGAGGAACTTTTTCCTAATATCTATTCTAAACCTGCTCTCTCTCTCTGTTTGAATCCATTCCCCCTTGTCCTGTCACTACATGCTCTTGCTTGCTGAGGAAATTTTGAGCCCAGCTAACCTGCCCAGAGCATCTTGAGGCTTTAGACATAAATAAACAGGACATGGGACCACTACTAGTAAAGGACATGTGCAGCAGCAAGGCTGAGTCCCAGAGAGAACTGTAGAAAACCATATCCACAGTATATACCAGGCCTGTGTGCATCATGTGAAAAAAAGATGCCAAAAAAAGAATTACAGTTCATTGCTTTGCAAATGTTTACAAACACAGTGTAAGATGCACAGAGAACTGAGGGATTCTTTACAGGAGAAATGGAAAATGTTTCTGCAGGGCAGTTTCTGCAGGAGAAAAGGAAGTTCAGGGGTGACCTTGTTGCTGTCCTGAAAGGAGGGTGTTGCCAGGTGGAGGTTGGCCTCTTCTCACAGGCAGCTAGTGACAGGACGAGAGGACATGGCCTCAAGCTGTGCCAGGAGAGGTTCATGTTGGACATCAGGGGGAATTGCTTCATGGAAAGGGTTGTTAAATGTTGGAATGGACTGTCCAGGGAGGTGGCGGAGTCACCACCCCGGAGGTGTTTAAGAAACAACTGGACACAGCACTCAGTGCCATGGTCTTGTTGACAAGGTGGTGATTGGTTAAAGGTTGGACTCAGTGATCTTGGAGGTCTTTTTCAACTTATATGATTCTGTGATTCTGTGATCATAGGAATCCTAACACAAAAACTAGTGAAACATTCACTAACTTATGCTGAGCACAAACATAAAAGGCTCATGGTGCCAAAATTGATGCTTACAAATAATTTATTTTTGTTGCAGGGTGGTAAGAGAAAACAAACATTGTAGTGTTTCTCTGAAATATAGGCAATGGGACAAAAACCCTAGAAAGACATTAAATTTGTACCATTTTGAGGGAAGCTGAACAATACCAGGTTCAAGTGTATCTGTCTGCTCTTTCTGATCAGAAGGTGCACTTCTGGAAGGTCAGTTCATGCTTTTCAGGACATAGGTGAATTTTCAAAGGACTAAATACTAGAGAAACTATAGTCCTACCACAGATTTATAATTTATGCCTTTATAAAACTTCTGCTTAATTTTATTTTCTTGTAAGAAAGATGACATCAAAAGAGAGCACTTCATAATGTTGGGATTGGATCATGTGATCTCCAAACCCAAATAACCTTACAATTTATTTTGTCTTATATTTCTACAACGCTTACAGGGGAAAATTAGCTGATGCCATTTATGCTGTCTAAATTATTGCCAGGGCTCTGATTGTCACCTTATGAAACCAGAACACAAGTTTAATTATTTTTTTTAATCTTTTTGGAAAGCATCTACTCAAGGGACTACCATTTGGATTTATTTATTTCACTGAAAAATTCAACAGCTTGATGGCATTGGTTGAACACAATGAATACAGAAATAACCCACCTTCCCTTTTGGGAAAAGTAGTGAAAACAGCAATAGGTAGCTTTGAAAATGTGAGTGATACTGAGATACCAGTTCTAAAACTATCAGATCCATAAATGAATGAACATGTTTAAATACTGTGTAGTCGAAATTAAATGTCACAGGAGAGAAATGAAGCCAGCAAGTTGTTTCTCTGTGATGTAGCTAACCACTGTACCTTAAAAGCATTGATGTGTAAAACTGTTCAGCGTTCATGGGTTTTTAAGTCTTAATAGGCAGCTTGGGGTTTTAACTCTGCTGAGGTACTGTAGTAGAAAGTGAAGAACTAAACTGGCTGAAAACAAGTCAAGGGGCATTTTGGAGTCAATGTCTTAACGAAATAGGGTTAACACTGCAGATTGGTGGCTTGTGTATCAGCAGGTGTGGGCAAAATCAAAATGCTGCTTGCCCAAAGAAAGGAGGTGGTTTTGGCCTTCGTCCATTTCTATAAAACCTGTATAACTTTATCTTTGAGAGGCCGGCCTTAGCTGAAACTTCCCATAAACTGATTAGTGCCACGGTCAAGAGGCACCTGGCAGACTTATCATCTACTGAAAATACAGAGATAATTTTTTCTTCATCTACAAATGGATGCAAATTGAATGCTAAACTGGAATAGTCACTGGGGACTTGGACAGTGAAAAAATAGATAAGAGAAACTAAAATAAAAGTGCCTGACACGTTTTGTCATTTCTGAGAGCCAACAGTACTTCATGATGGGAAACAAAGGAACAGATGTGTCGTAATAGGTTGTTTCATGGTTGAAAAACATTAATCTCTAGGCTGGACACACTAGAGAGGAGCTGGCAACATCTCTTGTAAAGTCAAGAAAGAAGAGTAAAAAGGAGCAGTGAACAAATGTGGCCACAAAAGCTGGAACAGCCAGAGGCAGTGAACTGGTCACCACAGCGAATGGTCTGGTCCAAGCTCTGGGGACTGGGAGAGTCAACCAGCAACACCCCATAAACTGCTGGAACACCACGGGGAATGTTATGTAGAAAGGTGTTTCATTGGAGCATGACTGACTTTAGGCTTGGAAAAATGGGGCAAGCCCTCTACAAGGATTAAGCTGCTCCTACAGAAAACATGGGCCACAGGCAGTAAAGCTACAGCTCCTTGGTTAAGTGCTGGACTTGGAGTGCAGAGCTGAGCTCAGACAGGTCCACACTGGCGTAGCGTGGGACAACTTGGGATGGCATAAACCCAGACACTTCTGCTGCTCATGCAGGTTCATAAGCTTTTTATCAACATGACTAAAATATAATTAAAGTAACAACACTAAGATGCATTTAGGAAATGGAAAAGGTATAAGGCAAAAACTTCTAGTAATAGTAAATGATCACAGTCATAGAATGGGTTGAATTGGGTTGGAAGGGACCTTAAAGACCATCTAGCTCCAACCCACGATAAAGTATTTATTTTCATAGGTATATTATTTTCTTTCAAGTTAAATGTGGCCATGGGAAAATAATTGCCTGTATACAGAGACATATTTTATTAAAGTGTTATTAGTTTAAATTCGCCTGCTTTTTACCAAATTTATATCCATGCAGATACAGTTCGCATTTTATTTACAGAAACATATCGATTTTGCTGGTTCCTAAAAGGCACTTGGAAGACACGGTAATGGAATGGGGAGGTGTTTTTTCTTGCAGATCAATTAGCATGAATTTCATGGACTGTGTAAAATGGACACAATTACAAAGCTCAGCATATTCTTAAGGCTCTTCACGTGGCAGCACCAGCCCCTGAGCCACTTAACACCGGTGACATACTTGGGGTTGCTAGAAAAGAACTGAACCATCAAGCACAGTTTTTTGGCAGACTCTTACACAGCCAAACTGAATTAATTCTGCTGATTATACCACCTGCAGTATTTGCTTGATGAAATACAAGCAGTGAAAGCTGCTGCACATATCCCTCTGACGAGTGCAGCGCTCCCCAGAATGGATGCCCAGGTTTAGCCACGGCCACAGGTCAGCCAGCACTGCAGCGGTGGGGACTCATTTGCTTAATTATCCTTCTTCATTCTCTCCAAACTTATATGTGCATGAACAGGCTGAATTATTCTTATGAAATACTGGCTGAGACTTTTATATCCCCCTCTTTTTTTTTTTTTTTTTTTTTTTTTTTT
Source organism: Lophotriccus pileatus (assembly GCA_035583135.1). Lineage (NCBI taxonomy): Eukaryota > Metazoa > Chordata > Aves > Passeriformes > Tyrannidae > Lophotriccus > Lophotriccus pileatus. The sequence goes on from JAWWES010000001.1 coordinate 12,326,416, forward strand.
ACAAGATTTTTTGAACAGATTTGTTCAAACAAAACAATTACGTCTTCGGTTTGTTCGATGACTGTTGATTTCCATGATCTTTCTGGTGACTTTGTGTTACCAGCTTGTGACTGATCATTATGGTAACATTTTGGATGCTTGGCTACATGACAGACTTCGATAACTTTGTGACCAAAATTATAGAAAAATGAGTTTTTAAAATTGAATTATTCAACTTGAGTGCTGCTAAACATTTTAAAACATTGATCACAACAAAACTTTTGGCAATACCATTAGATTTTCTACTGAATTGGATATTTTCATAAGTTTCTGATTTTCTCATATTTTTGAATGAAATTAAAAATACAAGACAGATTTTTTTTCTTCATTAAAAAAAAAAAAAAAAAGAAGAAAGAAAAGAAAATCCTCAGTCCTCAAAATGCTGATTCAAGAGGGAAACCCTGCTGCTTCATGCAAATTGTGGTTCATTCTGCTGCCTGTTCTCTTCTAGGAAGTGATCGCCTCAAACTGTATCTCCCTTCATGCACTATGAACAGGACTTGAGTATCATCTCAACAAATAGGAAAACTGAAATATTTGAAAGGAAATAAGAGGTAGACAGGGAGTCCAGTGAGCACCAAAAAAACCCCCATACACTCCATTCCCCCTCCCATCAATGGTGGGAAAACAAATAGGAACTGTTAAACCAGAAATTTCTAAAATAAATCCAGTATTTATATTTTAATGCCAAAATTTTAATATTATTTTCTATTATTTGAGCATCTCTCTCAGTGATATTAGTTGCATATTTTGCTTTCACAATCCTGTGACTAGCATTTGGCAAATGAAATGGTTTACTTTTAATAGCATTTATTGATTATAACTCAAATCTGAAAACAAAAAAGAAGATATAAGTCTATTTGGATATGTATAAATTTTTTGAAACAGAGGTTGAGAGACTTTTGTTGTTCTGCCATATCAATGTGTTTTCTCTGCAGCCGTTCACATGGACAATCTTTGGGTGCTTATTGCTGGGCCATTAAAGCCACATCCATGACCTTCTCAGGGTAGCACAGATTTTCTCATCCAACCTGTCATCTGCTTCAATTTATGTTGATACCTGACAACTGTAAAAACATAGTTATGCACATAGAATCATTGAGTGGTTTGGGTCGGAAGAGACCTTAAAGATCATCTCATTCCAAACTCCTTGCCATGGGCAGGGGCACCTTCCACTAGACCAGGTTGCTCAAAGCCCCATCCAACCTGGCCTTGAATAGTTCCAGGGATGGGGCAGCCACAGCTCCTCTGGGCAACCTGTGCCAGTGTTTAACCACCCTCACAGGGAAGAATTTTTTCCTAGTATCTGATCTAAACTTACTCTCTTTCCATCTGAAGCCATTCCTCCTTGTCCTGCACTGTAGACTCTTGTAAATCCCTCCATGTTTCTTGTAGACTCTCTTCAGGTACTGGAAGGCCACAGTTAGGCCACCCTAAATCCTCTTCTTCTTCAGGCTGAACAATCCCATTTCTCTCAGCCTTTCCTCATAGGAGAGGTGATCCATCCCTATAATCACCTTGGTGGTCTGTAACATGAACATTGTTTTTAAATAATATTTATGACATACAGATTGAATACTTATTAGTTATTTCACAGTTTTAATTTATCTTTTCTGAGAAAGAACAGAGTAGAATAGTTTGATAATCTATTTTTCTAACATTGTGATGTCTACAAAAGAGGGTCGTGTTGCTCATATGTCAAGGCAATGTTTTATTCATCATTATTTTACAACATTTTAAAATTGCTGGTATTATATACAAGCTTATTTGGTCTTGATTTCATCAGATGAAGAGGATGAGTGTTTTTGAAGAGAAGATGATCCTAAAATTCCCCTGTTTGTCCCAATTTTATTTGCTTGCAGTTGGGTTTTCAAATTGCGCATAAGCAATATGCAGAATTGTTGCTATCTTTACTCAATCAATCTCTGACATACGACTTTTTAAGACATGTCTACCACATTCCTGGTGAGCATAACTGAGATTTTTGAGGGTGTGAATTTTGCAAAACATTTTTTTAAATCCAAATTTTATTTTACCCTGTGTTACTGAAGATGTTTTCCTTTCCTTCCTCCTCTTTCTCATCTCAGTCACATGATCTTCACAGTCCACTTTTGCAAATCTTTTCCAAGAAATATTCTCAGTCTCAACACACATGAACTACACATTTGAGTAATGCTGTGATGGGAAGCATTAAATTAGCAAATTAAGGAAGTTTAAATAATTAATTTTCACTAAAATTTACCAAAGCTTAACACTCCTAAATCCAGGAGGATTTTTACACTTAATTTTTGTGATACCCCTCATATCAGTCTTTCACCTGGCTTGGCCTGAGCAGTGCAGTATGCCTGCTAATTTTGGTACAGAAATAGCTGTCAAATAAACATTTTACTTCTGAAATTTTGTTGATTAGTTTGGGGCAAAAATATTTCCTTAATATGAAAAAACACTTAGAATATTCCTTCTGAAACAAGATAAAGAAGCAGTGGTTTGTTTTTTGCCATTTGACTGGCAAGGCAAATGCTTCAGATTTAAGTAAGAGACACCTTTGTGTCTTGTTTCCTGTTTTATCTATTTTAATTTCACTGATTTACAAGTCAACATTTTTAAAGGACTGGTGGTTTGTTTAGGTTTTTTTTTAAGGCAGCTTTGATACTTTAAAAGGCAGCAGATATGTCTGATCGAAGACATTCTTATGGAGGGTGGTATTAAAAAGTCAGTAAGTTTAGTTTCCTTTATAGTGTTGTGTTTCTTCAGAGTGAGCAATAATATGGGCTTTTACACTGAAGATTTTTGAGAAAGGAAAACTTTTAAATAGCCCTTGTTCTTTTTCTTATGGACTTACAGCCAAGATAGCAGGTACCTAACAGAAGGTCAAAGCAACATTCTGGAAGTGTAACTGGACAGCATACTAGATGTAATAATAACTTTATATAATTATAATAATATTGGAGGACAATCAATGAGTTTCATATACTAATTTAATTCTTATCCAAAAGCAATAGTTTCTCTGATAATTAATTAACACAAGCTCATTACAGCTAAAAAGTAGCTATTTCAGGATTTGATTTTTTTTCTTCTATTCTACTTTCTTGCATTATCTGAGTCTATATGGTATAGGATTAGTAGCAAAATTCCTAAGAAAACACTTATGCTTTCTCTATCTACTTAAAGTTTCACAATGTTGCATTTTTAAGGAGATTATTTTATATCAGTAGAATAATTATTCAGATTTATATTATAATCAAAATACTTAGATTACACATGGAGGGAAATACCTGAAAATACTGAACTCTGGTTCTTATGATGGCAGTGGGGCAGAGAGAAGGAAGGAAAGGTATTGCACGTAAGAAGTTAAAGGAAACATCTTGGATGTTTAGATATTCCTTGTCCTGGCCTTGGTTGTACAATAAAGTTCCTTGGAAGTGTTTTTAATTTGGATGAATGTTTAAAGTATATTAGTATATTGGCATAGCAATTGACATGCAATGTCTTGCACTTGGTTTTTATCTTTAAAATTCTGTCCAAATTTGCACATGCAAGTGAAATAATTATAACTAAAAAGTAAAGTACTTCAAAATAATTATTTGCCCTTGAAATTTAGAACAGGAATACATTTCTTCCTCTACTACATTTCTTAAAATGATTGTGCATTTACCTAATTTTATAGGTGTACCATTAATGTAATGCTCTTAATTTGTACCCCCCCCATCTCCTCTCCCATTTTGCACCACATGTTTGTTTAGGAGAACTGCAAAATTGCTGTTTAGATTGTTTCAAGATTCTAAGTTAATCTACTCTGACCAGTCTATGGATCCCATTATTCAACTTTGGATAGCACAGTACAGCTGTCAATCTTAGACTGACAGCTTAAGTTGCTGTTTTAAGGTCAACTCCCTCTTAATCTGCAGAAAAAATCCTCAAGACTTTTTCTTATCTCACTCTGTTTATATTGTTTAGTCTCAACCTGTTCTACTTGACACAGTCCAGTCTAAGTCCTGTTAAGCAGCTACAGAGCAGACCCTACTGATAAAATTTGAGACAGTTTTGTCTGGTGAAAGGTTTCCTTTGTTTCATTATATATTTGAGGAAAAAATAATCATCCCTTATTAGGTACTGCTCTTCTCTCAGTGCTTTCTCTCGGTTAGAAAGTGTTAGGGTGCAAACATGTAGAGCTTTATCCCTCCCTGGCTATTCCCACCCTGCAGCCCAAAACCTCTGTAGTTTTATCTTGTTGAAAGCCAAAGAAGCCAACCAGTGTGATTTCTCATGATCCAGGAGGCAAGACAGAAAGCACAGATTATTCACTGCCAGCTTTCCTTGAGGGATTGCTGTATCCCAGGATAGAGTGGGTACATATATACTCCTTTGGTCTTGTGGCCTTGCTTTCAGTTCTTCCTGTGCTCTCCTGTGTGACTTGATGCAGGCACTGCCTGGAGTCAGAACTCCTCCTCTTCTATGAATCTACCTATAGTTATATCCAAAATAAGAAATTCAAAATGCTCTGTTGTTCTACTTTCCACCCAAACACCTGTGGTCTCAAACTGAACTTCAAAGTACTTCCAAGAGTCCAAAGGAGCGTGTATCACAGACTTTATTTTCACCTGAAAGCTGTGCCAGTTTCTCCCGGGAAACAAAAGAAGCATGAGAAGGTGGAGAGAGACTTCTGAAGAGAACCATTCCCAGAGGGCTCTGGCACTCCAAGCCCTCAGAGGAACTGTACCAAAATTGCACCTGGATTTTCACTGTCAGATCCTGAACTCAAAGACCTGGTCTGACATTTTTGGAAGAATTCAATAACTCTGAAAGTGCTAGAAAGGGCTTGGATTTCTACAAAGTGCTGAGTGCCATTCCTCAGAAAATCAATTGCCTCTACAGTGCTTCAAGCCAGGCATATAAAACATAAGAACTCCAAATCACTAGTTGGTCTTAAAAAGTCTTGGCTCTGAAGCCTGCCAAGTCAGCACCTTCTTTGCCTACTTGTAAAAGCAGCCAAAGAAAGGAAATAGATGAGCCATCAGCTCTGAGCATAATTTCTACTGATTCAGTTCTTAGTTCATGAGTTAGCTGGAAGGGAAAAAGGGAGACATATGAAGAGAATGTTTTAATTCTCATAAGGCAATATCCAAATGCCTTTAAAACAATAAATAAAGCACTTGTTAGAGGAGTAGTTACCTCTTCTGTACACTTATAGGGAAAAGGAATTAATTAAATTTTAATTACTAAACACATAAACCCGGTATATTAATTAAGTGGTTTCCAGTAGCAGTAGATGATGCATCAGCGTTTTTTTTTTATACCTTATTTCACTGATGACAGCCAGTAATGGGCTTTCAGGCTCAGTGTGGGCTCCAAACAGTAGGAGCAGCAGGTTGGGAAAAGCAACCAAGAAATCTTCTGACATTAAAAAGCAGAGCTTGCCACTAATTATGTTAAAAGTCAAGTTTGCAACTGCAAGTAGATGGTCCAGGCAGCAAAGTGAATGTGGTAAAAACTATAATACAAGACACTGGGGACTGAGACTCTACTATAAACCAGAACATAATCCCAGTCTTTCTTGACTAAAACAGGTGCTCCAAATCAAATTTCTAGTTGAGAGGGGTTTGGTGGAGGACTAACTTGCCCAGGCTCAGATTGAACAAGGAAGTGACACAAGTTGGATGTGAAAATCAAAGGAGACACCACCTTGCATGTCAGATCATCCCCACCTCATTGCACAGGCTGAAATTCCTTGCTCACCCAGCTTCCTCTGGCCTGCCAGAAGATGGTGGATTTCTCTGGTTATATCATAATCGTGGTTCACAAAAGAGACTTGTCTCTCTCTCTTTAATATGTGGTGCAAACACTTTAAAATGTTCATGTACATATCTGTCAGAGAAGTTTTATTTTGGCAAAGAATCTTGCTTCTATTTTTTTCCCCATACACTTTTTTAAAAAAAAAATCTGCAACCCAAGTGAAGACTTAAAAATGTTCTTCAATAACCTCACTAGCTGACACTGAACCCAGAAATCAAGTAGAATTCTTGCTCAGCTTCTCTCCACGAAGATTTGGAGTTACCCGGGCAGAGGAGAAGCAAACTTCTCATCATGCAGAAATATGTTGGTTCAGTTGTCTCACTTCATCCTGGAAACACATCTGGGCATCACAGAGTTCCCTCAGCTTCTGCTTGCTCCCGACACACTGCTCCAAATCACAGCTTTAATCCCTACATCTCCAGATAATTTGGGCTCTCAACCTTCCATTTCGTATCCAGTCTGTCAGTTAGATTTACCTGGGACCCCAGCAAGGAGCTGGTTCTTTTTTGTATGTTTGAAGATGGACATTTCTTCAATATATTTATTCTCTTTCCTTGCTGTTTCACCAGAATTTAGGACTGCTGGGAAATACTGGCCTGAGACTGTCCAACTCTTCCTCACTTCTCCATAAGTAGAGTCTGGCTGCTGCGTGCAGGAAAATGGGTCTGCTAGGCAATACAGCCCTGTTCAGACACTTGGGGCTGAAAACCACAGCAGCATGACTGAGTAAGGAGTTACTTAATTAAATTAAACAATTTATGCTTGGAAGGAGGAGTATTTGAACTCCAATTCCATTTGAGGGACATGTGGCTTGGAACTACTGGGTCATAAATACATCTACAGCTGGTGACAGCACTTACAGTGACTACTTTGAAAAAAAAATATCTGAGTCACTGGCACATTTTTTCCTTTGCCAGAGGTAATTCAAACCTACAGATTTCAGTAGAGTAGTCTGGACAATACCAAAAGAGAAGCTCTGTGGGTTCACTGTGTCAGTTGCTGTTTATCGATCTGCTGTTTGTTTTTTCTGATTGACTTTTTTTTCATTTCACAATCAAAGAGCTGATTCCAAATTTTCTGGAAACAGAAACAAAATTGGAACTAATTGTAACTGCAACTCCATGGCTCAAACACCTCCTAGGAGGTGGCAGGCTCGTGGGTAGTGGTCATCATTACTCCTGTGGGTGAGACGCTTTTACTGAAACAACCAGAGTCTGTGATTATTGCCTGGGGACATCTAAAATGTAAATTCTGTATTCCCTTTGTTCCCTCAATAGCTCATCTAACACTGGTCCCAATAATTTTATCTTCTTTCTGCTGTGTGACTGCGTCTTAAAACAATTCAGACCATGGACATCTAGACTCACTGACCTAATAGCTTTCTCTCTCTCTCTCCTTCCCTCTCTCTGCATTCTATAATCTGACATGTGCCAGAAACCCCTCAATTAAATATAAAAGCTGAACTATATAACCATGTTGAAAATACAAAGAGCATTTTATGTGGACAGGGAGATCAATTTGTTTCAATAGTAAACAGAAATTTTACCTTTAGCTCATAGCCTTGGTTTTATAAAGCATAACTTTCAAAAGTTTCAAAACTTGTTCTTTCCCTAAAAGGGACAGCTTTCTGAGGAGCTCTAGTAGCCTGCTCAGTGTATCACATCAGGCACTGTTTTACCTTGCTTTCCTCCTGTGGCTGAAACATTTGCTCAGTAAGAGACTGGCAAGGATATGCTGTTGTATTGCCCTCCTGCTTTCCCCTACACCTCCCAGGGAGGGAATGGAGGGAAGGGAGGGTGGGAGAGAGGGAGGGAGGGAGGGAGGGAGGAAAGACAGAAAGACAGAAAGACAGAAAGAAAGAAAGAAAGAAAGAAAGAAAGAAAGAAAGAAAGAAAGA
>JAWWES010000001.1:12337232-12352004 GCA_035583135.1 Lophotriccus pileatus
ATTTCCCATGTTTGTTATCCATAGTAAGACCCAAACTTTGCAACCAAATAAAATGGAAGCTGGAATCTGGAATCTGAAATAAACTAACACAGGATATTCCTGCATTTTTATCTATTTTTTTCCCCTCATAGTTCCTATGTGGTTTTAATGGATTTATTTTCTGCGTTTTTCCCGTTTTCCTTTTGAACCCATCTACAATTTTAAAAACCTCATTCTTCTATGACAAGGACGTTCCCAAACGTACCAGTCACTGGACAAAGATTTACCTCCTTTCCTTTTGAAGACACTGAAACTAGAAACGGCTTCATAGCAATGCTGATGAAGCTTTCTAAATATGACTTGGCCTCTTTATAACCCTATTTTTTTTTCTTCCCTATCTTAAAAATTGTCAATGCCATAGTTTTATTTAAAATATATTTTTTTTTTGCTCCCTCAGGGGATTTTTCCTTTAAGAGCCTCAATTCCTGTATTTTTTCAGAGGACTGTGAGTGGATGGAAACACCTGGGCAGAGAGAGCTTTGATCCTTAGAGTCGCAAACATTGAGCACAGTTAATGTCATTGTAGCCACAAGAATGATACTTCAGTCTTATATGTGACTCACTGCTCCTTCCAAAGACATGAATGATTTGAATATACTGTTGGCTGAGCTCTAAACTGATCAGCTTGTGGAATACATATGTATACAGGAGAAAAATTACCCCTTGGAATGACATGACTGAAAGGGAAGGAGTGAAACTGTACCAATTTACATATGATGAATACCTGATTTATGCACAGTGCTTGGATAAAACCTGCTCTGATTTTCAACCCAGACAGGAAATTGATTTGCATCAGTTTAACGTAAGTTGGAATTTGACTCTATTTGTTTTCTGCTGGAAAATTTCAATACTCATTCACCAGGATGCTGCACTAGGTGCACTTATTAACAACGTTGTAAAATGTCTTTTAAATGCTACAAATACAAAAGCTAACGTTTTATCCTCATTTTCCACTCACGTAGGAGTTTTCATAATGCAAAGTGCAACCCTGAATCTAGCCCCTTCAGCTATTTTGTTTGTATGTTTGTTTGCTTTACTGCGTTATTCCTGTAGTAAACCCCCAGAATTTTAGTAAATGGAAAATGCTGTGAGAGTGTTTTCAGATTCTAATTTGATAGCAGATGTTAAAAGGAATATTTTAAAATCCATAAAATTGTATTGAACAGCATCTTCTTTTTATTTACGTTTCCAATATGATGTAAAATATGTTTTGGTAGCTGAAACAGTTGCCAACAGTAAGCTGGACTTAGAATCCTACAGTCTGAGTTCACAGTTCCATACTGATAAATAAATCTTATTTGAGGCAAGGATGACTTTCTAAATGTACAGATGTATGTACAATGTAGCCTTGATATCTTGATAAAATTTCTACATTCAGACAAATAAGTATTAGGGTAACATATCCCCATCTTCTTGGATCCTGCATTCTGGATGTAGTAGGGCTACAAGTTTCTTTCTCTTAGATGTAAACTAAAAGAAAACTTAGAAGTTGGGCCTCACTAGTTTTCCACTGAACCACATCTGCTTTCTTCCATTTAATTAGTCCCTGCAAAGTAAGTAAAAGCGGTCATTTGGAACTAACTGGCACAGTACTGCCAGCTGCCAAGGATAAGGCATTTCCCAGTGTTATAATCTGAGTTTCTGAGGAAGAGGAAGATATTTTTGTGCCTATTTTCCTCCAGTACAATCTACTGCAATATTTTTGAGTCTGGGAACTCCAGCATACATCTGTGTTCTTTAAGTTCCTAAAATTAATTAAAAAAGCAATTTTCTGGCTTTAGATGGGACCTTCCCTTTGATACTATCACTTCCTGTCTGAAAAGGCTGATTTTCATTCATATCTATTTTAACTTCACTACTGACCTAGATATTAGATGATGCTTTGTGGAAAGATCATTCTATATTAACTTGTTTCAGGAGACTTCAGGGAATCTGGTGCTCAGAACTGTCTTATGTGAGACTTGTGGTGTGATGAATGTTGGAAGTCCTATGTTCCTAAAACACACAGGCCTCTGAGCCAGAGGTTTGGCCACTTATAGAAATCACTGCATAAATGCATAAAATATGCATTCATATTCTCTGGGATTCTGCAGTCTTTCTTTGTACTCCCTCCTTCCTTGTATTTCCCTTTTGGTTTCTTTCCCTCCCTCATTCTGCACTGTATCAGCTTTTCTCCCCAAATCATCACTCGTTCCTGCCAGAGAAGGAACAATCATCAGCTCCTCCTGAGAGGCATCATCTCAGCCCGTGCACAAGGAAGAGACTAGGGGGAAACAGGCAGAGTTCCCCTGTTCCCAAACACTCCCCTCCATACAACACACACCAAGCAAAGCAACAACACAGACTTTGTCCAACAGAGATGTATAGCTCTGCAGTTTGAAATTGTATTCCTTGCCTGCCCTCTCTGCCGAGACCTCTGCACAAAGAGTTGTTCTTTCAAATACAGATTCATCAATATTTATCAGCCAGGCTACTGCCAAAGCAAACCTTGAAAAAAAAGTTTAGCCAGATGATCCAATTGCTTCATGTTAGCAGTGAGCTCAAACACACAGCTGTGCAAGAACTGAAAGGTATTTTCAGTGAGGCTATAATTTAGGCAGCATTATCTTAAGGGATTTCTAAGCTCATGAGAAGCGTGATTTGTGTACACAGCACAAGGGATTTGCATAGATAACACATAAATCCATTAGGAAGCTGCAGCACACATAGCCAGTCATGCAATGCTGGAAAAGCTGGGTAGCAGGGACCACACATTTTGACTGGGATGGTTGGCTTCATGGGTAGGGGGGAAAAAGTGTAAATCGGTCAGCAGTTATTCTATGATCTGCTTGAAGACGTGAGTGTACTAAGATGTGATAAGATTTCTTTTCTTTATTTTCAGCTAGCAAGGTTTTATTTCAATCTCTTGTGTGGTAATTAAGTTGAAGTAGAGCCTGGCACATCTAGCTGGCAGAAACAGATTATTTGTTTGGAGGAGGCATTCACAAAATCAATATGAATCCATTTGTGAAAGTGGAGTAATTTAGAGAAATATCCACTATCCTCATTTCAGTTCTGCCTGTTTACTGAAAACACAGCGTGGAAAGAATTGGAAAGGCAATATACACTTAAACACCTACATTTAAGGTCTTGCCAGACAAAAGATTGTGTAGTTATTAACAAGAAAATTTTTTTCCTGGATCCAATAACTTCCTTCCCTTATACCAAGAAAGTCTTTCAAGCAGTTTAAGCAAAAATACTTCGTGTGGAATCTTGTCAGAAATCCTTTGATGAGTTAAACTTTTTTCTTTAAACTTATATTCTTCCAACTTTAGCTCTCTTTCTGGGGGACATATGACTTGAAGTCTAATACCTAATTCATGCTAGAAGTTTTCAGAACAGTGACTTATAGATAAAAAAACCTTTGCAAGAGCCACACTTTTACATATACAAATTAGTATTGTGCAAAGTTTCATTGAAATATATAAATATGCTCTTTCACTAGGCATGTTGCTTGGCATTAGACAGGTCTAACCTCACATTCTGTAGGGCACATAAGGATAAAGGCACAGCTACACCATCATGAAAAAAAAAATCTGTATTTGTGAATACTATCACATAGAAAAAATTTGCCACAGGAGACATGGACACACAGCTGAACTTGTGCAAAGTCATCCTGATCACACGAAAGCTGGACCTTTCCATTGGCTTAACATCAGCTTCAGGAAAACTGGTATTTGGTCCGCTATAATACGCAGGTAATGGTAAATGGTAAAGGGTCTGGAGCAAAGTCCTGTGAGGAGCAGCTGAGGGAGCTGGGGGGTGTTTAGCCAGGACAAAAGGAGGCTCAGAGGGGACCTTATTGCCCTCTACAAATACCTGAAAGGAGGTTGTAGCCAGGACAAGAGGAAAGGACCTCAAGGTTCACCCGGGCAGGTTTAAGTTGGATGTTAGTAAAAATTTCTTCATGGAAAGGGTTATCAAGCATTGGAACAGGCTGCCCAGGGAAGTGGTGGAGTTATCATGCCTTGAGGTATTTAAAAGACATGCAGCTGTGACACTTATGGACATGGATTAGTGGTGGACTTAGCAGTGTTGGGCTGGTGTTCAATTTGATGGTCTTAAAGGTCTTTTCCAACCTAAATGGTTTTATGATTCTATTATTTTAGCTCAAAATCCTTAGGTAGGATTTATTGCATGTTAACCACGGCTAAACACTGGTATTTCACAATAACTTGTCTTCAGCTGTGAAGTCAGAAGAAGCCTCTATTTTGACAGCACTATCCTTTGCCTCCTTTTCCCTCTGCCTTCCCTGTTGTGCACCCAGACAACTGCATTAAGCAGCCATCATATAAATGCAGATAGTGAACTGACCTGAGAACTGCATTAAAAATCACCTATTCTGCTAATTCAGTTATTTTTTACACAGGTCTGTGATTCAGTTCACTCTCTGGACCTTAACAGCCACAGTGAGACAACTCACACCACAGAAGGGCAACTGGGGCAAACAATCAAGGGTGTGCATTTCTCCCTTTGCCCACACAAGACATTTTGGTAGTCAGCCCCTCTGTCTGCCACAGACTTTCAGCAACTATAGGAGAACTCTTCATAGCCTTAAAAGTCACACAACTGATTGCACTGCTAACTAGTTTTTGTTATTTCAAGGAATTCTTCAACCTTCCCTTGTTTGGCTTCATGGGCAGATTATCCCATTAATTAACCCCAATTAGATTAACAGTAATCCACCAGGGATAATGTAAAAGCTTGGTAATTCCCAAGTATACAAACAGCTTACCTTCTTTCCTGTAGCAGCACAATCCTCCTGACCTGTTTTTTGACTACATACCTCCCATGGTTTTAAATACATGCGCTAAGAAAGTAGATGCTTGAGCTGTGACTTGTACCTGGCCATTACCACCCCTGTGTCAGAGGGTACACCCTGCGCAGGATTGGCTGCAGAGACCATAGAATGAGATAATCATAGAATGGCCTGTGTCAGAGGAGATCTGAGAGATCATGTCTTCCAACACCCTTGCTGTGAGCAGGGACACCCTCCACTAGACCAGGTTGCTCAGAGCCCCGTGCAACCTGGTTTTGAACACTGCCAGGGGTGGAGCATCCACAACTTCTATGGGAAACCTGTTCCTGTGCCTCATTGCCCTCACTGTAAAGAATTTCTTCCTAATATCTGATCTAAACCCTCTGTCAGCTGGAAGCCATTTCCCTTTGCCCTGTCACTACATGCTCTTGTAAATAATCCATAAAAGGAGTTTTCAGCTGCTTTTTTTTGGACAGTTTAAACGAGGCAAGTGGAGCATGTAGAGAAAGAGTATAGGGAGAGAGCTAGTGTTCACACGTTTTACATGAACTCACATAAATGACCACAGTAGGAAAGGAACCAACTTTTTCTTTTAGGTTCAAAAGCCTAGAGTTGAAAAGACTACTCTGAAGTGTACTGCCTCTGTTCAAGAGAGTGTGGAGACTCAGGAGCAAGGATATACAGGGAAGACAAATCCTCTTGGATCTGTCTTTCAGCCACACGCACTTTGTGTGGCACTTCAACTCTCAGGACAACCTGGCCCTTGACAAAGTTGTACACTGATCTGCAGACTGACAAGTTTTCCTTACTGCTTCTAAAACTGCATGTGAAGCAGTGGTAACAAGCTGTAGATTTGCTCAAGTCCTTATCCCATATGGGCAGTAAATGAAACAATTCTCAGTAAGAGAGAAATGATGCGAAAAGTAATTTCTTGTGTCCTCTTCAAGAGTTGTCTGAGCTGTGACCTATTCTCTTGCTATTCTATCTTGCAACTTGTAAATAAACCAAAGCCTTCCCGAGCAATCAACATTGCAGCATATTCTTATATGCTTAACTTATCCCTCTGTGGATCAAGTGCCTAAAATGGGACATTCTAATTGATGGAATCACAGAGTGGACATGACAACCTCTGTTCTGAAATAATGTTTTTACCTTCTTTTTTTCTTGTGGCTGTGGTGGATCTTGTGGAATTTCATTTCATCTGAAAAATGCTTTGGTTTAGTCCTATTAACATTAACTTGACATCCCAAGTTTCTTCATTAGCAATATACTCTGATTCTTTACATAACAATATATAATCATTAAGGATCTTGAAAAATTAATTGGGTCTAGTTTTAGTAGTTATAAAGTATTATTAGTAATCCATCTGATTACAAATTATTCAGCTGCTGAACAAAGTTGAAAGAACCTGCCGTAGGAATCAAGCTTATGTTCTCACCTTACAAACATCTGACTTTTCCATCAGATAGTCCTCTGATTATTCTAATAATTGAGATACATGGTATTGTCCTAGAGCAAAACAACCAACCATCCCACTAAGGTTGAAGCTGACTTTGTTCTTTCTCAAAAAATGTCTAGCAGGAAAAAATAGACTCATCACCAATATGAGATTTATTGTTAAAATACGGTGCCTTTTTATTCCTTCATAGAGAATGGGATCATGAGTGATAACTGGATTCCTCAGTGAAGTTTCAGTGAGTTTTCTATGAAATAAAACCCGAGAGTAACACAAAGCTACTTTTGTTATTAATTCAGAATGATACTTCCTGTATATTAAAACAAGAGTTGCTATCACATAAAAATACTACCAGAAGAAAATTATTCTATCACTTACACAGAGATTAGCAAAAACTGGGTGAAACTCAAGATAGATGCAGGGATATGATTTAAAAGTCATGGATTATTTGAGCAGGATTAGCGGAACTTTCAGAAAATCTCCACTCTCGTGATGTAGAAAGCCACTCTGAGATACACAATGCAGGGTACTGGGCGTGATGGGAACTGGGTGTGATGGGTTTGTGGATGAGAAAAGTATGTGATTAAAAGAAGAAGAAAGGCAGCATCTTGCATGGGGGAAAAGGCATGGCTTTGCACGTGGTTTAAATGGCACAAAGTGGGTGATAAAAAGTTTGATTAATTCATTCTATAGCTGTAAAATTTTCACCCATGGCTTCCTTAGATGTAAAGCAAAGACTCCATCATACTGTAGTGAGACTAAAAACCTAATCCTTTGTTTCCAAACTTGGGTATCTATCAAGCATTAAGCTAAGTGAACTCATAAGGTATGACCACTATAAGGTTTCTAAAGATGAACTTAAGTGTGTAATTAAAATTCAGCTTTACTAGGCTGAAGAGCTGGAAGAGAGGATTCTTCACTTTATGCTTCTAATGATTTTCAGGGAAATCCATACAGAGCAAAGAAGAATTCAGGAAACAGGACAGAATAGTCATCTAGTGCAGACTGATGTTATCCAGAGGCACATCCTTCCCTAAGCATGCACTCCTATGGTCTTGGACTGACTTAGTAACTATGGCTCAGTGCTCAACTGATTCAACTATATTACTTCTGGCTCTGCTGCAAGATGGAAATGCTCCCACCTCCTTTCATTTTAATTTCTGTCAAATTGCCAGCCCCTTTTTTTGCTGCACTAAATTGTTATCCCAATCTCTATTGAAAGACAGTGAAACTAGAACTTGTGGGAATCAGCAAAAACATTTATGAAAAGCAAGATGCAGAAATTCTTATAACTGATACATGAGAAAGTTCCCTGAAAACATTAAGTAAGTAGTGTAAAAGTAAGCAATATGGGCATTTGTTGTGTTTATGCTGAAGCTCATGTAACTCACTCAGTCAGGAAGTCAAGAATTTGTGCACTTTTAAAAAAGTATATTCTCTTTCTGCTTAAATCATTAGCATAGATCATGCTATTCTAATCACCTATGGTAGAATGCAAATAAAATACGCAGTTTCCTATTCTCTTTCTCATATTCCACCAATGCAGATTTGCAAATTCACTCTGGCAGAATACCAGGTGTCCCATTGTGTAAAAATGCTTTTAGTCATAAGGTGAATGAAAAGTTCCATTTCCCATTACTATTTTTCCCATCATTTGTTTGTAGTATCATATTTTGCTTTGTGCTGCTCTTTCCCACAGCAAGCCTACACAAAAGCCCATCTGCAGTGCATAACTAATGACAGGCAAGGTGTTTCATTAGAGTGGGCCTTAGTTATAATACCCTTGCTTAGCAAACAGAAATGCCCTATTTTACCAGTTTATTTACTGATACTGATTTCTTCCTTACTAGGTTACAATTAATGGAAATATACAATCTCCTGTATCCCTCTTACAGGAGATACCAATTCTGTGAGATCTGAAAGACTGCTTGATACTACACAGTAACCAGGGATTTTACTCTCTTCCAAACTCTTAGATAACCACTTCTTGTCACAAGCTTATGTGGCCTCTGGTGGCAGGTCCTGAATTTCCTTTGTATGAATCTTCTTTTTCTATCCACTGTCCCCCTCCAGAAATGCTTTCCCTCTATAAACAGTGTTGTAACCAATAACAATGTTCTTACCAGGTTAACAACATTGTTAAACAGGTTAACTAACAACCATTGTTACCAGGTTAACCAGCCTTTAAGACATAATTTAAAAAAAAAACAACTTTGCAGCAAAAATCTGCAGTGGAAAAGCTCCCCCAAAGTCAAGCATAGCCAATATAAGCTGTCCCTTTCTGTCTCTTGCTCTTGCTGTGCTTAACCACACTGTGTGAAGGAAGGAGATAGATTTTTAAATTTTAAATTTTTAATTTTTAGAATTCAACACTGTTTTTGGTTTTTTTTTTTTTTTTTTTTTTTTTAGATAGAGATGCCCAAGGCATCTCTATCTCTCTAATTTTAACTAATAGGCATCTCTCTATTTTTAAAATATTTTCATTCACTCTATGTCAGACTGAAAAGAATGGCTTGGGCTCTCAGGTTGAGCTCGTTACATTTGCAGAAGGAAAAAAAAAAGGGATGTGATATGCAGATAGAGCCACAAGGTGCCATTTAGCACTCCTGTAATTTTTTCCCCTTCTGCAAGTATGCTAGGAATCACAAAAGACTACAACCTTATTACAAACTTACATATAATATATAAAGTGGGAATATCTAAGATATCTGTCACTGTCACAGGTTTTAAGGATACTGTAACAGGAATTCCATTCAGTGAAAGTACTTCATACTCCTAAGAAATGAACCTTGATCTGTCGTGGGACAGCGAATGCCCTGTTTTTGACCCAAACACTTGTGAAAAGTTCCCTTACAGTGCACTCATGGGTTGAAGGACAGTGGGGATACAGGGCCACTGCCTGTAATTGTGCAGATACTGCCTGTATCTATAGGACTGGAAAAGTGTTTGCACAGCTACAGTGTAGTTCTATGGTCCAAGGAGACCTCACTACTCAGGTTTCCTCTAGAAGGGAATGCTAGATGGGTAGGCACGGAGAGGACAAACACAGTTTTCCCAGGCTGTTTGATCCAGGAACCAGGGTGTCTGGCTCCATCACATACCTGCCCTACATCCTTCTGGATGTCTTCCAACACAGAAGTCGACCCTTCCTTTCACTTGCAGAGAAGAAAACAACCAGCAAACTAAACTGTGCTGTCACTCCTCTATCTCCAATATTTTTTTTTTCCTTTTAGGCCCCTTGGTTGCTAAAGCTTCCTTTCCATTTCTGTACAATTTCTTAGACAGAAATGTCGATAGAAATCTGTGCTTATTTGTAAAGACAAAATAAATAAATAAATATAAATAAAGCTTTATTGATCTCTGCTCAGGCAGTTTTAAGAAACTATTTAGGATTCATCTGGGAATGGTGCAACATTCTGGAAAATGCCATCACAGTGGCCATTTTGGCCTGCTCTTAACTGCCCACACCACCCAGCCAACATATGGGGAAAAAAGGAGACAGAGGGTACAGTGCCAAATTTCCCCATCCAAGCTATATCTCCTGTTCCAAGACAGCAACCTGCCTTTTCTGCTATTCAGCATGAGGCATTTTGCTGAGTATATTTCAACATGACAAGTATCTCAAGAGACTGAAAACACACATCATCATCTTGCTCTGTGAATCCAACTACCTTACTGTTGCATCTGTAAGGGTAGGTGGATAACATTTCCAGCATTTCTCCCTGTGGAAAGAAGACAAAAGACATATTTAGAAGTCTTAGGGACACTACAGGCAAACTGCAAGGTGAGGAATGTGTATAAAAATGAGTCTGCTTAGTAGTCATTCCAGACAGCATCATTCCCATGGACCATCAGGCACTAAATGACATAAAAACAGGATCGGGAAAGAGTTCTGGTCTTAAATTATGTGTTATTACAATACTGTCATTAGAAGAGCTCTTTAGTACTAGAAAACTTGTTCAAATTTACACAATTTATTATGATTATTGTTATAATCATTATTATTAGTACTGTCTTGCATATTTTCTATCTGGCTTGGCTTGCTTGTCCCTAATAATTAGCAAACTAACCTGGCTTCTACTTCATACTAACTAGGTACCAATGAACCTTGACGGCCAATTTCTGAAGTGACTGAGTAACAAAATTGCACAGCAAGCATATATACTGAAATGGGGATGATTTGTGTTGCTTGTAAATCACACAGACAAAGAAAAAAAAAAAGAAAATGAAAAAGAAAAAAAAGAGACTAACAGTCCATCATTTCTTCCATCAGTTTAAGATGAAGAGCTCAGATTTGACCTACAGCCTGTCTGAATTAATAGACTTTTTCCTACAACTAAAATTTTGCAAGCACAAAGTATTAAATCTGTTTGGTACAAAACAATTAATTGTTTTGTGTTCTAGGAAGCTTATGTTGTCAGAAGTTGCCTTTCAGGTGAGAGGTCAAAAAAGCAGGATGATTACCTCAGGAAAACTTAACTAATAAAAAGTGCTTGTCTTTAACAGAGTCCGTTCTTTACTTGGGAACAGCAAACAATGTGTTTCAGAGGCCAACAGTTGAAAGAAACTGCCTGAACAATTAAAGGCACTTAAAAATCCTTTGGGGCCAGTTAGAGTTCATTACATTTTTGTTTCAGATGTTGTTTACTTTGGCATATGAAGCTATCCAGAATACTGCAGTAGCTTGAAAGTATGCCTTAGCAACCTCAACATCTTGTTTCTTGTCCGATCCACAGGGAGGCTGATGGTACTGCATATGGTAGTGCTCCAGAAATGGCACCATTCCCGAACAAATGCTGCCAAAAAGAGCAGCAAACATCTACTCAGTCTTCAAGTACTGCTATCTTAAACAGTTCTGGATGAAGTAATTACTGGTACATTGGAGGGGATGGAGGTTACTATGCAAATCCAGCTAACACTTTAATTTATAATATATTCTTGCAACCTGCTCTTGACAGTGACATTACCCTCCATAGTTGACTGCAGTGCTTCAGTATGTGAAAAGAACATAACCCCTGTGTGAAACATTCTGCTGTTCATGTGGAAATCCATCTGAGAGTCAAAATCACCTTTTTTCAAACAGGGTTTGTATTGTTTGTTCTCCCACACTCCATCCCACTGAGCAGGTACGGTCCTGTTGCACGGTGTCAGCACATCTTCCCAGGCTCAGACCTTGGCTAGAACAAAACCCATGTAAAGGACCCCATCCATGGCAAATGTGCAGAAGCAAACCTTGCTTCCTGCATTTAAGAAAGTGTATTTTCTGCAGTCTTCACAATTCATCAGTTCTAATGTGCAGTTGTGTGTGTCATGTCACATGCCTTGTTTCAGTCAACATCAAGGCTTGTATGTTAGGTAGACTCAGTTCATGATTTTGGAGGCCTGATACTGAAAAGGCCTACTGTGGGATTCCAGTTAATTTAATATCTCTTGGGGAAAAAAAAAAAAAGAAGTTGGTCTTTAAGGCTTCAAAAATTGCTTATCACTAAAGATTTTCCCTGCATAAAGGAGAAAAGAGTCACCTGATTGAGCAAGGGGAGGGAGGGAATAGATGCACGAGGCCAGAATGTGCCAAGGAAATTCAAATACTGTGAAGAAAATGAGCAGATCAGTGCAACAGAGAAGAATAGAGGACTGGAGCAAAACAGCCACCCTGTTACCTTGGAGATCAGGTGGCTCTTTAGAAAGAATGAAAAAAGACATAAGTGATCCTCAAGAAGGAAGGAATATAAGGAACAGGTGTAATTGCAACACAAAATACCTGGGTAGAATTGCAAGCAGAGTAGAAGCTGGAAAGGAGTATGAACTGGGAGAAAAAGAACATAATTTCTGCCCAGGAGACTAACAGCTAATAACAGATCTGTTAACAGAAAAGCTACCAACAGAAAAGGTTCAGAGGAAGAAAAGTTTGACAACAAGTTTAACTGGAACAGAGGGAACCAAAGTTCAGCGGTTTGAATTACTACTTCTTGTGAAAGCTTTCATTTTGTGTGTATGAATACAAAGAAAAACTTCCAGTTAGATCTCAGACAGGACATTTTAACACAGTGTCCATATCAATATAAATGGAACTGGAAATAATGTCTGACAACTATTATTTTATTTAAGATATTAAAAATCATTACTGCTCATGAAAGATCTGTAGCATTTACCTTGGGACAACACAGAATTAAAAAGGCCTCCACACTTTTCAGTGAAATTGGTGCTAACTAAGCATCATGTATCGAATCACCAAACTGATGCTGAAGTGAAAAAAACCAAGCCTCCTTAATTTTCATTTCCACGAGAATAGGACTGCACGTGGAAAAAAATTATAATTGCCATGAAAGAATTACCATCACAATGCTTCTGAAATAACCTTGTAAACAAAGTATACTTAAAAAATGGAAGCCAAGATATTTAGCTCATGGAAGTAATGTTGATTTACACCACCTGAGAATCTGGCACTGACTGCAAGACAACAATCCTACTCTTTCTTCCAAACACTGAATAGTTCTTACCACAGTACTGTTATATTATAATATGACTAGGAAATGCTGCAAATGGATCTAATTATTATTATAATCTTAACAATATAATCTTGAAGTCCTTGTCAAATGTTATTTCCAAGACATAGAGAGATGTCCTACAGGCAGAAGAATTAAAATAAATAGATTAAATAATTTCCTACTGGCGAGATATCCTAAAAAGCTAATAGGTTTAGATTCTAGATTGGATTCTGTAAGCAAAGATATTTGATTTGCTTGTCAAAATTTAAAGATCTTACAGTGTTCCATCAGTCATTATGTATAAGATAGGTTAATTAGAAAAATCAAACTCAACAATTACAATTTAGACAAAATTCTGGCAATGTGTATTAACTGCAGGTCAAGTAGGATTGTGCCTTCAGTCTAATGTTTTACATCTAGTTAGTACTAGTCCATGTGCTCTGCTGTTTCAGATATGCAATAATCTGTTTTTAAAAAATGGTGGCTTCCAGATCCAGTGAACATTGAAATCCTCCAAAATTTGGATGACTGGATTTTATTTGTGGCTACTTGAGTGAAAAGTACTGAAATCAAGAGGGGAAAAATAAGTGAATCAGTGTCTACAGTGATAGGATTCTTCCAAACCTTTCAGCTTGCTTTCACCTGATTTTAGAAAACCACCCTGATAATTCACTATTAAACATCCACTCCCACTGTGAGCCAGGGTTCAGAATTGCTTCAGCTGTGAAGGGATCTTATGATTTGAAATATATCACTCTGGAAATGAGACCAGTCATTTAATTTGACCTTTGTGATATTTGAATAGTGTCCAGATGACTTCCAGACAATAACAGTGCCTCTTTGGAAGTAACTCTTGCCTGATTAAGGGAATCAAGTTATTAAAAAAGAAAAAAAATATTCCTCAAATGCATAAATATTATCCATCAGGTCATTGATGTTCCAGTATGAGCCATTGTCCCTTATCTTACATTATGTGGATAGCACTGCCATATGTTACACTTAAAAGCTTTCAAACTGAAAGGGAAGTAATATTTTATTAGCAAATACTTTCTTCTAGTGTACCATATGCACTTCTGCTTGTAAGGCCTGTAAAAAATCACCTTTCGTATCCCTTATCTTGCAGAGGTTTCTGTGGAGTCCTGTGTGGTGGTGCTCAAGGGACAGTGACTCCTGTGGAATCTGCTCGCTTCCCTGCCAGAGCACCTGTCGCTCTCGGGGGAAGAAAAGGAGAACACCCCATTCTCTCAGTGCCTTTGGGAGAGTGATATGGTGAAAAATGGATGAAGAGTGGGAGTGGGAGCTATGAAGTTGGATCATGTCAGCTGTGAAGTCATGCACAACCACCACGGATCTTGTGTGGATCCTCAGAGTGAGGAATACTGTGTTTTCTTATCAACAGTGACATAACACTTTGATGCATCCTAGACACCTTTACATCTCCACAGAGCTACAAAAACTACTCCAGTGCACCAAACCCTGTTTCCCAGAGGAAGACTCTTTGGACATGAACTATCTCACATCTGAGGTAGGTTCTGAAGACAAATCTTTCGTTTGTAAATGATTGGGTACAACTCCAGACCATGAGCTCCCCTGAGCAACCAGCGATCCAAGAGCAAGATCTTTTCAAGATCTGTGGCTGTCTCTGTTCCTCTCCATAACTTCTAGATGGTGCTATGGTCACTAATGTTAGGAATGGGTAACATTACAAATGAGCTTTGCTGTTAGCAACAGTAGGTACTTGAACCCTGAGCCTTTCAGTGCCAAGGTTTAACTCCCACTCTGCTACAAACCACTGTTAAATCACCATTTCTGTGTCTTAGGTGGTAAGCTATGCAGTAGTCTTCCCGTTTCTCAATCATTTCACAAGGATACATGCCCTGGAGTCAGTGAAAAAGTCAGGAATTTGAGATGCTGAAGAGAAATGTGGCTTGCTGCAGTTCAAAGGAAACAAGAGGACAGGCAGCAAATTACAGCTGAAGAGCCCTTAATTC
>JAWWES010000001.1:12352104-12364889 GCA_035583135.1 Lophotriccus pileatus
AAGCCACCTTCCTGATATTGACCCCTTGTCTGTGGTGGCGTCTTCAATTACACAGCTTCTCACTCCAGCCTTTTCCCTTCCCCCTGCTCCCAGGGAAGGGGTGAAAGATGCCCCTCAGCCTTCCAGTATCGCCCAGGGACTGCCTGGGTTTGCCAGCCTGTTCCCTGGCAGTATTCCCAGAGCTGGGCAATGGGAATCCAGCTCAGCCCTGCTCAGGCCAAGGGCAGTCCAGACACTCCTTGGGATTCACCACTCCCAGGACACCAGCTCCCAGCAGTGGCAAGTGTAGCCATGCCTCCTGGGTGACAGTGTAATATTATTAATTTTAAATAAATGAAGGGCAGCTACACTGGATATAACTGTACTTAATTTCACACTTGGGAAAACTGACAAAACTGATGGAAAACAATTTTTTGAAAATAATATAGTCTGTTGAAATAACTGACTTCCTTCTAATTCCTTCTTTAAGAAAATTAACATTAAGCATATTCTCATAATGTATTTCATAAATGATGAGTGATTTATGAGAGACCTGCCTGTGATGAAGAATTAAAAACATGCAGCCACAGATTCAGATCTTAATTTTATGCTTTGTGTTTCCTAGTAATTTGATAATAAATCTTTCATCTTTTAGTGGTATAGGCTAATGTTAACAGAAAAATGATTTGGTTTTCAATAAGGAGCTCAGCTACTCTTCTGCTTCATTTCACCACATCCTGTGTTAGACAAAATAGGTAGGAAATATGAATTTCTCTTCTGTTTTATAAATTTAAGCCCTATTTTATCAGAGCTAACCATTCCCCTTGACTTGACCAAAAGGCACCTGTTAAAGGTAGCTCAGCCCAGGGCCTGTGGTCTATAATTGCAAGGACAAAATCATATTTATATGGTTACAAGCTGCACTCACCTCTCTGTCAGCAGTGCGGTGCAGCCCTAGGGATACAGCCCTGCCCAAGACAAGGGAATGCAGCAGTATGGAAACCAATGGGCACCTCAGTGCTGCACTGAGGCATGGCAGGGGATTATTACAGAAATGCTCTCACATGCAGAAAGTAAAATATTTCTCTTCCTATCACATGATTCGTGGTAGCTATACTGTGTCTTATGCCTGCCACTCGGCACCCCACTACTTTTCCCCAACAAAAAAAAGAAACCCCACTGGTACAAATACTGTCTCCATCCCAAGGGAAATAGTAGCAAATCTTTGTTCTTCTAATTAAAACCCCCTCCTTTTGTTTAAATCTTTGAGGTGCTTTGCTTACTCCATGACAATTCAATAACTATTTGCATACCATTGATTTTCTTCTAAAGCTAAAGTCATTAGACTTTAATGGTAGACAGATTCCAACTCTGAGATTTTTCTTCAGTTTTTTGATTGTCAAAATAAAACGCTGAACAAACACTCGTGTCCAGTATCGTTAAATTTATTGTTGAAAATTACTGGTCGATATTTTCTTGCACATTAACTAAATAGCACGGCCTATTTCACTGCCCATACAATATTTTAGTTAATAGCAATTGAGAAGCCTCGCACCACAACAAAAAAGGGCTTCAAAAAAAATCAATAGATTCCTTGTTTTGTATCAAGGAAGACAGACAAACAATAAATCATGATCTTTGGAGTGATTGTTTAGTCTGACAACATGGTATTCAGGATTAGTTTGAATGATAGGCATGATTCTCTGTAGAGTCAAATTCTAATACGAAATGTGTCTCTGAGTGCCTTTGCTGCTTCTGTTTAGGGACAAATCACTGAAATAGTGCTTCAACAAATTTTTGGAGGTAAAGCATATAATACAGGTTTGGGTTCACACCACCAGTTTTGCCTGACTAATGCCATTTGTGCGTTGTTCAAGTCTGAGCAACGTGAATTTGACTCACGGTACATCATGAACATGACGTCTAACTCTGGTTTGAGAGAATAGAATGTACATACAGAATAATAGTAGAAAAGTGATTTACCTAAATGAACATCCCTAAGTTTCAAATATAAGCATTCTGAAATTCTTTCAGAGATAAGACACTCACAAAGGAATAAAGACATCCAGTAGCACAAATCACCAAGTAGGTATGGCAATCTAACATACACACATCAGAATGGAGTGGCTTTTTTGAGCCTATTTAGGCTGAAAAATATTACTCCTTTTAAGGGAAAAATTTTCTCAGTTTTATCATAATGATCTGAATACAGGGATTTTTGATGCATTAAACCCATTTTTTTTCAGAGCAGATATATTAAGGATGCAATATCAATGGTGTTTCAGCATGACGAATTATCTTCATTCATGTTCATGGCAGAAGAATCTCTTAGCTTTTGTTATCTGAACAAACAGTGGCTTGCTGTAAGACTAAAACATTGGTTATATTGTGCAAGGGTTTAATACGTCACAAATTCAGCATGGATAATTACTGAATATTCATGACTGGTAATCCTCTCAGCACCTCCTCATCAAGGACAGTGTCTCTCTTGCCTATGCATGTTTTTTTTCTGCATTGGTGATTTGCTTCAATCTCACTCTCTCTTTGTCTGTACCAGAACCAGGTCCTGGAATTTTGTACCAACAAACAATACCTGAAAGATAAATCTATACCTGAAACATTACAGTCTCTGCAAGTTTGTTTTGGGTTTTTTAACTTTTTTTTTTTAATTGTGTAATTTTCATGCCATTTTTCAGCTACATGGCCCTGAAACATTTGAGCTTTGTATCCTTATGTTCCTTTTACAGAGCAAATATAACATACAGGAAGATCCAAAATTACAGCCCAAAATCCCAAAGACTAATACACAATATTGACTAATGTATTGTGTTTGCACAACAAAGTTTTGGTAGCAGGGGAGCCTCTGTGAAAAGCTGCCAGCAGCTTCCCCCACGTCCAACAGAGCCAGACAGATGCCTTCGAGAGGGACCCACCACTGGCCAAGGCTGAGCCATGGTGGGAGAACCTCTGGGGTAATGTATTTAAGAAGGGAAAAAAGTTACTGTCCAGGAGCAAATTGCAGCCAGGAAAGAGAGGAGTGAGAATACGTGAGAAGAAGAGCCCTGCAGATGGCCCAGGTCAGTGAAGAAGAAGGTGCTCCAGGCACTGGAGTAGAAATTCCCCTGCAGTCCATGGTGCAGCTGTGCCCCTGCAGCCCATGGAGGTCCACAGGGGTTCAGAGATCCACCTGCAGCTCATGGAGGAACCCCACAATGGAGCAGGGGAAGAGTGTCAGGAGGCCTTTCCCCTGAGGTGGGAGGAGCAGCAGAGACAACCTGTGATGCGCTCACCACGGCCCCCATTCCTCGTCCCACTGTGCTGCTCAGGGAGGGGAGGTAGGGAATCAGAAGTAAAGTTAAGCCTGGGAAGGGTGAGAGGCTGGTTGGCAGGTGGTTTTAAGGTTTGGTTTTGCTTATTATCCGACTATGATTTGATTGGTAATACATTAAACTAGTTTCCCCATGTCAAATTTGTTTTGCCCAAGATGGTAATTTGCGAGTGATGCTCCCTGTCCTTATCTTGACCCATCAGCCTTTTGTTATGTTTTCTTTCCCCTGTCCAGCTGAGGAGGGCAGTGATACAGTGGCTTTGGCATCCATCCGGGTCAAATAACCACAATTATCTACATCATACAGCCTTTTAATTTTGTTATTTTTCTGTCAAATAGAAGACCATGAGTACCTTGAGGTATCAAAGTAGTTTAAGAGAAATTACACAATGTCATTAAGAAGGTATATATAATAAATATTTTCAAAAATCAAGCACTGATAACATTTACCAATGTAAGTCAAAGGACTAAACTGCTTTTATTCTAGATGATGAAAAGGTACTGTTAGAAACAATCATCATGGCAGAAAGCAGACAACAAGAAGGAATTGAATGAAAGAGATAATTTTGATGGTGAAATGTTAAAACACGAAAATTAGGAGAATGGAGAAATCAGGTGCTAAATTAGTCGTTGTGCAAATGTCTTAGGTTAGTTGGAGATTCGAATGCAGAAAGAGGGAGGAAAAAATGTAGGGACATGGATATAGAGATAACACAAGGGAAGAAATACTAAGTATCTAGGAGAATGAAGTTCTAGGATACTGAGAAAGGGTAAAGAATCTGACTAAAGAAAATGAACAAAGAAATGACAGGTCCCTTTTCTGCCTGTTGGATTTCCTGACAATCACAGCACTGTGTGCCTACAGACCGGTCTCAGCTCAATGGCAGTTGTTGAAGCCACTTGGAGCACAGTAACTTGAGGACAGTAATAAAGCAGATTCTCATCACTGTTGTGAAACAGTTTTTGGTGAAAGCTTGAATCACTTTGTCACATCAGTTTCACTGCTACCATTTAGCCAACATTTCAAACATTTTGCCTTATCATTATCTCTTTAATATTATTGCCAGACTCACTAGTTGGGTGCTTTGAATATGCCTTTACTTTACCCATAGGTCATTTTATCATACATTCTTCTTCACAAATGATGAATGTGAGTAGAATTTTTAAATATTTATTCTTCTCATGGCATTTCTTTTGCACTGATATCAATAACTTCATAATGTGGAATTACAGAACAGTTTGGAAGATAATTTATTAGTTTTCTTAACCATAAAATACTGAATTGTCAATTGCAATTGTTCAAATTGTTATCAGATAAAGACTTGCTTTTTTTTGCTGTTCCATCCTCTCACAAAAACAAATGAAAGTAAGAAATTATTTTCAGGAAACCAAGTGTGGACCTTCCTATTACTTCTTACTAAACAGACCCTGAAATAAAAGCTACTTCCCTGATGATATTCTCCAGATTTTTCACTTTATCCCCAGGGTCCAGAATCTGGAACTACTAGTAAACAGCTGTGCTATCAAAGCATTCCTGTACAGAGGTCTCAAACACATCAAAAATACCAAAGTGGAACTCAATGTTCAGGAAAATTATTCTGAGCAAGTACACCTCAAGTGACAGTTCAAACTGCATTTTTTTTTTTTAGAAATGGGAGGATATTCCTACTTTAAAGGACCAAAAAAATTATTGAGAAGTGAGTTGCAAATTGGGAAGAGGCAGCAGCAAGTCCCTAAGAAGGCACTGCATGCTACTTTGAGTAGCAACTCGACTCAAATGGAATGAAAATACACACACACACAAAAATGTATTCTGGTTATTATGGACATCAGCTTTATTTTAATGATTTTAATTTTTACCATTGGCTTCTAGTGATGATGACTAATAGCAACTCCTTTTATTCCGGAAACCAGGAAAATGTGTGTTTTTCTGGAAAGCAAATTTTACAGGATTAAGGAATCTGGCTTAAAAGAATCAAATAGATCTTTTGCTTTTTTTTTCTTGATTTCAAAACACTAAGTAATCAGAAAAAAAAAAAAGAACTGGAATTGAATCAAATTTTTCAGAACTCATCAGTGTATTTGCCACGTCTTTCTATCCTTATGTTATTTCTACCATGTACTAAGGAGACATGCAACTTGCAATTAATAAAATTTATAAAACCAAATCAAGATCACAGAAGAGGAGATGATGCCATGGACTTGAAGTGGTCAAGTTAACCCTGACTCAACCTTTACCCACTGGTGGTAGCTCTCCCCCCTGAGCCCTGCCACTAAGTGCAGGGATCTGGGAAATATGGTGATGTAGCAGTAGAAACACTTCACATTGCCCTTCGTGTCACTCATAGCTCTCGACTCTAGGTAACCTTTAGTTTCCCTGGCATCATCCCTTTCTGCCTGGACAACTTTTCTTTTCAAAATTCCTCCTTTGTAGCCTGTCCCTGCTTGCATCCTCAATACACAGTCTCTTTGCAACACATGCAACAACTCATCCTTCAACACTCCTGCATTTCATGTGTCTTCCCCTTGTAGCACAGTTAGCCATCTGAAAAGGCACCCCCAGAATCACTGAGCTGTGAGAAGACAGGGACAAAGTTTAACTACATGTGCCATGAGAAACCCGATAAACTTTTTAAAATAATAGAATTTGTGTGTGGGGAAAAAAGTGATAGAATGTCCTTCACAAGGATATGTTGCTTTTAAGCAGGGTTTCAGAAAGCAAGCACCCTGAATTCCAAGCATTCCTACTAAACAATATGTGCACGTGAACACTGCAATAAATGAAAAAGAAGAGAAATAATTGTTCAGTTCTGTTCCTTGATAGGAGGAACAATATGAGGAATTTACCACCAAATTAGATACCAGGAGAACCTAGTAGCTAATTCCTTAGGCAGCAAATGAATGGAGGGATGTGGCAATTATTCTGTATAGTCGTCTTTAAATAGATCTGAAAAGCATTACTAATGTAAACTGTTTTTTTCATTTTGTGTAAAGAAATGTTGAATAAGGAAACCTATTTCTCAGCTGACTGAGATGCATTCTAGATCCTTAAAGAAAGTTAGGACAGAATTTTTAGACCACTAAGCACAAGAACAAGCACAGTAGAAGCTGGCAACCTTCAGAGCCCTTTGACAGACACTGCTGTCTCAGATTATGGTGCTAAGTCAGGAATATCTACTTTTATTCTTCATATGATACAATGATCCCAATATTTCCACTCTGCTCAACACTTCAGATGATGCATTTTTGTCTAGAATAAAGTTAAAAATATTGAACATTATACAAACAAAGTGAAAAAAGTTTCTTTTAATGCCATGTTGAATTTAATACTTCTATATCCTTCCTGGAACATTAATATGCTTGATTTATTATGATAGGGAAGGCAAAATCAGAGAAATGGAAAGGAATTCTAACAGCAAATCCGTGCTAAGTCCACTGTTATCATACAAAGATAACAGTTTTTCCTAAGTAGGTTGTCTACAGCAAGATAGGTTTACTCTAAAATTTAATATCAGCTTTTATGACTGAAAGAGAAAACTGAAATAAAACATGAGCATAAATGAAAGAAATTATACAAAAATTACTATAATTATGAACATCAAAGTTACTTCTCAAAACTCCATCTTCTTTATGCTAATTATTTTCCCAACAGATTATTCTGAATAGGATGAAGCCATCTCAGTCATGAAAGAAAACTAGTGTTTTCCTGTTCCCTGATAATTAGTTATTCATATTTAGATAGTCTTCATTCACTGTTGCACAGGTGCCTCAACCTTTGCCACACAACGTTGAGCTGTATTTAAAGAAATACTCTTTGAATACTTCTATAGGAATAATAAAAAAACCTGTATTAAGAGCTTAATCACCCTGCTCTCTCCAAACAAGAGATCTGTCATGAGAAATTCATCCTTTTTTTTTTGTCAGAAACATGCACAAAACTGTTCTGACACTAAAATATGACAACGTTGTATCAGCAAGCCTGCTTCAGCAGCCCTGCTAATTTAACACCCTATTCAGCAGATATTCAATTTCCATGGCTGTTGGCCATGAAGTTGCAGTGAACTTCTATGGGTTGGCACCTGCAAAGCTTAATTCCAATTCCATAAACATAAATTCCAGCCTTCCTCATTGCAGATACGTTAACTGCTGACTGTGGCCACGACTCCCTAGCAAGTCCTATTCACACAACTATATATAGCAGTCAGCATTATACGTCCATCAGACTTGCTAACTTACATTTGGATAGACCACAAGTAATGACATATGAGTGGGAGGAAAGTCGATTAAGGATGATGGAAATACAGGTGTGCTCAGAGATGTCAGAACGAAAAAGGTTCCCTGACTAATGTATTCCAATCTGGGAAAGTTACTAATAAAACAAATGCTCCTCTCCCCAGTGTCTTCTGAGGTACTGCATTACCTCGTGGTTGGAGCAGTTCACCTGCACAACCTAATCACTGTACAATCTCACATGGTTTAACAAGACCAAGGGCAAGGTGCAGTGCTTTGGTTGGGGCAACTGCTGGTGTCAATCCAGACTGGGGGATGAACAGATCCAGAACAGCCCTGATGAGAAGGACTTGGGGCTGCTGGTGGGTGA
The DNA here is from genome assembly GCA_035583135.1 of Lophotriccus pileatus. Classification (NCBI taxonomy): domain Eukaryota; kingdom Metazoa; phylum Chordata; class Aves; order Passeriformes; family Tyrannidae; genus Lophotriccus; species Lophotriccus pileatus. Next base: position 12,360,012 of record JAWWES010000001.1, read on the forward strand.
GAGGCTGGACATGACCCAGCACAGGGAGCCCAGAACACCCCCATGTCCTAGGCTGCATCCAAAGCAGTGTGGGCAGCAGGGCAGGGAGGGGATTCTGCCCCTCTGCTCTGCTCTGCTGAGACCCCACCTGCAGTGCTGCCTCCAGCTCTGGGGTCCCAGCACAGGAAGAACAGGGACCTGTTGGAGTGAGTCCAGAGGAGGCCACCAAGGTGATCAGAGGGGTCTAGTGGAAGATGTCTCTCCCCACAGCAGAATGTTGTAACTGGATGATTTTTAAGGTCCCTTCTAACCCAGGCCATGCTATGATTATGATTCCATGATTGCCTGATTAACCAGAATCTTCTAACAGTGAGCTACAGAGTTACACTGCCTCAGCCACAATGAGGTTTACTCTCCCACTGATACTGATTGGTGCATCAAGACTGATTTAGACCAGACAGGGAGTTTACATAACATTTAATAAGGGAAGAATGCTTCTCAAGGTCAGGATCTCTGGTTTTTGCCATCTCAGACAAAAAACAACTCAAAATCTCAAATCTGAGCAATTTGAATCAGAAATAGCTAAACAGCACAATTCAATGTTGCCTTGGAAAACTATCATAAATTATCTGAGCATAAAATAAAAATGCCATTATTTTCACTATTTCATCTAACTCAGGATTAAAAGCTAATGAAATAACCAATGAGATAGCAGTCTGCTATTTTAATAAGCTTCTTACTTAAATGAACATCATCCATTAATAGAAAAAGCAATTGTCGATCGTCATTACGGATGACAATTGATAATTGTCATCACTACTTGCAGTAAAAAAAAAAAACAAAACATTAGCTGTATCACTGTAAATACATAATGTGAATGAGCAGATCAGGCCAATTTACAAGGCCACAGGAAGAGTTGTATAAGATTATCACCAGATCACATTGACTGACCTACAGTGGTGCTCCCAGTTCAATGCTGCTGGTTCTTTGCAGTTTTGAAGGTCATTTTAAAATATTAAAAACTGTTAAAACAATAAAATAAATGTAATTGGTTTGTTGCTGGAATAGGTAGGAGGAATTTCTACTGTTTCTTGAATCTGGGTTCTTGAATTACTAAGTCTTTCAAGAGTGTGTGCATAATACAGGTTTTATGGTAGTAGAGATACCCAAGAGCTTTAAAACAAGCTGATGTGAAATCTAGAAACTAATTCACTAAAGCAGGAAATAAGGCATTTTCTCATTAAACATGTAGAAATAAAAACTGACACATGGCACTTCTCAATTTATGTAGCCAAACTTTCAGAAAGACCATAATGACACGTCACTGCAAGCATTTTTATTTCAGGTGACCCAAAGTGGCACCCTTCTGGGTGGTCAGAGAAGTCTCAAATTAATGAAACCCCCCCAGCCTTAAAGCCAGGATAATAAAGGACAGCATGAATTACTGTCCTTGCTAGTAAATATTAAAAGAGATGAGAGATTTATGTGCTGTTACAGAATTGATCTAGTTTGATCTCCTTAAAGAAAAGATATAGTTTTTGAATATACTTATTTTTATTATGCCTTCAAACATAAGGACCATTTGTATTTGATTCCAAAAGATGATTGTTACACACAAAAGATCTGCACTTCCTTCTTGACCATCAACCAGTGACACACGCCTGGCTGCTGAAAGAAAAATGACAAGCAGAACAGAAGTGGAAGTGCAAAGAGTTGTACACCGGGAATGCTGACTTGTTACTGTCCTCTAGAAGTTGGCTATCTGTCCATTTTTGCCAAGATCTATTGCCTTGCCCAAAGCTGTTTGTCCATCTGAAACCTTTCATTGACTAGTTCTGTGGTGGCTTGACCTTGGCTGTCTGCCAGGTGCCCACCAAAGATGTTCTATCACTCCCTTTCCTCAACAGCACAGGGGAGATAATTTGGACAGAAAAAGTTTGCAGGTCAAGATAAAGGACAGGTAGAGATCACTCAGCAGTTACCATCATGGCCAAAATAGACTTGACTTGGGGAAATCAGTACCAATCAAATCAGAGTAGGGTAATAAGAAATAAAATAAAATCTTAAAGAAGCACCTTCCCCCCTTCTTTCTGGGCTCCATTTCATTCCTGATTTTCTCTGCCTCCTCCCTTGCAGTGGCACAGGAGGACAGGGAATGGTGGCTGCGGTCAGTTCATCACAGGTTGTCTCTGCTGCTCCTTCTTCCGCAGGGTGATGACTCCTCACACTCTTCCCCTGCTGCAGTATGGGGTCCCTCTCACAGGAGACAGTCCTCCATGAACTTCTCCAACTGAAGCCCTTTCTGTGGGCTTCAGTTCTTCATGAACTGCTCCAGAGTGGGTCCCCACGGAGTCACAAATCCTGTCACCAAACCTCCTAGAGCATGGGCTTCTTTCCCCATGGGACCACAAGGTCCTGACAGGACCCTGCTCCAGTGCAAGCTTCCCAAGCTTCCTTCAATCACAGCCTCCTTCAGGCATCCACCTGCTCCAAAGTGGCACCCTCCACGGGCTGCAGGTGGATCTCTGCTCCACCACGAACCTCCATGTGCTGCAGGGGCACAGCTGCTTCACCATGGACTGCACCAGGGGTTGCAGGAGAATCTCAGCTCTGGCACCTGCAGCCCCTCCTTTCCCTCCCTCTGCACTGACCTGGGTGTCTGCAGAGTAGAACCTCTCAAATTGTCTCGCTCATACCTTTGGCTGCAGTTACTGAGGGTTTGTTTGGGTTTTTTTTGCTTTCCCATCTTAAATAATGTTGTCACCAGGGTGGTATCACCACTGTTGATGGGCTCAGCCTTGGCCAGCGGTAGGTCCAACTTGGAGTCACCTGGCACTGGCTCTGTCAGACATAGGGAAAGCTTCTGGCAGCTTCTCACAGCAGCCACTCCTGTAGCCCCCCTCACTACCAAAACCTTACCACACAAATGAAATACAGGTTCATATAATTTCAGACTAGAAGTATTTACTAGGAATTTCCTGGGACAAGAGGAATAAAGGGAAGGACTTGAGGATGAGAATGGAGCTAGAAGAAATAGTGAGAATAACACCACACTGTCAGCTTTCAAGTGCAAGGTGCTGACAGAGCAGCAGAAGGAAGATAGAAGAGGAAAAAAAATTGGGAGAAAAATATAGGAAGTCAGTATCTCAGATATTTTCTCACTGTCATTTGACAGAGACCACTAGTTCCTGTTGACTAATTTCTACTAACTTCAGGGGACTTGCACAGTAGAATTCTAACACAGTGAAGGAAGACAGAGTTAAATAAGGACAGTGTGTAAGATATAGAGACAGCAATAAAGTTAAAAAGAGAAAATTCAAGACACTACCTGGATTTGCAGAATAAGATAGGTATCATTAGTATAGATATCCCCAGATAAAACAGAATTTGAGATTCATTATTCTAAATCATGAATGGCTAGAAATTGAAAACTGTAACCTTATCTCATATTAACTTTACCAGAAAATTTGAGTTTCCCCAAACCAGTCTATCTTTCTGTCTCTACACAGTGACTTGCCTTTATTTCAGATCTCAGAAAGAAAGATCAAACTGCCCTTGCTGTAGTTAGCCTGGAAGAATATTGTAGAAGGACTCTTTGATCCGCATAATAGTTAATGTAGGTGAATGCCTCTTTGTCATGGATGTCATGTGATTGCTATTTAGTCAATATCTACACAGTCAATTTATAGTTAGTAGATGTACCTGTAGTCAAAGCACATCAATCTTGACTATATGTATAGTGTGTTGTCTTGTTCCATTGAAATATTATATGCACCTGTTCAGGAACTGCAGCTTTATTAATATTAGAGTGCATTTCCAAGGGACTCTTCAAAGCTAAGTGTGTATTCCACTCTTGATTGCTGTCATTGATTGAGAAATCTGGGTTTTTACCAAGACCTTGTGAGAATACCAGGGAATATCAGAAGACTGTGGTGAACCACACCATGGATGGGATGTCTTTATTGCCTTGCCCATAGGTCCATCACACATCATGTCATCTCAGGGTTCCCAGCATCAGAAATAAGGTTTTATAACTTGCTATCTCTTTTTTTTTTTTTTGTTAGTAATGAATATTTATCTGCTTTGTGAGTGCATTTGTTATGGCATGTGAAAAGAACTGGCACCTCCTCAGGGGAAAACAGCCCTTAAGCTTCTTGCTGTGTACACAAGGAAGACCTGACCTCTGTCTCTGTGTGACCTGAATGAATCTAACCTGCAACAAAAATGTGTTGCACTTTTTTTCAACCCTCCAACACAGCATGATGAGCTCTTATGATGAATTGCATCTCCATAGTACACTTCTGAGTGGTACCCATGGGAATGCTGAACTGTGGCAAGTAGCAAAGGGGGATATTTTTGGAACCAGGAAACCCCCTCAATTTTCCAGAATGCAATAAAATGTACCACGGCTTCTACTTCAGTGAAAAATTCACAACCAAGCCTTCAGTCTTTCTTTCTTTTAAACTACTGGAAAATTAACAGAATGCTGAAGCTCCTTTTTAACTGTTTTTCCTCATTAATTTGGCCTCATTTCACAAATGTAGACTGCTTGTGCCAAGTTTTTATACACTGCATTTACTTTCTTTCTCCAGTGTGCCAATAAAATTGTTTTTCATTTGAAGTCTTATATTTATTACTTTCAGTGTCACTTAAAGGAATAAATCTATCATGGAGCAAAGTGCAAGTCAATAAAGTAATGTACATACATCAGGAAAACTTTTTACCAGCTAAGGCAGCCACTATGTTACAGAAAATAGAATTCTTTGAAATATACTGTAGGGTAATATTCTTAACTCTAGCTGTAAATTCTGCACTCAGCCAATAAAAGTGTGCTTTTATGCTCTACTAAATATCAGTTTTAAATATCCTAGGATGCCTTAGCATGTTTTAACCTCAATC
>JAWWES010000001.1:12364989-12379955 GCA_035583135.1 Lophotriccus pileatus
AGGGTAGATGTAGAAGTAAAATAGATACCCACAGCCACTTAAGCAATGTATCCTCTCCTATTCTTTTGGATGGCTCACTGTAAGCCAAAATGAGCTGTGCTCAGGCCAGAACCTCACCTTACCAGAGTGATCCTTTGAGTACCTAATGCAGTTGGCAGGAAGGTTTCATTCTATTTTTTTCAAATGCTTTGCTGGGAATTGAAAAAAACCCAGACAGCAAAAGGATCCATTTGGTGGACTTAACTCTCAGTGTGTGTGGGCTGAGCAGTTGGCTAGACAACCTTCAGGCTGGCTCCTGTCAAAAATTATGACAGAGCCATCAAGTTGTCCACAGGAACACAATACCATCTGTAATGGGCATTATGAATGCATTAAAAAATAGGCAGATGAATAGGCATGTATATGTATTTCTGAATATTATAATCAGGTAGATTCCCCTCATTTCATTTCCACTGGCAGACAGGCATTTTGTTTATTCATATAGAATCTCTGTCATGGTTTAACCCCTGCCATCAACCAAGCCCCGCACAGCCACTTGCTCACTCCCCCACCAATGGGTTGAGGGAGAGAATATCAGAAAGGTAAAAGCCATAAAACTTGGGGGTTGAGATAAAGACAGTTTAATAGGGAAAGCAAAAGCTGTATGTGCAAACAAAGCAAAACAAAACAAGGAATTCATTCACTGCTTCCCATGGACAGGCAGGTATTCAGCCATCTCCAGGAGAGCAGGGCTCCATGACATGTAATAGTCACTTGGGAAGACAAATGTCATCACCTCGAATGTTCCCCCCCTTCCTCCTCCCACTTCATATACTGAGCATGATGTCATATGGCCTGGAATATCCCTTTGGGGTCACCTGTCCTGGCTGTGTCTTCTCCCAACCTCCCCTGCACCCCCAACTTCCTCGCCAGCATGGCAGTGTGAGAAGCAGAAAAGGCCCTGGCTCTGTGCAAGCCCTGCTGAGCAATAACAAAAATATTTCTATGTTACCATCTCTGTGTTCAGCACAAACCCACAACACAGCCCCTGATCAGCCCCTGTGAATAAAAATGAACTCTACCCCATCTGAAAACAACCTCTTAGAGTTTTCTTTAGGATAAGGAGTAGCATGCAAAACTTGGATATTGCACACAGCTTCTCTCAGACAGACCATATGTCCATGCCACACCACACTGATTTCAGGCTTCTGGGTACTCTGTGAATCAGTAACTTTCAGATTAAATTTGCTCAGTGCACATGCAAAATGGTGTTTTGGTTGGATTTTATTACTACGAGTTCTGTCAGAGCATCCTTAAATCTGAAAGCCAAGCTACTCTTTCTTCCCGGCTCATGCATTTCCAGTAGAAATGAGGTCTCTGATGGCCTAATTCCACCCCTATTCAGTTGGTACTAGTCTGGTCCTGAATAAGGGCTTCAATCTGTGCAATTCTACAGAAGATCTGAGAGATGAGGAGATTACATATATAAAAGCAAATATATTATGGTAAAAGAACTGACCACCAGATGTAAACTATCCTCCTTTTGGATTGGTACAAAGGCAGCAAAAAAGAAAGAAGCAACATATTTTACAACACTTGTTCCCTTTAGATGTGCAACAGGAAAACTAAAATAACTCAAAATCAGAAGTCTTTTTCCTCAGTCACTTTTCTGACAACTTCAGAATTACACTGATTTTGTGTAGTTTGACCATGATCTGTGATCATTTATCAGGTTCTTTTCTAGAGTGTTTAACAAAGCGCCTCTTTTAGTACATTGTGCATTTTTTGTTGTTATCATTTCTAGTTCTTCTGAAACCTCCATTTTTTCCAGACTGAGTTTAGTGTGCAAATGACATGCTGCACAAGGTGTGCAAGCACAGTATACAATTCTTTAAAAAAACAACAAAAAATTCTTTTCATTGGTTAGAATTGGTTAGAATGGTAAGAGTTGATGTGGGGAAGTGACTACAGATGTGTAAATATTTAGCAGCTAAATTACAGATACTGTAAATATTGAGATTTTGTAATACTGAAGACAATAGAAAAACAGAACTGTTTTTACTGCCTTACCTGCCAGCTAAAGAGGTTGCCAGGACTTCCAAGTGCCTGATGATGTCCAGCGATACAGGTCAGAAGACTGATTACCAGCCGACCCAAATGGCAGAAGAAAGCAGACATTTTCCTCTTAGAGGAGAAATGAGGCTGAATAATTTGCAGAAGAAATTTATCAAAAGAGAGTATTCTGCTCTAATGTTCTGTTTCAACTATGGCAGTGAAGCACAATGCCCTAATAAAGAAAGTAGAGACAAATCACTAGTGATAAAAAAGAAGCAAAAAGATTCTCAGAGTTTCTATGGGAGGAGATACTGATCAGCTCTTCACTGGAATGATTTGTGCTCAGCATTATTATTTGTGCTGCTCAGCTGCCCGGAAGCTCCAGCCGTTATTGTTATCACCTTTGCTAGTATGATCCAGAAGGAATTCATTCCTGCCTCAAAGACCATTCTTCTTTTCAAAGAAAACTCAGATAACTTGTATAAGAGCAGTACTGTCAACCTTATGAGATCTGAAGTACTAGTAGATACCTGCCAGGATGTTGGAAAAGCTAGAAATGAAGCCGATCTCAAAGCTTGGCCTTGGTGACAAAGCTACCCTTTCTTATCATTGCAGTGACAGGACAGGGGGGAATGACTTCAAACTGAAAGGGAGTAGGTTTAGATTAGACATTAGAAAAAAATTCTTTACTGTGAGGGTGATGAGGCACTGGAACAGGTTTCCCAGAGAAGTTGTGGATGACCCATCCCTGACAGCGTTCAAGGCCAGGCTGGATGGAGCTCTGAACAGCCTGGTCTAGTGGAAAATGTTCCTGTCCATGGCAGGGGGGTTGGAATTAGATGATCTTTAAAGTCCCTTCCAACCCAGGTTGTTATCAGAAATTATTGTGGGTTGATATGAAATATACACTTTAGATATTATTTCTGAGCAAATTAAAAACAATAAAGAGAAAAAAATCAAATCTCTGCTGAGCACAACAAAAGTCTGCCAGAGCACACTTGAAAGGGAAATGTGAAGGATAGATCTGACCCAGCACCAGCACTGGGCCATTCTGCCCTGTGGCTGGGATGCTTCTGAAGAACTGGAGCACAGATTTATGAGAGGGAGAGAGACAGGCTGAAGAGAACACATTCTTCATGCTCATTTCAACCCCCAAGTTCCAGGCCCTGTTCCCTTAGAAACAAACCTAGGGCTAAAAGTCTTCAAAAAAATGGATACATACACTATCAATCCCAGAGTAACTTTAGTTTCTTACAGAATCTGTCCCTTTCCACTCTCCTGCCACTGTCTTTCTGTTCAGTCCTTGTCATAATATTGATCCCTGAAATTGTTTACTGGCTCAGAAATGGTCACTCAATCCTGGAAGGAAAAAGTTCACTCATGTTGATTTTCTTAGTAGGCTCAGCACACTGTTCAATTTCAGGTTAAATACTTTGCTTTTATTATGAACTAGAAGTAAGGTATTACTGTTCATATTTGAAATGAAAACAAACCTCTGCACATATACATTTACAATGCTGTTATTGTAATTATTGGTCTCGAGACTTCTCATTTGCATTTCATTTTTGGTCTTGCAGGTAGAAAAATTAGACTATTCCTCCAGAGGGAAAACTAACTCTGCTTTCTGATCAAATCTATTTCAAATTGTCAGAACCAAATCCACACCGTGCAGAAAAGCCTGTGTTCCAGAAAAGCACTTTCCCTAACTCAAGTACTTTTTATGACCATTTAGTTCACCTTTGTTCTCTTCCTCCACTTCACGAAGATGACGTGAGTAATGATTATTATATTAGCTCTGGTACCATGAATGCTACAGCAGACTTGCAGCATAATTCTCTTCCTCCTTAGGGAATTGATATTTTTATTCCCAACACAAGAAAATCTAGTTTATGGACAGAATATTTTTTCCCCATTTCTGTTTCTTCATTTGTTTTTTTTTTTGATGCAATAAATTGATTAGATAGACTAGCCAGTAGTTTCATAATCCTGTTCTGAGCCTACCAGAATTAATTACTGTTCACATAATACTATTCAGGAAGTATGTTTTAAAAAGCAGAATACTCATTATGGTATAATTCTCAAGGATGGAATAATTCCACATGGAATAATTGCCAACTGTTATGGGGACAGATGGTTGCATATTGCAAATGGACAGGAGAGCTTGCAGGTGAGGGGGTACCCAGAAATTCCAGTTGGTGTGGTCCCGTGTGAGGTTCTTCTCCCTTATTAGATCAGATTTCACCTGCTCTGGCTTGCAAGCATCAGTTAAATCATTGAGTGCAGAGGATCTTAAATAGCTACAGAATAGGTCAGGGTCCAGTGAAATGAGTAACAGCATTTAGTGGCTTCATGACACCCTGTGTCAGGTGTGGTCGGTGTCTGGTCCAGCACAGTTTGGTCTTCAGCATAGTCCTTTGGACAAAATTTGAGACAATTTTCATCCAAATGCCTTGCCTCACATAATCCAAAGTTAATGGAAAAGGTACAAGAAAATCTAGAGGCCTCTTTAGCAACATATTTGCTGTTCAGTAAACATTTCTCAGCATCCAAAACTGAAGTAGCTGCACTTAAAACTGGGTAGTTCCTGTTCATCTTGTCTAGCTTATTTTTAAAACTTTTACCTGGTCAGTCTCTTCACTAAAGAAGAGGAAAACCTCAGATCTTGTTAATGCACAAACATAAGCAGCTTTGATAAGAACTTACTAGCACACCCAAAAATTCTTTAGGATGGCTAAATTTATTGTCTAGATGAATGGTGAAGGTCTTTTCTCCCTAAAAGCTCACTATGCCCTAAAAGGCAGCCAGTGAGGACTTGAATCCTTTCTATTACAACAGCCCTGCTCAGATTCTCAAGTGTAGCAGTGAATCAAAAGGGCATCTGAGGTACTTAAATAGTACAAAAATTCTGAATGTGGCATCCAAGGCATTCCTATGGATGATTCATTAGGATGACCCTTAAACAGAGATTTCTGAGTTAAGAGTACCATTTCAGCCAGTTACATGCTTGAGGAATCCTTTTCTAGATCTTACAAAATTTCAACTGCTTCCTTTGTTATTTCTTATACAGAGAAGCAGTCACACCTATTCTTTATGCAGACCTTGTTATTGTCATTGGGATTTTATTTTACTTTTTTCACCTAACAAACATTTAAGGTGCTGCATCTGGCTCTGTAGTCCCCAGCACAGGAAGGACATGGACTTGCTGGAGAGAGTTCAGAGAAGGCCACCAATGTGGTCAGAAGGATGGAGAACCTCTCCTGTGAGGAAAGACTGAGAGAATTGGGATTGTTCAGCCTGGAGACGAGAAGGCTTTGGGGTGACCTAATTGTGGCCTTCCAATACCTGAAGGGAACCTACAGGAAAGAGGGAGACAAGACTGTTTACAAGGGCCTATTTACAAGTGACAGGACAAGGGGGAATGGCTTCAAGCTGAAAGAGAGTAGGTTTAGGTTAGATGGTAGAAGAAATTCTTCCCTGTGAGGGCGGTGAGGCACTGGCACAGGTTGCCCAGAGAAGCTGTGGATGCTGCATCCCTGGAACTGTTCAAGGCCGGGTTGGATGGGGCTTGGAGCAACCTGGTCTAGTGAAAGGAGTTCCTGCCCATGACAGGAGTGTTGGAACTAAGTGATCTTTAAAGTCTCTTCCAAACCTGGCCATTATATGATTCTATGATGATTCCATGAAATCAGGGTGACTTTTGGAGAAGGATATTCTTTTTTTTTCAAAATACAGTCATATTCCTATGTCACTTCTGTTTTGTGCCTTGCATCTGTAGTGATACATCTGAATACTCCGCACCTGAAGAGTTCTATGGCTATTAAGGACTCAAACACTTTAATAGGATTGGAAAGGGAAAGGCACAAATCACTGCTAAAGAAGAAGTGGTTGCCACAGCACTGGGTTATAGCTAAATGTGACAAGATCTTCAGAGGCTATTAAGTTAATGCTGTATCATATCGAACAAAGCAAAGTTAGCCAGTGATGATTCATGTCTTTTCCATCACAACTTAATAAATGGATACAGAAGTTATATTGATTTTCATGGATGAGCAAGTAGATCTGAAATCTGAAAACTTGATGAAACATAAATTATGAAATATGGACCACGTGTGATGATCTCATAACCGGGTGAGAAGTCTGTCACTTGAAGAAAGTCTACTAAACCGAAAAGGTTTATTTTGACACACTATCACAAGAGGTTTGGTTTTTTTTTCAATACAGTTTGTCAAACTTCTCGTTGTGCCATTAGGATTCTCTGAAGCCTTGACTCTAACTGTAGAAAACCCTAATACAGAATACTTAGTTTGTCATAAAGTGGAAAGTATTAACAGGAAAGTAGCAAAGTAAAAAGGGCAGCTTCAGTCGATAGCAGAGAATGAAGAAATATGAAGAGAAAAACTAAGTTTGGTTTGGTTTTTTTTTGTTTGTTTGTTTGTTTGTTTTGCTTTTTAAATGAGAACTTGACAATCCACTTCCAGATTCATTGTAATTAGAATCATTAGGTAAAAATTCATTTTACGAAAAGAGATTTTCTACATAATAGTTTCCTATCAAGTTACATTGTGGGGGATTTCAGCCACTATCCTTCCACAGATTGATGTTTCCAACAAAGATTTGTTTCTATATAATCAATTTTCTTTTTTGTAAAGCAGAAGGGAGACATTTCAAACTTGTTGCTCAACGTGATTTTTAACCAAAAACTAAGATCTTTTCCACAGTAACTTTGGCCACATTCTATTTGAACTACAAAAATACTCTACTAGTAAAGACTTGAAGATGGAAGCAAACCCCTTGGTTATTTTTCTGTGTTCTACATGGTCAGATCAAAAATATTAAACAAAGTAGTACTGAATCATCAGACATGTAAATGTATGGGTTATTTAGAGGTCAAGAAGATAAAAAAGGGAGTTCAGCAGTCCTCTTGTTTTCTGATCTCTGCAAATTTCTTTGAGATGTCAATAAGAAGCTTTTTGAGTCTTTGAAAATTGAGTGTGTTCCCCTTAAGCTCCCTACTTCTCACTCGTTTAATTCTTTCCTCTTTTCCCTTCATACCCATGGAGGGTGGCACTGTAGGGACCCTTTAGGAATTAGTCATGAGGCAACAATTTCTGAACAGTTTTTATCAGCAATGCTAGTAAATAACAATAACAATATCAATATCAATAACAATAACAGTAACATTTTTATTATTATTTTTATTATTATTTCCATGAAACTATTCACATTGACTACAGAGGAATCCATCCCTTTCCAGGTGGCTTCCTCCCATTCCCCAGTGCCTTGGGCATTTCAGCCACCCTAACATGCAATGTGCCTTCACACTGGTGGAGCACCAGCAAAGATATTTGTGGAACATCACTTCTAGTACTTCATGTCTCTCAGATAATCCCCCCAAATTAAAGCAGAACACATCATTGAGTCCTGGCTTCCCTGCAAAATTACCAGCAATTTTGGACAGATCATGTGGCTCAAAACAATCCCAGGTATGACATGACCAATGAGGTTGCGTTGGCCTGGGAAAGTATCTTAAATGTTTGGGATCAGTTCCATGACACCACATCAATCAAGATCAATAAAAACCCTGAAGAGATACTGAGTCTGAATTATTTGCTGAAAGAGGACACCAAAGTCTTCAGTCATTCAAGCCAGCAGCAGGTCTCTCATGGACCTTGAGGCAAGAAGGGCAAGGTCTGTGACACACTTGAGATCAGAACAGGATGCTTTGACATTTTTCATTCTTTGTTTCTGATAAAAACTACCTTTGAGGCGTTCAGGTGCTCAAAACTTATGAAATACAGTTTCTATAACACATAGCAGAAGCTCTCATTTGTAGCTTCAGATTTGTAGCTCAGTTATTCCCTAATATCTGAGTTTTTCTACAGCCTCTTTACAAAACTGAAGGTAAGAGTTTACACCACATACAGAAGAATGGTCCAGTGACTTCAAAAGAACAAACAAACACTCAAATCAGTTTTCTGCAGCATGTTTCCTCCAAGAGGACATGAAGTAATTTCCATCCCATCCCCTCATAGATACTGCCTGTCACTTGACATTCAACTCGGGAGAGCTGAAGGCATTCCAAGTTTGGAAACTCATAAAGCCATGGGTCAGGCTGTGCAATATAGTGTTTGACAAGAATCATTTTAATGAGCAGATATCCTTAAGGTATGCTACATATTTAAAGTCAGAGTATGTATTGCACAAGATTATTACGTAGAGCTTTCATTGTAGCAAGTGCCACCAGAATTCTTGGAGTGCCAGTGTTTGCTTTTACTTAGGCTTAGCTAAGACAAAATCCCCCAGATGTTTTTGAAGTACTATCCTCGGTAGTCTACCTCTTGCAATAAAAATAACCTTTGTCAAATGTTCTAAAGGAACAAAATCATCTCTTCTACAAAGTTATATATTCAGGCTTTTACCAACCAAACTTTTAATATATGAATTCTTATTTCTCTAATGTCTAGATTTCTTTCTGTGATGCAGATGCCATCAGTTCTCTTTCTTTGAAAAAAACCCTTCCACCTCCAAAGCAATTGAAGCTTTAATTCAACAATGTAGTCTCTTGAGATTATTCAGCGTTCTCTGTAGACAGGAGCTAAAATCTAGTTGATTACACTTTCTAGAGAGGATGACTTATTTCATAAATGTTATCCATTAATCTATCTGATACAAAGTATTTTGTGTGTGGATTAACTTCCCCCGTCCCCAAGTCCACTTCTAGAAGCTGCAGAGACAAGTGGATGCAAAGAAAGAAGGAAAACAGAACAATTTAGGAGCAGTAGCATGTTCAGATGGTGTCAGTTGCCAAAGTTCATTTTTGGACAGAAGCATGAGAGCCAAGTCTTCAGAGATCCTGGCATCCCTAACATTGATTAAACCTCATTGGGAATTCAAGACTAGTAGTTATAACTGGCATTCCTGCTTCTGCAAGGTAGGGAGGATCACAAATAGCTTAGTTCATGAAAAGAGATACCAGAATGTGTCCAGAAGAAAATGAATTCTCTTTCCTGCTGAGTCAGCTACCTTATCACTGCAGAGCTGAATTAGCAAAAATTGACTTCTGCAACTGAATTAATCCCAGCTCTCCAGGAATTGGAATCACGAGACTGCGAGGAGCCGCTGCCACCGTTACCACCATCTGAGTTACTGGAAGTTATGAGACCATGGTAGTTCTTATTGCAGGCAGATCTACAATGAAGCTAACCCTAATTAGAGAAGTAATCCCCTGCGATGTAGGTAGACTTGCACCTGGAAAAGATCCCCAGAACAAAACCAAGGGAACAAATCCATGGCCGTCACTGGTTTAGTGTTACACGTTAGGTGAAAACTGCAGTATGACATTTGGTTTAGTTTCTTCAAGAGAAGCTTCATCACCACAGCTCACTTGATTCCTGTCAGAGAACTTGTTCACTTTATTGAGCCACACTGTCTAGTCCTCCAAATGAAGTGCTAAAAGGCCCATGAGCAAGGCAGGGAACACCACAGGTACAATAAGGTAGGACAAGACTGAAAGGCTTACATCTTGCTGTGCAAATACAGAGCATTTTCCTTAACTGGAATATTAAAGGTTAAATGTGCTTGGTCTAGCAAGTCTATTCTTTTGCAGTTTTTTTCTTATTTGCAGAGAGCTAACAGCTGGACTCTAGTTTTTCTCCATCTCATTCAGCTGAGATCCAGCTGCCCTTGGATCCAGTCACCAGCAGCTGAAGCAGGATCACAGAGGGCAGAAATCTGGAGTTTTACAGGAATGCCACTGCTCAAACACCTCTTGTGCTTCCAGCAAGTGGCAGCTTTTGGGAGCCTCTAGTTTGAGGACTTCTGGTTAGAACAAAGCCAGACTGAAGGACTGTTTTGTGAAAGAAATGTGCTTGTGTGTGGGATGAATGAGACAAAGGTAGCAAGGGCAGCAGCACCCAACTGTTACTCTTCAGCATTGAAGCTTAAGAATGAGGATGATTCCTTCTGATAGAGAGGAAGTAAAAATCTAAGCCAGTAAATGTGAAGTCCTTACTCATCCTTCAGTTTTCTGAGGCCTTAGCTGGTGTTACACTACAGACAACTACAGGTCTGAGATTTGGCCTCTTCCTCATCAAATCTCGGCCAGAGAAGTTATACACCAGAGTATCATCCAGGTTGTCCTCTCCCAGGCCTAAATAGAGCCCTTTCTTAGTGGAAACTTGGACTTAAGTGACAGCAGTTGATCAGAATCTTGTGTCTGCACATGAGGATGTCATGAGCTGGGAGGCAATATAAAAATTCCAAGCTATGAAATTTTGCAAGGCCAGCAAGGAAATGCAGGTCAGAGATCCAGGGATTTCTTACTATCATTTCTGTTCCCTTGCCAGCCTGGAAGTTCATACAAGGCTGGGAAGCACTGTGCTAGTGCAAGCTAACTTTTTTTGTGTCAGGCCTATAGGATGAAATTTTGGTGTGGCTCTTCAAGAAGGATAATGATTTTCTCCCAGGAACCCTATTTCTACTTGGTTTTTATTAAGTAATATGGTTATGGTTGCCAGGAGTGGATCAGAAGGCAGGAAGAAAAACTTGAATCAGCTGCTGACATCAAGTACAACAGCCTCTGGAACCACACAATACAGTCTTGCTCCTGGGGATTTCTATTGTTAGCAAATTGAATGATTTAATCAGAATACACTAGAAAACAGAACAAGGTTATAAAACAAAGGTGTTTTTTTTGTTTGTTTGTTTGGTTTTTTTTAAATTTTTTTTCTGCTAATCGAACGCTGATTTCAGCTTAGGTCATTAAAAAGTTGAGATGTTGACAAAAGCAAAGATGGATGACAAGCAAAACTCCTTGTTCTACTTAGTCCTTCCCAGAGAAGGAGAGAGAAAGAAGACATCCCTACCACTCATAGCTGCCCAAATACTCTCACCTCTTCACCTGATGGTAGATGGTAGATGAAGGAAAACTGTCACATTGGTGATTGAGATGAAAAAGAACAGGGAACAAAGGAGGTTCTGCATGTGTCCATATCCTTGCTGTTCAGGAGATCAGGACTAAGCAGCACTGCAGAGTTGCTTTCATGGCATTATGGGACTTACAGAACATGATTCAGACTTATCAGGAGGAGCAAGAATGAGCTGCAGTTGCTGTATCAGCATCAGCAGAGTTCAGGAAACCTGGTGCTGAATGAAGAGGGTCAAGGTAGGGTAGCATTGCAGGATACCTGCAGTAGCACCCATAGAATTATCAAATAAAGGTAACAAGGTAAGGACTTGAGGAACAGAATAAGTGCTTTTGTAGCTGAGGAAAAGTGATAGATGCATTGCAAAGAAGTGTTTAAAAGGAAACATCATTACATCCCCCCCAAATAATGCTCTTTTTGTCTCCAACAGCCTAGTCAACCCCTTTCTGTTGGTAGGTAAAAATGCCTCCTGCAGAAAGAAGAAACAGCAAAACACAACCCACAGCTCAGGTTCCACAGGGTGAGCAGACCCTCAATCCTTACTGGCCACCACATCTCCTTCAAATCACGTTTTCTTTTCAAATGTCTGAAAGCAGCTGAGAAGGAAAGTATGGGTGTGTCAGCCTGGTAGTCATGCTTCAAGGAACAGAGAAAGTTTTTAGGAGAAAATTATCACAAAATCAGATTAAGCAATCAAACAAAGGTCACAGCAAGAAGGAAATGTGCAGTGCATCTTTCCTGCAGGGTATAGTGGCAAGGCTTATGTAAATACTGTTAGAATCTGTAATACATAGAGACACCAGCAGCCAAATGAGGTCCTGTCATCACCTCTGGCATGCAAAGAAAACAGGGTAACACTGTGAAAGAGGAATATTAATCTTAATACTTCTACTCTGACAAATTTGCTACGTGTTATTTGACAAATATCAATTACCAAGACCTAAGTTCTCATTCAGGCAAATCTAGTGAAGATATACAGATGCTCGTTCTCACTCAAATATAGAACTTAATCTCCTCCAGCAGAGGCCACCTGGACACTGAAGCTGGGCATAAGTAGTAAGAGAATATTGCTACACACTTGTTGCTTCCCCTGAGAGGATAGAGAAAGAAAGGGCTAGAAATTTGACTCAGCTATGAATTCTGGTGAACCACTACTTTGACCGAGAAAGATGAACTTTCTAACAAGAATTGTTTGCAATTACCTCCTTGCCTTGAATGAGTTCTCATTATAAAGCCTTGAAGTTTTCAAAATGCTCATCTGGTCAGTTTGAAACACAATTCACTATCTTGGTTCGGGACAGAACTGCTGCTCACTTAGTATTTTGCATCTCATTTGAGAATCAGGTTTAATTAACATGCACAGAATTCCATTTTACTTATTAGTCTGATCCAAACCCAAGAAATATTAATAAGCTGGGTCTGCAGCCATGAAGATTTTGCTGAGGAACCATATTTAGTAGGATTTTAAGGGGGGAAAAAAAACATGTTATTTTAGTAGATGCAAGATAATCACAGTTTAAGAATGTTCAAGAAAATTTGTGAACTTACAATTTTTGTGCTGATATGTAAAAAGAAGTCCTCTGGCCTTTAAGAAATCCTGTTTAACTAAAACATTTTGGGTTTTTTTTTTCTTTTTCTTTTTCTTTTTTTTTTTAAGCTACTTCTGCTATATGTTACATCTAAATGGATTATAATAGAGGGAAATTCAATTACTTTGGTCCTCCTTGGCAGGACTTGGTGTAACTGTCAGTCCTGCCGCACTGCACGTACAGCCACGGCGGCGTTTTGTGCTGTGCAATGCAGCACTCTGCAGAAATTCCTGAGTTAGTGCTGAATTAGCTGGCTCCAGGGCTGCACACATCGAGGTGGGAATGCTGCCACTATAACTGGGGTACCACTGGCCCCAGCTATGCAGACTCTAATCCACAGGTAGTTTGGGAATCTCTGAGCAGCACCGTATTGTGCAGGCTAGACATACATTTAAGACACCTGAGTACCAAATAATAGTATATTTACTTCATTTTCTTCTGCTCCTTTTTTTTTTTTTTTTTGGTTTGACCTGCATTAAATTTGTGGGTGGATGGTACCTCAGATACTGCTAAAAGGGGTGAAGGAGGTGTAAAATTTTTCCAAACCCTTTCCCTCCTCTAGTACTTCTTATATTTTCTCAAAAGTTTTTAGCATCAGCACTGAATTCTTTTCCATAACTACAGAATAAAAAAACCCATTAAAAATATAATGACATTATAGTCCCAAGAAAATTGGCAGGAGAAGCTAAGTAGCATTTTTTGGAAGACAATGAGATACCAAATTGATAAAGGTCTAGAAAGTTATTTAATAAATTATCCATGTGCAAGCTATTGCTTTCTCCTCCTACTTTCAGTTGTGTACCAGGGCAGCTTCAAAGACTAAGATCATGGGCAAATGACAGAGGAATTTTAGATAGGACTGGAAAAACTAAAACCAAAATAGTTGTTGCTAAGAAATGAACTGAGCAAGCATCTGTAACTCAGATTTTTAATGATACTGCATGAAAGCAAAGTACAGAGAATTAGCACTTTGGGGAATTGCAGAGTAGAGAGGCTCTGAAGTCCTCCTAAGTCCAAAAGGCAACTATTCCAACTTAATTTACTTTTTTTTCCCTTCTAGGCTTGATTGAAAATTGATTAGTGATACTGAATAGTAACCATCTTTTAAAATTAGCCAAATCTGGTCTCTAAAGTGCCCAAAAAAGCAACAAGAAAAAAAAATCAGCATTTAATGATCATATTTCTTCAAAAATTGGTAGGCTAAGTACAACCAAGTTATCAAATTAGCTAACTTATGGAACAATATTGCTCAAGTTTACCTATTTTCTTTTTTGATTTGTTAAATAATTTGACTTCAACTACAAGTTACCTTAGAAAAGTGCCTAGCCCTGATTTGGAGATAGCAACATTTTGAAAGCTTTACGTTCAGCTAAGCTATTCCCCTCCTAATTTTTCGTTCTCCAGGTTAGGAAACAAATCTTTGAAATGTGGCAAATTAATTATGTCAGAGAAAATACAAGCAGCCTTCAAAGAGTTGTTTCAGTGACATACAAGTTACCAGGATTTAGTCATGATTATGAGCTTGAAATATGCATTGCTAGGCTTTTGAGTTAGAATTCAACTACTGTATTTGTAAAAGTTCTAGGCTGCCCAGTCACTTCACAGTGCTGCCATGTCTTGTGTTCATACATTGTGGATGAAACCACAGAGGGAACATATTATAAAAACCATAAACCTGGTCCCAGCAATGAGTTCTGTTTCCATCCTTTAGAAGGCCCAGGCAAGCAATTGGAAATTATGCAGTTGCAACGTCTGGGAAGCAATTATTTTTAACTGAAAGTGAAAAATTCACCATTTCACCATTTCCTGAAAGAAAGAAACCTACTTCAGCTATGAAAGGGACAGGGAGAAGGAGAGAGATTAATAAGCAGTTTCTTAACTGGTGTGAATTGGCACCACAAGAAAAGCTCCCCTGATGCAGCGTCACAGGGCTCTGTGTTTTCTTTCTGCAGGAAAGAAAGCAGCAAGTAGCTGCAAGTAAGATGAACACAAGCCTGGAAAGTTTCTGCAGATAATTATGAAAGTGCAGTTTGGTTACAAAGTAACTGAAATGATTATTTTTTTTTTCCTCCCCAAGAGACTAGTGTGATGAGCTGTGCATCAAAGATCAGCAGGATGCCAGGAACAGTCACTGTATATCCAAATTTGGCTAATAAACCAGCATAAAGCATGTCAGAAAGGTGATGCATAATATACTAAAGACAGAATTTGTTCAGTTTCCCTCTGAAGGCTGTTAATTCCATTGGAAAAGTGATAGTGTGGATGCCTGGAGACTCTAGCTGTGCAAATATACAACTATTTAATTTTGAAGTGGCTTTAGGGGCTGGCAAGCTAACAAGGTTTGCAAAGGTGTAAGAAAAAGAAAGAAGACTTTTTCAGTATCCATGCCTGGTATTCAATACAGGATTTAGAGGGTTTC
>JAWWES010000001.1:12388401-12398681 GCA_035583135.1 Lophotriccus pileatus
AATGAAAAACATTTTGCAGGACAAGGGATCCTAGCTTGCATCTTCCCAAACCTAGAAGAATGCAGGTCCTGAGTACATAGAGGCTTTGACAAACCTGCCCAAATGTAATATTTAGATCAATACTTGTCATAAGTGCTCATTTGTATATTTTTAACCACCAGCAGTCTTGCTGTAATACGCAGGGAAGCTATCAGATTGAATTTTAATTGCATTTGTGTTCAGCCAGATGGGAAAATCCAGGTGTTAGTGATAAATAATATTTAATACTTAAATCAGCACTGTCTAATGCTCCTTTACAAATGGACTGTCTCCTTTTGATTTCTTGGTTTTGTAAAAATGTAGCTATTATGGGTCTGTTGAGAACAGTTGTTATTCAGAAATAAGAAGTCAACTCCTTGTCCCCAAAAGTGCTTAGAAACACAATAGTTTTATTAGTTAACAGCTGAAAACCCAATTTCAGCAATAAATTAACTGAAAAAAGAGAAAATAAAGACAGGGACTGGACTGGGACAAACACTCCTTGTGCAATTTCATATTCTGCATACCTGTACTAAGTGTCTAATGGTATAATACAGTACTTTCTTTTTACTTAAAACTTCCATTGTTCCTGTTTTGTCCCTTTGCAAGATTTGCATTAATCCTAGGGATGGCTGTTTGATTCGTATCTGAGGACCTCTAGCATCTTCTTTGCTACGTCACAAGATATGGGATGGTTAATGGCTAAAGATAGATTTGGCCTGTGTCTGAGAAAAAAATATAAAGAATTTGTCTTTTAGTGATTATTTTATACATGCTATCTATACATCTGTAACTTTTACATGTTAATGACCAAGAATTTGGCGAGAAAGGGACTCCATTATAAGTATTGTAAGAGGTCTGGCTAAGTCATCTAAGACGAACATTGCTTGAGAGGTTGGGGTCAGCCTCCAATAAGCCACCTTAGATATTGTCTACATGCTCATGACTCTGATGTGATGCATACAGATTGTCTCCCTGTACATATCTACTTGAAATACAGCTACTAGATAGGCAAATACGGCCTTCAGATATTTTATATAATCCATTAAAAATAACTTGGAACCTTTGAAAATTTTTCACATTAGAAAAATAGCTTAAGAAAAAAGTATGATGACAATTATGCATAACCCCTAATCCAGAAGAAGTATAAATCAGTAATGAATGTGTGTTCTCTTTTCAGACTTGGTTATTAGGAGGGTTGGAGGAAAAAATACCTACTAAGGTATGGAAGAGATAGCTATGAAGATATTAATATGGATACAGGCCATTGTGTGGTCTGTACAGGAGCTGGTATTTGAATGGCAAATTTGAGAGCACACAGAATTCCTTAAGCAGCTCAGAAGTGTTAGCTCAGAATCATCAGAGGTTTGAATAGTGACTCAGCTAGAGAATGTGTCTTAGTGTTACAAACTTTGTGAGAGAAGATAGCAGTTTGCTTTTATCCTAAATGAAGACAGAATGTAATTATGAAATGTTATCACAGTATTACTTTTTTTGAAAAAGGAATGTGAATCATCAATTAAATTCAGTGAACGGACACAAATATGATGCAGTAAAACTTCAACAGCAGTAACATAATATAGCAAAACATGACCAGCAGCTGAACCCAGTCAAAATCTGGCTGGATGATACAAAGATCATTTGACAAGATGCATCAGCCTTGAACCAAAATGTGATTAGATAAATTTAATATCTTTTAGGCCCTTACTGGCCACATTTTGAAGTGCATTACTGGGACTTGGCATGGAGTGCCCTGTGACTCGGGGACAGGTGAAAACAAAATTGTGCCCAGCATCACCCTGCCTCTGAGGTCACTTCTCATGCAAGCTTGAGACCAAGACTAGTCTTCATAACACAAGCAGAGAAATATATTTCTAGCCAGTGGAATATTTTAGTTAACATAGAATTCTGTTTTGCTATTTCATTGTTACTTTTACCTACATTCTTATGTCTTTATTTTGTCACTTTATTTTCAGAGGTCTCCATCAGCATCATGCTGTTCTGGTTAGTGTTAAGTATTTCACATTCCTTTCTACCAAGTATTCTTCTATGTTCTCTGCTGAATCCATTATCTTGAGAAGAAAAAGCCACAGTGTGAAAACATAGTGGGCTTTACTACCTCAGGCTTTGTGCATTTCTTTTTTTCTCTCCTCACATGTGCTATGCACATGCAGTGGCTGTTCCCCACTAATCCAGGTGGATGCTAATGATAGGGGACCTTGGATTTTTAGGTTGGTTTGTCAGGTTCAAGAGGAAGAGGGGTGTGATTTGCCAACAAGGAGCTTGTGTTCTACCTGATATCTTCAAAGACTCCAGGTAAGCAATGTGTGTTACTCAATTTAATATTTGTACCCTTCATGGGCCCATGGAGGTTTAGTTAGTACAGATCCTCATGTTCTTAGGGAAGAGAAGTCTTTGAGCTGGGTTTTTTGTCAGCAATTTTGCTTCTAAATGACACTTTGTCATGACACCGTAACTTCTATCATGACAGAATCAAGGAACCTATTATTTCTGTTTAATGAAACATAATTATTAAAACTTAATGGAGACATAATTGATTAAAATACCAGCTAAGAATTTGCTTGTTTCTCCTTTTCTTGCCTTTTTTCCTTGCAGAAATGTTTTAATGAGTAGTTTAATTAAAATCTATCTTTTGTTCTAATGTTGAGATCAAAACATTCTACTATGGAACTGCTATGTGACACCCCAACATGAAAATTGGCCCTTATGGATGGGATATTAGGAAAAATTTTTTTACAGAGAGAGTAATCAGGCATTGGAATGGGTTGCCCAGGGAGGTGGCGGAGTCACTGTCCCTGGAAGATTTTAAGATGAGATTGGATGTGGCACTGAGTGCCATGGTCTGGTAACCACAGTGGTGTTGGATCAAGGGTTGGATTTGATGATCTCGGAGGTCTTTTCTGACTTTGCTGATTCTATGAATGGTGTTTCTTAGAGCAAGTGTTGTACACTTGCTTTCATCAGCTAATGGGATGGTGAGACAAAGTGGTTGCAAGGGAAGTCCAGCCAGTTCAGGTTCTCTGCAGTAGGTGCCCAGAGCTGCTGAGGCTGAGGGAACAGGGACAGATCTGTGTTGTATGGCTGCTGTCTGCAGGAGAGGTAGAAAGAACACACCAGGAGACATTCCTATAAGGAAACTGGGGACACCTACTCTTGCAGTTTTGTAACTGGGGAAGAAAGTGAAAACAAGTTGTTAGTGTCTTGTCAGTTGTTGCTTCAACATAATGCTCTTCCCTCAAGAGGCAAGAAAGCAATTGTTGATGGAAAGGTAAGGAATGGGTTCAAGACACCAAGCCAAGCGTGTGTTTTGCTTGTTTCTGTTCCTGCTTCTGAACAGGATCTGGACTGTTGTGCTTGGGTGAGGGAAGGCTCTTTGGATATGCTTCATGAAAGGAAGGCTATAAGCACTTCACATCTGCAGATAGTCAGAGTTGGTTGAAACCTTAATTTACCTGGGTGTTTGTAAGGGAAAAGAGTGAGTTTTCAGGTCTTATTAAATTATTCTTATTAAATTAGTTAGATCTTCAGTCTCAAACTGAAGGATCAAATAAAATAACATGTTTTTCTTTTCTGTCTGGATACCATGTGGTGGCACAATGTTTTCCTTCATCTTTTCTTTAATCCCTCAAGTATCACAGGGAAGATCTTTTGGAAAGGTTGTAAATGCCTAACTTGCCTCTATTTATTCATATTGCATAGTATCTTAATGTGATTCATTCCAATAGTCTAGCTTACAAATCTATTTTCTATGCAATTGTGACAGAAAAATTGGAGTTGAATTTATATAGCTGAAATAGCAAAAATGTTGCTTTAAAATTAACTGTGGAGTTTTGTCTGCTGTGAAGATGTTAGTGTAAGGTAAAATAACACATAGTTAATGTTTCCATACTTATCTTGTCTTCTGTACAACGTGGTCCATTCTGTCATTTTTTCACTGGTAAATTATTTCTGCTCTGTAGTTCAGAAATTAGTAGAGAGAGAAAGTGGTAAAAAATGAAGCTTAAAAACCTGACACCTCAGCGTGTTCCGAGAAGAGCACTAAAATGTCAACTGATTTGCCAGCTATTAAGGCAAAACTGCAGATTTCCATTAACACATTTATCTGCCATAGTGGAGCTAGTTCAAAGTCCCCTTCAAAAGAAGAAAGAAAAGATTCAGAGTCGGTCACTGCCTAAACACAAGGATTAAATTAACTAGAACAAGAGAAATTCACAGTTTCTACCAGAAAGCTTACTACTCTGCCTCACATACTCATTCACACTGTATGGGTCTGTGGGTCTTAATGCCCATTATTTCTTGGTTCCTTGCTGTTTTCTCTGTTGGTTTCTAGAGGTATATTCTTGCAGAAATGATCAGCTCAGGGGGAAGTTATTCCTTTTGCCAAAGGTGTAGAGAGCAACAAATGAAAGAGCAGGAGTGTAGGAGTTGGATTGCACGCAAATTTTTACTTGTACAATTCCTTCATTTTGTAAGACTTGATTTTAGAGTTATTTAACACTGCACAAACATTTGCAATAACAGTGGTATCCTTATAGCAGCTCAGACGCAGCACTTGCCAGGACTTCATGACCCAATGATCTTAAAGGTCTTTTCCAACCTAAATGATTCTATTAAGCAGCATCAGTCTCTGTGCAGCAGCTGCCTGGGGATGAATACCCTGAAGAAGTTTGGTCAGGTAGCCAGCAAGGACCCATTTGTCCTGCTAGGAAGGTCATTTAAATCAGGTTTTTGGAGAGCCATGGAAGAGCAGAGACCAGAGGGTGAGGGGGGGCACTTCAGCCACTTGAGTAACAGGCAGGGGACTGGATGTGTGTTTTATAGATGGAAAGCTAACTATTTTCCCATGAAAGGGAAGCACAGCATGGGAATTGAGATCCACAGTGCTCAGCCCACTAATTTTGATTGAACATTCCTGCATGACTGAAACTGTGACTGGAATATTTTGATAGCTGAATTTGCTCATAACTTATTACTTGGTATCAAGGGGGAGTATGTGCACGGTATGAAAGGAATCATGGAAGGGCTTATTTAAGAAAATTGTTTGGGAAAGTAAAAAAAAAAAGACAATGTAGTGAACAAAGGACTCTCCCTAAATTTATGTATGCATCCTGAATTAATGCTTTGGATCCAATCTTGAGCTACAGGGAAAGGTGTGGTCACTTTTCCCTGTAAGTGCATTGTGTCCCACATGATTCAGTGCTAGCCTTTGGATGTTTGAGTTGTTATATCCATATGTGTACTCTGGCAATAAGCCATTGTCACTCACTCAGTGGTAAAGGCCAAAATGTTGATCAGTTCACTGCACACTTGATCCTGCCAGTGAGACAGAGCTCCTGGGGAAAATTGATCACGTTAACAAAATTTGAATTGCAGGCTTATAGATGAAGGGAATGAGCTGGGATTTCACACTCAGCTTTCATTCATGCACTTCCCACTTTTGAGCAGTTAGTTATTGTTTTACTTTGATAACGGGGACATTTTTTTCTTCTATTCAAAGAAGTCTTAGAAAGAAGCTCATTATTTTATATGTCTCTATATCTAAGGGTCTGTCCTCTGGTTCTTCAGCACCATTGCCCAGCCAGGACTTGTGGCTTTTACTACATGGATTGATAGCAAGGCTCTTAAACTGCATGATTAAGGTGAAATGGCAGGAAAGGAACTGGGACATGTAGTATTGTCAAGACATTATCAAAGTCCAAATAGGTCCTCTCTTCCTGATCTTGGAGCCTGGATTCTTCCATGGATATCTGTGGAACAAGCTTGTCCTCTTACTGAACAGCTCTTGTATTATTTTGGTAGATTAACTATTGATAAATAACTGATTTTTTCAGAAGTCTATCTGCCAAATAAGAATGAGACTGCAAAGATACTTATCTTACTGACAGTCCTACTACCAGATGAACTTTATTAGGGTTTCATCAAGAGAAGTTTTCAGAGGTGTGGTTTTTTTTTTTGTTGTTGGTTATTGCAAATTTTTTTTGTTTGTTTGTTTTAAAGATTTGTAAGAAACCCTAGAAAGCTAAGCGTAGTATAACCCTACCGCCCCCATAATTTAGCTTTCCACAACAAAAACAATCCCCAAAATAAATTTTATTTTCAGATTTAGCTAAAAGTCAAGAGCTTTCCTGTTTTTATGTTCCATTATTAGTGCAGCTTTGATATAGTTTGGTTATTCTCTGCAAATTCTTGAAATTGTGCACTCTACACATACAGGGATGTCTTCAGTCAGCTCTTGTGCTGTTTGCAATCTGCTATGGGAATTATGCTACTTATTAAATAAAAACCTGAAACAATAATCAAGCATGCAGAATGAACTTTTATTATAGCTTTTAGGCTTTCTGTTTACATTTATGTTTATTCTTTGTGTTTAGAAAAACACTGGCTTAAAAAGCTACGGTGCAACTTAATTTGTAGGATGATGTTGCTGTTTTTCAGTGACAAATTACATTTTTTTTTTTTCTAAGGTAAAACAGGATAAATCCTGTTCAAAGGTAAAGCCAAAGGGTTTGATTAAGAATGGGACTTACTACAAAATTTTCTAATGCGAATCTGACATGGTACAATTAAATACTATCCTTACAAAATTATCCAATCAAATTATGAAATTTGTTGATTTCTAAGCAATCTAGATAATTGCTGGTAGCTTTTACTGCTTTGATATCCTTCAGTAATTTTTACCTATCTAAATAACCTCTCCTGCTTTTCTTCTTCAGTGATAAATTTCCATACTGGAAAAAATCGATTTTTTTTTTTTCCCTAAAAAATGGTTATATTTAGAAGCCTTCTCCTGTCCTGAAATGAACATACTGGAGTTCAGTTGCTGCTGATATGGAAGTGTGTTAATTTCTCATCTTGTCATATAAACTCTAGAGAATCTCAGTCCTTGAAGATAATTAATTTTCCTTTTCTGGAAAAAGGCACATATCTTTTTCAGACAAAGAACTAGAAGGAATAAGTATTATTTCTTCATTTGGCTTTTGATTCTTTCCACAGACATCTGCCTCTGAAGGGCAAAGTGGTGTGAATGCAGTAGATCTAGTGCTTTTTGAAAGCATCACAGGGTTTCTTTGTGAGATCTGGATGGCACTATCTGCTAATTTCTGGAGTTTCTGCTGGGTGTGGTAAGGCACATTTAGAGAGTGGCCACCTCCTCCAGTACCTCCAGTCCCTGGACCCCTCCTGGCTGCTGGTGCCCACCCTGGTACCCAGGGTTCTCTCTGAGCTGAAGGATGTGGCTGCAGCTTTTCCCCTTGAGGGTTCGACCAGCAGGAAAGCTGGGCAGATATTCCAGTGCGGTGCAGGCAGGACACAGCTGTCACACAGGTTGACACAGGCAAGATGCTGCCTTCAACAGCACCCAAGTGCATCACCGATGTAAACATGGATGGTCAAGTCCCCTCCTTCTCCTCAGATGGCGGAAATAGATGGTCACTAGGGAAGATGGTCACCTTCAGTCACTCACACCCTTTTAGGTGTGACGACCCCTTAAATACCCTTTCCTGTCAGTTGCCCCTTTGTTCCTTCCCATTCCCTAACCATGTGTGGTGCCTCATGAGATTGCATAGTGCCCTCAACATCCTTATCAAGTTGCAAAGTCCTGTTTGCTTGCAGTTTCTTGATATCTCACAAATTTTTGTGTCTGACAAGTTTTTTTTATTTCCTTCCTGTTTTTCTCCATTACATTTTCCTGTCAAGTCCGTGTCTGTGTATTGTGTTCCTTTTGTTACTATTTCTTTTTGCACTGAAAAATTGATTGGTCAGATACCCTGAAGAAGCAGATACTCTCCTTCCATGCACCCTTACATGTTGTACTTAGGCACATTATAGTGAAGAGTAGCTTCACATCACAAGATGATTTCCCTGTGAATACAGCCTCTCAGGGTTGGATAGCAGGATTCAAAAAATTCTAGATGCTTCTTGCCACTAAAGTGGAGAATTTTAACATTTTTTTTTTTAATCAAATAGCTTTGCTTGCAAAATGAAAGTGGAGTCGGTCCATTAGTATGAAATAGTTAAGAAAATACCCTCCAAACAGATCTTGGCTTTCTCAGAGAGACCTGATGGTACAGTCATTAGAGTAAGGAATGTTTTTCTAGAAGTTAGTGGGGATCTTCAGTGTTTTGGAGAGTTTCACAGGCCTTGGGAAGAAGAAAGCCATAGATTCCCATGAACTGTACAGTATTTGCAATTTAAATTAGAGCAAAGTATTTCACTGGTGCCAATGTATCCCCACAAATCCTTTCAGACAGGGGAAAAAAAATCTCCTGGCCTCCATCAACATATGCATCATGTGCTCTTTTTTTTTTTTTTTGGTAGTTTTGGTGTTCATTACTGTACTCTAAGCTCTCTCATGTTTTTATTTTTCAGGTCAAAAGGTGTGCTATGGTGCCTTCAAGCGTTCATGTTACAAGTTAGCCTATTTCCAGGACTTGTCTAGACGCGTGGGCTTTCAGGAGGCCCGCCAAGCTTGCGAGATGGATGGTGGGGCTTTACTGAGCTTGGAAAGCGAAGCTGAGCAGCAACTGATAGAACACATGTTACAAAACCTCACCAAGTCAGGCTCTGGGGTTTCTGATGGTGATTTCTGGATTGGGCTCTGGAGGAGCGGCGATGGACTGGCCACGTCAAGTGTTTGCCCCGACCTCTACCAGTGGGCTGATGGAAGTGTTTCACCCTTCAGGTAAGTCTGTAAAACTGCTTATTGAGAAGGTTGCATGGAAAGAAATGGGGATTGAAATGCCCAGCAAGGCAAATATTTTAGAAAGAAGGTTGAAGACTTGCTGCCCCTTAAAGTTTCTAGTGTCCCTCAACTTCTCCAGATGAAGGGGAGCTGGCAACGGGGGGTTTGAATCTGAAGCTGTCAAAGGGTGCCGTAGTGTGGCTTCAGTCTACAATTTTCTTTGCTCCCATCTAGTGAGTTTGTCCCTCCATGGCTTTTGGAGGTTGCTCTATCACACACAGAAGCTTTAGGATGTGGTCTGAAAGCAGGCAGGCAAATTCTGCAAGACTGGCCACCTTGAGTCAGGGAGTCAGCCACCAAGTAAATTAACACATATTAGTGTGAATTGTTCAGTTTTTACCCTTTCTGAAAAGCCTTTCATTTCCTGATGAAGCCAAAAGCCAGAGTAGCAGCAACTCACAGAATGCAGGACAAGGGGGCAGCTAAGAGTCAAATAGTCAGGAAAGCAGAGCAGTAGGATTTTATTTCTGCAGAGGTGCTTTTACTCATCAGATTTTTTAAATCCAGAGATGTGGAGCTTGGGTCTTAATCTCTTTTCACAGAGAAGCTATGGGCAATGCAGCATATCTTTGAGGATGGGAGAGTTGGGGATGATGTGTCCTCATTGATGTAAACTCTTTTTAGCATCCTGATGAATCTTACCTTCAGAAGTTGAAAGTTTGTCTTTGTGTACCACCAGAAATTGGTATACAGATGAGCCTTCCTGTGGAAGTGAAGCCTGTGTGGTGATGTATCATCAGCCAACTGCAAACCCTGGTCTTGGAGGGCCATACCTTTATCAATGGAATGATGATAGATGCAACATGAAGCACAATTTTATCTGCAAATATGCCCCAGGTAGGTGAAATTAGTTATATTTCACAGGTGGGGCATTACCTTAGAAAAAGAATTGCCTCAGTTTTGTGAGGAAATCTGCATGTGTCTTGTGGCCTGTACTTCTAGTTCCTTTGGTGTGTGTTGAGCTGGCATTAACAGGGATGTAATATGTCAATAATTATTTATTAAAATAAAATTTTAATAAATTTAAATAAACCTGCTTGTATCTAATAAGAATGTTTTCAAGGTTATCTTCACTATCATGCATTCCTAGCTTTTCTTTGATTTAATTCATTCCCTGGTTATTTTATTCTCCACAAAGTGGCCACTTTCTGCTTTCTTTTCTCACTATCAAGTAGAATGACCAAGACATATCTTGGTCCTACTGGAAAAAAATACACTGTCCTTGTAGTTGCAGACCCACCATTTTATATTGTTATTTGCAATGGTTGTTTCTAAAAGTTCTGGCTTAAAGAATGAAGTCCAGAACGGTAGGAAAAAAAATTCTGCATTCATGCATGTAAACCTTAAATATGAAAAGCAGATGCATGCTAGCTGAGATGGTGACAGAAAAAGCCAGATCTTAGGCAATTTGGCTGTACTTCCAGACATGACATAAGTTCTGTATATGTCAGTAGAGGAAACATGAACTATAAACTAGAACATCATGCAAAACCAGAAAAGA
>JAWWES010000001.1:12399187-12418735 GCA_035583135.1 Lophotriccus pileatus
CACCTGCAGTGCTGCCTCCAGCTCTGGGGTCCCAGCACAGGAAGGACAGGGACCTGTTGGAGCGAGTCCAGAGGAGGCCACCAAGATGATCAGAGGGATGGAGCAGCTCTGCTATGAGGAAAGGCTGAGAGAACTGGGATTGTTCATCCTGGAAAAGAGAAAGGTTTGGGGTGACCTAAGTGTGACCTTCCAGGAAGCCTACAGGAAAGATGGAGAAAGACTATTTATAAAAGCCTGTAGTGACAGGACAAGGGGGAATAGCTTCAAACTGAAAGAGGGTAGGTTTAGGTTAGATATTAGCTGGAAGTTCTTTGCTTTGGAGGTGGTGAGGCACTGGAACAGGTTTCCCAGAGAAGCTGTGGTTGCCCCATCCCTGAAATTGTTCAAGGCCAGACTGGATGGAGCTCTGAGCAACCTGGTTTAGTGGGAGGTGTTACTGGAATGAGATGATCTTTAAAGTCCCTTCCAACCCAATTCTTTGAAATCCTACTCATAACAGCTACTTGTCCTACAGTTCTGCAGTTTTCTGTCTGCTTTCTCGATGCTCACAATCAAGCCATAATCACTCTCTTAGTACAGATCTGACTGTCTGTAGAGATTGAGGCTCTTTTCTTCCTCTGACTTTGGGAGGTAGCTTTTTCACTCTCTAGTCTGTTAATGAGGATATTAATGGCAATTGATATTGCAAGCAAATATTAAATATTTGGAAGGCTTGGTATACCCACACATTTTAGCCCCACCCCAAAATCTGTTTCTGCTCTTAAAGTTATTAGTTATCACTATCTTGTGATGATCAGTTACCTTTATCTATCATAGGCCCTTCAAGGAAGTATGACATATACATTTTTATCACTTTTACAACTAAGCATAATTATTTAAAATAGGATAATGAAAAGGTTTTATGTCATTAAAATAACATTTTTATGTCAAAGTTCAGGTTTGATTAAAAAGGTTCAAATTCAAGTATATTTCATGTCTTTAAAAGAAACAAATTGAAGTGAAATAATGATTCTCTAATAGTGAACTACTTACCATTGTTGTTGAGATGTGAGAAGGAATTGTTTTTTCTATTGTTTTCACCATTGGAAAAAATGCCAGGTATTTTGGATTGGCAGAAAACAAAGTGATAACAGTGAAATTGCATAACAATGAAAATGCATTTATATTCCTTTCACCATGTAGAAATAGGCTACTAGTGTATAATGAGGCATATAAGGCAAATAATATGTAGGTAGATAATTGTTAGGACTGACATTGTTATGCAGCTAAATACAGTAATACTGAATTGTAGCTATTTATTTTTCAAGCTGTTGGAATTGTGCTCTTTAGCACAAACCAGACTATTCTCCAGAAATGCATTTTTCTGTCACATGGAGGAAAGGAGTGGATGCATAAATGTATATAAATAGGTATATGACATTTCTTTCACTGCCTGAAGAA
This sequence comes from Lophotriccus pileatus, assembly GCA_035583135.1. Taxonomy (NCBI): domain Eukaryota; kingdom Metazoa; phylum Chordata; class Aves; order Passeriformes; family Tyrannidae; genus Lophotriccus; species Lophotriccus pileatus. The sequence continues at coordinate 12,400,628 of JAWWES010000001.1, forward strand.
AGTACCACAGTGTTTGTAAGAAAATTACATTTGCCATCCCAAACTAAGTGAGATCTTACAAATGACCTTTTTTTCCCCCCAAATCACCGTAAAAGCTTCAACGTCAGCTATTCGCAATACAAATAGCTCCATTTTAGCAGGAGTATTCAAGTGCCACAGGCATATTGAATTCCAGTTTGTTATCCAAGTATATTGTTTTTCCTCAACTTCTCTGTTTGTATGGTGTATATGGTTTATGATACCAGTCACAGGCCAAAACAGGTTGTGGGTGACTGTGATGAAGTTGAATCTAATTGTATCATCAGCAAGTTCAGGGCAGTGCTCATTAGGCAGTCTTGATCAGGCAGCAGCTACATTTCTGGTGGTTGCTTTTGTTTTTCTGAGACCTTTTTATAGTGCTTTCCTTGACAGCATTTACTGCCTTTAGATCATATTGATCATTCAGCAATCTTAAATTTAATTATAGGTTGGTAATTGCAACCACATTTAGTTTCTGTCCAGCTCTTGTATGTTTGATTATGCAATCAAATTAAAAACTGCTCTTCTGCTGTCTAGGGACAGAACTCAGTTCTTTGGGGTATTTTGGTATCTTTCTTTATATATGGTCAGATGTAGCTATTTTTAACCGGAGCAGGTGAATTTTTTTTTCTAATAGGCTTTATTGCTGCTTTGATTTCTCCCAGCAGTTTGTGTTTATCAAGACACTCAGAACTGCAGGCTCATAGCACTATTAAGTTAGTATAATCTCATGATAAAGGAATGCTGTTCAAATTCTCATGCAGATTCCACCCCTATCCTCTATATGAGGTAGTTAATTCTGTGATCTTTGTGAACTCTTAGTTATAACAATAACCATAAGTAAATTTACAAGCCTCTGCAATGCAACCCAAAGACATGAATTTGTTCTCTATTCCTGGTGTCTTACAAGAAGTAAGATATCATTCCTCTTTTAGTGATTTCAGTTTCTTAAGAGATTTATTAGAAGCCACTGCCCATGATTTGGATTTTAGGGCTGCCTGTTGCAAACCCAGACTACATGAAGCTGGCATCTAACCTCACAAACTTGTGCTGCTTTGTCTTGCTTCTTAGCCAATATTCTGTAAGCATTATTTTGAAAATGTGGATAAGACTTAGGTGCTAAGCAAGAACACTTAGTTTTTTATATTGTTTTGGGGTTTTGTCTGCACAAATAAAACTTTGAGTATGTTAGGAGTTTTATTGAGCAAAGGAAATTATGTTTAGTAGCTTATTCAGTAATCTAGCAGAGGCCTTCAGGAGTTGGAACTAGAATAAACTATAGCCCTCTTCTAAGGAGCAAAAAGTATGAAGTAGAAGTGATTTGAAGCTAGTTTGCAAATAATCTTGGTAAAAAGATGAAATGATGAAGAGTTAAGCAATTATTGTTTGGGGGAAATGTATCTATTTCTATGATACTGCATGCAAAATAATGAAAACATCTGTCTTATTGCATACATATTTAATTCTTCAACAATTGATTTCAAATATTGATTTAACAGATAATGTCTTAGAAAAAGAATTAGGAGACAGAGCAGAGCCAGATTACGGTAAGAAATTTTAAACATTAAACTGAGTTGCAATGGTAAATACAGAATTATAAGGATAGGTTACAAAACCCTCCAAAACTATTTAAGTTTAACAGGCACAGTTTAAAACTGGAACACAGTAGAAGTGAACCCTTTAGAGAGCAATAGCTACAAATATGGGGCTATTCATAATAGCACTGCTCGTAATTCTTGTTCCAGATGTAATCCCGATTTTGTAATAAAATCCTGCTTACATGTATATATCCAGCAGTTTAGTCAGTCATAAAATAAAAACGTTCATTTTTCCAATATAAATTAAGATGTAATTACTATTAATTTATTTAACAACATAACAGCCATATTTTTTACTCACTGTTTTCCTACAATGTCTGATATCCTTTTCAGATACTATTCCAACAGTGCCAGCAGGAAATCCTTATGACACAAGCAAACCAGAAGATCAGTATCACATTATTGCTACTGAAACAGGTAATGTGTTCACATGAATTTAGTGTTCTGGTAAAAATATTAACAGTGGACTCTGTTAATAATGGAAACTGTTACATATTAATTTGCCAGTGGGAGGAAGGAGTCGGTTTCCACAGGAACTGCCCTGAAAATGTGTACATTTGAATAACACTTCAAGAGTTTTAGTCATTCTTCTCTGTAACTGCATCTCCTTCTAGGCTGTGGTAACCAGTGCCTTGCCTCTCTCCATCTCTCCATCTCCTCCCCACCTCCTCCCCAACAGATATCTCTTATATCTGATACCTCTGACTCATTAAAAAAAAAAGGCACAAATGAATCTTTCCTAAGAGACACGGCATGAGTTCTCCAGTTATCTACAGAATGAGCACTGTGACATAGCTCCAGCCACCCTGTGTTTTAAGTGGATTTGAGTCAGCTTCCTAACTGATAATTTCCATTGTTTGTAACTCCAGAGGAATCGATATATTGATGGAACTGTGTTTTGAAATTAATAAAAGCATTTATAGAAACTATGCGAAGATTATCTAAAACTCCTAAACAAATCCAACCTGAACACTCACTTTTTTTTTTGCTAGTGAAAAATATTTTCAAAAGAGGTGGGTAAGAAACTCTCCACACTTTGTACATTAAACATATACTGGTATAAAACATGAGCATATAATTACTGAAAAACAGTTGGACCCTTCTGGAAGTTGCAGACCACATCCTTTATTGTAGACAGATAATAGTCTCAGCTTTTACCATTTCCCACTCCTTTTGTCCAGGGACCTACAGGAGAGCACCTTTAGCTCTCCTGACTAGTCAAGAACAGTGTATATCTCTCTGAAGGGGAAAGGAGAGGCGAACCAGGCTTGTTCCTCCTGTGGTCCTGCACGGGTGGGAATCCAACATACAAGGGCAGCTGAGTGTACAGGTTGTATGGACTGTAAAAATAGTAGGCTGTGAAATGTACTCTGTTAAAATACTTGAATTTTCAAACACTAAATTGGAAAATATCAGATTTTATTACCTTAATGTATCTTGAACATCACTCCAATGCTGTTTTATTCTTGATACTGCTGACTTATCTCTTTGGAACTCTTCCTACAGAAGAAATGGATAAGTGTTCTTTTGTGTAAGTTAATGTATTTCTGATATTCTCCTCCAGATTTTTGCTCACATAGTAAAGGGTATTTCATCATGGGAGACATTAATGAGAAAATTTTGTCTTGTAGGTATAATTCCGAATCTAATTTATGTTGTAATACCCACTATACCACTACTGCTGTTGATACTGGTGGCTTTTGGGACTTGCTGTTTCCAGATGCTTCATAAAAGGTAAAATATACTCATCCATAATGGTCTTAAAATGCAGAATTCATATTTCCATTGGCAAGCTATTCATGCTGAAAGACTGCTTACATCTGTCCCCAAATATGCAAATAACCATCTTTTCATCTATTAAAATCCGAGTAGTTAACAGCTGTTACAGCTGAACATTCACCTTCAGGCTTTTCCTCAACATGCTGAAATAATTCCAGGTCTCAAAGTACACTGCTGTTAGGACTTCACCTCTTTATGAAGAAGGTATCTCTGCAGACGATTTGGTAGGCTGAGCTGTTGTCAGCACTTTTATTTCACCTCTTCCGTCATGCTAACCACTTATACAGCATCTAGGCTGTGGGGAGGAATAATGGGGTCCTCACAAAGAGAGGGTGAATTTGAGCACTTGCCTCACTTTCTGACTTAAAGTGCAGGTTTTTTCCAAGGATAGACCTAAGGGCCAGCAGCTGTTTAATGCTGTTTCACTGCACATACCCTACAAGCAACAGATGGATCACTGGAGCAGAGAAATTGAAAACAAAGAGCAAACCTGTGCTTTGAGCCACGCACAAGAGTGACATCCTTTGTATGTCATGTATCTGCTAAACAAAATGCATAAAGTAAATAGATACTTGTATGTAGATGCAGTGTCAAACAGATGAATTATTATGCACAGAAGAAACATTTCAGTCCATGAAACAGGGTATGTTTTCATGCTTTAAAGTTCTTTGGATTTTTAATTTTTCTCAAAATATGTTACACTAAGTTATGACATTTTTTTTTTGTTGTTTCTGAACTAATATTTCTGATACTTTTTTAAAGGATCCTTTTAATCCTTTTTTTTCCAGAAAGTGCTCTTAAGGCAATGTAATCCAGAAAAGTTTAAACTGAAACTGATAATTGCTATTTTAGTAAAATATCAAGAGTAATAAACAGATTCACAAGCTGTTATCCCTCTTGAAGAACAGAAATAGTAGTAAGGAATATGATATCACTGTTTTAAGAAATTAGAAAAAAATTGCTCTTTATTTTTAGTCTTTAATTTTTCTTTGTATTTTTTCTTGAATTTTTTTCCTGCCAATTGCTGAAATACCTTATTTCAGATGAGAAAACACTTCAAATATGAAGCCTGTTTCTGTCTATGTGAGTGAGTGTACAGTGATATTTGCAGTCCTTCTTAGCAATGTGCCTCATTGAAGCAAGTAATCATAAAGAAAAGATATTATGAGGTTTGCGTCTTAAATTAGATTGTGTTTCTTATGCACTTTCCTATAAGGAAAAAGGAAAATGTGCACTTTTCAGAATGTCTTATGACAGGCAAATACATGCTTGTGAAAGATTATATCCAAGCATCAGCACTGAGGCTGTAGAAGTTTGGAAGCTCAAAGCAAAAAAGGTAATAAAGAAATAATATTTATAACAATAGCAATTACATAGTAGTTGAAATCTGGAATCCTTATTACAGTGGCCCTGGATTTTCTGGTAAGTATGACATATGAATTCATACCTTTTCTGGCAGGTCTTTCTCTCCCCAGAAAAGTTTCAGCCCTCAAATGCTCCTGGGAAAGCAATGAGAGATTCATGGCCCACTGAAATCAATGGAATTAGTGGTGTTGACTTCAGTGGGCTTTGATCAGGCCTTTGATGCTATAGCAGTTCATCCAGAAGTAATTCACCTGAACTTCCAAGACTTCAAAATTGCATGACACAGATACTGCAAATTCACCTTGGAAGATTGTCCCCTTTCTGTTAGCTGATTAGTTTGACAGACTAAATGATGCAAAAATCTATAAAAAAATGTTTTTGAATCAAAATAGCAGTTTTGGCATTTTGTTTGTGGGATTCTTTTTTTTCTTCCCAGAATGTTCATTTTGGGTTCCATCAAAACTTTTAAAAATGGTGTAATTTCTTAAACTAAAAATCATTATAATCAAAAAAGCTATCACCAAGAACAAAGTATTTTCTTAATCTGTTGAAACAGAACTTTGTTTTTAAAAAAATATTTCCCCATCTATTTTCAACTCTATTTCCACTTATGACCCACCTTGCAAATCATTTTGGTCCATTACAAATGTGCAGTTCTTGGGCAAAAGGCAAATAAAAAAGAAGAGGCACTTGAACTGATCATCTGGACACTTTTGAGCTTTAGGAAAGGGATTCTGTCCTGCTGGGGAAGGAGGGATCCCCAACTTTCCACATGAACCTGACTTCTCATTCTTTTTTAGGCTTCCACAACATGGTGACCTTTCCTCTGAAACCCACAATCCATGGCCAACCAGGACATGCCTAGCTTGAAAGGTCATGACTAATTTTGCCTGGCATTGGGCTCTTAAAGGGTACTAATAAGGACAACAAAACCTCCCTGTAGCTGGCAGAACTGATCAGCTCATTCATGCTTAGATGCTCTCCCTTTCATTTCTTCCAGGGAAGCAAGGAGAAACTGCTTCAAAGACCCATCTCCATTATCATCTGAATGCCTTGCAGAAAGTTTAAATTCCAACCTGGTATATTTCTCAGTTTCTATGATTGCATTTGATGGTCAAAACAGCAATATGCTCAAGCTATTTATTGCATCTTCCTTACTTTTCTTACTAAAATATATTTCCTGAACCAGATGTGTAGCTGGTGAAAATCAGCATAGGTTTGCTGAAGATAAGCTCCTTTTATACAGCTCAAGTTCTGATCCAAGGTATTTAGAAATTGTTCCTGCTGTGTGGCAAGGACTCTCCATTCAAAGCATTTCATCATTAATTTACCAAATATGCCTGCATTTGCTGGATTAATCTGGAAGGAAGTAGTGAATCAGTTTCCTTAAGGAAAAAGAGCTGAAATTCCTTGATTCATTGCAATTGCTTTGTTTATAGCATTGTGGCCTGATCTAAAGTCCACTGAAGCCAATGGGAGTCTTTTCAATTACTCCAATGGGCTCAGGTACATAATGCATTGCTTTGTAGGACTTGAGAGGTAAGTCTGGAGGGACTAAAAACTATTGTACCATTCAGCTCCCTCAAAGTACCCTTTAAATCAACTCAGACTCGCTTGCTTTTACAGACCAGAAAAGGAGTAAACTGAAAATTCACAAAACTGAATGTATAGGACTGTTGGGACTCTTAAGTTTCCAGCTTACAGAGTAATATAGGGCTACTTCTCCTCCTCTGTTTATTTATTTGGTAAAGAACCCATCAGTGTGAAATATTCTAGCCTCAGAGTAAAACAGTTTGATTGAAATGCAGCTGCAGTGGCTCATGGAGTGCCTCTTTCCAGTAGAGTGCAGTGCACTGTCACCTGCCAGTGTAAGTGAGGGAAGGTGGTGCACTGTGGCAGTCAGAGCCATGGGGAAAGAGTGCCATCAACCTGCAGGATACCTCAGGGCTCCTTGTAAAAACTAGAGTGAACAAGTTTTTGGAACCAGTTTTATCTCACCAAACCCCCCAACCCCAGCTGAAGGAAAACCAGCCCTAGGGAAGCTTCCTACCAGTCATTCATTGCTAGGAGTCTGATTCATGCACCATCACTTCATTAGATGTCAGGTCAAGCCCTGAAGGGAAGGGCCTTCTGGTGCTGACACCCATTAGTGTTCTGGGGTCCCAGGGGTGCATGTGGGCAGGGTTGGGGTACACACCTGGGGTGGGTGGGCTGCACCCTGAGCCCCTGGAGGGCTGAGGGGGCGGTGTGTGTGTCTGGTCCCCCCTACAAGGGAAGCACTCAGCTCCCACCAACCTAGTCATACTGTGTCCATACCTATCCCTGAAAAGACCACTCTGTAAGAGAAGGTGTGGTTAAATGGGAACTCAAAAAAACCCCCACCAGTTACTGGGAGTAGCACTGCTAAGCAGGGTGGTCTGATAACTTTGGTAAGAGTTGCTTACCTAAACCCACCACTGTGGTGCCACTGTGGATGGGGAACCTCCTCTGTGAAAGCAACACAAGTGGCCTTCAGGTAGGGGGATGAAACGCTCAGGTCTGATCCCAAACCTGAATCAGGGCTGCAAAGGCACATGTGGCACTGAAAATAGTTTGTATTTTTATTTTTCAGTAAAGGAAGAACAAAAACCAGTCCAAACCAGTCCACACTATGGATTTCAAAGACGCCTAGGAAGGACAGTAGCATGGAGGTATAATGATTTACTGACTGAAAAGAAAGCAAAAATAACATTTTGCAGTGAGGCTGTATTTATAATGTCGTCAAAGAACGTTAGCTTGGAATGGCTTGAAAATGCAAAGGATCTACAAGAATGAACTGTAAGCTCCCCCTTGAGGCAAATGTTCAGATCATTTTTATATAACGTTTGTTTATTAATTCAGTAACAAAATATGCCATGCTAAATAAAGGGTATGTGTTTATTTTGCTAAGAGATGTAAGTTAGCTAGTTGTGAGCAATGAAATGGACAGAGCGTTTGAAGTTTTTATGGGGAAGTATCCACGATGTATATCGGTTTTAAGACTGTTTGTAGTTAAACAAACCCTCTTTGTTTTCTTTAGTCCCTCATGCATTGTAACCTAGTCGATGTACTGTAAATGGAACGGACAATTTTACAGTGTAACAATTATTTATCTTTGCATAAAAGTTTGATACAAAATATTTGTTTAGTGTTTATTTGCGCACAGCGCAGTTTTTGGTCCTCAGGTACCAATATTATTTTAGTAAATATTAACATAGTTGCTGACAGAGATAGCCACCATGTTGTGACATCAACCTGATGTGGCAAAATTCAAGGATTCATCAATTTGTTGTTGTGGAATGATCATAACTTTTTGACATATTGCCCCAAGAGCAACACAAATAACTTGACAAGTGATATCTCATTAATAAGGTGTCCTTTGAAGGCAGTTATTAGTTGTTATTCACGTAAAATTTTTTTTTTTTACTTTTTATGATGGAAAAAAATTCACAGTGGGCAAGATTTAAATTACTATTTCAGTAACTCTGTGTAAAAAAAGACATTAAAGATCATTTAAATATAGCTAATACTTTGTTAAGAGTAATGTAATGTTGGAACAAAGAGAAGACAAATGGCATTTCTTGGAAGTGGCACTAATAGATTGATCCTAAAGTTACTCAGACTATTATCTAGAAAAGCATTAATTATGTTAATTGATGGGCAGATTTAGAGGTTACTGTGGTGCATTTAAAGTCTGCTTTTAGAGTTATGATTAACGTCATTAATGTCCATTCTCTCAGGTTCCTTAAGAGCTTTCTGTGCCTTAAGAATGGTTTTACCAGTCATTAGGAGCAGCCCTGGGGTGGTTGCAGTAGCACTCTGGTTGATTTGTTGGTGACAGCCTGGTGCTGGAGCAGAAAGCTAAGGGGCTTTACTGCAGTTCCAGCAAGAGTGCAAGAGCATGAGTTCAACCCTGTTGGCTTTAATACAGATTCCAAACTACCACTGGGTGGGGAGAGGCAGACCAAAGCAAGACTGTTGGGTTGCCTATGCCGTGCTGGCTGATGTTAAACACACGAGTTCAGAGACAAATCTGCATCGATTTTTCCAACTAAAGGAAAAAAATATTTGGGAGTTCAATGCCACTAATACTAATTATGCAGTTGGCTGCTGAAGCACTTTAGGAAGCATCTTAAAGTTGCTGTTATGCTATGTTTTTACTTCCTCTTCAAAGAAGCTTTCTACTGTAGTTCCTGTTAAGTATTGTTAATCCTACTGAAAATATTCTGCAGTTTTTCCAATCAGTCACAGCTTCTTTCTTTGTTCAATCCCCAACTTTAATTTCTTTTGTAGTGAGAAAATACTTTGATCCTGCATGATCAGAAAGACCGGAATTGTTTTTCTCTTGACATAATTATTGCCCAATTCAGCTGAGGGCAAGAGAGACTTCTTTCTTGGGAACGGTTGCGGTAAAAGGAACTTAGTTATTTTTATGGTATTGAATGATTAACTCCCTTTAACTCAATCTAAGGTTTAACTATTTCTTCATGTTTCTTGCATCCAAAGGACGTGTTAAGGTATAGCAATTGATATTATGGTTAACACAGCACAAGTGATTTCTGTGCAGCAATTAGGATAATGCAAATACCTTCAGATGTGTTTCTTGTGGAGTGAAAGCAATTTCTGGGCAGTCATCAGCATGGACCACTCACACTCTGCGTGAAGGGAGGAGAAAGAGTGGCATGCAGTGCTTTTATACATAAAATCTGAGTAGCTATAATAGGTAAGAAATATTGGTTATTGGGACAAAATAATTGTGCCATATCACCATATCCATTCCCTGTTTCAAAGCAGGAACATCTTGGAACTGTGACTCAATTGCAAATAATCCATGCTACCCAAGAGTTTTAACATAGTATTGCTTGATTTCTCCACAGGCAGCTGAAGCCATGGATGCTGACTGAAGGCTAGAATGGGTTTGACTAAGTTTTATAGAGACATAGTTGAGACAAAATAGCTTTTAAAAATTATAATAATTTATATTACATCCATGTTTCTATGACAGAATTTATAATAGGAAATTTTATAATCTGATGGGGTGGTTTATCAAGGTATACCTCAAAATACATCTATGCTTTGCATTTTGTGAAGCAAAAAAATACGCACAAATAGAAGTATATTCCTTTATTTGTGGGAAGCACATTTTTCTAGGGACTGGATCTGCTTTGAACTGGATTTTGTATTTTGTTAACAGACTAAAACAAAATCTACAGTAGTGATGTATGGTAAATAATGCAGAAATCATGTCACATTTTAATTAAGGATTTTAATGTAATTGCTTAATCGAAGTCAACTTCTACTGATAGCAGAATGCACTTTATTTTCAGTGGCTGTTTTCAAATGAAGGAGGGTAACAGGAAAAGAAGTGGTCCACTATGAAAGATAGAATTTGCAATTTTAATCTTTTAATGTTGAAAACTGTGTGTTTTATATGAGGGAATGTGTCTAACACCTTTATACCTTCTCTCTGGCTTACTTACATTTGTGTGTGTTCCTTGTGGTGACAGATTTTTTGATAACCGCACATGTTTTGGTCTGGACGTAGTTCTCTAATGCTTATGAAGACCTCAAAGCAGTTTGGGACTTGATGCTTTTTTTTATCAGTGACCACCAACCTGTGCTTGCAAATGAGCCTTGTATTTTTAGCACTTCATCTCTGCATTTAGCACTGTAAGCACCAGATCTGTGAGCTTCTTACAAAACCATACATCTATATGCATATGTGAAGATACACAGTAAATGAGAAAGCAATTTGTAATTTTGGTGCTGTGGAATTAAAAATACATTAAATTCCTACACTAGGCTGAAAACAGAAAGAAAGAAGTGCATCATTTTACAACAATACTAAGAAACCATAGAATTTAAGGCATTTCAACTTATTTTAATAGAAACCTATTTGTAAAAGAGCTCAAGAAGATACAGCCTCCCTTTTTTTTTTTTGTTCTTCATGTTCTTTCCCTTTAGAATGGTGTAATGGGATATCCTGATAGTTTTTATAGCAAGCACAAAATCTGTATTAAAAAGTAAGCAGTACAGAAAAAGCAGAAACCCCATTACTTGTTATTCACCAGGAAGAGCTGGTGCTCATTACTGTAAGATGCTTTTAAAAAACCATAACTTTTTATGAGAGGAAGTATTGTAGTATTGTGAGTCTGCGCTTGGGTGTGCACAGGCACATACCAATAATTGCTTGAAAAATTGCCAAAATACTTACCTAGAAAGAAAACTAAAAAGCTATATTCAATCTTTATTTAACTCTATTAATTCCAAATGAATTACACAAGAGAGAACTTTCAGCTAACATTCAGTTTATTCATTGGAAAACAGCAGGAAACATAATCAGCCTTTATGCCCAATCCATAAACCTCATTCCAGAGGTTTTTGTAATAGACAAAGCAGAGGGACTCCCATGAGCCCAGTTTAAACTACACCTTCATTCTGATATGCAGACAGATCACTGGGAAGAGTTGACTATGCATTAGAATCAAATTGCACATGGACAAACACAGTATAAAAACATAAAACCAGGGTGTTTTTTTTACCTGATCTTAATAATTTTGATTCTTTTTCACTAAAACGTTTTTTTTGTTACTGCCCATTCTTTATAAAGCTCTCCACTGTGCATTTAATGCACTGGTGTTCAAAGAAACTGTTTCCCCACAGCCTCATATGAAAAAAAAAGTAAAATGATAAAACTATTTATTAACAAAACCACAACATCTCTTTTGAGATATTGCTCTCAATTAGAAATGGAGTTCTCAGTTACTAATATTTTCCTGCTCAAAATTTAAATATTTATTCAGTTTTTCTGTGAGATTGAAGTGCCAGCATTGTGCAATGTCTTACTTTCGACATTTAAATTATATCTCTATAATTAAAAACCACCCAGCTAATAGATGATATTTTTGATCCAGTCCACAAACATGGTGACTCGAACATACACTCCTGGTCGTTCAGGAAGTGCACATTTGTAGCCAAATGATGTTACACCAACCAAAAACCACTTGTCCCCGTCTTCAAATGTCAGTGGGCCACCTGAATCTCCCTGCAATAAGAAATTCAAAAGTTAAAAGGGAACTGGTCCTCTCTGAAGAAGAGCCTGCTTATGATGTTTTGTTTTGATGCTTTAATCATAGATGTTGTGTGCCTATATGACTTGGGCATCAAAAAGTGAGATCAATATGAGTATCTCCATGTGAAAAAAAAATTCTTGAAATAATCAATTTCCTTTCTTTCTTTCTTTTTTTAATTATGTGATCTTCAACTCTTTCCAGTCTTTCAGTACAGGACTGGTTTTGAAGTGATTTTCTTTTTGCTTGTTACATTTATGTTCAGCCCTTCATCTTTCAGAAAGTCTGGGTAAATGCGTAGAATTTTTTTGTTGTTGAATATATTCAGCCAAAGCAGTTACCCCAGAGTTTCTTCAGTTTCAAGTTTAGAGTATAAGGTGACAAGGTTTCCAAAAGAGAAGGTATCCTTTTCTCACATCTCCTTCTCAATAGTTTAGCAGATGTAGCCTTGCAATAGAGGTGGAATTTAATTCGTCCCACAGCCTGACTGGGGGATGAGTCAGACATAAGTATCTTGTTTTGATGATAAAGAAAACAATGACTATTTTTCATTGTCTATCGAATTAGTTGAACCAGTATTAATTGCTTCTTCTCATGGCCCCGTGAATAGATCTTTACTGGAGAGTTCTGCAAGGACTTGGCCATTAAAATACTTCTGCCCCTAACTCTAGGGCATCCCAGAATGTTCAAAGACTGTGACAGCAGCCTAAAGGGGGAAGTGCTCACAGGACTCACTTGTTCATCTTTGCTCATGGCTGAATGGTCATGATCACAGCACTGGTCACTTGTACTCTGTATCAGCCTGTGGTGCTGCACTGGATTTTTTCAAAATTTTTTTTTTCAGTATGAGGTTCAGAAAGCAAATAGGAAAGAGAAAGGCCACAGGAGGAAGGGGCATTGTAGTTGCACACATTCCTCCTTCTGGACTAAACTAGCCAAAGTCACTGCATCTGGTGAAGGCTTAGACTGGGAGAGCCAGACAAGAGCAATTATGTGAGCGTGCTTCTCATTGGGCTTGAGGAGAACCAGCCAGTCTCCATGCCATAGACTCCATATTGCTGGAAGAAGAATTATGTGACAGGCAGTTCTGAGTACATTCTCAAAGAGAAACATTGTGTTTATAAGCAGATCTGGAATGGATAAAAACTAAACTCCCCAGGAAGGAACACATGAGATCAATGCAGAAAGGCAGCCTCTCTGAGATGCTGTGGCATCCACTGACAAAAGGTCTCCAAAGTCTACAGATTCTGAGGAAAAGCAGCATTGTTTCCTCCCTTTCCCTTCATGAAGCATTTCTGAGACTTCAATCTATTTGACATTTACTTCTCTGTTCTCTGCTTTTCTCTAAGCATATCCCTGTCTCCTTCATAGGATTACTCAGCAGTAACTATTCAAAGCTAAGTGCAGAAAATTTCCAGTCTTGTTTAACTCCCTCCATGTTTACGCCAAGATGACATAAAAAAGATTTGTATTTTTTCAACTTGTTTCCTGACAAAGTATTAAATGGGCAAAATACTGTGAGTAGAAATTACATTCATGGACAGTGGTTGTCCTGGCTTTATTGACTGAAGGATCAGGGAGCATTTTATTCAGTAACTAGGTATGGTATATGCTGGCAGTGGAAGTGAGTTACTTGTATTTACCTGACAGGAATCTATTCCTCCCATGTCATATCCTGCACAGAGCATATTCTCAGAAATACTGTATTCTGGCATGCGTTGTTGGCATTTCTCGTTCGAAATGAGGGGGACCTCCGCTTCTTGCAGTACATCCGAAGTGGGACCTGATGGAAATACAAATTACGTTTACCTGCAGCAATAAATATGTACATCCTGCTCAGAACACTGGTGTTTTTGTTCCTTTTCCAGCATGCTGGGCACGCTCCCGAGCAGCAGGAATCCCTAGTTCACTGCTGCACCATTCAGGCTCATGCCCCTGTAACAGAGTCGCTGCTTAAAAGATGCTCGTTAACTGAATCCCGTCTTTCATTTGTGTAATGGGACTGAATTTGGTTATAATTAAATCAAGATTACTAAAAGCAATGAATATGAACTCACTGCGGGAAGATCTAAGGGATAACTAAGAGTTTGGGAGCTTGGAGTGTTTCCTCACTATTCAACTTTGATTGAATTTTCCAGGTTTTATAAGAACTTTTTTTTTTTTCTTTTACTAATTCCTATCCAAAATTTTAAATGAAATTTTATTCTGAAATGTAGAAGGCACTGCGTTCAAGCAACTGCAGAGTGAAATGGCATGTTTATTATTTCACAGAGACTCCAAATCTGGAGCATTTGACATACACACAGCACATACATTTCACACTGCAGTCAGTTTGCTTGACTTCTGGGGAAAATAATTTTCACATTGTCAGAAAGACTAATCTCCCACCTCTCCCCCCCAATATCTGGAAATAAGATATACTTATTTCATGTTGAGAAAATAGTCATCATAGCTTCTAAGGGGATGTAATAAAGTTACTTCATAGTTTAATGATCTTAGATATGTATGTTTTTTCTAACAAATACGTTAACACATTGTCACTTTGCTTTAGAGAAAGAATGATGGAGTGGCATAGTTCCCAAATTTTCTTACGGAGGAGTATCTCTCTCTAAACTATTTGACCTTAGCAACTCCTGTGGAGTCAGAAACAAGCTTTCCCTCACAGCTGCATGCCTGTCATAATTTTCCAAGCAGATGACCCACCTTCGTTGTCAATGTTACCCCAGCCAGCAATGGAGCAGTTAATTCCCGGTAAAAACTGTTGTTTTTTTTCTGGTAAGCAGATAGGTTGTATGTAATCTGTGAATGAGAAAAAAGCAATGAATTTCAACCTCTTCCCTGTGTTTAGGTTTTTATGAAGTCATACAGGAAAATGTGCATTAATTCAAACCCACTTTATGGGCAAGATACCCAGGAAGGACTGGGCTGTCTCCAGGATGTAAAAAACGTACAGCCACCCCACCACCCTCCCGCTCAGCACAGTTTTGCACAGCAGAGTTAACCTGCTTTATGGGAAAATAACAGCTCACCTGTATATTGCACTTTGTGCTGTAGGTGCATTAGAGCAATATCACTATCTTTTGTTTGCTTCATGTAATGAGGATTCATAATTATTCGATCGATGTTTCGAACTACCGTGGAAGGCTGAGTCAGATCTGATTGAGCGTAGAGGCCGAGGACTGCTTGCCATCGAGACGGTTTTAATTGCCTCCTAGAAGTTGCAAGGAGTACTCACAATTATGAATAATTAATGGCAATTTTTGAAAAATATGTGTGAGATAAAATGCTGATGTGTAACCTTGTGGTAATTCATAGCGTTTGCACATTTTGTCAAAATAAATAGATGTGCTTACAATTTCGTCGTGGTAACACTATCTTCAGCATCCACACTGCAGATATATGTCGTTGATTTTTTTATGGTAAGCTTATAATGCATTATTTATAATTAATTAATCAGAGAGTGGCACAGGGGAGGAAAATACATTAACTAAATTACTGTGGTTTCTTAAACACTATGAAGGATACTGCTGACTGCCCACCAGGCAATTAATATTGGTCCCAGTTAGAAAATTGTAATGGAATATCTAAAGAATAATACGTCTAAGATGTCATTGGAAATGCTGCAGCTCATAGACTCAGAAAATTGTTCTCTTTTTTTAAAATCTAAATCAAAAAAGATATGCTAAACCAAAATAATAATCTGCATTTTTTTTCCCCCGAGCTACACATGCTGTTTTGAGGCTGTATTTGTCAGAGAACTTAATTATTTGCTATTTTTTAATCAACCAGTTTATAGTTTCAAAAATATGTTTTCAGCCTGATTGTTGTACTGAATTGGTTTCTGCTGATCTTTTGTTTTGACATCAAGGGCTTATTTTGTTCTAAACTAGGAGTGTTTAAGTAAATGTTCAGAATTAAGGTGTGAAATGGCAAGATCCGAGTTAGGAAAATTCTAGCAAAGTGAAGATGATAAAATTAAGTGAAAATACAAGGGTGATTCAAGTGAAAAGGAAGTATTAAAGCAGTTGTGGGTTTATTGTGTGGAAACTAAGAGGATTTGATCCCTCTCATTTCAGTGTCTTTGTGTGGCATGCAACTCCTGCCATGCTATGAGGCAACATTGATTTCTGGCACAGTCTTCACTGCCTTACTGTTTAGCTATTTATAATGAAAACTCTACTGTAATTTTCAATATTAATCTTTTTGCTTTGTTTTGTTTTGTTTTGTGGTTTGTTTTTTTTTTTTTTTTGCCATTCCAGTTCCCAAGTGTCTTCTACACTTGTTTTTATTATAGATGTTATGAAAGCAAACTCTAGAAAATATTTAAATATGAATCACTTATCTGAATGGTGCAAATAACACCATCTAGAGGATATCCAATATTGCCTAATCAATGCACATAAATCAAGATTCATTTCAGTGATGCAGTGTAAATCTTGATCAACCTATAATAACATACAGTAGGAAGAGGCAACACTGGGTTTACCTATATGGGGTATGATGTCATCCTTTATACCACTGGCAGGGGTTCAACTAATTAATGGAGGCTCACATTAATTACAGATTAAGTACCAATGCTCAGTATTGATACCGTATAATTAAAGTGTAATTCATTACTGTTCAGAAAATGCTGATTAGTTCCATGATTCTCTGCATTAAAGTAAGGACTGAGGATTTACTAGAAAGTAAAGGAGCTTTTAGCTGAGCCCACAAGTGATTCAAAACACTGTCATTAAACAGTGAGCTAGTTGTTAATTTTTTATATCAGTGTCACAATTTGTTCATAATCTGATACCTCCTTAGTGAACTTGCACATGAAACAAGTGTTCCACTGTCTTTAAAATAAAAAAGATGTGGCATGGATGTCATATGGCCACTCCAGCTAGTTGGTGACTACCCACTGTTTGGGTAGTTGAGTTGGGGGGTGTCAGAACGCGTTAATTCCAAGTGCAATGAACTTTACCCATATACACAATGTGCCGCGGTCACCAGCCACTCATCACTGACAAGGGAAGCTCCACAAACAGGCAGCAAATTAAAATGGAGTGAAACTATCCAAGGCCAAGCCTCTCTTCTGGCATCACTTCCACCTACAATCCTTGTTGCGTTGTTCTGAGTTATCAGGTGTTTTCCACAAGCTAAAATAAAGAAAACCAAAAAAAAGAGTAAAGATTAAGGTGATATAGTACCTTTTATTAAACTAGGCAATATTCTTGGAAAAAATAGGCTTTGTGGAATCTGGACTAGTATTCAAAAGTAGCAGAAAAAAGTTTGGTGTTTTATAGCTTGTAATCAAGATTCAACTTTATAACTTGGATTTAGATGTGTTCTTTCCTCAGACCTTCTGGATTTTTTATATATGTTTTCGGTATAGATCCATCTCTAGTGTATACTTAACACTGAAAACAAGTGAAGACTGTAAATTTTCCTGTGTTTATATCATTATGAGTATAGCTTTTATAGTGCAATCCCTAACCTTTCCATTCAAGCTATAAACATTAGGCTTTATGGTCTGAACAATTTGATCTCCTTGTGAAATATTCCTGGAGTCTGTGTACTTACGTTGAATGTTACATTGCAGATGAACCACCAGGTTGTTCAAACAGTGTTCTCTAGAAGGAAAGTGCAATTAAATCACAAGTATCTGCACAACAGATAACTCTAAATGACTGCCAAATATATAAACATACACACATATATAAATGTATATAATCATATATATATGTACATTAATTTATCAGTTTATCAATATCCAACTGTTAAATAAAATAATTTATCCCACATGTTTAAATTATTTTTAGTTATAAATACACATTATGCAATATGTGTGATTAAATTTACATATTCCCCTCCAATGAACAGTTATTTGGTTTATGTTATGGAAATAAATGTAGACATCCTTGTGTTTTAGGGAAATGAGTCATCTGTCTGTGACAGACTCCCAGTAAAATTGTAATTGCCTATGGCATTTTTTTTCTACCTTTTGAGATGTTTTCAATACCTTACCACTAGAGATCAGTGTGACCAAAGAATTTAAGAGGATAGTTTGATACCACTGTATCATTTTGCTAAGATAATAATGCACTGTAAGATACATAGCTGCATCTGCAAGGTTAGAAATTATTTAGCAGAGATATAAAGCCAGAGTCTGCGGAGCACAAGAACACAGATCAAAACTACTCAAGCATTTCTGACACCCAGAGGTTTTAAGATTGTGTTCATAGCTTGTAATGAATCTGAAACACTTGGGACAGTGTGCT
>JAWWES010000001.1:12418835-12435948 GCA_035583135.1 Lophotriccus pileatus
AGCATTTCTGACACCCAGAGGTTTTAAGATTGTGTTCATAGCTTGTAATGAATCTGAAACACTTGGGACAGTGTGCTGGCAATTTCTATCTGATACACACAGAAATACATCAGAGAGAGAGAAAAAAAATGTCTGCCAATGGTTCGTTTACACTGTGCATTTCCACATCATTTCTAAATAGGAAAAGGGAAGGTTACTGTAAATGTGATATGGTATGATGTATGCCTCACTATGTTTGCTGTAAAATCTGATGTCTCTGGTGAGGGAAATAGTGCCTGACATGACATCTTCCCAATGGCATAGTGGTACAAGGAGGAAAGTGGGAACTGTAACCAACCAGCACCTGCTGGTTAAACCTTCACTACAGAGGCATAAGAACAAGACATCCCTTCACCTCTGAACAGTCTCCCATAGCCATCTTTTAAAGCTGTAATTTAAAAAGTGGAAACCATAGAGGCATCCTTTTCTAGTGAGGCAAACATCAAGGAAGACAACCAGAAATGCACAAACCCACAGGAAACCAAGACCATTTTCTGCATAAACTTCATAGCAACTAGATACTCTTGACCAAGCTCCCTCCATAGGCTTTAAAAGGGTAATCAGTGGGGCTGTATTTTAGCTCCTTTATTTATCTGATCCTATGCTTTCTTATAGGTAGATAAATAAACTAGCCAAACTAATGCCCAACATGTTAGATTTGTACCTATAATTTTACATTAAAGCAGGGAGTCATATGTACCAGGGTCTTTGTTCCCTCACCAGTAGCTACTAGTTGCTTTAGTAGAAACTACTTCAGGGACCTCTGCTTTTTCTTCTTGCTGAAGCTGTCTCCCAGCAAGAAAAGCACTTCCTTGCCTGCACTTCAGCCCAACAGTCCTCAGCTGCCTCTTGGTCAGCACAGGAGAGGCCAAAAGGCAGCAGAGGCACTGGGTGTGCTGAACACCCAACCCGTGTGCCTCCCTGAGTGTCAGCTACGAAACAGCACGCCAGGCAGAAATCTGGAGTAGTTAGGATATCTGTGAGTATGATCCTCACTTAGAACTGGCAAAAGCAATTATCCCTGTGGAATCTGCTCACATATATCTACCAGGCAGGATTCTGCGCTGTTACAAAACTATCCTGCCAAAAATCACATTACCTAAGGGCATCAGAGAACGCTTTTGCTGTCTCTGTCACTGCAGCTTTCAAGTCCTACTATATGCGCCCTCCTTTGTTTCAGTGGTAGATGCACTTGAGTAAAGACCAAAGGCAATGTGAGAAACACATTTTATAATTGGATTACCAGTTAATTCATTCAGTTGTTTGAATTAGCAAATCTGTGTGATCTTTCTATCATTCATTATATGTACAAAAATAGTGTGTCAATCTGTAATAGTGTCATCCTGTAAAATGATTCCTATCAGCTGTCCATGTGAAACATGGGAGGAGACACCTATCTCTGCAACAGAAATACAACTAAGATAAATGAATTTATCCCATTTCCTCCTGCATTAATCACTTTTTAGTGTTTAATTGATATTAAGAGAAGAAATCTTTAAATCATTACTGCTCTTCAAGATGTCTTGTGGCAATTCTGCTTCAGACATCCATTCAAGAAAAAAAGAAAAATAGCTTGCAATAATATTCCATTAGTCTAAGATACTTTCACCACCAGTGAGATAATAAATAAATATTTTGGAGTATAATTAAGACATAAAATATATATTTTAATTTTTTTTCCCCCTGAAATTTAACTAGAGCATAAAAAATTAATAATTCTCTCCTGCTTTATTACTGTGTGGTATGTTTATAACGAAAAACTGAAAGAACATGGACTCTTGCAGTCCTCAACACAATTTCAGCATTTTAGCAACTAGACAGTAATTTTCTGCCTCAATGCTTTTGGTAAGATTCCAGAAAAATGTGTACAGTAAACCTTCTTATAAAGCAAAAGGACAGCAATTGAAGTCATTATATATATATATATATATATATATATATATATATTTAAAATTGATGATGGATTATAACTATGGATGAATGTCACTCCATCTAAATTCTACTATATTATATATTCACAATTTAGAGATTTCTAGATAAGAAATGTTTTGCTAAAATAACAGTATTTATTGTTTCCGTAGTAAATGGATAAAGAGTTCACTTAAGGTTTTACTGAATGCTAACTAAAAATGTAGCAAGCATATTTTTCCCTTCTAATTTACAACAGATGGAGAGGGATGGAAGGGGAAGAGTAGTCCAAAGTTACCCAGAACTCATCAGTAGACAGAGAATAAAACCTAGATATGATTATAGTCCAGACCATGTACAGAATCTTGTTACCTCTCAGATAAATTTGAGCTAGAAATAAATGTATAAATGATCACCATCATTCAAGTTATCATTTGTATGAGGAAGAAAACTCACTTTACTCACCTTTTGGTAAATATTAGGCTGTGGTTCACTCCTTTGGTGATGTTGACAAATGGGCCATTTCCAGTGAATAATACAGTTGATGACCTATTTGCATTCCTGGAAGGAAAAGATGCATATATTTTTAGATATTTACCCTGTTCCACTAGTAGAGTAATATTTGGGAAATGATTATGCTGGTAGAATAAACAACATCTGTTTGGTTTTGGGTTTGCTTTTTTTTTTCCTGAAATAAGGACTATTTAGCAGGAGAGTCTTG
This sequence comes from Lophotriccus pileatus, assembly GCA_035583135.1. Classification (NCBI taxonomy): domain Eukaryota; kingdom Metazoa; phylum Chordata; class Aves; order Passeriformes; family Tyrannidae; genus Lophotriccus; species Lophotriccus pileatus. The sequence goes on from JAWWES010000001.1 coordinate 12,421,504, forward strand.
AGGCTTGAAACTCATGTGGATTAAAATGTGACTAACTTCCACTGTACATCTTACTCCAAGATTTCGAATGCTACAGGAATATTGAAAGAGACAGAAATTAATTGTTTTGATACCAGTAATTATAATTTTTTTGCTTTTCTGTGCCACAATGAGGGGTTTGCAATACTAATTCTTAAATATATGGAGCTAAAATTTAGTATGCAAAACAGAGCAGTAATAGCTGAACCTTGGGTATCACAGTCTTGCTTTTTGGGGGAGTGTAATTACACTGATACAATACTGTCTAGAAAAGAACTGAAACTGTATTTTATATCATGAAGAATGTAATGGAATAAATGCTAATTTCTGTAAAAGTTTTCACCTTGTAGATCTGTTCATATCAAAATAACTGTGGAATACGTCAAGGGTGTTGTTTGCTACTGATCATGATAGTTCCTCTGAAGTGGGGTGTATTCATAGAATCACAGAATAATTTGGGTTGGAAGGGACCTTTAAAGATCATTTAATCAGTTTAAAGGTCACCAATTAGTCTGTTCCTCAGCCTACTTGCTTTTTTTTTGCAGTAATGGCTTTTTGAACACTAAGAATTCTGTGTATTATTGGTAAGAGAAATTGTTTTGATGTGTCTAAATCACATCCAGATTTACTTTATAGCCCATTCTGCATCATATACCTTGTGATATTGCATATGACAGCTTGGAACATATACCCATGAGTCATATTTGCTTTCCCTTGAGGAAATATGAGGAAAAAAGACAACTGATTGTATAATTTTTTGAGGGATGACAGCCTAGTCCCCTCTGACCCTTTAGCCATAACTTATCTCAGGAGTAAAAGGAGAACCACATGTGCAGGTTTAACAAAAAAAGAGCAAAATGTGTATAAAAGAAGTATCATCTCCCCTCTTCAAGTGCTGGGAAGGATGAAGACAAGAATCTGCCTGCAAATCTGCTGCGTATGGAGATTAAGATTATGTACAGGGGAAGGAAGGTATTCAACAGCCCTCCTGTGCCACTAGGAGAGCTGTATGACCCACCTGCTGGAAAAGCCACTACTGCCAAATTGCTCAGCCTGGAAGTGACAAAATCCACTTAATTTTGTCTCTCTCTATATATAAATATATGAAGAGTGTCCGTACACTCTATCCTAGTGTACAGAATTTTTCTAGTGTAAACATTAGCACACTAATATGTACTTCAGAGATTACCCCAGAACAGTGACTTGATCTTTTAGACAGATTGGGAGAGTTGTAAAGTGCCAAACCAGATAGGCCTAAAAAAAGCTTTGTTTACATATGGACTCATATGAAGAGCTGCTATTTTCTAACTGCTTGCATTCACACAATATTTAATATAAAAAAATTGAAAGCTATAAATAAAACTATCCTCTCTATAGTTTCTGTATCTGAAATGAAGGTTCTTAAGCAATGGGTTTAAGTTAAGATTCCTGATGTCTGATCCTAAATGAAGCTGTGGGCCTACAAATCCCCCAAAATCATTGACATTCCTCCTATACCTTTAAGGTCAAAGCACACATTATTAGTTGTTGACAACTGCCATGAAATTAAGTCTATCAACAAACTATCAGAACTGTCCTAATTCTGGCCATCAGTGCTGCAAACACAGTCTAATCACACTTGAGAACTACATTCTCTCTTACACCAAGCACATGACTCTTTGGTGGAAGACATTTGGAAACGGTGAGGGTGAAAACCTCATCGTTCTGGAAACCTGAGACAAGACATTGGATTCCACTGAAATAAATTTCTTCTCAAGAATTTTGTGAGAATTTTACAGTTCAGTAAAGGCCCAGCTGGCTCTGGTCCCAGAGAAACAAGCATGTTTCACACCAGACCAGTGGAAGGGTGAAAAGTTCAATGGATGATTTTCTTCATTCCAGGAAAAAAGATGCTGATAATACTCAGAATTTAATTGTGCTGTCAGATGCACACAGCTACAAGCACAAGCTGAACTAAGGATCATTTTCAGATGTCCCAAAAGCATCAATTTGTTCACCTTCTGCTCCAGACCCATTAAGAATATTTGTAAATGATTTGCCTAAGCTGTATTTTGTAGATGAACATATAGACATGCCTCCAGGTTTGCTTCACAAATCCAACGGTCACATATTTGAAAAATGGAGGCAAAAGGATTCACACGTGTGGTTTATTGGAATCTGTGTGGAACATGGCACTTTCTAGCCCAGCTATATAAATAATCAGAATATGCTACAGGACTCCGATCATTTCAGTCCTTTTAATAAATTAAACAGCAAATGAGATTAGCAAATGTATAATCAATTAACAGTAAAGGCAAATTGCCCTAGATGAACCTTAGCCTTCTTTCTCTAATAAAGCATGATCCTAGGTTGTAATTCAGTACAGCAGCATGAGCTATAGCCTACTCAGGACCTGTTATTACAAACATCCATTCAGCAACAAATATGGTTACACTTATTAACAAATATGCTGCCACAGGGGGATTCAGGGAAGGCAGAAATAGTGTGGTTTATATATATATGTGTATGTGTGTTATATACATAAATATCTATATATATGCCCATATATATATACATATACATACACACACACAACACACACATATTTATATATACCTGAGCATTTTATCCTATTCTGTAGCATCAGTAACAGCAGTAGCCCCCAGGTTACCAAAAAATGTGATACAATTTATGTTTAAAGATACTTTTTCTTGACAATTTGAATATTTAATGAACAGAAACGGAATTAAAAAGAAATAACTAGGAAACTTAGAAGGAAATTTTTTAGCACGTGCTTCTGACTAGTTTATAGAGAACCTGAAACATACTGCCACAGAATGTTACGGGGGCAAAAACATAAATAATTTTTAAAAGGTAATAGCACCATGGAAGACAAAGTTCATTGAAGCCTATCAAATATAAAAATGTAATTTAAATCAATAGACCACAAAATTACGCCTTTCCAGAAGTTGCAGAGGGAAAAGAAGCAAGGGAGGGAGAGAAAGAATCATAGAAAGAAGGCCGCCCTAAAGAAGGTGGTATTTGCCTAGAAGAATGTTTAAGCATAGTTTGTTTGTTCTTATATGCATGCTTAAAAGAGATAACTACATACATAAATTGCAGTCAGGATTTGTGTGTGTAGCTATCTGATATTTACGTAAATGCAGTACCTACTCAAAGGGAAAAAAGTAAAGAATCCAACAAACATTCATGCAGTGATTAAAAGTATTTTTGAGATAACACTTGGAAATTTTTCTAAGTCCTTCTAGCTCTGTGATTGCAACAATTAATTTATCAGAAGGGCATTTGCAGACATCTTTCTGTGGTCAGAGACTAAAATAATAAATTGTGAGCTTAGAATTTAATTTAGTCATTACTTGGATGAGTGACATTCCCCAAAAACTTCAGCACTGCACGGAAGCTAGTTATTATTCAGTGGATGGCAGTGAAGTTTCTTGCAAGAAGTTTAGGCCATGAATTTTACCATAGATTGAAAAATGCAACACCCCTGTGCTCAACCCTCCCCACCTTTTTCCTGAAAATTCTTCTGAACAGTGACTGAAGCCAAATCTATTTTTCAGTCATGTAGTTCCCTCCTCCCTCCCTGCTCTAAATATACCTCAAGAGAAATGCAGTTTCCTCTCCCAACAGCTCAGATCTAATGATAGGTATGAAATGCGTAGGGAGCCCAGTAGCAAAATATCCAAGGGGTTATCTTGAATTTACTTGAAATAAGCAGCAGTAGGATAAAACCAAGGCTGCTGTTTGCTCCAGCTTTACACTGCAGTCATTCTTGTAAAAGTGAAGACACAAATGATGGCATAAAGTGATGAAAGACTAATGCCTCCACATCACTCTCCTAATGTTCTCCAACATGCGTCCTCGTGCCCAATCTGCCACATTCAGTCACCAATCCCGTGGGGAATGTGATCCAAACACAGTCTGCGACACAAGTATGTTGGCACGCCAAGCACCTTCACTCGACAGAGAAAGATGCATTTGCCATTTTTTTGGAGAGCAAAGACACAGTAAAATGAGGGGGAAGACGCCAGTACACACTCAACAAATCTGCGAACAAGTGACGGTGAATATTTGTCACTCACCCGAACCCCAACAGCTGGCAAACACCGTCTGAAACCTCTTCATTCCAAGCATCTGCACATGCCAGGTGCCACGTCTTCCCAATCCTGGCCTGTACCAGTCCCTCGGTGATTAGGGAACCATTAAGGAATCTCACTAGAAAAACGTGGACAGAACATTTTAGATAGGTGGTAAACCATGTTCTTCCCCACCCCAGGCAGACAGAAATGTAGTATAAACAGATTTATTATTGCCAACAAAGAACACAAAAAAAGTTAAAATGCATTGCAGAGGTAATAAAACCAGCATCTCCAAGATGTTGTGTTCCCACAGGAAGGAAATGTTATTGTTATCTCCTTCTATATTTCTGCCACAGAAGAGTTTCATACCCTGTGTTTTGCAAATGTCTCAGAAATAGACAATAAACAGTCCATTTTCTATCAACTTTAACCAGTGGGGTTTTTTCCTTAATCAGCACTATATAATTTCCAAATAGCGTATGAATACATGACGCTCAAACACTGGTTGGAAATAAGATTAAAATGAGAGTTGACAGAAGAAAATGGACTTCCAGTTCCAATTGCAATGAGTTTTCACTGTTTCCATTGCAGTTTTAATTAAAATACTCACACAAACACTAAAAGCTCACTGAAAGCCAGTCTTTCTATCAAAAATGTTCCCAAAACAAAATATTCAGAATTTTTTGGTGAAAAACCGCTCTCATGCTATGGGCATAGTGCTAAGGCAGTAGGACAATAAGACCAAGGGACATGTATACACACATATAAAATAAGAAATTTAATATATAACATTAAATGTATATGTAACATAAGGAGGTCAACAGAATCTCCTGTATGCCTTAGGAGCTACAGCTGCATTTCAGGAAGATGGCAGTTACTGCCATCATGAATAGGGAAATGCAATGTGTTGAAATTTACTGGTTACTAAAATTTTTTTTAAAAATCTTAGTTGTGCAGAAAACCTTTTTGCACCAAAATCCTTTCACAAAGAGCACCAACTCTAGTAAATGAAAAAAAAAAAAAAAGATTTTTAGCAATGCCTCTTTGACACCCAGAGCACATGAATGAGAGAAGTGATATACAATTATTAATTAACGATAAATTTCAATGATGAGAAATTTCTGAGCAGTCTTGAAAAATTTCATAATTGCATGTACTGCAAAAGATTTCTCCAAATTACTTTTGACACTTCTCTTCTACTTGAACTATAATTTCTTTTTCCTCCCTCCTCATCTGATCCATGTTCTTCTCCAAGTTGCTGGTGAGGAATAAGAAAATCACTGAGCATTCAACAACTGATTAATTCAAATATCATATATTTTAGAATTCTGCCTTTTCTTTGCAGTCCCTGTGAAGTTTCAGAAGTTGGGGTTTCTGAAAAGACAGTTTGTCTAGTTCAAATTGCCACTTCTGATAATAAATTGAAATTGGTTTCAGGAAAATGAGCAGGGCTTTTGGACACTGAAACAGCTCCATGTAAGGATTTCTAATTGAATTTTCATTTTGTGTTAAAATGTAGATTGATTCAGCCAAAGTTTGGATTAAATGGGTTTTTGGAAACAATTCTCTCAGTCTTTTCATGTGAGCCAATTTGTTATGAAGTAATAGACAATTGGTGGCAAAATAAATCTTTTGGAAAACGTACATCATGTTACTGCAGATGATAGTTGCTTTGTTCAGACCTTTTTTAGTGGTGACTGGAAAAACCCAGTCAAGTGCTCTTTGAGAAGAAACTGAAGTGAATTTTATTCCATACATGTTAAAAGAAGAACATGTTAAAAGAAGAATATGTTTGCAACAAAATAGTTAATTGCACCAATGCAAGGAGGAAATCCACATCTTCAGACATATATATACATACACATGTATTTGTATATGCCACATATATGAAAATATATATGTGTATATATATATACACATGTAAAAGGTGTTGAAATCAATGAAGACTGTCAGCACACACCCTAGGATATATCTGATCTTTAAAACAGAGGAAGATGATGCTGTCTCAAGTTTAAAGACCACTTTTAAAACTTCCATTAGTGCTCCATAGTAGATTGTCAGTGTAGCAGTTCATCAGAAACAGCAGTTTAACTTCTGTGCTAGGCCCAACAAGATTTTAATGTTAACTTTACATTTCAGTTATTGTTTAGAGAATGCTGTTTCCCTACTTTGTGAAATGAATTAGTATACCATACACCTACATTTTGGAAAGAGCCAATTCACCAGAGGACTAAGGAATAGCAGCTGCTGGTCTCCTTTTTGTAGGAAAAAACACATTCACTGAGAATTATGGATGCTGCATTTGGAGCTGGGCCATCCCTTCACCCTTCTGCAGTGCATCCACAAGGTAGAGTCCAGGTGGGCTGGAGGGTGCCATGTGTTATGATTGGGCTTCACAGCCACAAAACTATTTGGGAATTTCCACCAAGAAGACTCTTATTCTCTACCCTGAACCACAGAATTTATACCACTGTGAAACTCAAATTAATTACAGCAAAAACAAGTAGAATTTGGGAATACAAAATGGATATAAAAGAAATGGATATGTCGTATTTTCATCTAATTTTGAGGCTATTGTAAGCAGCTATAATTTTCATCACAGAAGAACTTCCTACCTTTTCCAGAGATCTTCACCATATTAGATATGTTATCTCAGAAAAGTGACTTTGGTTTTCTTGCCCTGACAAACTCAATGAGACACTGCTGTGTAAACTGGCATGGCCTGCATGCATCTGCAGTATTCTACATTTGCTGAGGTTTGCTGTCTGTTTTCCTGGGCAATTCCTGCCAAATATGCATGGCTTATACTGGACACTAGGAAAAATTTCTTCACCAAAAGGGTTGTCAAGCACTGGAACAGGCTGCCCAGGGAAGTGGTGGAGTCACCATCCCTGGAGGTGTTTAAAGGTTGTGCAGATATGGCACTGAGGGACATGGTTTAGTGGTGGCCTTGGCAGTGCTGCGTTAGTGGTTGGACTTGAGGATCTCAAGGGCCTTTTCCAATCTAAACAATTCCATGATTCTTTGCATGAAGGAAACCTTACTGCACTTTGCTTCGTCTGAGCCATCTTCACAGTCAGGTACGTTGTCACAAAGGTTACTCAGTGGTATACATTTCCCATTACCACACTGATGCTCATCAACTGTGCAAGCTCCTGAAAGAAAGAGAGGAAAATTAATCCTTAATTATGAGGAAGGTTGATGTTCGCTGGAGATCTTAATGGTTCACCTGAAAGAAAAATTGAGGGCGTAGTATGCAGAACCTTTGACTTCCTTTTCTTTCCATTTCCATCTGCCTCTCTTAATAAACAAAGATAATTTTTAGAAAAATAGAAGCTAATTAAGAAAAAAATCTATGGTGTCATACCTTGTAGTTTCTGCTATAGTTAGCATTGCTCAGTTATTAATGTTACATGGAACAGTCCTTGGAGCGAAAAGTCAAATCCCATCAAAAGTGCCTAATGAATTTAAGTTTCAAACGTTCAGCACTTTGACAAAAGTTTAGAGTCTTTAAAGTATGTCAAGCCAATCATATAAGCAAAGAGGCACCGAAAGACAAGAATCTCCCTTTGAAACCTGTTTGTGAGGAAATGGAAGGGACAAAAGTAGCGGAAATGAATGAGGAAAACATGCACAAAAGTAACATCAAGCTACTTCAGATATACAATAAAAGCAGATAAGACAGAAAGTAAATATAAAGTTATAATCCTTTCTATGGCCAAAGCGTATTTTTAATAGTTCCATTAAAATAGTGCATATTTACAGGAAATATGCAGTCAAATTCTATTGAAAAATTGTTTATTTTCTTTGTTTTACCTTCTTGGACTTAATGACTGAAATATTCAATTATCTAGAAGCCTTATTTAATGCAAGATAATTTCTTTATTTCTGAATGTTTTAATATTTTTGTAAAATGATTCATTCATGAATCAGCATGGCCTGTACCAAAATGGAAGCAAAAGAATATGTTTTATAAAAGGCCTGAGACATATTTTCACACATTCAATGTTCCTAACTAATGATAGATATTTCTTAGAACTTAGTTCTCACTTATACAGGTTTTTTTATTATATTGCAGACTGTGAAAAATATTTCTGTTCAAATTATGCTTCCTTTTCAAACCCCCAATATTTCACAGAAAAATAAAATACAAAGAAAAATCTATTTTTTTCTGAAATTAATTTATTTGCTGACTATCCTTTTATCCTTAGGCCTGCATGCTAATGATATTAGTCTCCATCCTTTGGCTGTTAAGATCATGAATAAGCATAATTCTTTTCCAAATGGAACCTTTTTTAATACATTTTACAAGTAGTTACAATGGCCATTCAGACAACTCTGCCTTGCTAAGCTTAATTTTTATTTTACAAAAACAACATGGGCAAAGCTGGCTCAGCAAAGATGCTGAACCAGCTAAAAAAAAAAAAAAAGTGTTGTTGGACTGAACAAATGTGATAGAGAAGGCAGAACAAGAAGCAGCAAAATGGTCCTAAGTACATATAAACCAGCCTCTCAGTTTTTCACAAGGGGATGAAACTGAGTTAATCTTACAAATGTAAATCAAGGGCGAAGATTTTTTAAAATATGAAGAAAATTATACAATTATTATTATAATATAAAAAATCTGCAGCTATTTAAACATGCTGGGAGACATTTGCCTTTTCTGATAGTTAAAGCAAGACCGAGAGCGTAGATTCTTGTTGACTTTCTGTTCATGTAAACAAACGGTACTTCACACATCTCTCAATCCCTACTGCTTTTCATTTCTCTGTTTTTCTGCTGTCAGACTTCCACAGAAGTAATACAAAGCCTCTAATTAATCCTGTCAAGATTTGGCCTAGAGTTAGTGTAATTATTTGTCCTGGTAAGCACGTTGCTGTTCGATGTAATTTGCATTTGGCTCCATTTTCCGTAATTTTGGAGAGTTGATTGCTGAATTATGAGCGACAAATCTAATTGCAGTCCCCAACAAAATCAAGTGTCTTTCAGAAGAGGACTTTTTGGGACCAGAGATGCTGCTGTCCAAATATTTAATAAACCAGCTCTTCCCAGATTATTCACATGCCAGGGACAAATTTCTTTAAAGACACCAGAAGGACCGTATTGCAAATATTGGTCAGAGTTAACACATAAAATTTTCTCTTCTAGTGGATATGACCAATAATAAATATTTTACAAATGCGTTTATACACACATCAATGACACCCTCAAATGAGTCACAAAGTATGGTTTTTTTCTGGGGCCTGTATAGGGAATAGTTAGTATTTGTCCTTTACACTTGAATACATTTGGTCAAACACTAGCTCAATGAATTGCAGATGATACAGACAATTACACTAAAGAAACAAATCTACCACTTTTCATGCTAGGAAACAAAAAGTCCAGATGAGTACTCACTAGGCTTTCTCTCTTTAACTTTTGCCTGTTTCCATTGAGCAGGGGCTGACACCTTCCACTCTCCACTTTTTCTCAAAGGCATTTGACCAGTTGTATAACCTCTTAAATACAAAGGTTCAGCTGCTTACTTAGATCGTAGCCAGTAGTAAAGTTTGCAAGAAATCCCTTCCTTGCTCCAGACTTGTCCGTGCGGAGGATTACTGTCATCTGGTTTCTTGTAGAGAAGACATCTGGCAACGGGCCTCGTTCTGTGTAGACAGCTATTCACCAGGAGAACATGGGCACATTTCAGGTAGTCTCGTGTATTTCAGAATATTTTGCGTTCAAAAGCAAACACTGCCCCCTCATGAATGTAGTTAGTCCCCCAAACCTAACTGCTGTCAGACAGCAGCGGTCAAAGCCCAACCCCAAACTTAACTTATGAGTATAGAAAAATAAGGTTAAACTAAGAGATTATGCTTCTGCCTGTCCACATATAAACAGTGTGATTTGTTAAGAAGTTAATTTCATACAGATTGCGGGAAAGCTGAATGTGTGCAAACATTTTGGAAATGTGATGTCCCATACAGTGTGCTTTCTCAAATTTTCCTCCTAATTTCTGAGACCCCCCAAAATGTGAATAAATGTAGAATGAAATGAGAGAGATTTAATTTCCTTTATATTTATATCCGTCATATATTTGCTCCAGGTGTCTGATTAAATTCATTTTTGTACCCAGTACTGCTACTTGCCCAAAAGTAAGGAATCTGGTCCTCTGCCATCTCTGATTTCAACCACATCATCAACACTGTCCAGATCAAAAACCTCGAAGTGAAGTTGAATGTTTTTTCCACTTTCAGCATTTAAGTACCACACACCTAGAAAACAGTAACACAAATCACTCTTTCAGTAGTTACCTTTACAGTGTCATTTTCATGTTGAAAGGCTTTGGGGAAAAAAATTCTCTGCTAAACTATTAAGAATCACCCTAGAGACTTACAAGTCTAAATCTTATTTTTAGAAGTAACTTACATTGTAAGGATCCAAAATTCAATAGACTCTCATTTTTAAAACACTTTTATAAACTGATTTTAGGCTCTTATGACATACACACATGTATTTTTAATCATTCATGTCAACTGTGAGTTTCCCTAAAGTATTAAAGCTCACTCTTTTCTGACTGTGACAATGTGACAATTAGTTTTGTCACTTTAATCTTATTTGATAGTAAGATAATTTTTATAATCAGTCACAGAAGCCTGTCTTTGAAGTTAGATAGCTTTTCACTTATGTTTAGCTTAGACTTTCTCATATTTAATCTAAGTGTGAATACTATGGAATTCTTGTAAAGAAAGTAGAAATTAAAAAAACCAACCATTTTAAAATACTTTCATAGAATGAAAAGTATTTTCTCACTGGTAAGAATTTCATTTAGGAACTTGTGAAATGAATACTGGAAATGCAAGCCATTTCCCAGCAAACAGAAACACAAAATGACAACTCTTATGATTACCTTCCCAACACAATTCCCCAGCTAAAGGCGAAGCAATAAATAATTAAAATTTCATTAAGAAGGAATGACAAAGTTCTCTTCCTTGCTTTATCCATCAACAGTACATAGGGGACCACCTTGAAGTTTTCACTTGTGTCAGCTGTAGCTTAATCTGAACCAACGTTAACATCAGTAGGACAACAATGCCTTTTCACTAATATGTTAAAAAACAATCAGTAAAGACAGGATTCCTTGCAAAATGCAAGTATACATTATTTTCCTCTAAAAGACTTTAGCTATTTAACAGAAGAACTGATATTAACCTGGTGAATTCATGGAGGTGTAATGGTAAAGTGAGGACTTTCTGCACCTATTGTGTTGTTGCATTGCCAGAAACACAGTTGACATGATGGGATTGGCCTGTCTGGGGTTATGCCCATCTATATCACTTTTTAATCAACTGGCACAGTTTCCTAAGCTTCTGCTAAGTGACATGTAGAATTTAGTTAAATGATCCCACTGAATATAGCTTATATCTTTTTTGTTTGACAGTATCTGACTTGGAAAAGCAGATTTTGTATCTCTATTTTCATATGGCTAAACTTCTCCTCAAGATTTGGAAAAGAATAACTTACAAGTAGCTCGATTAGGGTAATTGTTTGGGAAATTTTCAGAGCTGAATGTACTGTCTGGCTCCCAGAGTTCAACTGGCCCTCCACAGTCAGCTGAAAAAGAAATCAAAAGCATAGTTAACCTATTGTGTTACTTTTTTCAGTCTCCTGTAACAACAATGATTTTTAAAGGTTTTTTTATGCAGAGGATATTCAAGCAGAAATATTCAAGTATAAAGCTCATTTTGTCATCTAGCTAATAAATTTATGGCAAAAAACCCCTAAACCCCAAAAATCCTTATGCTGTTATTTTGTTTTCATCAAGACCCTAAAAACTTTTACAGTTAAACCTTGTAAGTGGTAAAAACAGCTATTTTTTCCTTGAAACAACTACTCTAATAAGGAAGATCTTTATTATATACATGAATATGCACTTATATGTAAAAATATAATTTATTTAATAGCAAATATTGTAGACATGTTAATATACACACATACATGCACTCACACACATGGACATACCTAACTGTACTTTATATGCTCAATATTCTATTTAAATATATAGTTTAGATGGTGGTTTCCATCCAGAATGTCAGCTGCATGTTCCAAAACTTTATTTTCAGAAATATTATTTGTTTTCATTTCAGCCATCAGAATGGCTGAATGAACCATTAGAATGAACTTTAGTGTTTTCCCATTTGTGTTGTTTGCAATTAATTTATTAAAAATTGAACAGTGCTCCTCCACTTGCTTCAGAAAACAGTAGTTAAGGCAGAGCAGCCCTAACTTTTTAATTTTGTTTTGCTGTTGTTTTATTCTCTGAATTAATGTTGACTTTTTTTTAAACTTTCAGATTTTGGCTAAACTCTTAACTCTCTCCTCCCCACCCCTTATGGCTCAAATTTTGCATTTCTTGATGTCTGTCAGTGTCTCATACTCTGACCCACTAGTTTGGGGACTGCATAATCTACAAGTCCTATTAAGTCTGACGACTGAATCCCACTGGGAGAAGGCTCTACTAAATATCAGTATGATTTGAACTTCCTCACAGCTGCCTGATAGGACTTTCTACTTCACTAAATCACTCCTGGCAAGAAAAGCCAAACTCTCTGAAAGGAAAAGCAACTGTTAACAATCCCACACCAGCTAAGAAGTATATTATGTTTCGGCCTTATGGCTCACAAATGAGGATTATTTTCTATAAATAATGTGACCAACAGAGACAGGTTACATTGGCTTTTTTATGGAACGTTACTGCACGTGCAAACAGACACACCTTGTAAAGCTGCTTGAAAAATGTATGATTCTTAGCCAGCATCATCTGATAATTTGAGCAGAGCAAAAAATAACTTTCCTAATAGCAGAACAGGGGCAACTTATGATGCAATCTGATCTGGTGTTGACTAGATGTAAGGTACATTAGTAATGATCTTTCTCTTGCATGGAAAAATGAGAGAAGTAATTGAATTTACTGATGTCTGGAAAAAATGTTTTAAAAATCTCCAGTGATCTTTAAATAGAAATTCATATGGAGTTATTCATACAGCTGTTATTTGTTAAGGAACAAAATAGTAATAAGTACCAACAATCTTGGTCCTTTCATTGAACATAACAGACAATTTTCTCAAAACTATAGAAAATTATATATGACCTATTCAGAAATTCCTCTGTGTTTTGGCCAAAACTTCAATTTATACTGACACACACATCTGAAGCGTGGAATCCACACTGTAATTTCCACACTGTTGTTGGTGTTAAAAGACAGGTTATAAATGAACATGAAGATGAAAGCAATCTTTGTTTTAGATGAAAGTGTAAGCTGACAGTCTTGTGCAAAAGACAAAAGCAAATCCAGCTTCCCTATTCCACCAACAAAACCATTTTTTTTCATGTTTCAATGAGCTTTTGTGGCACTGTCAGTGGTGCTAGTGACTCTTGTTGAAGCCCTAATTCTAGTAAAGAAATTGACTCGGCTCAAATTCTTTTATCTCTTGTTTACAGACATGACATTTGTAGTGAAACCATTAGTGTTAGTAAGCTTGCACCACACCTATCAAAGTAATTTCATAATTCTTTGAAGATGATAATATTCATGTTTTTTCATCAGATTAGAGATAGCATGTACATAGCATGTCTCAACAGTTATGAGAACAAGATAGTTTTTCCCCAGCAACAGCTTTTGTATCATATTGAAGGGCCATATCGTGGATCCTCCCTAATCTCTTTCATAAGGAAGTATGTGCCATATGACAACATCCTTTTTTCAAATATTAAAATTTTATTACCATATTTTGGGCAGAGATCTATAGTTTGAACAACACTTCTTTAGTGTTTTGACAGCAGCACTCAGCTCCTATTTGCCACAGAGTTGTTCTACCACAAATCATTAGATTGATGCTAACTTGTGAGGTGTGTTTACCTGAAAGATGGCTGTAGGTGGCAGACATCAGCATCTCACCACAGAACTACTTCAATAAAAACTGCAATTAAAATCCCAAAACTCATTTTGGTAAACTATGACTGAAATTACTACTGCTATTAAAATTTAATTTTGTTGACAGAGACATCTTGTTGAACTTTACCTCCATGTGTTTTACGATGGAGCTCTAAAGCTGCATTTTGCTCTTATATTTAGAACATTTTGTTTTCTTACCTGTCATGATGCAGTAGATTTGGAGGTGACAGATTTGATAGAATAACAATATTAGTACAGAGTGTTTTGGCTTGAATACAATGTAAACAGTCCTTTTTTATTATTTTAACTTTAGACCATTTTCATTTACTGTCGGGGTTTTGGAAGTTTGTAAACTCGTCTATCATTGGTTCCTGTATTGCCATGGTTATTATATTGTCTCATTGCATTGGCCAG
>JAWWES010000001.1:12444962-12463823 GCA_035583135.1 Lophotriccus pileatus
TCTGTTCAAAAGGAAGACAAAATTTGAGTGCCACATTAAATTTCTCAGCCTTTACTGTCAGTGTTGCCAGATTTTTTTAAAGCAGATAAGTGGAAGATAAATCCAGATGGTTGGTTTTGCCATTGACCAATCCATGATTACACAGATCTGCAGAACCTCTACTATATTATTTACAAGTACCAATGACTCTTTCCAAAATGAAGCTTTTATTAGCTACATACCTTCTATAGATATCTACCTAATACAACACTTCATCCAGCTATAGCAGCACTTCAAGAAAAATTAACAGCTTAGAAGGAAACTGTGCACTTGAGTCATGTTTATTTACTGTGCTCAAATTTTGCAACAGCACGAAATGAGGAACAAGTCGGACTTATATCTGGAAGGACAAAATCTCATGCTTTTCCTGGGACACATCTAGATTTTAAACTCATGCGTAGCCAGTAATTATTGATGAATAGTACTGCAGAAGATGAGAAGGAACAAATGTTCTTAACAAAGTCAAAGCCTAGGCCTTTCAAAGGAACCTTTGCAATGAGAAGTCCAAAACTTTTCCAATTTTAAAGGCGATTCCTTAGTCTCCTTTGAAACTCTTCTACCAAATTAATACTTCTTAGAATCAAAGAACAGCCATTATTACAAAGCCATAATAAGAATTACTGCCTTTCAGTTTTTTTCTCCCTGGCCTATGAAGTGGATCTAGACAGTCAAAGTCAAATAGATCTCTCCCAACTGTGGGTATGCATCCTTGATAAAAAAATTCCACTTCTTGTGTGCCCAGGGCTGAAAAGGCATTTGATGCTATTATATCCTGCAATTTTAAAACATATTACTCAGTTACTTAGGAGCACAGGTACTCTTAACTCCCAGAAGAAATCTGTACCCTTAAATGACAAGGGAATTCTTGAAAATTCCATCTGTAAGTAACACTTATATCATATAAACCATTACCTGATGACTAGTATTTAATGTAATGCTTTGATAAAAAAAAAAAAACACAAAAAACCCTTGCAATTATAGTTATGTGGTTTACCTTCAATTTACATTTATATCACTGTGTATGCATATAACACACAAGATTTCTCAAAGTCATACCTAAGAATTTTTATAAGTGTGAAAATTATTGATATAGTTATGGGATTTAGGCGTGCAAGTTTTAAAAGAAAAGTTACATAAATACAAAAGAAAAAATGATATTACATATTTTCCTTGCTGGAGTATTTGGTAATCCTAAAAAATTGCATAAGGCTGTTGTGCAGGAAACAATAACAGCTCATAATCAAAAAAATGTTAGGTACAAAATTATTGGAAAATGACTTACAGTATTATCCATTGGCAAATGATGTTTGCATTATATGGCTTTGGATAATTCATAGAGTGAAAAAACCCAGAGGAATCAGTCAACATGAATTTTCCATCACAAACTGCAGCTGTAAAGATATAATGAAGACCATTTGTCAAAATGCCATTTGAAAAACAGAATTGGAGCCAAAATGAGGGCAACCTTGGATATTGGTTTACATGCATTACCTTGGAAATGCTTTGTAAGCAACAATGGGAAGACGAATTAAAACACACTATTAACTTACTTCTATTTCTAATTCCTATGACTTTTTGATCTCCAAGTACTGTATAAGAAGAAAAGCAGTACAGAAAATTTATTTTTAAATTACAGATAATCCAACTAATCCAAACTAGTCTAAACCAATCCAGATAATTAAAATCCAACACATGGATTTAACTAATACAATTCTTTCTTTCCTTTTATTTGTAAGGAAACAGGATCTTGCCTTAACAGTTCTTATCTACAGCTACCTTAAATCAGAAAACTGTGTTTGCACTATCAGAAATGATTCGATGTCATATGAATAAAATCAAGAAGGGATATGGTTCACTATTGTTATCTCTACTTTTATGAGCTTCCTGGTTCCTTGCCTTATATATTACTGAGTACTTCAAGAGATAAGTGGATCTCCCCAGTTTCCTGCCAGCTATCGAGTTCACTCATCTGAGGTAAATGTCATCCATCATCAGCTATTTTTTCAAAAATCTTTTATTAGTTTTGTTCCCTCGGTGCTGCTATTCCATTCTATGAAAGTTCTTGAGTTTAAGAAAACAGACACTAAAAAAATAAAATAAAATGTCTTTTTAAGCCTCAGCAAGATTAGAAATGGTAATTCATGTGGAGTTATTTTATTTCAGCAGACACTGAAGAACTGTTGAAGCTTTGGCTGCACCACTTGAACATCAGTTATCTTAGGAACCTGCCTAATGATGTTTTTTTTTTTTCCAGTTGTTCAGAAAGCATCATAGAGCTTTCAAATAAGGATAAAATCAGTACCACATATGATTACCTGAAGATGTAAGGACAAGTTCACTAATTCAAGGCAGATTATCAGAAATTAGTGTTTTTCATTAACATCAGAAATGAAATAATACCTATAACCACTGCCCAAATTATGAATTAGAAACCATATTGAAATTTTATTGAGCATAGTCTTCCTCTAGGAAATGATATACAAAATGATAAATCGGGACTCCTGGTCAGTTCATTTTATAAATGTAAGATTATTTCTGACTACCACTGTAGCAAACACAACAAGAAAATTAAGCTTTGTTTCAGTCAGGCTCAGGCATACACTGGATAACAAAGACTGTGCAGAATGAACTTTGACAAGAAGTCTAATGCATGAGCTGGAATAGAATCATATTCACTTTTGCAATCTTTGAGAGGAAAACAGAACACATAAGATTTTAAATACACAGAGAGAAAAGGTTCATGATGGAGGGTTGCTATAGAACCTTTTTATCATAATAGGCACTAGAGTTGGGAATTGGTATGCAAATATTTTTTCTGTTCACTTCAATTCATGTGTTTCTTGTCCTTACCAAGGCAAAGAATAAAATCAGTATAAGAAGGAAAGTGCCCAGCTAGTTATTAATGAAGAGAAAAAACCCTGGTACTGTTAACAAGCAAGAAATATTCTGATCTAAAAAGAAGTTCATATCACTGGCAATAATAAGAGATATAGACACTGTTCTAATAAATTCAATGACAAATATTTGCTCAATAATTCCTGTTAGAATCACAGAATGGGGCAAGTTGGAAGGGACCAGAGTTGGTCATCTGGTCCAACCTCCCTGCTCTAGCAGGGTCATGCCAGAGCACATGGCACAGGATTGTGTCCAGATGGTTCTGGAATATCTCCAGTGAGGAAGGGGACACTCCACACTCTCTCTGGGTGATCTGTTCCAGTGTGTGGTCATTGCACAGGGAAGAAGTTCTTCCTCATGTTCAGGCAGAACTTCCTGTGCATCAGTTTCTGCCCATTGTCCCGTTGTTCAGCACCACAGAGCAGAGCCTGGTCCATCCCCTGACACCTCCCTGCAGATACTGACACTACAGATATTGTTGAGGTCCCCTTTCAGTTGTCTCTTCTCAAGGTTGAACAGGCCCAGCTCCCTCAGCCTTTCCTCATAAGACAGATGTCCCAGTCCCCTCTTATTTTTCTTATCATCTTATTTTTTTCTTATTGTCTCTTTTATTGGTTTCTTCTTACCTCTTAGGAGACAGTGAGAAAATTGAAATAGGACAGAACAATTCAGGAAAAGGTCCTTAGGCTGCTCATCCATAGCCCAACAAAAGTCAGTGCTTAGTGTCTCAGCAATGAGCAGGAAGAGAACAGGCACTGGTCCTGCTTCCCTGAAGAACCTTCCTTGCAGGGAGGAGGCTACTGTGGTCAAAGGTGGGTGGGGCACAGGAGTCATTACATTTCTGCCTCTTCCTGGAGCCCTCAGAAAAGCCTCAGCTGTTCCCCTAGTGAGACAGGAGTCATCTTTTGTAGGAATCGCTTCCATTTCTTCCCCAACATGCATCTTGCTGTCCATTTCTATTTACTTAGGGCACTGAATGTACAGGGCACATTAAGAGGGCTTAGTCCTGTTACCCTAGAATTTCAGGGAGAAGCTCCCCATACTGGTGAGACCAAGCTCACATATTTCACTTTGACAGGATCTTTCTGTGCCAAGGGCAGTTCATTACTTTCTGTCTTACATATGATTAATGTCTCCCAGCGCTGTAGTGATGCTGTGAGGTGGGTAATCACATAATGTTAGCCCAGACATGTAATAACTGCAAAGGGAAGCTGCAGAAACACCTCCTGGGATGAGCCTCCAGTCTGCCTTTCCTTACACCTACATGCTACACAGCTGCTTTACAGCAGTGCCAGTCATTATTAGTGGATGCTGTTCAGACTTCACATTTCTCTAGAGACCCTTTCACTGAAATTGCTAGCTGCACTTTTGTGATGCCTTTTGTTACTGCACTGCATTGCAGAGCCAGAGAGAAACCTTTCAAGATGATTTTAATCAATAAAACAAACAAAGAAAAGGTGTCCAATTGCCTGAATCTCTGCTGAGATTTTACTGGGTTCTGTCTAATACAGGAAGAGGCTACTAAAATTCACTTATTATCCTATATTTTTAAGCCATTAACATATTCTAAAATCTAAACTACTATGGGGAATAGCAATCAAGACGGAAAAAAAAAGTTATTTAAAAGATGGCAAGTCTTCTGTGTGCAGGAGCACTTGAAGCATGAATTATGAATTGGCTGTAAATCTCATTGTGAAACTCAGAGACACTTCTGAAAATCTAGACAATTTTAGCTTTTATATGACCATATTAAGTTTCTCTAGAGGTGGGAAAACGAAAAATCAAGGAGGTGGAAAAATTGGCAGGTATCCCAAACCTGCATCCAGCTTCTTGACACTCATTCCACTGTTTTTGCAAAGTCTGCTAAGAAACCTAAATATACAAATTTAGAAAAGCTATGAGATTTTGGATTGAAAAGGCTGGAAATGTAACATGAGAGACATGGAGCAGTATTTTGTCCTCCAATCAGAATTGTACAATAATGCTACAGAATTATTGTACAGAACTGCAACAATATTGGTAACTGAATAAATTGCTTGGAAATACCAGGCATCAGTGAAGGTGAACAGGGGAAAACCATCCAGCTCCCTGAAGTGGACTGTAACTGTAGCTAGTTTCCTTATGACATTCTACTTTTTCAGATCCCTGATATTTTCAGCTCTGTTGTGTGCATTCATCAGTGACTGTTAACATGATGAATAAAAAATAATATCCTCAGTTACAAAGGAGCAGGGAATTCACAACTTATATTTGGTAGATATTCAGGGGGATATGCAAATCAGATCCAAGATAAGAGTCTATGCCTCAGCTGCAAAACTTTACTCAACCACAGTTCATAACTTAAACCACTGTTTAGCCTCCAGGGCACAGCTGATTCATTACTCCAGAGCTTTGATTGCACGTATTTGCACTTATTTTTGTCTGTATCTACCAGTGTATGAATATCAATTAAATTCTGTTCTATATAACAGGTCTCACTGTAATATCTTCAATAAAACGTGAATGAAACTTGTATACTCAGACCTAGTCAGGACATTGACCTGTTGGAGTGAGTTCAGAGGAGGCCACCAAGTTGATTAGAGGGATGGAGCATCTCTGTTATGAGGAAAGACTGAGAGAACTGGGATTGGTCATCCTGGAGAGGCGAAGGCTTCTAACTATGTCCCTAACTATGTCCCTTCCCTAAAGGGACTCTACAAGAAAGACGGAGAGGACTTTTTACAAGAGCCTGACTGGACAAGGGGGAATAGCTTCAAACTGAAAGAGAGTAGCTTTAGATTAGATGTGAGGAAGAAATTCTTTCCCATGAGGGTAGTGAGGCATTGGAAAAAGTTTGCCAGAGAAATTGTGGAAGTCTCATACCTGGAAGTGTTCAAGGACAGGTTGGATGGAGGTTTGAGTAACCTGATCTAGTGGAAGGTGTCCCTGCCCCTGGCACAGGGGTTGGAACTAGAGGAACTTTAAGGTCCCTTCCAACCTAAGCCATTTTATAATAGTAAGTGAAGAGCATTCATTTTATGAGATGTATCATACTACTTCATAATTATAGGGATCTGCACTATTTTTGTTCAGCTATACCTGAAATAAAAATAATAAAATAAAATTATCTCCCAAAATAGCTGAGGCTTCTTTAGGATCTTGTGATTTCCTCAGTTGTAGAGGGACCTGCTCAGAGCCCACCAATGTTATGATCCAATTAGATGCATATGTTAGTTTTGATGGATTGTAGTGGATATCCTACTGGAGTATATTAGTGTATATTTCCTCCAAAATGTACAGCTAAGTCTCCTTCAGAGCTGACTGGACTAAGGAAAAATGCAGTTGATGGTCTGGCCTGCAATTCACATTTTTGATTTTTGTTTGTTTGTTTGGGGTGTTGTTTTTTTTTTTTCCCTTGATTTGATTTTTGTTTGGGTTTTTTGTGTTTGTTTGTTTTGGGTTTTTGTTTGGTTTTCTTTATTTTTAAAGAAAATCATACTTCTGACAGAAGGGGTCAGCATGTCACCAGCCTTCAGAGTCAAACTTGCAGATCCTTTAAAAAGTAAATTTGTCTTTTACTTGCTTGTATGTTTCAGAGCCCAGCATTTTACATGTTTCTGAAAGCTCAGAGCTGACTTCCCCCACCGTTTTTCTCAGGAAAGCTCAGAGGGCTCTTCTCACAGCAGAATGGAAAGAAGCATTCCAGATTTCTAACACCAAAGTCTATATTTAAAAAACCAACAAGCAAACAAAACTCCCAGGGAGTTAATGGCTCCAGACTCTCATAGAACATTTGCAACGTTCTCCCTGCAAGAGAACTTGACAGACTTTTAACTGAGCTCTGAGGCTGCAAAGAGCAATGCAGACAGCATTAACACACACACATGTGTTCCTACCAAAATGCTGCACAGCCCTTTGGTGAATAGAAACACAGTCAGACTTCTTGGTATAATCTCACAGCATTCACTGCTACAGAGAACAGTGCCTGTTCTGCACAAAAAGGTGCTTGGGGAAAGTAGGCAGTCAGATGGAACTGCAGAATAGAAGCACAGAATCATTTAGGTTAGAAAAGACCTCCCAGATCATTGAGTCCAACCTTTGGCTGATCACCACCTTGTCAACTAGACCAAAGCACTGAGTGCCACATCCAGTTGTTCCCTAAACACCTCCAGGGATGGTGAATCCACTACCTCCTTGGGCAGTTCATCCCAATGCTTTACCGTTTCTGTGAAGAAATTCCTCCTAATTTTCAACCTAAACCTCCCCTGGTGCAACTTGAGGCCAAGTCTTCTCATCCTGTCGCTGGTTGCCTGGGAGAAGAGATTGACCCCCACCTGGCTACAACCTCCAGGCTACAACAGGCAACTGTAGGCAGCAGTAAGGTCCCACCTGAGCCTCCTTTTCTCCAGGCTAAACACTCTCATCTCTCTCACCCTCTCTTCACAGGACTTGTGCTCCAGACCCTTGCCCAACTCATTTGCTCTTCTCTGGAAACACTCCAGCACTTTAAATTCTTTCTTGTCATGAGGGGCCCAGAACTCGACACAGTTCTCAAAGATAAGATAAAGGCAAACAAAGTGGCTGATGCTGAAGGATATGATCTTTTTACATTAAAAACCATGAGGTTTCAGGTTTGTGAGAGTTTCATAGAATCACAGAAGGTTGGAGGTTTAATGGTACCATCTGGTCCAACCCCTTGCTCAAGCAGGGACACCTAGAACCGGTCACCCAGATTTTCACATTTCTCACTGTGATGCCAGCAACTCAAACATTTGCATTGGAGGCATGCAGACACTGCCATGCAGACACTCCCATTCCCTAGAACTCAGGGTAGTGAGATGCAGGTGGGAGGCCAACAAACAAGAGTTTGGGCTCCTGCCACTCACCTGGCCTGGCTGCAAAACTCCACCACTGCCCACCTCACACCCCCAGCCCTGTCTGGAGTCTGGATCAACGTATCTGACGGCACACAGTAACCCAGAAAAACTCTTCATAGCATTTTCTATAAGACGTTCTTAATCCTGGAATCAAAGGATAAACTTCTCTTCTGATTCCAAGATGCAATCAGGTGGTTTCTGATACAAGGTAAAGTGGATTTATATCTGTACAGGGTCATAACTCTAATTTATTTGGAAAGAACATTATTTGATTTTACTGGTGCACAACTTCATATAAAATTTCTATATTATAATTCAAATAGTGGTTATTTATAACTTTAATATTTGTGTAGTAAACAACAAATTCTATAATTTTATATTTATATAACCAGATTGAAATATTTTGTTATTTATTACACATATTCTTCATCAATGAGATTTTTAAAGAACATTGTCTCCATTTACAAGACAAAGATTATAACAATCCCTCTTGTTACTATTTTTGGTAGAATTAATTTGGACTTCACTGTGCAGTTTATTGCCCTTAAACTATTTGCAAATCAATGACAGTTTTAAGTATGTTTAAAGAGACTGATTCACAGGGGTTTACATTCTTACCACATCTTTTTTCAGATTCATCCGAACCATCCGGGCAGTTCGAGACTCCATCACAAAAGAAATCTTGGTTAATGCAGGTTACACCGTCGTCACAGAGTTCAGCAGGCGGCAAACACTCAGCTGGAATAACAAAGATGAGAGCAATAACAGCACAGCAGTAATGCAGTTTTGCTACAAAGGAAAATTGACTTACCCCTGGTTGCTTTACCACAAATCTAATCAACCACTCGATTGTGTTTCACAAAACTGCATTTTTAGAAGCCTGGAATAAAATATCACACACTAAAAAGATAAATTTGGCACAGAATGGAGGAAGTTCTTGAAAGTGAAATATGTTTTGAAACTAAGCTTGAGGTAGGGCTGGAACAAAATTTCCATTAATTCCCACCTCCTTCCTCTACACAAATAAACTATTTTATGCAATACAATAAATTACATTTTCCAATTTCTTATGTTTGAATAACATAAGAAAACTGCACCTTGGTTTAAATAACAGTGAAAAATCTCTGGGTTTAGTTAAATACAATTTAATTTCTTCAACACATCACAATGTTGCACTTCATCATGCTAAAGGCTCGTGTCTAACCAACAACAAAATATGAGCAGATCCTTAAAATTGTGGATTTTACTAATAGTGTTTTCCTAGAACATAAATGTTCATCTACTTCAAGCTCTTTCAGTCTTTAAATAGTTTTGGTCTTAGACATCTGCAGAATTCAAATAGGTCTTAAAGTGACAGAAACATGCAGCTAAAATAACCTTTGGATAACCACTAATTTCAGAATTATTAAAATTGTAATAAACTATATGTAAACTATTTATTTAGAGCTACTCACACTGTCCCTTTCTTTGGTTCAATAAATGTTTACAGGAAAAAGTCAAAATTTCTTATGCAAGAAGGAAAAAGAGTAATTTGTAAAATTGATTTTACAGCCCCTAATCATCATTGCTGGATTTATTTTTCTCATAAAGCTGTTAGTTCTGTAATCAGAACTGTTAGTTCTGTAATCAGATTAAGTAAATGCCTGCATGATATTGTCTCATATATCACTGTAAATGACAGAGAATTAAATTGGTTTGGATGTATTGTAGCACTTCAAAACACAGAATGCTTTACAAAAACACTCTCAGTGTTAGCAATGCAAATGCTATAAAGCCAAAAGTATTGCCATTTTGCATCCATTTGATAATTAAAATGAACCAAACTCCAATCAGGTGTTGGAGGTGATACTGTGCCAATGAATGAATTTTCACAGATGAGCAGAGACAAAACTGTGCATTCTAGAGCCAGAACAAAAAAATCCAACCAATAACGTAGGAATATGTTTTGCACAAGCCCAACACTCAAGCAAACATTGTTTACGTATGTCCCGATCAAGTCTGGGTTTATTCAACTCAGAAAACTAAACAGCAGTGCCATCTCCTGGATTGAAAGAAATCAACGTTTCTACTAAAACATTTTGACTTCTTTTTTGGGTGGAATGACAATTTATTGTAATGTAATTACCATCCTTAACTAGATAAGGGCAGTAAACACATAAGACTGCTTATAGATGTCATATACATTTCACCATATAGTAAGGCTAGAGGACATTTCCAAAGATCCAAATGTCTTTGGCTTTCTGTCAATTGGTAGTCATGTGAGAGTTGCTAAGATTTGGGGTTTTTTTCCCCCATCATAAAGGTAGAGAAATAATAGAAAAAGAAAAAAGTGCAGCCAGTATGAGTGTCAATATACACAACACCCACAACACATGTAATATTTTTAATAGAATACAGAGTCTCAGAAGTCCCTTCTCTTTGTAGAGGCCTCCTTAATCAAAGGTAAACCTGCGTATCCTGCATGTGGAGGAATGGGATGTGGGGACTGAATGGTATAAGAGGCTGTACACAGTTACTTACCGACAGTTGTTGAGGACTCGCTCGTGGTGAGTTGTCCTGAACCTGGACAAACACAGACTGAGGTTAGAACTCTGCTTCTTGCTCTCTGGAAACACCTCTGCAGTTTCTTGGGCAGAACTAAGCAGCACTTAT
The DNA here is from genome assembly GCA_035583135.1 of Lophotriccus pileatus. Taxonomy (NCBI): domain Eukaryota; kingdom Metazoa; phylum Chordata; class Aves; order Passeriformes; family Tyrannidae; genus Lophotriccus; species Lophotriccus pileatus. Next base: position 12,455,405 of record JAWWES010000001.1, read on the forward strand.
CCTGCATTTTTTATATCTGCATAATTTGTATCTGCATTATTTGCTATATCCCCAAACCCCATCTGAGTTAATGATGTAGTAACCCCTGACTGAGTGGCTTGGTCCTGAAGGCCAAGTGCCACAACAACCAAATGTAGTTTAAATCTCATTCTTTTATCTCTAGTCACGTGCTTTTCAATAACTTCAAAAGACTTTTTTTTCCATCCCCCATTAAAATAAGAGCAATGCTTTCTTGCCTTCCCCTGGCATGTAAAAGTTCTGACCTGAAGTTGGTGTCAGGGAACTTGTAATTGGACTCGTGGGATCTGTTGAAACAAGACAAGTTATGACAACTTTAACACTAGTTAAAATATATATGTGAATTCTCTTACAAATAACATTGATAAACAAATTAATTGGGAGCCTCAAACCTATTATCTACTTACATACAGGCATACGTACTTACTTCTGTGTGCACTTATTTACACATAAACAAAAGCCTAGGTACTAAGTAGATTTTTATTAGCGATAGTAAATTGCAAAACAGTCTGGAAATTGGAATGCATATTTGTGATTGTTCCAACAGAACTTCCAGCAGTGCTGTAAATAACAAGCATTAGGATATACCTGGTATTTCCATCTCCCAAATAGTCTTACTTTCTTCTCCTCTTTGAATTTGCATGAGCAACCCTGTTTACTATTTTTACTTTCAAAATTAAGACTCAAATATGTGAGTGGGATGGCAATGCCTTCAGCTGAAAACAATCCCCATGTCACCGCAGTTAAAGGACCTTATATCTCAGTTTATAAAATGAAAGGCCAGAAGGAATAAAGTGAGAGATGAAGTAAGGCCTTGTCTACAGATCATCATCCATCAGTTCTGTGGGGAGAAGCTGCTGATTGTTTGCCATCAGAAACTTAAATTTGTTAGATGTTCCTCCTCTCTCAGACCTACCAGTGTACAAACTTGCATGAGGATTCCCTACCAATTTTCCATCAAAACATGTTTATTTAGCAAATGCTATTGAGCTAAGCTGGGCCATTCTGTATTAAATGGATTACGGAGTATTCTGTGTCAGCAAGTTTGAGGACACAAGTGGCAGAGAGAGAGGAGAGTAGGGAGTGTGCAGCTGGATGGACTGTTCTCACACAGGTATGTTCAGAGAAGGAAGCTTAATTCATACTTACACAGTAGTTTTGAAAATGTTATACACATATATATATCCACCCACATATCTGTCTATACATTTACTACAGGAGAATTATTTTGAATGGAATTAAAAATTCAAAGACTTAAAACATGAATCCATGCATGAGCAAGAAATTCTAATAAAACAGTGATCAGGAATCTATGTCTTGAAGAGTGTTGAAAAAATATTGGGGCTGTTATAAACATTCCCAAAAATGTATTCACAAGTTGACAGCAAAAGCCATAAAGGAAAACACTGGACAATGACAGAGGCTTCAGTGATATAAGCACAAATCACAAATGATCTGTTGCAACACAAACTCGCTAAAGTAGCACATGAGATGGATAAGGATGGTTTAGGGGTCAACAGACACCTAATCCAAGCATCCAGCAGATGTAAATGTACCACACATGATAAAACCTGGGTATATTATGGCATTTGGACTAAACCAGAAAGAAGAAGAAAGCAGAAAATATTAACAAATGCACAAAAAATGACCTCAAGCAGATGCAAGAAAAAGAGGGAAGAAATTCACACCAGGAATATTACTGCTGTTCCAGCCTGGTGTGCTGACAACTCCCAACTCCCTTCCCCCTTCCTCTGGCACCTTCCCCCATCTCCCAGTTTCATCTTGAGGATGATTAGCAACGTTGAACTTAGGACAGAGGGAAGCACTGAGATAGGATACCAGAGGAAGGGACAGATAGGAAAAAATCATATGTTAGCAATTTTAATGGTATCTTTGGGAATAAGCTGTACTAATTGTACACTTTGGACTATACATGTCAGTAGACCTGTAACTAGACTAATAATTGTTTAATTGCTGTGGCTGTAATCAGACTATCAATAAATACCTGTCTCCTATACTTATAGGTGCATTTCTTTAGCTCATATACACTGCATGAAGCTCCTGATCTGTTACCCTGCCCTGGAGAATTTCTATGTGATAATTTGTATGCAGTTTGTATGTGACACCTCTACGTTCCCCTAGTGCTACAAAGCACTTCCTGTATTATTCTTCTGTCTGGCTGACTTTTGGCAGGTTTGTGCTCACTGCATTTGTGAGACCAAGGAGTTTGATCTGCTTCATACCTTATCATCATAAGATGTCCAGTGATAGTGAAAAGAAAGTCTGTCAATCAACATTGCTCAGTAAATCAGTAACCACAGCATGACAGTCTCACCTACCTGCCTAAATCTGAGAAAATTTCAGCTGGTAACTCAGCTGGATGAGGGGGACTCAGCTTTTTATATGATCCAGTAATTAAGCCCTTGGAGCTTCCGTACAGACTTCAGATCAGTCACTGCTTTCTCAAATTGTCAGAAACACTGAAGGCAGCTAATTATCACTGAATGGACCCTGGCAGTCAAGCCCCAACTACATCCAAGGCAGCTTTATTAAGTTATACCGGTTAAACAGCAAGTCTTGTGTTCCTTCATGTTGTAATGGCAACAAAAGATAGTTCCTGTTTTATGAACGATACTGACCTGATGAAGGTAAAGGCATTACTGTGGTAAGATTTTCATCAGCTACTGGAAGAAAGAAAGTTTATTTTAAACTTCTTTTATAACACAGTTTCTAGTTTTATATGACAGAAATAAAGGTAAAAAAAATAAAAATCATTGTGACTATTTCTCATTGAATCCTGCTTTCGTCCTTTTGCCCATCTCACCCTGTTCTAAGTCTGCTCAAATTCCATAACCTTCCTAAGGAGGAAATGTCCCAAAAGTGAGATGAGGTTACAAGGTTTCATGGCCACTGCAATTCCTTTGAATCCTCGATCCCTATTCATTGTATTGCATATAGAACATCTTCGTCTGGGAAGTCTTTGTCCTGAGACTTCATGTTCTATAGAGATTTTCAGAGCACCTGTGTCTTATAGAACAGTGTTTAGAATAGATAAATGAGTTAAAATTAACCTGGGATAATTTATAAGAAAGAAAGTTGCTTTTTATCACTTTTTATCACTTTATCACAGTGAAAACTGATTTCAAGCAAGCCACACCTGTGATGTGGTTCTCTCGCTCTCTGAAATAGAAATAGTATTTCTCTTGCAGAACATATTGAGATAAATGATGTAAAAGTGCCATATATGATTATGATTGTTAATTAGTTACAATTATTTTATTGAAACACTCCTGATGGAATGGACAGGTGATATCTCATGTGAAAAGAAGCATTTTAATGATCCACAGCAGTAAAAGTTTCACTACTTCAAAGTTCATCAATGGATATAGAACCTTTTAAAAAGCTTTTCATTATTTTCTTTGGTGACATTTTTGAAGTATAATGAGCAATCACTTTCCACAGTTTTGTGCAGTTATTTAGAATAACTTCTTATATGTGGTGCAATAGTAAAGAGAATTAAAGGTGCCAAGAGTCTGAATTTAGCCTTTGAATAGCTGATGTACTTAGCAAAAAAATACACCTTTTAGAATAGAGACGTGGCACATCAGATTCAAACTCATAAAGCACGTAGTTTCTACTTAACAGTAACTCCAGCAGGTCTTAAAATGTCAGCTAATCAACTTCCACTTCAAAGAATTCAAATTGTTCTTTATCCTCATCCTCAGGGAAGGTCTGTTTTGAAACTTTATTGAGGTAAAAACTAAGGTTCCCATTGATCTTAATGGGCTTTCACTTAGTCTTTGATAAATTTTCTAGTACTTACATAAAATAACTATATTTGTATATGTGCAGAATTTAAAGCTACATAGTCTTTAAAGTCCTATTCCTTTATTTTTTTTTTCACCTGCACTTTACCTAAGCTTTACAGGAACATGAAGCCAGTCTCCAGGGTGCACTTCTCCAGAAGCTATGGTCAGTATTTGGTTAGTTGTTCTTACTGACATCTCTTCAATAAATGGATCTTCACCCTGTCTGACTCTGAGCCCTTTCCTTACTCTTTCACAAAACAAAACTATAACTGCATTTACTTACGAAACAACATAGTTGGGGCTTAATTGCTTTAATTTGAGGACTAACAAAATTGCAAATATTATGTTGCATAAAAGAGATGAAATGGAATGGTTTTCACTGGGAAATCACTGCTTTGCCCTTTACTCCTGCCTTATTAAATGTACACGATTCTGGCTCATAATTTCTGGTAGACAAGGCTGTAAATGAGTCTGTGAGCTGCTCCTGAAAGATCTGTAACAGGGAAAGAGGGCATCCAAGAGCAAAAGTAACAATCCCTTTGCTATTTGGGAGCCAAAGTATTCATTCATGTTACTTCTGGTCCTCATGGATTTATGGAATAAAAAAAAAAAAAGCTTACTAGCATTACCTGTGACTTGAATGCTGTTCACATCAATTTTCAAAGTCTGGGTAGGATTAGGGTTACTTGTGTTGACACCCAAAACCAGCTCATTTTTTACTTTCTCAGCTGTTACCATCTGGGTAAAATAAAGTGTGAAGATCACAATAACACTAGCAATACAAAATAGAGAGGTTCATTAGTTATTCTAGCTAATGAAATAAATCTGCTACATAACTTATCATCTAGACAATATTTCATTCTAACACTGGTTCCATTTTAAAATCAAATTGTCTTTAAGAATTGACTTGCAAAGATGACACACAAAGAAACACCTCCTATTTATCTAGAAGGTTTGAATCTTGGAGAAACTGTTCTTTCTTTATCTGCACTTGTTTTCACTGGGGGAAAAAAACCAAAACAACATTCCTATCAATTGCTGCAACAGAGCTGAATTTGAAGAAAACGAAAGAAGAACGTTTCTTGTTGTTCAACAGGTTTCCTAGATTCAGCCCTAAAATATTGATGATGACCTTGAAGTGTTATGAAAATTGTATAATATATTCATGTCACAAAACTGATCACTTCTATAAAGCAAACAACATCTGTGGATTTTGCACTTCTGAGGATCTCCTGTGCTATTGACTGGATTCTCACGAGGAAACAGTAATGGATGAAACCAGAGACATTTTGAAATCATGGTTATACTGCATTTAACTTCTATAGGGCCTGAATTTTATCCAGAGTGCTTTCTGTTTGCTCTCTCCCATCCATTCTGGACACTATCATGAAGTTTTATATCTGTAACTAGAGTAAGGTAATGCTGACATATGATACTTGCCAAAGTTTTTCTCCTTTTACTTAAACTTAGGTTCTAACTTTTTTATTCTTAAGCACTTCCACTACCCGTTTGCAACTGACTCAGTAGTGCTCTTTGTAAGGAGTTATTAATCCTGCCATTTTGCTGAGTGTAGTTTGTAGTTTGCAATATGTGGAAAAACTCCCCTTCTTGCATATTTCTGCTAACCTCTAGGACATGCTGAGCAAACAAAAGCTTTTATTGCTGTCCTTGTGACTCAGCGGAGCTTCAAGGGTGAAATAACAAGCAGATTGCCTAAAGGGGTAAACACTTTTTAAATGAGAAGAAAATAATTTCTGAGACAAAGTACTATTCAAAGCAGAAATGGAGGCAGATCCTTACTGATGTATTAAAAGCCAGATTCAACTTTCACTAACATCATATTTTCCTTGACTTCTGCGATTCTTGTGTCAAGATAGAGGAGTGGAATTGTTATTGTCAAATACAGATATTTGCAGTACAGATACCTAGATTTCCATTGATGTAAAGAAATAAGCTGTTCTTTAGCACAATTGGTCTCCTCCTTAAAAAAGGCATCTAAATTGACCAGATAAGAAAACTAAAAACCCATCACTTACAATCTTGAGCAACTAGCTCAGAGACATGTTCATCTTTGATACCCAAATTTTGATGAGAATAGTCCCTTTCTATGTGCAGAAACCAAATTGTGCTGACTGGATCTACCTTCACAAAGGCAAAAACCTGAAAGTGGCCTAGTCCTACTACTGTGTACTCCATTCCCTTAAAGCTGTGAAATTCTCCATGAAGTGAGCATACTTCACCTAATTAGGATTCTATCCTCACTATTCCAATCAGAAGATTGCTCTAATTCAAATCTAATTCCCATTACTTACAGGTATTCATATGTTGGTTATTCAAATAAACTATTTCCTCTACATATTTATCAACTTTTTGTATTAACAGAAAACACTGATATCACAAGCACACCTGTTATCACAGAACTGCATCATCTGTTGTCAAGTAACCTGCACTTTGATTTTGTGGTCTTACTTATGAGACAGCTAATTATATCATTCATTTCTCAAGATGTTTCTGTTCTGCTTGAGTCTTAATCTTTTGTCCTCTGTTTTGTCCTTGCCCATCACAGTGTGTCATCAGACCTTTCTTTATTTAAAACTTGAGTTAGCAGTAATAACATGAGATCTACGCCCCCAGTTAAAGAAGCATTCCACAAGCAAGTTCAGCACAAACTGATATCCTTTTCCTTCCAGATAGTTTCTTATCTACTTGACTGTGACTTTTCCATTTCTCTTTCTAAATTGACAGTCCCAGGAACTATTACTTTTTTGTTTTTTCTTTTCTAATCCTGAAGGATGTTTTTGAAGGAAAGATATGCCTTGAAGCTTCATTCTTTTTAGGCATCCTTACGCAATCTATAAAGATGGGAGTTTTTTTCATCTATTCACTGTCCACAGAAGAACTGTCTAAATCAATAGCATCATTATCTCCTGCCCATATTTTAAGTAAACTCTGTCATATGCAATTACCCAGCCTCTGACTTCTTGAGTCTTTCCAGGCCATCTTCAGATTTCCTGTAGAAAGAAAAAAGCAAAAATTAAAAAAAAAACCCAAAATATAAAAGCATGTTTTCCCTTGATTTTTTAACGTGGATAGGATGAAAGCATATTCTGAAATTGTTTCATAATGGGAGACAATATTACATGTGTTTTGCTGAATCAGGACCTTATTAAGAATAGTGCAGATGGAATTAACACTACAGACCTCACTGCAGTGAGGGACTTTGTCAGTTGGCCTTCAGTAGGACAATCAACATGACAGGAGATTGAAAATGAGACTAAACAAGCTTTATTAAATGAAGCAGGTCTTACTGTACATATTTTATGGAATCTTTAGGACACACAGGGTGCAGCTTTGCCAAATGACAGTCGCACTTGCTAACAACCTCAGGAATATGAGTTACGTGGATCCATGTCCATAGGGACATATGAGTTTATTTCCTTACATCTCAGCTTATGCCAGCAGATCTCTAACCTGAAATTCCTTCCAGATGGCTAGGACCAGGAACCCTGCAAACACAGCACCTTGGGAAAAAATAATTTAGCAGTTCTTTAAAATACAGATTTTTTTTTGTGAGTATGTCTTAGGGCTCAGCCTTACTGGTTTGGTCAAGGCACAGACGTACACAAGTCTGAAACACATCGCTGTCAAACTGACCAGAGTAGCATCTGGAAGATGTAAAATGTGGAAAGAATAATATAGAATGTATAAGGATGTCTTGAAAAGCGAGGTATTGGTAAGTTTCTCCTGAGAGAAACAGCTAAGCGAGGACTTTAGTAATTTATTTTCAAAGTTTAATTAAGTTGTACCTACTTGAACTGGTAAATTTCACATCTCTCAAATGTGTTCTTCAGATCACTGTCTTGGAAGACCTTTTGTACCTATATGAAGTGGAGAAATCTTGAACCAACACAGCAATTAAAAATACACCAGTCAAACACTATATTTATGGTTTTACTACTAAATCATTTTTTCTAGACTACAGAAGCAAAGCTTTTCTTTGACAATTCACTGGTTTTCACAGATAAGGAATATACTGAATTTAGCCCAGGCTTAGGACCTGAAAAAACTCTTTTTGGAGAGAGAAAAAAGCCATCAACAGCAGGTCATGTTGGGAATTAATGTATCTACAGATACTCTTGAATTAAAAGGAGACCTCTAGTTTCTTACCAGTTGTTCAACATCAAAGGCAAGGACTTTGAAATCAGCTGATGAACTGTTTTGCAGAGCAGGAATGAATGATGTTCCAGAGATTATTTTAAATATTCCCATGTAGCCATGAGTATTCAAATCTGCTTCAGCTAGATAATTAAAAATAAAATTCATTGTTTTGAATTATATGGAAATAAATTGAAAAAATTACATTAGATTTTATTCCACACAGATGACTTCTAGATTTTTGTTTCATTTTGCAATCAGAGATGTTTTTCCTAGTGCTGATTTCAAAAAAGGAAGACATTTTTCAATGTTTACAATAGTTACCACTGTAAACTTTTTTTCAGAAATACTATTTGTTTTTGTTTCTCATTACTTTAAATTCTGTTTCCAATGCTGTTCTGCAGCCACACTGTGAATGGATAAAGGGGACGATGGTA
>JAWWES010000001.1:12464215-12476721 GCA_035583135.1 Lophotriccus pileatus
TGTTTCTCATTACTTTAAATTCTGTTTCCAATGCTGTTCTGCAGCCACACTGTGAATGGATAAAGGGGACGATGGTACGTCCAGGCACGTCTAACAAAAGGGACATTCATATGTTCTGAATTATTATAAATTACTGCCTCACACTTTCAGTAATAGCATTGTGAACTTTTTATATGTGTATGCTGTTTTTGATGACAGCACTGGAAACACCAGTGTCTGACCAGCTAAACCATTTTTGACCCAAACTTTCTTACCAGTACATACATGAAATTGTGGGAGGATTTGTAAGGAAACTAGACAACTGGTCCTTACTGCAAATTTGATCTAGATTTTCATATGCTACTGCATATGAGGTATCTATACAACAATTATACATTAAAAATATTTCCTTCCTGTGTAAAACACTGGAAATTTTCAGAAAAATTCTGTATTAATGTGGTATTAACCTGTATTAATGACAGAGAGGAAATGCCTTTTACTTACCAATTACAGTTCCAATAGTATTTTTAGGTTGTTTGAAGGCATTAACACCCCAAACAAGTTTTAAGACAAAAGCAGATAAGCAATAAATACTACAATTAACAGCTTTTGATGGAAACACACCTCAGTGACACCAATTTAATATCAACTAGCAACAGCAGACTACTTTAAGCTTATTTGAAGGCCATTTATCCTTACAACAATTACAAGTCTGTTTAGCAAATGTTTCTAAATAGTAAAGGCCCTTTTTATTATATATGTCAAATACATTTTTTAAAAAATGTTTTATAATTATTATTTATACATGAATAAATTCTTGCCTATTCATCTTCTAAAACCAAAGCCATTAATTTAAAACCTGTTTCCAGGTGTGATAATACACCATTTTATATTACTGGAATTTGATAGCATTCTGGTGAGAGGGTAAGAAAGTGAGTAGAGGGAACAACTTTTAAAATCTTTAAAGAAAAACAATAGCAACTATAGAAATGGACATGATATTCTGACAAAACAGTTTTGGGTTTTTGTTTTTTTTTTAATACACACAGAAAGTTTAGTCCTCATGGGCTTCAGTATAAAATAGTATGGACTTTTGGCTAATGAAGGCCACAAAAACTTCAATGTAGCAGAATATTCTTTCAGCTACAAAGGTCACTATGATACTCTCTCTAGTAGCTCCTTATCTCTCCCATGCTGTGGAGCCCTGAACTGGACACAGTACTCCAGGTGAGGCCTTACCAGGGCAGAGTTAACGTATATCCACAAGATCTCTTAACCAAAATTTCAGTTCCATTTGAAAATCCTCCTACATCAACATTTTAATTTAGCTTGCTTTGAGAATCAGTAACCTTATTATATCACATTCTGAGAATTAGCTAAAGATTAAAAATGACTTTATGTTAATTATACATAAGGTTGGCTGCTAATAAACTAATAAATTACTTTAAAAATATATATATTTTAAATAAAAATGAAAAAATGCCAAGAGATAAGGCAATACCTAAGGACTTCAATGGATTATCAATGTCTTCTGATTCAAACCTCATACATGGAGAGAAAACCCAAATATTCACAGTTTTCTATATTACCTTCTCTAGTTCATAAATATGGTTGAATTACCAAAGCTTTATAGCTTGGATTGCATTTCAAGGACCTAATCCAAAGCCTAAACCCTGAAAATTTTCTCTGTATTCAGAACAGGATTCAAGTGCTTGGTTTTTTTTGCTATTTTGTTGACATCAATCTTCAGGGGAGGAGAGAAGGAAAACACACATAAACCCGCTAAAACACCACTTCTCCTCCACCAGCATTAAAAGTATTGCATGAAATAAGAAACACAGTTACAATGGAAACACCAATGGCTTCACAGCCTGAACGTCTACTGAGGAACTCCTGAAGGTAATTAGCTAAAAGTTGGTTACTCACCCCGTTCCAACTCCTGGATTGATAACCAAGAAAGTACAAGCAGTCCAACACAAACACACACAAAAACTACGATCAGAGAAGCAAACAAAATCTCGTAGTTACTAACAGGAACATATTTCTCATCAGATGATTTTTTCTGCTTCATTTCTGTCTTGAAAGTTTGTGTGAATTAAGGACTGACTAAAGACACAGTCTGAAAAGGCGGGTAATAATCCACATGAACAGATATTTATAGGACACATTCATAAATTAATTATACCATAAAACTTGGTTGTCATAGGTTTTTACAACATTCCCAAGCAGTCATATTCGTGCAAAAGATATGCAAATAGGAAGGAAAAAACCAATCCCTTCAGAAAGAAAGCATTGTAGATTATATCTCAAATAAAGAACAAGCAAAACCACAGAAATGTAAGGTTGGTCATTGGATTTGCACCGTTTCTCGACATTTGATATTTTTAAGTGACAATATAAAATATTTCTGTCAGGTTTGCTGCTTATACGTTTGTTTTTTTTTTTTTAATTCTTCATAAGTGAGATTAAGAGGACAATAGTGACAACCCTATCTTTCCTTATTCTGGTTGAAAATTTCCTTTAAAAGTAATTTTATTTATAGAGGAAATGGTGGGAAATGAGTTGTTTAGTAATGTGCCATAGTTCAGCAACATGTTCAGCACTGAGCAGTAATTCAGCAGCACAAATTTAATCTGTGTAAGGCATGGTTCTCTGACCACTTAGCTGGAGAGCTAACCAGAGAAGACATCATGAAATGCACACTCGCTTTGTATTTTCTTGCCAGGCATAAATGTGCCATGGGATGCAAGTCCTTGATAAAGTTAAAGCATTGTGGACGGCCAGTGCTGCATCTTTATTAAAGCTGTATTAAATTAAACAGGCAGTGTACCAACCAGTCCAAAACATTTGGTTATAAATTTAATCTATCAAAACTTTTGATCTCCAGAAAAATAAAGTCATACTGATTTTATGTTTTGTGCGCTGTGATATATTGACGTTGACTCCAGATCAGAGGTCCTAAGTCCAGATTTATGATGCAAATTTCTTCAGCTCTCCTTTTGGTACTAGAGATTTTGAACAAACCAGCCATATTCCTGCCTGTCAATGGAGAGGGAAACTTATCTAAGACAAGACTCGTCTGATGAAAGAAGCTCTACCCATCTGTTAATTACAGAAATTGAGATAATACAAACTGGGAAGAAATTAGAAACTCTTGAAATTAAACTCTTAGATGACATAGCAGTTCTCTGCCCAGTCTTAGAGAATTGGGGTAGTTGAAAGGATCTGCAACACAACTGATTGGATTTAAAGCACTCTAAATCATAAAGATCTTGATCTGACAGTAGGATCTTTGTTTATTATAATAACACAATAAAAGAAATACGGTAATATTTCCTATTATTAAAAATAAATGATGACTTACTTAAACTCGAAGTTTTTAAAACCAAATTCAGGGCAGCTAAATCATATTACCCTTTCAGACCAAGAGAAAACTCAGTCTGTATCCTGAAAATCGATGAGATCTTTGAGTCATCAGGTGACATAGGGTAAGAATTGCTTTTGTGTATATTATGTATGACACACACACACACATATATATATAACATAACTCTGTGTGTGTAGATATATTTGTACACTTATGAGTGGATTAAATCTGTGTGCTAAACACTGCTGAACTGTGACAGAGTAATGTCTCTGATTTTTCAGCAATAATTTTAATAATCTTCAAGTGGTTTAAGTTTCTAAATTTTTCTGAATATTGACTCTAACACACGGATTCAGGATGCCTCTAAATAACTCAGTTGTACATGTCAGGTTTTTCCATACCTGGCAAAATTATGCAATTACAGTATCCAAGCTGGAGCAGGGAAAGAATGTGAAGAGGAGGGAGTGACAGAGAAGCTGTTATGGACTGAGCACAACCCCCAGTCCCCTACAACACTTGGGGATGGCAATAAATTAAATTACTTTTCCCCAAGCCAAGTGTGTTTTACCTGTGATGTTAATCGGTGAGTCACCCCCCCATCTTCATCTTGACCCATGACATTTTCTCTCCTCCCCTGCACTGTTGGCAGAAGCGGCTGGGTGGGCATCTGGCAGCCAGCCAAGGTTAACTCACTGCAATTAACTCACTGTGCTGCATGAAATAATAGCAGTTTATTCCTGTTTTATTCCTAATCAGACATTTTTTATCACAAATCTAAAGAGTTTTGTGCAGGTGGACTTTGACTCCTCTGTCATATTTTGTGTAATTTAACTGTTTGTATCATTGACATAGTATACCACCAGTAAAACATAAAAACTATTACCCAAAGATGACACTGCATTTTAAATTCTGAATTTATGCCCTAATGCTGAAATGATTAAATGGGGAAGTAAATCTGTGGCCATTTACAGTTCACACACATTGATTACAGTCTGGCTGAGGACATGGGTACTCTCAGGTTGGAGTCGTGACTCCTGCAAATGAACTCATTTGCTAAACAATTCCAGCTGGCAATAAGGTCATGGTAGCAATAATTAACAGGCAAGCCCTGGACACTGAGCTGACAGTAAGTAAAAGGGAGGTCTTTCAGTAATTTGTTTGTAACCTGTACTAGTATGAGCCAGCTGTAAAAGAGTATAAGAGCCCGTGATTTCACATGTCATTTGTAAACCTTCAAAATGAGGGGGGCAGACTTCAGCAGTGTGCCAATCCCAACTTACCATCAATCAGGAGCTACAGAAGCAAAGCAGTTTGTGCTTTGATGGTCATCTGGTCCAACCTCCTGCTCAAGCCAAATTAGATCAGGCTGCTCAGGACCATGTCCAGGCAAATCTGAATACCTTCAAGGTGGAAGAGTACAAAAACACTACGGAATAACTACCTGTGCCAGCACTGACTACCTGCGTAGTGATTCCCGCCTGCTCCCTGCCCTTGGCATCTCACTGGAATATCAGTTCCTGCAATTTGTGTTCATTGCCTCTTGGGTTCTCACCAAGCAATTCTGAGAGGAGTCCATCTCTGTCGTCTGTGCAATCATCCCTTAGGTATCTGAAGGCAGCAATTAGACACTCCAGTCAGCATGTCAGCCCCAGCCAGTACTGCTGTGTCGGGTTATTCCATCTCAGGTTCTGGACTTTGCACTTCTTGAACTTGGTGGAACATGACAAAGTTTCTGCCAGGTTCTTTCTATGCCTCCTAATGACAAGTGCATCCCGTAACTGCAGACTTCCCTCTAGCCTTGGACTTCATGTGTTTCTACCTTTATTCCTCCTTTAATTACTTGTCTTCCTGCAAATTCTTCTTCTGCAGGCTTAGTTTTATATTTTTTTATCTTTATCATATTTCTAAAGTTTATTTTTCACTTTAATTTCTTGAATGAACTAATAGGACCCTTGCAAGTTGTATTTGGTTTGCTTGCTCCATGTCTAAACTGATGAAATTGTATGATCCATTCAGTAGCAGAGGGAGCATTAACCACTGTTACTACCAAACTACTACAATCTACAACAAGTTGTGTGTATTCACAGGTCATGAAGAGTCTGTAGTGAAGAAATTAATCACTATAAGAAATAAATGTAAAATTCAAAATAACAAACCAGATTATTCAGTTCTATTGGCAAGAAAATTGCAAATAGGAAACTAATGAAATCAGTCGCATGTTATTTTCTAAACTGGAATTTTATGACACCATTTGTGAACTATATGATAAAACAATATAACATGATTTTAAAATACTTGAAATTGTAAAAAGGCAAATACTCTAGTAATTTATTAAACACAAGAGAAATATCACAACTTACTTAATATTGATAACTGATTTTTTAAAAAAAATGTTACTTTAGTCATACTAGCAAAACATCAAATTAGGTAATTTTTAAAGAAATAGGCCTTTGCCATAGTATAAATCTAACAGATTCACAATTCAGGTAATTTATATTTCATCCACATCTGCAGCTCCACAGGTTTTATAGCCTTATTGGGCTGCTTTTATTTTCTTGTTCAATCAGTCTCCAGCACAGGGTGAAAAGATTGCTGACACAGAAAGGAGGGAATGTTGTGTTCAGATAATTCCTCTAATACCCAGTCCATCACAAACACACTTTAAGCCTGACATTCTATTAATAGCTAGCTATCTGTGGGAAAATGCTTTGGTTACCCCTCCCCCCCCCCCCCCCAGACTTGCCCTCCTCTATCAAAATAAAATGAAAATCAGCTTTCTTATGGCAGCTGTTTTCAGATGTCTAAGTGCTTTGGCCATTTTTCTTCCAGAGAGGGAGGCAGAAAACCAAAGCAAAGGATCTGCAGTGAAAGTGCAGAAGCTTATTTTTAATACTACATCAAAAGGAGCAGTTTCAAAAGGAGATCATACAGAAACACAACTTCTGGGTAATCAATGGAACACAGAATCAGAGAATAGCCTGGGTTGGAAGGGATCTTAAAGATCATCCAGTTCCAACACCCCTGCTGTAGGCAGGGACAGCTTCCACTACAACAGGCTGTTCAGAGCTCCATTCAACCTGGCCTTGAACATGCACCCACAGCATAGAAGGTAAAGGTGGAATATATTACCTTCCCACAATTTGGAGGAAGACTTCTTTTAAAAACAAGCAATAACAACAAAAAAGACCCTATTCCGAAAAAACAAACCCAGCACCAACAAAATCACAATTTTCCTTGTTTAAGCACATCCAAAAAGATTTCAGAGGACAGCAATGAGGTTCTTTCCTGGAATAATTATCTGACTTTGGATAGTGTCAGCTTAACATTCTTTTACTTTTTCCTTCTATTTCCAACACAGAATCAAAGAATCCTATTTTAAGCTAGAATCAGAGAATTATGTTTCTGAACAGATTACAACAAAAATTGGGGCAAATTAGGAGTATCCAGAAAGGAGTTCTGTGGTGAATTCAGTTTACTTCAGCTGAAGTAATCATAGAGCCAGAAGCTAGCACTGAAAATAAAGAAGGACTCTCACCTAACTTTAGAGATCTATTGGTGGGAGTAAGAATTTTCTTCTGGAGGCAATCAATCCTTCTTCATAGACTAAAGAAACATCATAAATAAGTATATTATGATAAATGTCTAAGTTTTAGGTAGCTAAAATTCAGTATTCAGAAAATAAATTATTCATTATGCATTCAGAAAATAAATTATTAGGCCATGTTGAATTAAGCAGCTCGGTTTTCACCACTAGATACAGATAGATATAGCACATACTTCCTTATATTCCCCCTTACTATTAGGAGAAGAAAGGTGTGGATCATGGGAACAAAGTGAAGATAATAGTAAGTAATAAGAAAATGGAAAATAACATGAACCATCTGAGTAGTGAGAAGAGCATGCCTATGTAAATGGGACGAGGCAGGAATAGATGCGACACACAAGGGAAAGAACCAGAGTCTTAGCTCAGCCGATAGCACTGAATGGCAAAATAAGCAGGTAAATGACAAAGATCAGGAGGAAGTAGCAACATTATTGCTTCTCTGATTAACTAATGTGAAAGCCAGTGTGGAGCAGACGCTGAAAAGAGCAGTAAATTTAGCGCAGTGTAATATTTTCTATGAATAAAAGCAATTGCAGCAGCACTGCTGTATATATAGATTTGTGCCTTGGAGCCTAATATGGAAGCATTGGAAAGAAAATTAAAGTGGCAGGGGAATGGTTCTCTTCTTTCATCCTTAGTTTTTTATTCAGGGTGATAGAATAAATGCAAACTAATTTTTTTTTCCATACTAAACACCACAGGGCTTTGTCAATATATATTTTTTCTAAAGAAGCTTTGGAGTAAAAACTTTGTATCTGTTTGCATATTAAAGGGCCACAAGACACAAAGACTTAGGTATGGGCTAGCCTAGCCTCTCTCCATCCTATGAAAACCATTTCAGGATATCTATAAACTCTGCAAAATGTGGAGAAAAATACTAGGGAAATATTTTATGATCATTTAAATGCATTTTTCATAATTTTGTGTAGTCTCCAGCAATCTTTCCCAAGGTTGTTCATGCTAATTAGCAAACTGTTATTCTTGATATATATTCAGAAATTTGTGTCTCAAAAGATATTAAAACTGGGAAATTTCATGTTAAAATATTAACTAAAGCATTATTATCTGTATTTTGTGAGTGTTATTTCAATTGTTCAGTGATCACTGTTGACTGCAGACCTTGGATATTGATAAGCATCACTATCCTCTGTTCTACAGATCAGCTTTCTGAAGGTACTTAAAAGGTCATTAAGTTTTAACAATAAAAGACTTGAACAGCACCTGTTCCTCTGAAATTTGAGTGCTTTAAAACTTCCAGGTCATTTTGTTAAATGTCCGTCCTGTTTAAGCAAACGCATATAGCTTGTCCATAAACCTTAGGAATTTGGGAAATCTGTACGTGAAATCCAACTTGGTTCCATGAAATATTCACACTCCTGTGTAGCTATATCATCAGTGTGACATTCTTAACTGACTGAGATTCTGAAGGGTGGACCATAAGAAATAACCCCTCAAATTTCTCCGTCATAAAGCCATTTGCTTCCACCTCATGTAGGTTAATTTTTTGTTGACCACACCAGCCAGAGCAAAGGAAAATCAGATACTCAGGTCACACAGAGAATACTCAAATAAAAGGAGAAGATGGGAAGGAGTAAACATGAAATCCTTTCAGTTCACTCATAAACAACACAAAAAGTGAGATGAAAGTTGAGGCCACATAAGCTGCAAAAGAGAACTGATAAGCATTTACCTCGTGCTCAGTGTGCCAAATATAAGCATAAGCTTGTTCTCTTTAAATACATACATTACAAAGCATTTTGACATCATGACATTTTTTTTATGTTAAAAATAATCTACACATCCTTCCAAAACCATTTGGTCTCAGCTTTGCTCCTTTCTTTTTGAAATTTGTGGTACAGCTTTCCATAGAATCTGATCCTGACTTGTAAGAGAAGGATTGTATCAGTGCAGAATCCTTTGAAAAATCCCACTTTACACCAAACAGAACAGCAGGACAATAATTATGTGTGTCGGTTTTGGAGGAAAGGGATGATAAGTAAACTAATGTGCTCCATCTTTCAAGATCTCCTGCACCAGGTAACACAGATCAAAAGTTCTGGTCACCAAATGATCTGGCCACTCTTATTTTCTTGTCCTGTCTATCTGACCTCAAAATAAGTACTGAACAAAAGATAATTTATCTTCTTTGAAACAGATGTGAAAGACATTCAGGCTAGAGCTCTGTGATAATCCATTTAGCTTCTTGCACCAAATTAACTTTTCACATTGGACATTTGACAAGATGATAAATAAACCAAATAATGTACAATGGGTTTCTTATTTTTATTTTTATCATGGTAATTATTTTAACAGCAGCTGACAGATAACACAGAAGGATGAGGAAAATGCTCCTGGATTTTGAAAATGAGGTCAACTAAGCATGTAATTACTTTCTCAAAGATTCATACAACTGTACTCATCTATTTGAACAGGAGTTCAAATTGGTTGCTGTGTTCATACAGTTCCTCATTACCCATTGTGACTGCCACAAAGAGAACACCTTCTCTTTAAAAACTCTCTAAATGCTCCCACGATGCTGAATAGTAAAATATTTTATAACTTTCTGTTGTTAAAAATATCAGTGACTTCTTTATTTTAATGCCTATCTAAATTGGGAAAAAATACCTGATATCAAACACAGCAGAACACATTAAATATTAACAACGATATTTGAAATGGCATAGTTTTTTTCTCTTATAAGCTTTAAGCCTCTTTTTGTCTTCATTTAAATATCAAAATTGTCACCCAAAACCCAATGAAAACTAGAAAACTGAGGCACAGAATTAGTCTGCATGGAAGGGTTTACACCCAAATGTAAATCAAGATGCTTTAGAGGAAAACAAACAAACAAAACCAAACAAAACCAAAAAGAGAAGAACAGTTGCTCTTTTAGTCAGTCTGAAACATGGCAAAAAGTAAAAAAAGTAAATATTAGAAACTGACAAAATGGCAGTGCTGCCAAAAATCAGGCCTTAAAAAACCCCAATATATGATTTCATAGAATATTTTTTCCCTTGTAGGAAGGGAGCAGCAGGGAATGGGAAGGGGATGCTTCAGTGTACTTCTACAAGAAAGTATTTTAAAGCTTGCAAATATATCTTCATTTTAGCTTGTATTTATCCATCTTACACTATATAATTATACAATAGTTTCAGCATTTCCAGCTAACAGATATGTCAATTATTTCAATAGGAATGTCAAAACCCTGTAATCATTATACTGCCCGTAAATCCCCCGACTTTTTCCAAACTTTGCAGAAAGAACCCATTTTGAACCAATTTACCTTTAAAAATTTGTCTTGTTAAGTACTAGCCCTGCAGATGGGTTTGAGATCTCCATTCTTTTTCATTTGCATATTGAAATGATGAAAGACTACGGAAGTGGAACCAAGCTGAAAATTTTGTTGTTAAAAAGGAATACAATTCCCTCTCTCATACCTCTGTCAATTCTTTAAACTATAAATGGAAAATTAAACTGTTTTCAGTCACAAAAGAATAATCTTTAACTTAAAATTAGAACATTAGACTGAGCTGCACATATACTCTAAGGCATCATTGTTAGTGTACAGCTGTATTGCAAGATTTTCCTGTTAATATCAACTGAAAAAAATCCATATATATTTAGAGTTATAAGAGTTATTGTCTTGGGGACAAAAAATTTTAGCACAGTCTGCTATAAAACGTCCTCCAAGTCTCTGCTCTGGAGGAAGAAGGACTCATAGGTCTAATAAGTTTTCAGAGATCTAGGTAGACAGAGCAACACGGATATAACGTTCAGCATCTGTAAATGCTGAATGAGCAGAGTCCCACTTATTTTATAACAAACATTAAGTTCCTACTTTTTTCCCCAAACTAACAAAGAATAATCATGATAGATGACTGCTTCCAAAAGAACATGACAAATAAAGCTGGTTTATTTAAAGGTGTTTACCTGTTTTCTCTTATTTTGTAAATAAAATCTTTCCCTGCACTGTAGCACACATCTGACTTTCTTCCATGAGTTTACAGTTTCAGATGGGGGCACAACTGTCCTGCACTTCCCTTTCTTCCCCCCCAAGAAATATTTGTTTTTTCTGCTTATCTTTGAGACTTTATCTTTGAGAACAAGTTTATCCAAGAGAAAAAGGAGGTCATAAAGTATAAAGGCAAATTGTCATTAGATGCATTTTTGCAGCATTAAAAAAAAAAAAAAAAAAACCACAGAAAAAAAAAAAGAGTATTTGGAGGCTGAAAGCAGAACAGTATACCAGAAAAATGATTTTCACTGCAGTCACATGTGAACACATAAACAGTCAAATTAAAAGGGTAACATTTCAGGGTAAATCAGGCTGGTAAAATGCCTATTAAATGGTGTAATAATGCATTCTACAAATAATAACATTTATACAAACTGTAAAAATTCGAGAAATAGAAGGGTAGTGAAATTATAAATATAAATTCTTGCTATCTTATAATTCCAGAATTTTTGGGGGGGGAATTATGTGAAACAAATTAAAATATTTAGAGACATTTTTGCTTAAAATATTTTTAGACTGTTTTAAAAATATTTTTAGACTTTCTAAAAGTACATGAAAAACATGACACTTTTAAAAGAGATGAGAGAGTTAATAGCATTTGCACCACCCATGTAAAATCAACAAAATACACCTTGTCATTCAAAAGTCACAGAGATGGAGACAAACCATTTGTTAAATAAAGTAAGAAAGTTGAATTTTCACCTGATTTCTAATAAGTAACATCCTCTGAAATGATCAGTCATCAGTGAAAAAAATAAAAATACAGAGAATTAATAGATAGTCTGTCCAAAGGGGGATTTAGATTTACGAAGATGAAAGTTGAAGAGGGAACATGTTGGAAGGACATGTCAGAAGCCTAGAAGAAAAATAACAGTTTTCTTTTATAAATACTAGATATTAAAAAAAAAGTTTTAAAAAATTTAGTTTGTTTGGAAACACACACAAATTCATAGACTAAGCTGTGACAAAATGTGTAAAAAAAATCTGTCAACTGTGAGGAATTCAAGCATTATTAAAATGTTTATTTTTTAAAAAAATCATTGTTTACAGTAATATGAAATTTTGCATGTAACAGTGAAGAAATTATTTGATAAGCACTTTTAAAAATAATGAAAGAGAGACTATTAGCATAAAGTCATGTTGTTGTAAACTCAAGGATAAAAATATAGGGTTTTTGATTTGAATGCAGATGTTTTTTGATGAGCAAACTGTATGTGTCATTTTGAAACAATTGGGCATAGTATTTAAGTCAGAATTTTGGAAATATAAGTGGGCTGTGAGGGTGCCAATACGTTTTTCAATAAAGGGATATGGGGGAAATGTTAAATTATTTTAAGAATTGAGGTAAGATTGTACATGAAGTATTAAAGAAACTAAGTTGTCAGAGGTCTGGTGGATAGGTCCCTTAATGGGGACACATAAAGCTGGTTTATGTAGAGAAAGCTTAGTTCACACTTTTCAGGGTTGTTGAGGGATTTGTAAGTCAGTGGTTGATTCAAAGGGGCCACAGCCAGGAGGACCTGTTTGAAATGGAGATTAGG
>JAWWES010000001.1:12476821-12524290 GCA_035583135.1 Lophotriccus pileatus
AACTAATTAAATAGAATATATAAGGAGCTTGTAAAAGTGGAATAAATGAGTTTTGCTGATGACCAGCTGGTGTCTGCGTTCTCCCTTCTCCGACACAGGGTAGAGAAGAATCGATGATAAAGTCTATCAAGGGCTGGTGCTGGGATTTTTTTTTTAACCAGCTTTTTCAGCAATGACGTAAAGAAAGGAGGAATCGGGGAAATCCCCAAATCTGCTGATGACGTTAAGCTTTGGGTAATTGCCAGAGGCATTAATGACAAGGAACACTCAGAGGATCTCTCATACCTGAGGTAATGGGTAAAGAGGGTGGAACTTGACCTTCAGTGCAGATAATGCAAGATCATACACCTAGGGGAAAAAAAAATAAAAGATCTAGAATATGGCTACATGATGTTAACGCTGGGAGTAGCAGTTACAGCTCGGAAAAAAGGTCCTGGGGGAATTGTTAGCAGTTGTTTGAAATCTTCAATTCAGTGCAAGCTGGCAGCCAGGGGAGCTAAGAAAATATTGAGAGCGCCATTAGGGGGGTTAATGGCAACAATAAAGAGGACATGATTAAAATTTACTTAAAGTGCTACTTAAAACCCCCCGGGGCACTCTCACCTTGAGTGTAGCTCTGCTGAATGGGCAGTTTCCACTCTCTCTATCTGAGGAACAACAGAGCAGAATTAGGGAGGGTACAGAAGAAGAAGGCACCTAAAGCTGGGTATAAACAGGTTTCTCTATGCTTCCTAAGTGGCATCTCCCACGGAGAGACAGAGCATCCTGTTTGGATTACCTGGATAGATGGACCATTGATCTGACAAAGTTTTTCATGCACTAAGTTTTCTAAAAGCATGGTTTACACACATATATTGGGCTGCTTTATTTTTTAAATGCAAGTCCAATATGATCTCAAGCTTCTGTCTTCTACGGAATTTGAATTATCCTGGCTTGCTGAAGAATGAGGAACATGTTCAACCCTAAAATATCGTATGGAAAGCTTTACACAGCTACCAAACATGCCAGAGCACTACATTTGTCTGCAATGCTTGAGCCTGGTGCTAGTGCTATGGTCCCTTCCTAGTTCAGGAATGATCAGCTTATGAGAAGGTGCTCTAAATTTCCCTTTCTGAATGTGACTTTCTCAAAATGAATGCTGTCTCTGCAGTACAGTTGGATATGGACAAACACAAACCCAGTGACCCACACAGAGGTGCCATCGCTCCTGTGTTGACACCCCCACTTCCAAACAGTAGCAAGGAATTACAAAGGTCCAACGATATCTCCCTGATAAGATTAGCTAGAAGTATTTACAGTGGTTTTTATTGCATTCCATGGTGTGGAATATGCCTCTGACCTGGGTTTGTCCCAGTCTAATTTCTTGCCAACCTTCATCCTACTCACTGGGGGAGTCAGCATGGGAAATAGAGAAAACCTTGGCACTGCTCAGCAACAACCAAAATATTAGTGAGTTAGAAACACTTCTTTTACACACAAATACAAAACACCGAACCCTACAGACTCCTATGAAGAAAATTAACTCCACCTCAGCAGCCCCAGGACAACAGATAAAAAGAATATTACTTAATCTGATGATGTAATGTACTGAGTAAATAAATAACAACAAAGTAGATATGATAACCATTAAATTTAATTCAATTATATAAGCATGCATATTGATGACAGTTGATGACACTGTGTGGGTACAAAATGACAAGGAAAAGAGAGGAAAAAAAGAAAACATAATGGTGGTTATTTTAACACTTATTTAGGTAACAGGAAATTTTGAGAGAGGAAAATCTAATCGCAGAGCTCAGTTCCAAAAAGTTTCAAGAAATATGAATCCCTGCAATAACAAATGTCACAGTCAAGCCAATACTATTAAAAATCACACTCTGCTTGATTTGCCACACTTTGGGAAAAATATATTTGATACCAGGAGGCAGCCACTTTATTGTTGAATCTTATTTTTTCACATTATTCCAATTTTAAATCAGACATATAAAATACAGTTTTCCCCACGCATGGTTAGAAAACAAGATTTTTGCTTCCCACTGATGAGGCTTTATACTACTGTGTGCACTGTGCTACAGTAGTTGCACTGACCATCTCTTCTGTTTAACCTTCACAGTGATGCTCTACTGTGCTTTGAAGTCAATATTACAAATATTAAAGAGACATTTGTCTTTAGCACGTACACTGTGCTTATTGAACACCATTTCAGTAGCGATGGACAGCGGTCTATTTTCAGACTTCTTAAGATATATCTTTCTAAAAAGATATATCTTTATAAGGTGTGATTAATACACCCATAGTTTAGACTCCTGGTATGTCAGAGGAACTTTCCAAAGAACTCCTAAAGGTTTCTGTACATTTCTCTTCATCGTAAGATATATTATAAATTAAGAGACTTTTCCTAGGAAGATATACATCAGAAAGCTTCACTGTTTCCCTTTATTTTTTCTGCTTGTAAGTTTTGCTTTCTAATTTTCTGCAATTTCTTATTACTTCAGTCTATTTAATAACCACATCCACTTCGGTGGTGTTATGCTTTTGTCTCTAATATCAATTCAAAATTAGAGATGTAACCAAATGTTATCTCTTTCCAGTCAACGTGTATTTTTCATAGCACTTTATATATACTGTGATTATAATTAAAATAGACTTAAAAAAATCTTTAATAAATAGAAAATATTGAAAATTATGAAGATAAACTTAAATGTTAACAATAAATTTTCCCTTATTTCATTTTGTAAATCTACTTGTCTCCAAAAAATTATCAGTTGGTTTAGTCTCACTTTTCTTGTATCTTTTACACCTTTCTTGGCCTAATTTTTCATTCTATAGCATAACACAAAGATAATAGAGGGACTTTTTGCAAGAGCCTGTAGTGACAGGACAAGAGGCAATGGCTTCAAACTGAAAGAAAGTAGGTTTAGATTAGATATTAGGAAAAAATTCTTTACTATGAGGGTGGTGAGGCATTGGAACAGCTTTCCCAGAGAAGCTGTGGATGCCCTATCCCTGGAGGTGTTCAAGGCCAGGTTGGATGGAGGTCTGAGCAACCTGGTCTAGTGAATGTCCATGGCAGGAGGTTGGAACTGTATGATCTTTAAGATCCCTTCCAATGCAGGCCATTCTATGAGTCTGTAGTAATGTATAGCAGAATATTAATCAGCCTTTTAATGTAAATGGGAGATAACGCAGTTTTAGTTGTACTCAGACCATGTGTGACATCCTTGTATTGGTTAAGTGCAGATTCAGGTAAAACCCATGTAAACTGCACCCCCAACAAATTCCTCTGAGTCGCATATATTTTTGTGGTTTCTAACGGTTTCTACTTTCTGGATTCTTTAAAAGAGACTTCCCCCCCCCCCCCCACTGGTTTGTATCAGAATAAAATTGTGCTCCTTGTGCTGGCTCAGCTAAGCCAGGCATGACTGAAGAGGGGTCAGAGAGCATTAATCCTTCACTCCCTACCACCGAAGTGCTTGCAGAACACAGCACGTGGCCTCCTCATGCTTCCTAACAAAATCAAAGCAATGATGATCCAGGCAGATGATCCAGGGGATTCTGGTGCTGATGAACAGATACACAGGTTAAGTAGCATGGATAAGGGAGACAAATTCAGGATCTGTATTCAGGATCAATTCAGTGTACTATACAGGGAACCAGAGTCTGGCAGCCCTGTGAGCATCCTGAATCATTCGCTGCTGCCTTGATCTTAGACATCACAGTATGCAAGGTGACCCAACTAATTACAGAGTTTGCCTTCCATCCACAGTAAAAGAGGACTTTACCTTTCAGTTCCCAAATAAAGGTGTTTTGCAGAGAGTCAGTCCTTCTTGCTTTTTAGAGTCAATCTGAAATTCTAGCTAAATGAAAACAAACCCCCACACTGTTGGATTTTGTTGGTCTTTCTGTTGATCTCAATTGGACTTGGCTTTTTGCCTGGTCATTTCTTGGTGCCCAGTGGGAAGAAACAAGGAGCCTGATGCACCAGCTTTCACTATCTGCAAACTAAGAAGGAAAAAAAAAGGACCAATTTCACAGCACAAAGAGTCTAAAGTGATACTGAAGGCAAAAGGTTTCAAATGCCGTTACCTGCTGTCAGAAATGGATCTTTAATGGCAGATAAAAGCTGATCATATCCCTAAAGTAAAATAAACCAAGGGATGACAGCAAAAGATATTCGTAGGGAATGAAAGGAAAGTGCTTTGCTTTGGAATGAGGCCATAAGGAAAAGTGCAGCTAAGGATAATTCATTTTACAATCTTCCCCAGGCTGTATTAGTCCTGTTGCAATTTTGCAGAATAATAGAACAAAAATGTTCTTTCCTTGAGCTGTGAGTTCAGCTTCATTAGGTCTTTTTTATATATATATATATTGTCATTTAGATAGCAAGGAGATATGTTCCTTTTATCACCCAAAATAGACAGATACAGATAATTAAGTTGCCTGTTCTAATACCTGAAAGGATCAACTAAGCTTAGGGGTGTAGTGCATGTTTCTTTAGAAATAGCCCACTACTTTTCTAGGAATTATGTCAAGTAACTCTAATAAATCCAGTTGGTCATAGTTGGAAATTGGCCTGATCCAAAGCCCACTAGAACAGGGAGACTCTCCCTGACATCACCATGGCTGCCAGGAGATCACAAAATGGTGATTATATTTTTAAAAATCATATTTGTGTTTGAACCTTACTGCACTACATATTTACACTGGTTAATAAAAATTGAAATTCACTGTGAATATCTCAAATTTCAGTGGTGGTTTAAATCTATATCCAAACACAGCTTCTTAGATACATATTTAATTAAGAAACAATGTTTAAAAGTAATTTGTAACAAAATGTAGTGCATCTCCTTCAGTTCCTGTACCTGTAAAAGTTTCAGCATAGTTTTAAACTCTTGTCAGCATGTAAAAAGAAGCTAAGCCACATTAAAAGTCTCAACATTATTTTGACTAATCAGTCTACTTAAAAACCAGTGAAGCTTAGTCCCAGTTTTTAACAAGTGTTTAGGTGAGATGAGATGGTGATCAGCTTGAGAATAGTTCTAAAATAACTTGCACGTTCATGAATACTAAACAAATTAGTTGCTCAGGAAAACATATTGCCACAACAGTTGGAAAATCAACAAGAGAAAATTAAACCTGATTCATAATTTTAGCTTTGATTCAGTAAGGCATGGAAACACATGCTTAAAGCTGAGGATATTATATCATATACCTTCCTTCTGGCATGGAGCTGGTACAGTCAAGTCAGTCTCTAAATGAAGAACAAGGGGAGTAAAAAGTTCTCCTTCTGAGAAATTTCTGTTCAGCCAGAGAAATTATACAAGGGTAAAGAATCAATTAGAGCATGAAAAATACACTTGTAAGGGAAGATGTGCCAATAAAAACCTCAAAGAAGCAAATACTACTTTTTTATTAGCAATTTCAGCCATGTGCATGTGACTAAAGAAGTGAATATTATCAGGAGTGGGTCAAGGCTTCAGCCTGAAGTATGGGCAAAAAACATTAATAATGGTTAGAGAGCAGTTGTTATTAAGCAGAGGTTTTCAACTAGCTGTATCTGAGGAAATTTTTCATAAGGTATTTAAAATCCTCCAAATATCTCTCCATATGAATCACAAAATACAAATGTTAAATGGCTTCATAAAGAGTTCATAAAAAGGAAGATTGAGCTGGCTGAAAACCGCAAACCTACCAGTGCAGGTTCAGTTGCCAGGACAAATATCTGAAAAACAATAGGAAAAATACTCCAGCTAGTTTTAAGCATCCCAAATGAAATAGAGATTTTAGGAAAACAGAGAATTTAAAACATGGACCTCTCAAGAACAATTCACTCAGAACAATCTCAGTCAATCTTTTTTTCCAAGGAAAGAAAGAGCACAGGTTTAGGTTAGTTACTAGGAAAAAAATACTTTGCTGTGAGGGTTGTGAGGTACTGGAACAGGTTGCTCAGAAAAGTTGTGGATGCCCCATCCTTGGAACTGTTCAAGGCCAGATTGGATGGAATTCTGAGCAACCTGGTCAAACGGAAGAAGGACTGGAACTAGATGAGCTCTAAGGTCCCTTCCAAATGAAACCATTCTATGATTCTCTGATTGCAAAGATTTTAGATTGGGTCAGTCAGACATTTTGACTTAAGTAGACTTCTGGTTCTGCTTTATATGAAAATTTATCATAATCAAACTTTGCAAAGTGGATGCAAAGCTTTTGAAAATCCATTCTCAGAAGGCTACCATCAGTGGTCTGCTACCTGCAGTCTGTGAAAGGCTTATTTAAGCAAAAACATCTGATTTACAACAATATTTCTATATAAACATGGTGATATACACACAAAATTAAAATATACACATTTTATTCCTCTGCTTCTTTCTGATTAGCTTCAAATAGGAATATTTTACTATTGATCTGAGCTAGTCTTTACTGTGCTTTGTCAAGTGACCAAAAGATTAGGATCTCAAAAAGCTGAATATTTTATTCCAATCAGATTAATGGCAAGTCCTCATTAAATGTTTCATTGCAGGGTTGAAAACTCATGACCCAGTGAATGAGACATCATTGACCTTTACTGACACTGCAGTGTTTACAGGTTACCAAACAGAAATGTACTCCACTTCTATTTTGCAGTGATTTCTCACCTTGCATAGAAATATTTTACAGATTTGTGGGGGAAAAAAAACCAACAAACCCCACAACAACAAAACATCAAAAAAACCCCACCCTGAAAACCCCAACAATACAAGGGTTTTCATTATTCGTACTAAAACATTAACTTGAAAGTTTCAATCCAAGCACGTACGTTTTGCCGGCAGTACAGTTTAAGAACGGCTTTTCAAACAAACCTCTCTCAGGTGTCGAAGGGAAAACTAAGGCTTCCCTCTGTGTAGGATCAGTCTGCCCACCGGAGGGCAGTGCTGCTCTTCACCAGTCTCGTATTTTTCCTCTGCTGTTTGGAAGCGAAAAAAGGACAAGGAAATTTGGGCTTCAGGGTGCAGCTCTGCAAAGTGGACCTTTACTGCTGCTCCTACTATTGCACTGACACTTAGAAGGGGGAAAACAGACAGAAACATTCCCAAGGAAAGTTGTGTTACACATGTAGCCATGAATTCTTCTTGGGGATGCTTCAACAATTTACTGCGTTTTCACCCTGGCTTTGACAATGCTCAGCCTATGCAACTTTGATAAAAACAATAGGTCTCAGTTTGAGCTACACAAAAAAAGAGAAAGAATTCAACAATAAACTCTCTTTCT
Organism: Lophotriccus pileatus; assembly: GCA_035583135.1. Lineage (NCBI taxonomy): Eukaryota > Metazoa > Chordata > Aves > Passeriformes > Tyrannidae > Lophotriccus > Lophotriccus pileatus. The sequence continues at coordinate 12,484,067 of JAWWES010000001.1, forward strand.
GAAAGTGACAACCCTAATTTCCCACTCCAGAGTGATGTTGTGGCTGTTTTGTTATTATGGCTACATTTAGGAAATTTCAGAAAATCGCTGCAAACAAACTTTGTTTCTGAGAAAAACTGCAGTTACCAGAAAATGTTCTACTTATGCTTTAAGCATCACATTCTGGTCTCTGAGCGATTACTGAAATTATTTGGTTCTTTCTTTCACTTGGAAACTGATGATTACATACAGTATGCTAGAACAATTCTGCTTCTTGATAAAAAGATTGCCTCTTCCTACAAAGATCAGGATTCCAGATGGCTGTATGAAGTCCTTGGGCATGAATCTTTCAGCAACACATGTGCCTGTGTATCTGCAATGTTCACTTTTTAATTGTATGCTCAAAAATAATAAAAGTAACTTTCAGTTTAAGAACGATAAAAAAGTAGTAAAAGCTGTTGTGTTTTCTTATTCAGAAAAGTAGAGATGTTTTTTCTTCAGCATTAATTTTCACCTTCAGTACTGCAGATTAAGGTGAGACAAGTATTTCTTAGGTTCTGCTTTACCACTACCTATGTAAATATTGCTGTTTAATCAACTTCAAATGTGTGAAGTGGGTATGACAGATTATAATCACTTCAGGATATCAGCGCCGAAAAATAAAGCTTCAAAAGCTTTTCTTCATGGAAACCTGTTTACAAAACCCAGAAATATCCCCCAAGGCTTTCTAAGGCAGTTCATCTCCAGTGTGGTGATTCTATGCACAATAATGTAGTCTTCTCTACAGGATTTTTAACAAAGTCCAATCAAGCTCATCAACAGCAGTAAATGGGAAATAAGATTGAATACGTCAAAGGAGATTTCTATGTGGATCATTATTTCTTGGCAGAAGAGAATGACGGCAGTACTGGGGAAAGAATTATGGTCCTGAAACTCTGATCCAGTTACTTAGGTTTCAAAAAGAACATTAATTACAAGAATAAGGATGACCTGTTTGTGAACTGATAGTCGTAGATAGTTTCTTTAGTTTAGTTGCCAAATTAGATTGTGTCTTGAAAAATCATTTCTAGGGAGCATTTCTCAAATAAGGATAAGGGAATCCAGTTGTACTCTGATTATATCTGTCTGTTTCTTGTTTTCCACTCACTGTTGCTCACATCACCATTTTTAAAAGTCTTTAGGTACTGAAACTGTAAGTTAGACAACTGAAAGGTTGTCTCTGGATTTGCTGACTCTTGGTATTGGTACCACTTGCACTTTTCACAACTGCAGAGACAAGACCTGATATGATAAATCAGAAAAACTTTTGCATGATAGTGAGTAGGCTTAAAATACAAGTTGGTGCATCTCCCAATACTTTTATATTGTCACCTTCCGGCCTTCTCCTCACATCCCCAGATCAATTCTAATATCCCTGTGTCTTCAAATTCACTGATTATTTTTTAGTTCCATGGTTAAAAACTCCTCTCTGATATATTCATGTTTTTCTATTTGGATGTTTTCATAATGTTGGACCAAAATCAGAAGCCATGAGGAGAAATATAGACAGCTAGCAAAGAATTATTCTATTTCATATTTTTACTGGGTTTTAAGCTGACTGGCTTAAAATAATCAGTAAATGAGGAAACTCAGCTCACTTCTCTCAACCTTTGAACACGAAGCATGGAGAACTAATAGCCAAAAATCACCTGCAGAAGGTCCTTGATATTTCAGGTGCTGCTGACATCGACTACAACAAGGCCACTTGAAGCAAAATAAGAGGAAAAATAAGCTGTCAGCTTACAAAGAGTATCTCTATAACTCATTTTTTTCTTTCTCTTCATTTAAATTAAGGTTTAATTTTTCTTGCAGTGGAGGCTGGTGGACTCTGCTGCAATAGCTGTAGGTTGCACATGTAAACTCTTCTAAAGTTTCCTATGTACTCATCTCTTATGGTGTATGTTGTGCTAGGCCTTGATTTTATCCCAGAGTTTGTTGTGACTTGAAAAATCAATGTGTTAATCTTGTTTGCTTATTGCCTTGTACAAAGCTTCAGTACGAATAGAACTCTTAAAGAGCTGTTGGTGGATGGAAGGGACCACACATTGAACACAGATGCAAGAATTTCTTATTAGCCTAATAAAATCATAACACTCATGAAAATAAAGCAGTAACTGAGTACAGTTACAAAATACCAACACTCAAACAAGTAAAGAATAAACTCAATGAAAATAAAACCCTCCCAACAGTTGTACAGGAACACTTACAAGTCACCTCTGCCTCCAATGTGTTATGTTCACCTTTTCTCTGCCTGCCAGGGTCAATGGTGACAATTTTCTTAAGGCAGAGAGACTTAGAGTGACATCAGCATCCTAAAGTCTTTTCAGGAGAATGATGGTGGGTTTTATTTTTGCTCACCTGCTGCCTTTCCTCTGCTCTCAGGGAAAGGGTGAAAGCTGCCCCCCAGTCTGCAGAATAACCCAGGGACTGCCTGGGTCTGTCAGCCCTTCCCCTCTGGCACTTCAGGGTCAGTGCACCCATGAGAAAAAGATATTACTGATAGTTCCAAGTGGGTTATGTGAGGTTGTCCTAAACATTTCTTATTGGCCTCAGTAAGAAAAGTCTGTTCCATATATAAATGATTTTAATTACTGAGGTAATGATTATAATACTCAACTCACTCTAAACTTTTCTAGAAACCAAAAGAAAAACTGAGTAAACACCAGAGATACCTGAATTTATATTGGAAAATAGATTTTTGCTAAAATTAATAGCTAAAATGAGAATTAAAAAAATATTTTTATATTCTTTAAAGATACTAGAATTAGTTACCTTTTGCAAAGTAGCAGGAACAGCTTTTCTTCCACAATCAGCCTACTACTAAGTGGATCCAGAAGATGTACATACGGGAAAATGATAGATTGTACTATCTTTTTGAAGAAAGAGAAAATTTAGCACATAGAGTCAGTAATGAATGTAAAAGAATAAAGCAGCTCAGATTGGAAAAAATGAATGTTATTTTGCTTTTCTCTTACTTAAGTGATGCTATTTAACATAGGAAAACTTTCTCTCTCTTTTCCCTTTCTTTGTCCTTTAATTTAAATGAAGGCTTCTGGACAATGACATAGGGAAAACAGACAAAGAAACCCCGTATTTGTCATCATCAGATTTCAGCTAAAGTTAATTTTTTCTTCCATGATACTACAGATAAAACACAATGATATTGGACCTGGCATAAGAAATAATAAACATTATAAAAATATGCAATAGTGGACAGAAAATAAGAAAGACTATTGCTTCCCTATAGTACTGAAACTAAACATGTGCATTGGGAATGAGCTGTGTGATTTGATATGACTTCTGTAAAAGGTCAATCATATCTTCACATTGCAGTCAGGTTTCCAGCATGACAAGACCCTGGACTATGTTTGCAAGCTTTCCACTTAAATATTAAATATTTTTGCCTGTCATCCATAAATACATAAGCTTACCTCAACTTTAGCCTCAAGCTGCACCAGAGGAGATTCAGGCTGGACATCAGGAAGGAATTTCTTCACAGAAAAGGTTAAACATTGGAATGGAATGCCCAGGGATGTGGTGAAGTCACCATCCCTGAAGGTGTTCAAGAAATGACTGGACATGGCATTTAGTGCCATGGTGTAGTTGACAGGGTGATGATCAGTCAAAGGTTAAGCTGGATCTCAGAGGCCTTTTCCAACCTAAATGATTCTGTGAAAAAAGCTTTTGAAGCAGATCCAACAGCAGCTAGACTACTGGGGCTTTTGTTCTTCCCAGAGTGATGCAGGGAAGGAAGATGAAGAATGAGCACTCCCACCATCGTCTAGGGAACCTTTTTACTCATAAACACTTGAGTCTGAACAAAGGGAACTGAGGCACTGTTTGTCTTGTTTGGTTTTATTTTTGCTAATGAGTTAGTAAAATAAAGCTTAATTTACAGAGACAATTATCCTGTAAATTTGAGATATTCAAATGAACTGTGGCAATAATGCTCTGCAACAGAGGACCTCACTCTCCTCTGGTGTTGTGTTTAGAACAAATAATAACACTATGAATGTTCATATTAACTTCTTTATTAGTTATCATTACTACTAAGAGCCATGGGGTCAGTAAAGTTGTTAATGAATGCTGCATTCATAGACCAGGTGGAAAAACAAGATAAGGAGCACTTGGAACAATTGCATCCAGGCTGGTATTGCACAAATTTGAGCAAAGGTTGTCATATCATGTTATAAAAGTCTGAGATGGTTCCCAAGCAACCTGTTAAACATGCTTATAATGCACCATGCTCTTTACTGCCTGTAGAGTAAATAAATCTGTCCTTGGCCTAGCAGACATTTTTTTCTTTTTTAACTTTTCCTGCTCATTTACTGAGCCTGAAACCCTGTGAATAAAGATAGCAATCCCTTGCAGCCTGAGACCATCCCCTAGCAGTCCTTGCCCTTACTTCAGAAATTGGTTATTATTCAATGGGCTCATCTCTCCTGTCAGGTTCAAGAAGGTCAGTTTTAAAGATTAACTCTCAAATGAGATCTTCCAAAAGTCATGAGTGTTTCTGTTCCATAATGTTGGGAGCTGTCCTGAAAAAGAAGTCTGAGCAAATCATACCTTCTCCACCATTTGCAATCTGTTTCCAGTCAAGACCAGCAGCTCAGTGTGAATTTGATATTTTTAGGCTGGGTCTGAGTTATGTATTATTTATAGATATCTTAGCCAAGAATTTCTGAAGTGGCCAAGTTAAAAAATGAAACTGGAACTCCCTGTGCTCTCCCTCCCCCCAATACACAGGTTATTAATGGGATTTCAGAAAGGAGCATGACCCCTCATCATATCAATATTTCATCAGGCAATGAATGCAGCTCCCTCAGAAAATCAGAGCTGGCAGAATTCTCAGTGTTGATGTTCTGTATGTTAAAATTATAGCAAACTATTTTAGTGTGTATGGGTGACACAGTATATTCTCTTAGCCCCCGTACCATCTTCATAGGGAACATCATCATAGAATAACAGAGTGTTCTGGGTTGGAAGGGGCCTTAAAGATCATTTTGTTCCAACCCCTCTGCTGTGGATAGAGACACCTCTCACTAGACCAGGTTGCTCAGAGCCCCATCCATCCTGGCCTTTAACACTTCCAGAGATGGGGCATCCATGACTTATCTCATAGCACCTATGATTTAAGTCTTGTACCTACAAACAGTTATATTTCTTTCAAGCCTTCCTCTATGATCATAGAAGAGTTATGTATTTCTGGCAATGATTGTTTTATCAGTGTTAACTGCCATCTACATTACTACACTATTCTGCATTTTTAATTATGGGCCAAGATTCCATTGTAGTAATAATGTTCTAATACAGAAAAAGAGCTCAACAACTATAAAAAGCTCCAGGCCAAGTATGATACTGTCAATAATGGCAAACATAGGAAAACAAAAAAAAAGAGACATTTTGGTTCACTTAATACATGCTGATGGCAACACACTAAGAACTTAATACTTCTAAACAAACAGAATTGCTTGCAGAGTTGGGTACTGAAGAATAAGGCTGCAGAGGGTGTAGAAAGAAACAATCAGACATGAGGAGCTGCTAATCTAGTGAGCAAACATTATAGAGAATTTTCAAGAAAAAATAAAAAGCTGAAAAATATCTTGAGGCCACACTTTAGGATTATTCTCCATTTTCAGCTGTGAACTTTATATAGACTAATAGAATAAACAGAGAACTCCCATGACACCAGAACTTACTCTCCATGAAAAAAGAAGCAGGGGGAATAACCCTTAAAATGATGCACTATTTAAGCACTGACCTGTGCAATGGTAACCAGCAGTTTGACACATAAAAAAACCCCCAAACACATAAATTTCTGAGTCACACTTTTCAGAAAGGATTTTCTGAAATACTGCTCTGCACTATAAGATTATGAGTCCAATAGTGTTTTCTTCTTCATTCTTTCTTTATCAACTTTTCCTAATAAACCCATCTGAAAATACCATTCCTGCAGTTTCAGCTAGAAATCAGACCTCTGGGCAGTATATTCTTATATCAGTCCTAAAAAACTGTATTTCTACGTGTATGTAAAGTTGCACTTAAGTAATCCCATCTCATTCAATTTTACTTTAATCTGAGAGCACAGAAGGTTAATTAATCATGGAAGGTTAATTCTGCAAGCCATACTGGGCATCTGAACTGCTCACTGGTCTTCAGCTTCCCTGGCATAGCTGTGCCAAAACTATCCTAATAAAATCAATCCCATTCCCTTCTCTAAACAAAATCAAATCTGTATCAAAATGATTTCTGCTTTGGAAAATTTGGGAACATATTTTGTAGACTGGAAAGAAAATTCAAACTGCTTGACCTAACTATACAAAAAGCATAACAGTGTGGGAAAAGCCTGGACAGTAGAGAGGTAATTACACTTACTGTGTTAGCAATTGTACTGAGATAAAATATATTCAAGGTCAAAGAGATTAAGAGATTCAGAGAGTTTTGACTTGAGATCATTCATCAATTTTCAAATATACTTCTTCAGAACAGCACAGCCTTGTGGTTAGCAGGAACAGAAAAGGTAGTAAAATGGACAAATTGCACAGAGGGGAGGAAAAAAAGCGTGTTGAAGTGAGCTGGCAAATCATAGAAAACACTAATGGGAGATAGAAAATAGGGAAAGGAAAACACAAGGAAAATGTTTTGTGACAATAAGGAGCAGTCCACCTCTTCCTTCATCACAACTAATGGCAGAAGGCTCACAAAAACTTCAGGCCAGCAGTACTAGAACTATGGTACAAATACCACTGATGGCACAGGACTGCTAAAGATAATTTATGACTCCCCACCAAAGCCTGATTTTGTGGCTTTTGACACTGGCCAAAATATAATGAAGTTGCATTTCAGTGGTTTTTCACATTGAAATAAATGTAGTTGTAAGTATTTTCCATATGTGGACTCACACTATGAAAGTATTCAAGGAAAAAACAATTCAGAGGTATTTTAAAAGATGTAACAGAGGATTTACAATATTTCCTGCACAGTTATATACTCCTTTCTAGTTGCAAATTCTCCTTTACTTGAGAGGTAAATTTTTTCCTCTTACAGTTAACAAAAACATCATCTTTTTAAAATTCTCATTATAGTTTATTTAGCCACTATTATACTCAATAACAGAATATACATGAAGAAATTACTGTTTTCTATTTAAGCGGTTACCTTAGAGGATATCACCTTAGTTTGGGAAATTGGTTTTATATGCTTTCATCTTAGCTAGATAACCCAGACCTGCACAAGTTCATGGTTTTAATATTCAATGAACTCTCTTTGGGCAAAGAGATATTTGTTCTAGTGATTTCAACAAATGCATAAGCAGCATATTCTGCATTAAATATCATAGGACAGTCTTGAAATAAAATATACCATAGCTAAGTCATTTTGGAGGGAGAATAAAGTCTAGTATAACATTAATATTTTATAAACTGTTAGAAATCAATTCTCAACCATCTAAAGATCCAAATCATGTATTTTACCATCAATCAATTCTATCAGAAAGGGGAAGTTTATCTGAGAGAAAGGTTTTTCTATTTGATTACATTTTAAATGATATCAAACGCAAAATGTTGATTTTTTTTAAATTATTTTTTCCCCCAACAAACATGTCAAAGAAATTGTGGCATAAAAATATGAATTTTATCCAGTGGATGGCACTCCTGGACTGTCAAAAAACTAGTGACTTTTGAGAACTATGTCTTTGATGAAATTCTAAAGGAAAATTCATATTTGTTTGTTCAATACCCACAATATTCAGAAGACAAGATTTAAATAGCTGAGATACTTGTAAAATGACTGCAAATGCTCCCTATTAAGTGCAGGTAAGCAGTTTTTATAACCTCAGAACCCAGTCAAACAGTCACAGGTAAGTTCAACAAGTACAGTATTCTGTCTGATGAATGAGAAACTAAATCTGCTGGGTAAGCAGCAGCAAGATATTATTACAATCACAGAATGGCTTATGTTGTATATGATTAAAGCAAGAGCCCTGGATACAGCTCCAGTTCCAGAAGGAAAAAATGAGTGCATTTTTCTATTAGAGGGTGATGGTTTGACCATGTCTCCTGCTCTCTCTTGCTGGCCATCCTGAGATAATTCCCTCAGTCTCTTGGGTGGGGAGGATGATGATGAAACAAAGCTTTGGGGTTAATGTGCAGGGATGCATCTTTTACGATGGGGAAGGGAGAGACAGAGAATACAAGAAAGAATACACATGAGTGACCCTACTCTTGCCCTTTTGCCCAGTCTAGAATAAAATTCTCTTTTACCGGGGGTTGGCCAGGATGTCTGGTCTCTCATTGGATGCTGAAAGAGTAGCACTTAATGCCAAGCAAAACGAAAAGCAGGAAGAGGCATTTACACAAATGTAAATAAACAATGGATTTGTGGAAGAGTAAATATGAAGGTTACAGAGAGAAAACCATTTGAACAAAACTGTTTGACATTGACTAGAAGGCAATCAGTGGTGACTCATCTCTGCCTGTATTGCTCAGGACCCTCAGAGTAAGAAGTGCAGAGAATATTGTCCACCAAGAAAAACTCAACATATCCTTTATGCAAACACATTTCTCAAGCCTCTTGAGCTTGTAAAACCCTTTCAAAACACATCTACAGTTAAAAGAAACCATATTTGAGGAATGACATTTGAAGATCTTCACACCTACTCACAAATCCCCTTCCCTTTCCCTTTTTTTCTAACATAAATGACATCCTATTAAGCACCTACTGGGTATTACTGCTGTTGCTACACCCATTCAGGGCAGGCTAAAGAAGGTAGCTGTGTCCTGTTAACAAGTTTTCCTATGGAAACCATCCAGAATTCAGGAATTACATCCCCCCAGCTCAATCCAACTGCTGTGACAAATGGGATCATTTACAGGACAGTAAACAGCCATGCACTTTTTGCCTATTTGCTGCATATAAGTGATAAATTTTAATGCCCTAAATAGAGACAGTCTGTGATCTATATAAGCAACCTGTAAATCAAGATAATAAGTAGCCAAATAAAACTGCTTGTCCTTTGCCGAGAAATATCTTGAGAATAAGGAATGCAGAGAAATTAATGAGTAAGTGTCATCTCTGCAAGGAATAGTATAAAACAATTTTATAATTAAGAATTCAGGGTCATGCTGGAAGTGACTGATCAAGAGTTCCATTTTTTTGAGAGCACTGTTAATGACTATGCTAAACTTCCTTGCTGCAAAAATCAAATGGAGCTGGAAGAGATCAAGCTCAAAGTGATGTGCATCCTAGATGTTACTCCAGGGAAATCCATGTCCAGATTCACGGTGAGTACCAGCCAAATGTATACACACACTGTTTATTTGCTTTAGATAAGTATCAGTTTGTAAGAATGGCTGAGTCATTGTAGGTATAACAGTATTTCCTCCAAATTAGGAGATGCAGATGAGTTGAAAAACCTGTGCTGTATTGCACATTCATACTCCAAATAGAACTTAACTTTAAATGGTCATTAGGTCTCCCATCTTCAACGAAGCATATTTCTTATAGACTCAATTAAGTCGAGTGCGCAAAAGAGGAGATCTCAAAAGGCAAGAACTTTGTGAAGAATGGAAAGTAACATCATCTTTAAGGAGATATTTTTTACTTCACAACTAGCCTAGCAACCAATTTAAATATATATAGCTCAGTCAGAATTGCTTTACTTAAACCCAAAACTCCATTTCACAAGACATAAATGACATCATATAAGAGTTTCTCTCAATACCTCTGAGAAATTCTCAGCATGCTTCCACATCACTGCCTGCTTCAAACAGATCTTTAGTAAAGTATTCAAGGCACCCTCAGGGGTGTACCAGAAATACGATTTCCTTGCAAGAAATATTTACCAAACCCCTATTCACTTCAATGCCTCAGCCTACTGTCACTCATTTCAGAGCACAAGATTCAACACTGGTCCCTTGAACGCATGGTGTCAAATATCTTCCTGAATGTCAGACTCCCTTTCTGAGCGTAGCACTCACTAGTGCAAGAGCCGAAAGAAAACTGGCTGAAATGATTTGTTCTAGGACAGATCTTCAGAGAATTTGGTTGTCACTCTGGAGAAGCTACAAGGCGCCTCTGGCACAAATGGCAGCTGCATCCATTTGTGAATGTTTTGTTCAACAGTATCTGCTCAACAAGTACTATCTATTCAACTGTGTGTCAAGTACACCGCTTGCAAGATACCAGACTCTGGGTGAGACTCAGCTGTTTCAACACAATAAACCATCCAGAAAGATGGTTTAAAGTATTGTATACCTTTTTCTTGATCAGGTCTATCCATTGTTAAACATCAGCACCCTCAGGGTAATGAAACTCTTGTCTGTATTTCTTACATAGCATGAAAACAGCACATAGCAGTTCAGGAAATATATTTTTTTTCCTAAAAGGTCTTCCTTCACCCTGAGCTCATGCTATGAGATTCTCCCTCTGTCAATGCTGAAGTAAGGGCAGTCCAGTGCTTTTGTGCTTTCTCAAGACCAACAGAAGCAGCTGCTTTTGTCAGGGCTATTGTCCATAGCCCACAGCTCTAACAGCCAACTCACACCAAGAAAAAGATGCATCCACTCAATGCCTCTGTATAATGCATGTGCATGATAAGGAAATTTCTCAGAAAAATAAACTGTTTGAGGTAGAGCACGTCACAAATCATTACTGTGACTACAGATCTCCTGTTTGCCAACCTTTGCTTAAAAAAACCCTGCTCTCACTTCCAAGGTGACTTAACAGATGTGGACAGCATGAGCAGTCCAGCGCCCATACAAAGAAAATAGATCCACAGAAACTGGAGATTAACTCTTACAGAGAAAGAAAGGAATAAAACAGTACATGCAGCTAACAGCACAAGGAACACGGAATTTGAGAACAGCCAGGTGTAAGATATCCAGCAGCACATTCTGAGTTTCAAGACAGAGAGGGAGTTTTACTTCTGTGTGATAAACTGTAAATATCTTAATCCATTAAAGGTTTGAGGCTGTTTGAGGGGGAACACCAAATAGGTCTGCAATACATCACAGCAGTAATGGGAGTTACTGAGACATTTATGGAACTGTATGAAAAGCAAGTGCTTAGGCTTTTACCAGGAAGGCAAAGACAATTTTCCCAGAATAGCCCAGGCCACACAAATTTGGAGGAGAAAGCTAATGACTTTCAAAAATGAATGTGTTTCCTCAGCGAACAAAGTCACCACTTTTAATCAGATCAAGCTGTGCTGACTGTCAGTGGGATGACAAACCAGCGTTCTGTGATACCCACATGGCCAGGGAATTTCTCCTGATGCTGTCTGATAACACTGAGCTGTTAAAGGAGAATGGCTATGCTGTTGAACTCCATTTCTCTTAAACTGACTAACATTACTGGCTGCCCACAGCTTGTTATGTTTTAAGCATTCAGATGTAGCAGTGATCCTAAAAATCAAGATTTTTACTCCTTCATTGTTTCATCCATTTGAAGTGGATTCTTTTCCTTGCTTATTTTTCTACATTTTTACTAACTATTTCTACAATTGATGGATTCATATTAGTGACCAAGTTAGAGAGTGTGGCCTAAATCTGTTGGCTTTGTCCTTTATTCTGATGCTGCTTTTCTAGCTGCTACTGGATGGAAACCTACTTTTGGATCAGATGTCTTCTGAATTTTGAATGGCACAAATAATTCAAAGAGAAAGGCAGATAAAGAAATTCCACACTTGAAATTAATTTTGGAGTTAGAGAATGGGGTTCATCCTATTCTCTACACTACTATAGTCCTACACTTGCAGTGCAGAAATTCTGCCTTGTCAATTAAACCTGATGGTGGATCCCAAAAGAAAATCACAGGAGATTTTCAAAGAGCATAACAGCCAGTGAACAATGCTCTGTGGATTTGTGATAGGAGAGAAAAAAAAAAAAAAGAAAGTGACTACCAAAATGTGACCTTTTTTAGCATATGCTATTTTATTGTGTTTGGTGGTTATTGGAAATGGTGTCCATAGCTAACCAGAGAAAAGTCTGGAGCTGTAAGGTTGTAGGAAAATACAGGCCAGCTCACTTGCATATTCACCTCCAGCAGTTATTCCTTAATGTTGTGGATGTTATGTGCTGAAAGAAAAGTGGGATATTTTACTTCAGAGTTTCCAGGGAAGCAGTGGAAGCTGGATTAGTGATGCTGCATAGGCTGAGTCAGCCCTCAGCAATGTTTGTATTACAAGAGCTGAATTAACAGAAATGATTAATAAAACTGCGTTAGACAGAACACGTCGCTGATCAAGCAGTGATCAGGGAGGGGACAGCGAGGGACAACTGTTGGAGTAGGGAATGGCTAACCAAACATGACAGAAGTGTGAGAAGGAAGGAATAGGTGACAGAGGAGAAACAGCTCACAGCATAAGATCAGCTGCTGCTGAGATAAGGGGTTGCTACAAGGCAGCACCTTGAGATCCAGTTAGGAATGAGGTGAGTACTCCATGAGAGAACGAAAGCAACCAGCTTTGCCTCATAATCTCATTAGAGAAGTGGACTGTGAAATAGTTACAATTACAGTGTATAAAACAGTTACATCATCTTACTGCTCTACTTTGGTTTTTCTTTCCTCTATTTGATAAAATAGAGAAAACCAAGCCGACTGAATGATATTAGTAAGCAGAGAAAATCAGTTCAGTGAAGCCAAAAAGTGTAATTAAACTTTCCTGAAGTTTCAACATTAGGCCTGAGCAGCCATTTTCTTAATTGTGACTTTAAGCAGGATCCTTGTCTCATTTCCTGCACATCAGTCCTGACAGGTTAGGCTTGCTTACAGATGACAAGCGAGTGAGTGTTTGGGATGTGAGTTAAAAATGTGATATTTTTTAGGACAGTTTAAACTGTGGTAAATATTCTCTAGCTTTGTAGGAACAGAAACGTCATAAGACCTAGAAAAGTTGCACACAGCCTTTCTACTGTACAGAATACTCAGTCTTTAGGATCTGAAGTGTACACATTATGGCCTGGTTAACCTGTAACAAATTGAACCATGCTGTACAAGCACAGCAAGACAATGTTCTCCCTGAAACCAACTGGCTTAGTGCACATATGCTACAAACATCCCGTGGAAAGAAGACAGCTAGGGGTAGGAGCAGGCTGTGGCTAACAGAACAATTCAGCCTACTCCTGGTCACCCTTTTTCTTTAGGCATTTCAGGAAATGGTGGGGAAAGGAATGGATGAACTCTTTTAGTGATAACAGCTGGTGCTTAGTTGTCATCCTTCCAAAGGGCCCAGTGGCCTCTCAGTTTTAGGACCAGGTGTTTGTTCTCAGCATGACAGAAGAGGCGCTGCCAAGCATCTAGAAAGCACAGGGATAGCAGCTGTGAGCAACTATCTTCTTTGGGGGAAAATTATCTATTAGCAGAGCATAAGATGTCTTTGAAGTAGGCAGAAAAATGAGATCCATTGTCCTGATGACAGTCAGCCTGTGGAGAACACGGGCTAGGCACCCAAAAATGAGATAGGCAGACTCAAAGGAAGCTTTTTCCACTGCACTGTTCAGTGATTTTACAGCCATTCACAACCCTTTTTTGAAATGTGTTACTGAAAAAAGTGGGTAAATCTAGACCTTTCTAGAAAATTCTACTTTGTGGCACAAGATTGAAGTCAGAAGTTTACATAGAAGGTTGTTTCCTTATCGTTACCCTACATAGTTAATGATCATTTGTGCTTCCCAAATAGCACAGTCCAGGTTTCAGGAGTCACTACTGCTGGTATTCTGATACGTAATTCCAAAGCTATGAAACTCTTCCCCTACCTACCCTGTGGTTTTCCACTTTTTAGTAATCCTCAGCCTTCCACATGGAGAAACATGTCACTCCTTAATATTGTTCCTATTCTTAATATTGTTCTTATTCTGCGTGAATTAGGATGGGTTTAAATCATTTGCTTTAGAAATGTAGTGCTGCTTACTCTCATCAGTTCACACTGTTTAGCTTTGCATTTGGGATTTTTATAAAGGAAGACTGCAATCTGAGGATGCACCTAGGCCTGAAATGCAAAATTTTAAGTTTATCCAGGAACATATCACAACAATTCCACCTTTAGTTGTTCATATAAATCAAGCAATTTAGGACTTTAGTTCACATTATGTCAAACATGGCATAGCAAAGAAAAGTTTTTTTGGCTTTGTTAAAGTTTACAAGACCAAATGTAATAGCTTCCACAGTGGATCCATGATGCATTGTGAAATACTTATCCAGAGAGGCAACAAACAATGAATTCTCTTTTCTTGGCTCTCTTTATCCCTTGTATTCCATGTACTAACTTTTTCCAAAGTTAAAGATTAGCCATGTGGAATCAGCACAGGATGACAATTGTTTCAGAGCCTGTAAGGATGCCATGAGAAATCAGAAAGGAGAGAAAAACCTGCACTATCTCTTCTGTGTGTGTCTCTGTTACCATCACAGGTGTCATTTCATGTCATGTCATGTGCCACACACAGGCATGAGGGAGATATTCCTGCAATGACACTGCTGGTTGATGGTGGAAGAGAAATCTAAATCTAAATCCTGCCTTAAAACATGGAAGATCTACTGCTCTAAATACTGTTACAGTTGCTAGAGCCCTGGAGGTCCCTCATAGCAGAGAATATCATGCAGTTATACATGTAAAGACAAAGAAGAGAAAAACACAGGCCCAGAGCATTCAAACTAATTTCGCTGCTATTAGTTCCAAATTCAGGATCAATCTGATTGATTATGTTCTCAATATACCATAATAACTATTTTATTAACATATCTTTAATTTTTTTTCCCTTTTTTAATCAGGAAAAACAACTTTGAAATTGTATACACTCTAGCTCCCAAAAGTCTTTTTTTGTTGTATGAAAACTTTTCAATTACACGACCCTGGCTCAGAAGTGTCATTCATTTGTATGGAATGGAACACCACTATTGCTTTGGAATCACAGTGAGAAGTTGCTGTTCGTGCTTTTGGTCTCCTGAATTTTTAAGAACACCTAAAAATACCCATTAGGCAATGTAAGGGGCAGTGCGTCTGTACAGCTGTTTGGTCAAGGAGGATACCACTCTCCTGAGGAAACCACTGAATCAAAATTATTTTTACAATCCAAATTATTTTTACATTTAGTTTAATTGCTTGACCAGCCTCAGATCCTCATCAGCAAATGAAAATATCTGAGTGCGGACAGCTAAAGCAACGGCATTTCAGCCACGACCTTGCACGCCCAGCAGCAACCACTGCACTATGAAACAATGTGAAATAGAAAAGGAGTCCAGAATCATTTGTATTATCCATGTAAAGATATACCAAGTTTGGCTTTGGTTTCCAACCAAACCACAGTTAGTCAGGCCCTCCTTTTCCTAACTCTTGCACTTAGCTTATTTATGAATCTTTTTATCCTTTTCTGTTCGTTGAAGGAACAGGAGACAAAAGGGAACCTCATGTTGGGAAAAGTAAAAAAAGAAAAAGCTTTCCCCCAGTCACAAGTCCAGGCAATGTAGCTGATCTTAATTATGTCTTAGCATCATGTTTTCCACTTCTATTCTTTGTTACTTAACTTAAACCTTAACAGTGCTGTAAGGACTGCCTTTGGAAATGCTTTAAAGACATTGCCAATATAGCCTTGAAATGAGAAAGAAAGAAATCAGCTACCAAACCAGGAGATTATCCAGAAATCTGGAAACATTCTTTGATGTATATTCATTATGAGAAATGAAAAGAGGGCAGCACAACAGTCATATCAAAATGGTCTCAAACAAGCCCTGGAAGCTTTATGTTCAGATGGGAGCCAGAAAAATAAACCAGCTGCTCATTTTTTCTTCCTTTGCTAATTTGAGGAAGAGAATGGATTTTCTCTCAGGAGTACTCCATATGCAATTGGAGGCACTAACAGTGACACAAAGTAGGCATAGAATTTGGCTCTGAACATAAGCTATCACTTTTTCCAGTGTTTCTGGCTTCTGTTGTTATTTTGTTTGTTTTGGTTTTAGGAGAAAATGGAAATTAGTCCTGTTTTATGGTCAAACCCAGACTTACCCAGTTAAAACTGGAACAGCATTTTAATGAAAAATCAACTTGAGTGTTGAGAATCCAAGTCAAAGGAAAATTCCTATTGTATGCAATTGTACTGAACATGCAACTATCCAAGGACTGTGCCTGTTACCACAAAGGTCAAAGTATGGGGAAGAGAACTGGAAAGTAGGAAACAACTGAACAACAGAGGAAAAATTGCTATTCTTCAATTGCAAGAGAGTTATCCTGACAGAATAATCTACTGAAAACTCATAGACATCACAGTTGTGGTTAATTTTGCAGAGTTTAGTCCATCACTACAAATAAATACCTTGGTAATTTCAGTCTAAAACTATCTCAGGATGGAGGCCTGCTCGAAGTTGAAGTTTTGTTAAACTTTGTTAAACACCTGAAAGTCTGACTTATTCCCACTATGAAAACAAAAATGAAAACACAGGACTTGCAAATAAACAAATATTTTAAATTAAGACAGATATTCCCACAGTACTATAAGTTAAGTTAATAAATAAAAAAATTCCCACTCCACAAATACATTGGTTTCATTTTTGTGTGTACAAAGACAGGCTCTGTTTATTTCCATGGATACTACTTGGAACTCATCATTTAATTACCACTACAAATCTTCAGCAAAATAAACAATGAGGTGGTAGTGACAAACAATTCATGATCCACCTTGTTTTCACCTAAGTTGAAAACTGCATTCTTCTGAATTTAAACCTTATCTCTCTTGGGTTTCACATCTGTTTGAGCTCATAGGATATTTGCTCTTCTAGGAGCTACATGATTGCAGTGGATAGACATGCCATCTTTCTATTAATCTATATTTAAACATCTGAAAGTAATGGCAGGGATCCTGACAAGTTAAGGAGATTAAGATTTAAGGCTAATAACCAGATAGTGCTTTTATTCCAAGCTTTATGCTGATTAAGGGAAATGTCTGGGAAAAAAGTACATTTTTCAAACTTTCTCAGTAGCAACTGTTTCCTCCAGAGCCATTCGAGCCTGTGAGATAAACAGATGCCATGTCTTTGCATCTATTTACCTGTAAGAACTTTGGGTCATGCATTTTAAGAATCCCTGTGATGCTCTGCATGGTGTACATATGTGTAAACAAAGGATGAAGGGAAGTTGAAACCAGCTCTTTCAAGCCTTTTCTGCACCTCCAAACTATCTATAAAAGCTTGGAGAATGGGAAAGATCCTCCCCATCTTTTAACAGTTCCTCCAACTGGCAGGAGTCTCCTTATTTATTGTCTTTTGGCTCTTTCTCCTGTTAACTTCACCTTCCCCTTTCTGGGACAGAACTTCTCTATACCTTCATAGAGTAGCTTCGTGCAGTGGGAAACATCAGCTAGAGGAGGTATCACAGAATAGCTTTGTTTGCAAAGGACCTTGAAAATGATGGAGAGTTACAACCTCCCTGCCATGGGCAGGGACACTTTCCACTAGACCAGGCTGCTCAGAGCTCCATTCAACTTGGCACAGAACACTTCCAGGGATGGGACATCCACAGCTTCTCTGGGCAACCTGTGCCAGTGCCTCACCGCCCCCACAGGAAAGAATTTCTTCCTAATAGGTAATATAAAGCTACTCTCAGTTTGAAGCCATTCCCCCTTGTCCACTCACTACAGACTCAGTTGTTGCACAGTCAGGCCCCTTACACACAGTGCCAAGAAGCCCTCACTGATTTCTTCTTTCAGACAGATCTCTGTGAATATGCACAGTTCTGGACATTCAAATGTATGTTGTTGCTCAGATAAAAAAATGGGGGGGGGGGGGGGTGGAAAGGTGAGCAATTTTAGTTTCACTGATAGATAATCCGGTTTTCCCTTTCATTTCCTTAACTTCCCTTACCAAGCAGGGACTTTTCCTCATATCCCATATTTCAGATATTCAGGCTGCTTAGGATCTTCTACAAAGCTGAGTTTCAATTTAAAAGGTTTCATTTTGATGGTTGAAAGAATTTAATCTGCTTGATGTTCCAGCTTGCTCTCCATTCAAAAAGAGGAGTAGATCACTGTAATAATCAATAAAGCATTCCTTGTGCAGGCAGATGCCCAGGAGAATGAAACGAGAGCATCCAAGACATAAATTTCTTGAGTTCTCTTTTTAACAAGCTGTTAATTTTTGGGGTGGGAGACAGGCAGAGGCTCACATTAGTCATAAAGGAAATTAATGTGTTACTATCTTTAATGCTGGACAAGGTATTGTTAAGAAATTACTTGGAAGTTTCTTTATGCTCCCTTTAAGGCTTATACCATAAGTATGGGGAGGAAAGAAAAATGCCTTCCCTTTTGTCAGCACATTTCTTGATGGGCTGGGAGGAAGCAAAACCAAGCAGAAACAGTAAAGCATAAACTTGCTATCTAGCTAACAAAGAAAAAAAAAAAAGGCATCTAATGGGGCAGAATAGCTCATTCATTATTTTTATTGGGCTTGGAGTTGCTAAGAATTTTTTCCTTTATTTATTTTCATAGAAATAACTCAACTTACCTTTAAGAGCACTAACTGCTGATGTGCTTCCACCCCCTTCAGCCTTGAGATAAAATACCCAATAACACAACACTTGTAGCAGCAAGACAAAGGCTGCACATTTCCCCAAATCTGCACCATTTGACTCAGACTGCAAAGCTGAAAGTGGAGGAATTCACCAGCATGAGTGGACAAACATATATTTCTTAGGAGGACATATAAGTTACTCGCCTGTGGCATTTCTCTAGACTCTGTTCCTGAGTAAGGGCTTTCCTGCTGAAGGCATACTCCATTTTCATTTCTTTTCCCCATGAGATCCTATAACTGTTTTACTACTTTCATTTCCAATAGTAGTGCTGTCACTGTAGTGCCATATGAGCCTCAGTATATTTGATCATAGGAGGCATTTAATACCTAAGCTTTTATAACACACTGCTCTAGGCTCTTTTCTTTCAAGCTTGTTTCCTCAGTTCTTGAGCTTTTATGAAGTGTTGACACCATTTAAATAAAACGATTACACATATATGAACAAAACTCTTCACTGATCCAAACTGTACCAGGCAACATCCTGTCCCATCAAGTATCTGAAAGAGGCTTACAAAGAATGTTGAGAGGGACTCATCAGGAACTGTAGTGACAGGACAAGGGGGAATGGCTTCAACCTGAAAGAGGGTAGGGTTAGATTAGATGTCAGGAAGAAATTCTTTCCTGTGAGGGTGGTGAGGCACCGGAACAGGTTTCCCAGAGAAGTTGTGGCTGCCCCCTCCTTGGAAGTGTTCAAGGCCAGGTTGGACGAGGCTTTGAGTGACCTGGTCTACTGGCAGGTGGCAGATGGCAGAATTGTTAAGGTCCTTTCCAACCCAAACCCTCCTATGATCCATGATCTCATATTATCGCTACATCATATGATCCTCATCATGCAGATCATAGAGCAGATGAACTCATATGTTCATTAGTTCAGCCATGTGAACACTATAACTCAGAATAAAAAAAACTCTACCTCACTTGGGCAGGAAAGAAACTGTTCAACAGACAGATGCTGTAATGTTTTCCTTAGATTTCACACAGAAAGATCCATGCGCAGTCCATGGAGCTCTTTTATAATAAATCCTGTGGTTTTAGGCACGTTCCATGTGCAGTCCTGTATCCCTGCATGCACATTACAGAGAAAAACAAAAACCTTGTGGTGATGTGAAGATGAACTGTCATACAGCAAGTGTCATACAGCTGGAAATCTCGAATCACCACACTGAGTTCTTCCATACACATTTTTCTGTCAGAAAGTAATTTGGGTGATATAGACAAACTGGAAGCCTGTGACATCTATAAACAGGTCTGTAATTTATATTACCTTGCATGGAGTTAGAATATGAGCATATTAAAATGGTCTAAGAGGTTATAGTGTATAAGTTTCGTGTAAGCACTTTGCCTAAGTGTGTGAGCAATTACTAAAGACAGGCGTAGTTACATGTCAGAGGCATCTAACTGAGAAAATGAAGTTGTTAGAAAGAGGAAAAGTTAAGCAGAAGGGACTATAGAAAGGCCAAACTTACTCCTAAAATAGACCAGAAGAATGACTAGCAATGCCAGAAACAAGATAAGCAGTAAAAGGTGGAAAGGAGACACCATCTCTTTGGATGGGGAATAACAGGATAAAACATGAGGCAAAGGTAAGGAAAATCAGAGAAG
The DNA here is from genome assembly GCA_035583135.1 of Lophotriccus pileatus. Lineage (NCBI taxonomy): Eukaryota > Metazoa > Chordata > Aves > Passeriformes > Tyrannidae > Lophotriccus > Lophotriccus pileatus. Next base: position 12,504,239 of record JAWWES010000001.1, read on the forward strand.
AAAAGAGGAGAACTTGCTTTGCTTTCAACTTCATTTATTCAAATATTACAACAAAAGCAAATTAAAAACAAAAGACATACTTCATCTTATAATAAAAAATACTAAATATAAAGAATTTGAGATGCACCAAAATATGTCTGCAGATTCAACTTGAGCTAACTTGCCTGCTCAAGGATGGTGGGACATTCTGAAATTTCTTTTCCTTTTGCTTAATTATATTTTTCAAGAATTTTCCAGTATTTTAATAGGGCTTTATATGCATTCTCTGCCATAACGGATAGTACCATCAACCTGTATTATTCAAAATTTGTTTAACTTAATAAATTATAAAGAGTTGTACATTGAAATATGGAATGTAGAGATTTTCTAAGTAACTGCTAATATGCAGAAGGAAATGGGAGATGCCCCATTTAGAGATGTTGTCCTCATTACAGTTTATTACCCTCAGTGCACTGGTGAGCAGGCTGCTCCAGTCAGTGTTGAATCCCACAGGTACAATTCTACTTCATGACAGCCTATATTTAAACACTTTGCTTAGTGATATGGCCTTATTTCAACATAAGTTCAATGTTTGCTATACCAAACTAGGCACAGGGACTGCCTTTGGGGATACTGTAAAATTGGCCTCTAAATACATTGAACAGAAAATGAAGGAAATATAAACTCCGAGTGTGCCAAAATATTTTGTCCCTTGAAGGCAGTGAATGATTTATGCAAACCAATTTACTCTTCGTGTTGCAGGCATGAAGCAAAGCCAGGGCTCACTAATGAGTTATCAGGAGAATGGGACAACAAGCAAAAGGGGAAATCCTTTTGGTGTGTCAGTGGTAAATTAGGTCAATCAGGACCACAATAAAAATACACAGAGTAGTCAGTACTAGGTTAATTACCTTTGTTGATGTGAAAAGTTGGAATTTAGCTGGAAACAAAATAAGGAAAGCTTTTGAGTCACAATCATTTTTGAATTTCCAGGAAGCTATCATATATTTAAAAGTACAGGATATCTTTTCGTTCTACTGCAAAAAAGAGGAGCCAAAAGGAAGTGTAATATCAGTGCCTATGTTATCAGGGCATTTGATAATTATTCTCATACTGAATATAAGGAACAGAACAGCAGGGGAATTTCCATCTTCAACCTTTCTTCAGTTTAATTTGGGTTAGATTAGTAAAAGTAAATTCTTCCTAATATTTGTGAATACTTTCATTTTCCTACCCCTCACAGTGAAGACTTACAAGTAGGTTGATTCAAAAGAACACCTTTTGTTGTGCTGGCTGATTGCAGCATTTGTGGAAAGTAAAATCATTTGTAATCTTCTGGCCAACAAAAAAGTCAAGGACCAATTTCCCATATTGACCTTCCAATTAAATCCATGATATGCATATGACAAAGACCCAAAGACCCAAGAGAAGATTCACTATGTGGTAATTCTTTTGCTGGCTTAGACATTTGGTCACTGGTGGTGTCTTCATTTTATTTGAGCTTATTATGCATCTCTTACAGCATGAGCTGTACAATCCTATGGTAGGAGCCACACAATCCTATGGTAGGAGTTTAAGTCAAAAGGAGCCTATCCTCAGCTTTGAAATTTTATAATCTAGTTTTTGCTCACTCCTGAGACCTTGAATTACACTGCACAGCTGAGTCAGACCTGGCAGCCATCTTTTAGTTGAGCAGGGAATGTCTCAGTCTGTTATGCCAAAGCCAGATGGCTACTTTTTGCAAGTGCTTTCCAGCTTGAAAAGGGAAAAGTCAGGACTCTGTGCCAATGATTCAGCACTTCATATCCAAGGGTTAGGGTCAGAATTGCATAAATGCACTAACAGGGGCCTGGGGAACAGGCTGTGATTCCCATAGCTCATTTGTTTCCTATAATTTAGGATACTGGGAGAGGATAATGACTGGGGGATCATTAGGGTTAAAAAAAAAAGGATAATAATCTAACAAGCAACAGATGACTGCCTGAAAATACACAAAGGCATATTTGTGTACTGTGTGGGCAATAATGTTGTTTACAATCACACCACCACACATTTATTATGTGTCAATGCAGTGTTACATAAAACGATACTTTAAAATATTATCTTGCATTCACTGTTTGCCACCACATCAATTGCTAAAATTATGTGCTTGCTTCAAGGTACTTTTATTCTTAAAACATCTGTGCATGTGTGATATCAGCAGTGACTTTGCTGCTGGTTCCAATCACCCTTGCATAAACTCTTGTAAAATATTTTCTCCACCCCCACAGAACCAAGAGTGAATTTTGCTGAAGCATTTCGTTGTCAGGAGTGAACAGAAAATATATTTGGCAAGCCACGGGAAAGGCTCAAACCCCTGTGGAGCTTTATGGGAATTTATCTTAAGCGGTGCCCAAAATGGAATTCAGAAAAGCTGTTTAGTATGTCCAATCCCTCATTTAATCTACATATGTTTGCACAATCATTGCTATAATAAAAAAAAAAAAATTATAAAATGAAATACTGTTGGTGGTTACAACTGACAGCTGGAGGTCAGAGAGTAAAAAGCTTTTAGAAGTTCTATTAAGAAGCAAAAAAAGATGAATGTGTAAATACTGGCAGGAAAGAACTTATCACCGAGCCGCTACAGCGTGCTGACACCTTCGCAATGCAATTTCAGTTCAGGTCACTTCCTATTCTGTGTGCCTTTTTTACTGTTTACTTTTCTAAAATATAATCATTTATCGGATGTGATTTCAAGTGTAACTTTTGAGACACAGTGGAGAAAATACTGTATTGAACTACTTTATCTGCAGCACCACATCCTACACGCCATGACAGAATCATAGTTGCAGCTATTGTGTGTATTTGCCTTGCAGGAGCATTATCAGCTCTCATGCTTTTGGCATAGCCCAGGAGACTGGGGGAAAGGGAGCTTTCAGTTAAAAACAAGCACTTTTTAATGTGAACTCAGCTGAGAAGGGTTAAAGATTTAGGAGCCAGAGGTTGTGGAAAGAAACATCGCCCTTGACATTACAATTTTACTGATATAAAATTTAAAGGTATTAAACAATTTTAAAAAAAATATTATTTTTCATTATTTTTTTATCTGTTAAACCGTATCATAAGTTATACCACACCAGGTTCAATCTTGTACTATGCACTAGCAGAGAAACCTCATTAGAGGAGGTCACTTCAAGGGTTATTCTTTGGAAGGGAAGACATCTTTTGGATAACTCAAAAAAGATCAAACAGCAGACAGGACAGTTGTTCACATTAACCAATGACACCTTTTCCTTAGCTGCAAGAAAGATGCTGTAAATTCACTATGTCTTCAGTCATTGCTTATTTGCCCTCATTTACCATTAAAGTACTGGTCACAATCCAAACCAGAGAGAAATTTTAACGAGACCGGGGCTGGATCCTCATTAATTGACTCCTACAGATGAGAACTGAATCTGCAGAGAATAAATTGCACTTTCTCAAGCCTTATCTTTCTTCTTTTAAGACTTTTGTACTCTCAGAGAAATATGGTAGTCCTTTTCACTAATTGGCTCAACTTGGTTTGATTTTTATCAGCACTGCAACACAAGTCTGTGTGGTACAGAGAGCAGGAAAGCTTAGGACACTGGCCTTGTGTCCAAGATTCATGTTCAGGGGAGAAGGAAACAGTTTTGATTGTCAGATTTCTGGTGCCATGCACAGCTACCATGATTTCTCAATCAAGGTTTACACAAATAGCTTTATCCTTCACTGGATATTCACTTACTACTCAGCCCTCTGAGAGCAACACTTTTATAACCGTGACAATGGACATTAACACAGTGTGATGTTCAGGCATTTCTCTGAGCATGACAGTGGAGTATCTTTAGATTTTATTAATCTATACAGTAGTTGCAGTGTGCTCCATAGCCCATCAAGCTTCTAAAATCCAGACAGATACTCATCTGACCAGTCCTACACAACCGAAGGGCACGGCAACTCTTTAATAAACTCACAAAACATTAAGAAAACTAATTTGCAAACACAGTGTAGAAGATTTCATATTCAAAATTTACTTTAGCACTCTTCATTCTCCTTTATTTAATTAGAAGGGAAATGTATTGCAAATTTTCCTCAGCACCTTGACAAATAAGTCTCTTCTCAGATTATTCATTAAAATAAATAATATTTACCCCCAGAAAAAAGCTAAGCCAAACTTCAGAAATTTTGCATCCCAGTGTATGTCCTCCAATCCAGGTGAAAACTCCCCACATTTAAGGTAGTCAGTCTATCAGATGTGGTATGCTCAGATTTCATCTTTTCTTATGTCTGTGGCTTTATCAGTGGGTCATTAGAGCAGATTCTATGGATCCTTTGAAACTAAACATCCTTTAAATTGTGGTTTGTAGTTGCAACAGTTGCCTAAAATATCTCCATAGATCCATTCAAATTTGTATCCACTTGCATTCAATCACCAGTTCAGAAAAAATAAAGAAATAAAACCGTCTGAAGAATGAAAGTCAGCAAAAGTATAGGGGGAAATAAATGGAAAATTTTCAGGATTTGAATTTTTCAGAAATCAAGAACCAGGACCCTTAGGCTTTCTCCTATTGCAGATTACACAGAAGTACCTCAGATTAGATATAATTTGCTAACAGGTATCATAGAATTTAACTTCAGCTAAATTAATTCTTAAGGTAAGGTAAACTTCTCATAAATATGAAAATATCCAAATAAATGTAAGCAATTATTTTAAAGACATTTTGAATAAGACCAGTCTAGTTAACAGGAAAATTTAAGTTTGAAACAGGAAGGTATGACCATGCTATCACACATTTTATACTTACATAAAACGTAGTAGCCCTTATCAGCTATGGTACCAAGATTCAATTCCAACAATGACTATTTTATTCTATCAAAACTTAATCAAATTTTTAATTTCTTGCATCCCTGATGCAAATATTCATTCCCACAGAAAGATTTTGCACTTGCCAGTGCAAGGCCAAGTGTGTCCTGCATATTATTGTTGGTATCAAGTCAGCTACCTCAAGGCTCCCAACAAAACAAATCCAATTTCCTTTTCCAATATAAAAATATTGTCATGGTGCTTACCATCTTCTCTCTACTTTTAATATCTACTAGAACAGTTAAGAAAGAGGTTGCTATCCTCATGTTCTCCTGACACACCAAACAAAGGAGGCATCTAAATTGGCGAAGGTCCACCCTAAAATGTTTAACTTAGCCAAGGCAGTCTGGTTTATGTGGCATCAGAGCAACAGCTTTGGTGGTCTGAGTTATACTCATGGTTTACATTTAAGACACCACCTACATTTTATTACTCAGTTGACAGCTCTCACACACTGCTGCCATGAATCTGAGTTAAAGGTCTCATGACTCAAATTTCAGCTTTGTTATTTCGAAGATTCTTATTGAGGTTGAAAAAGAAAAAAAAAGGAGTTTGAAAGTGTGATTTCTAAAATAAGCAAAAGCAGATGATAAAAGATCTTCAAATTAATTTAAAATGTTTTGTAATTTGTCAATGATCCTTTTATTTTGCTTGGGTATTTTAAGCATTCAAATTTAGAAATACTGAAATTTTAAGCTCTTCAAACCATGGTACTTATCTTGCTCTATTTCGACTATCACTTTTACTTGAGGCTTCCAAACATTTCATTTAGTACTTGAAAAATGTGCTGCCTAAAATCAGGGCAAAAATACAAAAATAGAATATAAATGGATTTTTAATCTAGCTCGAGCTCAAATTATGTTTATCAGTACCTGACTCAAAGCTACATGTATTCAAAGAGATAAAATACATATTTTGTTGCCACTGATCTACTTTAAAGAGGTTTTTTTTTTTTAGTATCCTTACAAGTATTGAAATGTTCATAACCAAGTTTTCTATATTTCACTTTTTTTAATCTGTGCTAAAATTATTAATACTAAAAATGAAAAATAACCACAATTAGGCCATGGATGTGACTGGCTTCTCTTCAAAGCTACTTAGCAATAATTAGGTCATCAAGACAGCTGTTAACATTGAAAATGGATAGTTACAGTTATTATTAGTTCAATAAAATTTGATGGATAGAAATAAATTCTTTGTCTCAAACGTGTTTGGGACACAGAACCTCATGTTAATACAGAAGATAACACTATAGTAACTAAGTGGACTCAAGTATTATTTTTTCCCCCCCATTCTTAATAGATCTTTCCACTCTTACACCAAAGTAGATTGGAAGAAATGCTTCAGACTGATAACAAAGCCACAGCAAAACCGTGATAGCTGATAAAAAAAAAAAAATCAAGCTTTTTGTTTACAAGAGTGCTATTGCACTCACATTTAATGATTTCTGTTGATTCTATAATGAATATTATTTGAAAATTACAAGCCAAAGGAACTAAGAAGTACTTAAGGCTTTCATGTTTATCAGCATGACAGTGTGTCAGCCCCCAGTTTTCAAGTTTCACTTTTCATCCTGGTCTTGCTGGAAAATTATGAACCAAGAGCCTTAGGTATCCAACTTCTACAGCTGGCTGCCTGGAGTTTCAGAGTTGCTAATATAGGTCAAAACCTAATACTCTGAAAGTAGCAAACTCAAGGAGAAATTTATCTAGTGCATACCACATATCTTATTATGACTTAAGCCCACCTGTTTTTATAGCAGGAAAAAGAAATCCCCATGGACAGACATGAGTTCAGATCATCTAAACCTCTTCATGTTAAAGAGGTAACATTAAGAAATTAGCATTCATGTTAAAAAGACTTGCCAGAGCTTGTAGAAGTCTACCTTCTAATCAAGAGTTAAGAAAGTAGACTCCGGTTAGGGAAATGGTCTGCCCCAGACCAACAGCCACCGCTTCTATTTTCCCTGGCTCACCTCTCTGAACAGACCCATTGCTAGTGCCACAAGCATCAGAACGAGAGCACAGGTGCTCCTGAGACCTTGCACTTTCTATGGGCATACATGCATGGATATTCATGCAAACAAAATGAAATGGTCTTGAACACTCTGAAAGTTATTTTATGGCTGCAATTTTAGGACTTATTCAAGGGATATAATGGTTTTGTCACAATTATAGTCAATGTATAGGAACTGTCAAGGAAAACAGTCAGTCAAAACCACATTAAAAAGATAAAGATTGATAGTGGTGAGGGTTATTGTTGCATTGATTGTTGTATTTTGAGGAGGTATTTAGCATCCAAAGAGCCTTGCAACCTTGGAAATCTGATGAAATACAGGACATAAACATTGAGTGGTGCTTCTATCAAGGCATCTGGTAATGGAAAGAGATTTTATATAGGTACTGATGAAATGTCTCACTTTCATACCATCAGTGTTGAACTATTGGCATATAGCTAGTATTAGGGGTGTTTATTTTGGAGAGTCAGGAGTCTTTCCTGTCCCTTTTTATTCTAAGCAAGAGATTGCTAACTCACCTTTAAACAGTTTCGTCTTTTTCTTTACTCCTTTTGAGGAGAATCAAATACACTGCTTTCTGCTGACATTGAAAAGTAGGCAAGGAGAAGGACAGTAAAAACCTATTTTACCGACATCAGAAAGGAGCAGTGCAGTTACAACACTATTTAAAAACTTTGTGAAGTCCCTTTACAGTCTCAGGGAAGTCCCAGATTGAAGTAATGTCACAGGGGGAGCAAAGATCAAATACAGCAGTAGTTTAGTGTCTGCTGTGTCCTCTGCTGGGTGAATGTATGCTGCCCTGGCAAGAGAATGGAATTTTATGATCTAACAGTGGGCCTTTTCCATCTCTAATTACTACCTCACAGGGGCACTGTGAAGATTATTTAGTTAATGTTTGCACAGCTCTCTGACCATGTAAAGTACTGTTAAAGTGCTAAGCATTACTATTATCATCCAATTATACAATCAATCCAAATTTGAGTAGCACTAAAATAAGTTCCAGTTCCAATTATGCTAATGAAACTGCAAAGGGACTGTACAGCCAGAAGTTCCTACCATATCCAGTGCTATTGCAGTACCTTTGAGAATCCTCATTACAGTGACTTTCCCTGGCACCCATTAAACACATATTTACCTGGGGCCTGACTGTGAGCTGCAGGTGTGTGCCTGTGTGGGGACAATGTCAACCTGTATAGCCCTGAAAGACAGATGGTGAGTGCTGAGGTGCTTCAACATATACTAATGCTGGAGTCCCCAGTATCAAAGTATATATTGAAAATAAACAGCAAGCCCAGGCTAATTAATCTCCTGTTTAGGCTGGTAATGCCCTCACCAAAGAATAAGGACAGTGCTGAGACAAGAGTTCAGGTGGTGGGAATGGCTTGACTCTATGTTTGAATTTAAACATTTAAGTGATAGATTTCCTATCTGCTTTGCACAGTTACCTGTGGAAGTTCAGTGGGTAAAAGAATAGAGGGAGAAGTTAAATCTCTGTGCAGTACTGGGCTCCAACACTACCCTCAATGGCAAAAGTCTGCAAGCAGATAAATAGAGAGGAGTATATTTTCTTACCCTTCATTTCTGGGCTCCCCTTTACTCTAAGATCACCTGTGGTACTGACTGCTCTTGCACAACTGATAGTTCTTGTGCCAATTAGTAGAAAGGACTAAGAGCATCCTGCAGATACTGGTTGTGAAATTAGACCCCACTGCTGGGTTGTAACAGCAACAGTGCTTGAGATCAGAGACTGGGCTCACCTGAGCAGCGTGAGATTGGACTAAAGAAATCCAGAGTCCCTAACCAACTCAGTTAATCCCACTACATCTAAGGATTTTTATATCAAAACAAAACAAAACATAAAAACTCAAACCAAAAGAGCCCACCCAGTAATATAAGTAGAAGCTTTTCTCTTCAACATGGGAGCAAAAGCTCTAAGAAGAAGAAACTTTCCCCTCTCTAACATCATTCACACAGCATGGAAACGTGAGCTCTTTCAACCTGCCCTTTACTATTTTAGCTGATGATTAAAGGTCAGGATAGGATATCTCTTCACGTTAGTTTGGAAAAACAGTTGGGGTTTTATTGCTGGTTTCCCCTTTGCCCCTCCATTTCTTTGTAGCATAGATGGTGCCCTGCTTCCTGGGATTGTTATTACTGCCCAATATATTTCCTGACACAGCAGGCATCTGATACGTTGGATACTGGCCTTGAATTCTCACAGTTTCTCCTTTGATTTGCATAGTTGGAGATTATCCTTGACTAAGGAGTTCACAGAGGGTCCTGGGATGATAAACACAGAACATATTCCAGAAACTCTTCAGAAGTAAGACCCGCTACATGATTGTGGGCAGTGTTGCAATTCAGGTGGGGTTTTCAGTTCTGGGTTTGAAATACCACTGTTGATACGCAAGTGAACAAGCTACTGAGCTGCCTGTGTCTTCCCTGCAGCTGCTGTTTACTACATTCCTTCAACTATCCCTTTCCACTTACAGACACTTCCTTTCACATTCCTTTAAACCCTCTCCCACAACAGATTTAAAAAGAAAAGAAGATGGGGAAATGGTGTATTCAAACCACTGTCTCACTGCTTAACCTGTGTGTCACAGAGTTTTCTTTGCACACAAAGAGTATCCCGGTCTACAATCCTTTTAAGCACAGCCTTGAAGTCTGAAAGAAAAACAAATGCAACATTTCATCTGCACTCTTTTACACTTTCCCTTGCAGACACTAGAGAAGGAAGATGTGACTGGGGTTACGGTCAGCTGTAAGAACCTCAAAGCAAACCAACAATCGGTAAGTCTGAAACATAGCCCGGAGTTATCCACCCTAAAATGTGTGTATCACCTTAAGGCTCTTAGTATGTCTGTACCACAAAAGCAGATACATTTATTCTTACCAATATTTTCATCTGACTCTTTCAGAGACTTCAAAACCTTATTCATACCTAAGGAATCTTAGACCACTTAGTTCTGCATTTATCTACATCGCTTTATACATTAAAATCTCAATTTATTAAACTCATACAAGTCAAAAATGTTTCCTACATACATAATAATGAAGGCAGTAGAATTATAAAAAAAATAAATAAGGGGATTGTATTTTCATAATAAAAATATGACTGTTCAAATCATAACTATTCAAGGGTACAAAATACTACAACCTATAACATAACTTTTTCAAAAAGCATTACCATGTAATGCTGTGTCAAAGAGACAAAACTGAATCTGAACAAAACCTTTGGCCACCTGGGTACACATGTGAAGATACATATATCCTGAAAATATAATACTGTACAATGATAACATTATCTTTAAAAATTGGGTCCCAATCATGAGGTTGTATAAACAAAGGGACAGGTCATCAGTGGAATGAAATAGAGAGAAACCTCATGGAACTAATCCAAGTGTTACATTTCAATAGATATGAGTATGATTTAACATTATTTCTGGATGCTTACAGTTGAGGCTTCTAATTACTTTGTTTATATACAAACAGCAGTAACTGACCAAAAAAAACCTCACAAAAAACAGATGTCCTGTTTCTAAGATATGAAAATTCTCACACCTGTGGTAATGCCTTCCACTACCATGCAAAAGATAAGAAATAATATGGCTAATGTTTCATTAAAATACATGAGCTTGTTGACAAACTGATAATGAAGACATTATGAAAGAAAAATCTTTCAACATTATTATTCAGAATCTTACAGACATTTCTAGCAGGTGCCCTTCAAAATGGAGTATCAGATGTTTTCTTGTACAGTATGTAAGTTTATGAGCACATGGTAAAATACTGAACAATCACAACAAAAAGTACCGCACACAGAATTATATGCATTAATTTAATTAGGTAATGATAGGATTAAACAATCATATAATTACTTTTGTGATGGCACTAGGTTGTCTCAAGAATGTATTACCTACATTTGATATTCCTTGAAGAAAAACTCAATCAGTACTTTTTTTGCTTATGTTTCTGCAATATTTCAGTGTTGTTTAAGATTTTTTTTTTTCAGTCTATGTGTGCATTTGTTTTTGGGAAGAGATTAACTTTGTTTTGGTTTACTTTTTCAATTTTAAAACAAAAAACAAGTGGTTATGCTTTTTCATTGCATGATATAATGCAAATTTACATATGAAAAGTGCAACCCAAATTTGTTAATGATTTCTGTTCTAGAAATTAATAGCAATAAGAATAACAACAACAGAATCTGCATCTAGATTTTTACAGGAAACATTATACACACCTCCATGGAGCTTAATAACTGGATTCATTGCAATTAAAGTGAGAACGATATTTTACCTTGTGGTGGGTTAACCTTGGTTGGCTGCCAGAAGCTCCCCCAGCCACTCTCTCCTTCCCCTCAACAGGATAAGGAGGAGAATAAGATGAAAACCACCTGGCTGATCTTCCTCCAAACATCTCTCCTCCCCGTCTCGTTATCACCACAGGTTACACCCAGCCCCTCCAGTGCAAGGGGGGAAGTTGTGGTCAGTAATGCTCTTTCCTTCTGACTCCTTTCTTCTGTTCCACCATCGTCTTTCCAGGGGCAGCATGGGATTCCTTCTTAGACATCTGTCTTTCATGGTGTTCCCCTCATCCCTCACTGTGAGCAGGTTCTGCCCTTCCTTACACAGACTTTCCCTGAGGTGCTCAGTTGTGCCCTGTGGTGGGTCTGTCTTACTTTCTAGCACAAGGAAGCCTGCAGTAATGGACTTTCCTCTTATAAAAAATCAGAGACTATCCCTTAGGACTTGTTGCAAATGCCTCAGCTGTGGGAAAAGCTCGATTACAGCTCCTACCTTATTAGAATCATAAAATCATAGAATATTCTCAGTTGGAAGGGATCTACTAGGATCATCAAAGTCCAGCTCATTGCCTTGCACAAACAACCCCACGAATCCTACCTGGTGCCTAAGACCATTGTCCAAATGTTTCTAGAACACTGTCAGGCTCGGTGCTGTGACCACAGCCATGGGGAGCCTGTTCTAGAGCTCAACCACCCTCTGGGTGAAGAGACTTTTCTTAATACCCAGCCTAAACCTCCCCTGACACAACTTCAGGCCATTCCCTTAGGTCCTTTCACTGGTCACCAGAGAGAAGAAATCAGTGCCTTCTCCTCTTCTTCCTTTTGTGAGGAAGTTGTAACTGCAATGAGGTCTCCCCTCAGTCTCCTCTTCTCCAGGCTGAACAGACCAAGTGCCCTCAGTTGTTCCTCATATGGCTTCCCCTCCAGACCCTTCACCATCTCCTTTGGACTCTCTCTAATAGCTTAATACCTTTCTCATGTTGTGACACTCAAAACTGCACACAATATTCAAGGTGAGGTCACAGCAGCACAAAGTAGAGCTGGACAATCTCCTCCCTAACCAGACACTGAAAAATTCAAAGTACATTTTTTATTTTCTGCTTAGTCACCTATCTCTTCATCTTCAGATAACTCAGTCCACTCTCATGTCACTGGAGGAACTGTGAGAGATTTCCTGGGACAGAAGCCACAGGAACGCCCTCTTCCACCACCACAGACACCTTAGATACACCAGGTATCTCCTTGGCCTCTGTCAGGCCAAACCAGACAGTTCTCAATAATAGCTGTTATAAAGGATCATTGCATTCCCCCTGTCCCTGGCTGCTGAAGATGAATTTGCAGAGGCAAAGCCTTCCTACTGAGCCAGCTCAATGGTGTTTAGCCAAATGAGAAGCACCACAGAGAAGATTATGCAACTTGGGGCTATGCCATTGCGTCTGTGTGTTTGACTAGAGGGGAATCTTATGTTCTCACACACAACAAATCCAATCTCCAGCTGAGATGGCTGCAATTTCAATTCACTCTTGCTCTAGCAGACCCAAAACCACAAGATAAATATTCGTAAAAGTGGAGTATTATACCAAACAGGCTTCTACACCTCCTTCTTTGTGAAACTTCTGTTATGAAGCTTATGCACAAGAGGATCTCTCTATACGCAGATCGTGCGTGTGTGGGAAGAGAAGAACACAGTTCAGGGCAAAGTTTCTGACCAACTGCCCTTTCTTTGACCAATTTCTCAATTTTCTTTTCCTGTCTCCTGGCATATCCTCGCTGTATTAGAACTACAGCTCGTGAGGGAATGCAGCATCCAACAGTACTGGCAAGCAGAGCACTCTGAGGCAGCGTAAATCAACAGAAAGAGCTTTGTCCCAGGGGAGATGTTAGGAATAAACTGGAAGGTCTGGGGATGCAATAGAAAAGAGTAAAGAATACTGTTGGGCCTGGAAAAAGTGTATCATTTTCAATATGTTGGGTCTGGTGCTACCTTTTCTGCTGTCTGTTATTTACTGCTCCAAGCTCTGCCAAAATCTGATGAAAACTACTGATTTAAGGAGTTGCATTTTCTCAGTTTTTCATTTTCCTTCTCGTTGTACAAAACAAAGATTTTGCCTTCTGGGTCAGGAACCTCTGTGGTGACTTTTAAAAATCCACTAGAAAAAAGATTTCTGAAAATTTTTCATACACTCTCCAGATAAAAAATGAGGTTAATTCCAGATTTCACATCTTAATTTCATTCAAATGAATTAAAAAAGAATGCTCTTTCACTTGTTAACTAAAAAGATTTCTCCACAGTCAAACCTCAATTTATTCATACCATTTTGTGAAGATTTGCTGTTATCGTCCTGGTTTAATTTCAAAAATCTATCTTATTCCTAGAGACAACTTGCCTTCTAACAAATTTAGAGATGTCAGTCACCCCCAATCAGACATTGTCAGAACTTATTGATCTCTGCCAAGTCACAAACAATGGATTGATGGATCAAAACAAATATTTTTTTTGTAAACAAAAAGGGCATATTTTCTATTTTTGTGACTTTTATATTTAACTAAGCAATTTTAGTGAGTGAAAGAAAAAAACCTAAACATATTATTGTAACAATATAGTATTGGAGGAAAGTTTTTAAAGACCTTTACAAATGTTTGAAATTCTTTTTCTTTTAATTTTCAGAGAACCTTCATATCTGTTTGTACATTATGGTTACTGCATGGAGTAGTAAGACAGCATGACTGGTCTAGTGTTATAAACACACATACAAAATAGACTTCAAGCTCTATATGTACATTCAGACTTAGGAGATCGTTTGAGGCAAGAGAGTGAGACTTCTTTTCAAAAATAGCCAGAGTAATAAATCCTTGCATATCAGAGGAATTTTAGTAAACTGACATTTGTCATTTGTTTTTAAACCACCTCCATATAAACCACTACCTCTATACATTATATACAAACATTTTTCATTATGAATTAAGGACATTCATGACTGAGCCAACTTTGTGGACAGCAACAAGTACATGTGCAAATATATGACTTCATGAAGTACTAATAAGTCCTCTCTCCCCAAATCAAGCAGGCTATGCTTTGCAGAAATGGCTTAAAATCAAGCTGCATTTTGTCTTTTCCAAAGTTTACCCTATGATGGCAATAAATTTACATTATTTTTTGCCTTTTTGGCAAAATTGCTTTGAACCTTTTTCTTCTATCTCAAAAATCAAGACTCCCATCTTTCAATTTTCAGGCTTCTGACAACTCAATCTAAAATCCCTTTGAATCTTAATTTAATTTCAAGTCATACCTAAGAAAAGCAGACAGTCAGAAGCATTTCTCAGACTTCATATTAAGTCAGTGGATAGAGCAAAATAATGTCATCTACAGACTTTCAGAGAAAGCAAAGATGACCCCTTGAAGTTTGTGGAATTTTTTATCCTCTAAAACAGTACAGATATTTCTTATACTTTTTTTTTCCACTGAAATTTCACAGATCCTTTAAAAAAAACCCAACAAACCACACCCAAAAGCAAAACACAGTATATCTTCCCCAAACGCCCAAGGTTTTGTCAAACAAAATGGTGACAATATCTGACTTTTCTCTTATGGTATAATTCTGGATTGTCTATTTATTTCAGGGAATTGTCAAAGGACAGAAAATAACTGAAAAAGAAAAACAGCAAGAAAACAAGGAAAAATAGTGTCCAAAATGAAGTTTTTCTGTTTTTTTTAAGAAGTTCAGATTCAGGAGAGAAAGTTCTTCTAGACACCAAGACAACTCAAGTGGATGTTTATACAATCAAAAGGCCACAATCATACCTTGTGCTGTAGAAAAATGCACCGATTCAGGAAATTCTTGTGAGGTAGCTTGGTAACATTAATAGTCAAAAGCACAACAAAATCTGTGCTTGAGAGCTAGAAATTTTGAAAATAATGAATGCAGAGTTCAAGATTACAAACTCTGCAGCAAAGGAGCAGAAGGAGTGGTAATATGGGGAAAGTGGACAAAATAAATCCTTCAGCTGCCTATCAGAAAACTTGCTTTTTTTTTCCTGAAAACTCCAGTCTAACAAAAATACATATTTAAGAAATAAATCCCAAATTTATTAGTTTTTCATTTATGCAAACATATTACAAAGATAAAGAAACATATAGAACTTTGCAACTTAACAGTAAAACAGAAGTAATAAAAAGTATCAAACCTGAGGAATTTTATTGGAGGTAATAGGTCCTGTCTACTCGTAGAAAAAGAATTAAACACCAGAAGAAAACAAGAATATAGTAATAAGTTCTACTAGATTTAGAAAAGTGATGGTTGCCATTCTTGCTAGAGGAATCACCTAAGGCCTCTTTCTTCAGAGAGGCTGAAGCAAAAAATGTATTAATTCAGGAGGGTTCACAAAAATATCAATACATTATCTTTAGATGAGTGAGCTTCAATTAAGTACTAATGATGGATTAAATGGAATATGCATTTATTTAAAGTGATTTTACAATGAATCAGAAAATACTCCTGAATTATTACAGTCTTCTGAAAAATGTCCCTACAACAAAACAAAATTTGTTTAGGGGGTTTCAGTGGTAAATGCTCTGTGTATTCTTTTGCTAGTTCCACAGTCCCAATTTTAAGGTGCAGATGGTGAAGTCGACTATAACGGTGGTTTACTACTCATGGTCTCTCTAGAGTTTTAAGTTCAAATTGCACCTATAAAAAGGGGTAATTAGTTCTTTCTGGTTTATTGCTGTTAGGGGAAAGGAAGCAGTTTCAGTTAACTATCGACTAGACACCACTCCAGATTAAATATTCCAGATTCAGTACCTTATCCTGGCTTTCAAATACCAAACTGAGAGTTCAAAGAAAGTAGGAAATGTCACCTTCCCAACATTATGGACTATTAATTATGTCTTTGCAGTGAACTTTCTCAATGCAATTAGTCTACAGACATGAAGATCATTCTTTATGAAAGACTATAGGCTGTAACAAGGTTAATTCTAATTTAAACTGTGTTAATCACAAGAATGACTGCATTCAGACAGCTGAATAATTATCTGATAAGCAAAGCATGTGTAATGAAGCAGAAAAATTGACTAATTCAAAAACAAGCATGGGTATGCAACAATGTATATGTTTTTCTTTTCTAACATATACACTATTTTTTTCCCTGTGCTACCCTTTATCCATCTAGTTCTATGTGTAGAAGGGGTTCATAAAATCAATTACATTTAGTTATAAGTAAACATGTAGCTGCATTTGGTAGAATTTTGACAGCAGCTTTGAAATGTGTGTCCTTTTGGGTCATGTAATAAAGAACTGTGTGGAGGGTTTCTGTCCCCTTGCTTTGACACCACACTCCACTGGCCAAGAAAGCTGAGCCCCAATAAAGCCGCCCTCAGGGTGGATGGTAACCGAGGGTGAGCAGGACATCCCAGGGGGGAATTGCAAGTCACAGTTTCTCTCGTGGCAAAGCTCGTTTAAAAGATTTCTGAGCACCGTTTTTTCCCCAGACCTTGCCTTTTCCAGGGAGTTTATCACACACCAGATAATACTCTCCAGGATGAATAAGTGACAAGCTCCTGTGCAGAAGGTGCCACAGAGAGAGCTGTGCTGACTCAGCTCAAGGGGATATATATTTCACCAGGAAGGGGAAAGGTAGAAAGTGAAGAGCCTCTTAAAACTGGTCTTGCTAGTGGAGAAAGCACATCTTAGAGCAGTATCTTCAAGCACAACCAACAAGAAAGACCCAGCCCATAATTTAAAGTATGTTAGAAATGTAGAAATGGGCCTTCACCTTTCATCACCTTTTAAGAGAAAGAAAAATAAGGCTGACTAAAATATCCATAAACAAACAGCCAAAATGTTTCACTTTGCAGGAAACTGTAGGTGGTGCTGCTTTTTATGGAACAGAGAAAAATGGGCCTGATTTCTTTCATTTTTTTATTTGAGAATAACCTAATTTCCTGCATTTGAATTCCTCTTGTAGAAAGGACAAAAAGAGACTCTCTACTGTTCTGAGATTTAAACCCCATTTCTGACAGAAATTCAGATAAGCACTCTAAAGTGATAAAGTCAACTATTCTGGATAACCCAAGACAAAAATAAACTTCATTATTATTGTGTGGAATAATACTTTAAAACCTCTATGGTGGGTTGACCATGGCTGGCCATCAGGTGTTTACTAAGATGTTCTGTCACTTCCCTTCCTCAACTGGACAGAGGGACAATGTGCAATGAGAAGTTCTTGGGTTGTGATAAGGACAGAAGATTACTGATAAATTATGAAATCATGAAATCTGATCTATCAGATAAATACTCTGCATCTTTAGGTGCTTCATGTATATATACACATAATATACATATTATTATATATATTATATATATTTATTTTTATATTTAAATATATACACATAAAAAGTCTATGATGCATCATTTTTATTAATGGTGGTCAGACTGACCCTGGAGTAAGGTTATGAGGTGTTCCCAAATTTTATAACATAATTCCATATTTGGGATACAAATAAACATTAAAAAAGCTGCTCAGTTTCCCACCACTGTACTTACTGTCTTAATTGTGTGCATTTGATCCTGCAGAGACTCAATGCTGTATTTCTACTGTATAGGTGAAAACCCGGTAGAGTTTTTATGCTGACAAAATGTGATAGACCATGACCATTTGGCATGATTTAAGGTTTAGGACATAATAGAGATGGTTGACTTGCTATTCACAGTCCTTTGCATGGACACAGTTGACAGGCAGGACAACAAATACTGGCAAAATTCAATAAATTAACATTTTCAAAGAAAATGTAAGAGTATAATTTAAGGTTAACTATTCCCCCTGTCTTTTTGTTCCCTTTCACTAAATCTTAAAAACTTCTGCTTGTGATTTCCCAACTTGCCCTCCTTTCCTTTGAAGCTTCTCCTACATTCTAACCTTTTTTTTTAAACTTCAATTCCCTATCAAGTTCTCTATTCTACATGATAAGTCAGCATGTTCCTTCTATGATCATTATTGGAGCATTTCCATACAAATGGCTTCCCTCACCAAAGACAGTCAAAGGCCAGAGTTACCTCTCAGTTCAAGTATTTTTTCCAGGTTCACTACTTCTTTTCTTTCAAGCAACTAGGCAGCTGACATATTGCTAGATGATAATAATAATAATAATAATAACATAATAATATGCTACTTACACAGTCAGTCTAAATGTACTTTAAAACTAGTGTTCACATTGACCTCTTGTAAATATTTGTGATAGAATTAGCTAAAGTATTAGTATTGAAATTGAAAAGTGACTGCAGAAGGTGTCCACCCCAGTAGCTCAAGGTGGATATTTGGCCTGGTAAATTCCATGTTAAGTTTGCTCTCATTAACCCATCTACTCTAGACCTGATTTATTTAAGATTTTATTTAAATATTCTATTTGTTCTTCTGTCTTCAGCCATTTCATTTCTATAGGTCAGCATGGAAATTATGGGTATGCTTCTAGTAAATCTATGAATAATTACTGTGTAATGGAATCACAACCAATTTTTATCATGCAAATGAATTGAGAAGTGAGCTAAACTTTAAACTGACTGAATTGTCCAGGGGACAGAAATTAGGAGAGTAGTATCTGTGGGCATGCAAAAGGAATATTATTTTCATGCCAGGATCTAAAGGACTTTCTTTTTGGCAGAGTAGAAGAAGAAAATAAATTTAAAAAAAAATAGAAAAAAAAAAAAAAGAATGGTCATGCTTCACAAAAAATATTGCACTTACTTGGCCTCTTTTAGTCCATTTCACACATCTCAGTAAGTAGGGCTGTTGTTGATTAGTTTTTCTATATATGGTTTGAGGCTTGACCTCAGTCACCACTTGCACATGAGACTTGTATTGCTGCCAGAGTTTGCCCAAATGTTCCCCCAATTATTGTGGATAGGGTTGTTTTTCCTCCTGTGTGATAGTTCTGCTGTAGATATTTAATCTCCTTGTGGTTTAGCAGCCTCACATGTACATTGTTCTCACTTTTTAACCCTGAGCCTCAAAAAAATATTGCCTCACTGCCGTGGAATTACAAAAAGGAAATACTGCTAAGGGACAGGATTTGTGAATCTTAGTAATGGATCTGCAGTTTTCTAATTCCTAATTAAATAATGTGTTCCTAATCCTTAATTTTAATCCAATATTTTGTACACAAGAGGAATGCTGAGGAATTTGATGAAATTTCTAAGGTAGTCTTGGTTGGAGACTTTCCTTATCTGAGTGAAGGGAAATTCAAACGCATATTACTGTAGATTCCTTTCCTTGCCTTACTGTTTCAGACTGCTAAGCAGTAGTTTTCCTTTCTGTTAAATAATTATTTACTAGTGCAACGTCTAATTTTCATCATGACTCACCTCCTCATTTATTAGTACCGTGGCAAGTTAGAGATCAGTGGCATTTTTATATGCCATAGAAATAAAGGATTGCAAGCAAAATAAATTATGCAACCAAAACCCTGCATTAAAGGAGTGATAAAGTTGGACAGCCAAACACCCCACAACAAGGAAAAGTCAGAGTGT
Organism: Lophotriccus pileatus; assembly: GCA_035583135.1. Taxonomy (NCBI): domain Eukaryota; kingdom Metazoa; phylum Chordata; class Aves; order Passeriformes; family Tyrannidae; genus Lophotriccus; species Lophotriccus pileatus. Next base: position 12,523,933 of record JAWWES010000001.1, read on the forward strand.
TGTATTTTTATCAGCATTAATAGAACTCCATCATGCATAGGAAATACAGTGTTTTGGTTAAGTAGTTCGTGCATTGCCTCTTACAATGATGATCATCCACTTTGGGCCTGCAGCTGGAACTTATCTTTTTTCCTATCACACTGTCTGAAGCCCCAGGACACACATGTCAGCTCTCTTTGATGGATTCCCTTGTGGCAACAGATAAGCAGGTGCCTGTATACCGAGTAGGGAGCCCCCGGTGGTCTAGTGGTTAAGACGCAGGACTGGTACCCTTGAGACCACGGGTTCGATTCCCGGTCAGGGAGCTCCCCGGGCAGATGGAGCTCGTTAGCCCTTAAGGCAATCCATCTAAGAGAAG
>JAWWES010000001.1:12524390-12545935 GCA_035583135.1 Lophotriccus pileatus
GGCCTTGTCTGCATATGCGGGTAAGGACCTTCCCCGGCTCTTCGTTCGCGAAGACGGGCCATTATTATTATTATTATGTATACTGAGTGGCTTCTTCTCATACTCTCAGGGAGGCCACAGCAGAGCAATGAATCACCCACATCTGCACTTCTGCCATCACAGCTCACAGGGGGGAGCTCCCTGCAGAAGGCACATTTTGTATTTCTTATAGTAATGGGGGCCCTGACAGTGCAAGTGATGATTCCCCCTCCTGATTGCCCTGTCTGTACAACACAACAACAGGTGAGCCCTCCTTCTGTGGAGCTGATCTCTGGTCAGACTGTGTGCAGAGCACATCACCAGCCACCTAGAAAGAATTTCACAGTTTTCCCCCCTGAAGTGTTTCTACTCCAGCTGAGCAAGGCAAATTGCTTTGTGTGTCTGATTTCTATCTCCTGCACTCACAGTGGGCTTGTTTCCTCTACCATCGCTCCAGTGCTCAATGACATTCTGTTTGATATAAGTTTTGAATCCGTTTGATACAAAAGGACTCTCATTATCACTCACTAAATACTTGTGGAAGTTTCTGTGCTGTAAATATGTGTTTAGGGCAGTTGTGATTGCTGTATCCCTGGTAGCCAGCAGTGCATCTGCAGTGTTTTTGTCTTGGTGTTTACAGCACAATATGAATTCAGTCCTGACCTTGTTAAAATTTATTTTCCTGCCGCGTGTCTCTAAACAGTTATTTAGTTTTCCTTGTTTCCTGTCAGTTTCTAGGAAGGTTTCATTCCCTGTGCCATAATGAAAACGTTTCGTCCCTGTAAAGACAGATTTACTTGCTATTCACAGCATTAAACGGTGGTGTTTCTGTCATTTTCAAAAAGCTTGTTAATAAATCTGGTATAACAGTGTCCCTGTAAATGCTGACTCCAGCTGATAAGATTCTGCTGGGTTTTGAAGTTAACTTGCCCTCTCACGTTTCCCTTCTTTGCCAGATGACACTTGCCCTGAGTCTTGGGTGCTAATTTAGTACTCATGTCACAGCTGATTCTCTAGAAGTGTTCTATCTGCAGTTAGCATCTGAGATCTCAGCTACTCCCCTTCTAATATTTTATATTTTCTATATAACCACATTTCAGTAAAACTCTTCTAAATCACAAAAATACTGAATTTTAGTTTTCACCCTCCACAAAAGGTGGTGCAAATGTCAGTAAAACAGGATGCAAGCTACCAAAGTGAAAAGCCCCATATTATAGTCATCTTTACAATATTTACAAAACACACGCTCTACCCGTGCTTATTAAAACCAAATTGAAAATGGAAGACACTTTTCTCCACAAAATGCACAAGCTTGCTCTTAAATCCATTGCAGAAATAACCCTGTGTATCACTTTCACGTTGCTGCTGCTGCAGCAGTAACAGATATTGAGAAAGCAGATGGCTAACCTTCTGAATGACATTATTCATGTTTCCATAATAACATTCTAAAGACCATAATGCTGCACCTGTTCTAAATTCTTCCTTTTTAAGGACAAAGTACTGTCAACCTTCAAATACGTGGCTCTAGATACAGGGCTAACTATAATTTTAGTGGAAGAAAAGTGTTTGATCAAGTACTAATACATTTTTGTTTTAATACTATTTTCAGGCCTGGAAATAGTAATTTATTACAGTTAAAGAGTAAATTTTCTATTTCTTCTTCCAGTAACTTCTGTGGTTGTGGAACAGCCTCTGACCAGCCTAATGACTGTAGTTACATTTCCTTAGAGCAGGTCCCTCGAGCCATTCTGTCATGGTTCTGCAATCTGAACATGCAAAGATGCTTAATTATTACTCTGCAGTAGTTTCATTAATTATATAGGATGCTTTCAGAGCAGGATATAATCTACTAGTGAGTGTGACTCACTGTAAGGGTCACAGTGAGCCACCTTGGTTCCTCAGGGAAGAGTTAGGAATATGTAATTGCTGTACCGCATCAAAGCCAGGGTTCACTGAACCCTCTGGTCTGTGTATGATGCTGGGAGCAGCTCAAGTGCTTCAGGAGTCTGTATATGACCCCCATGGGAAATATGGATTAATCTTTCATCTTAAATCTTGAAGTGAAACGATGGCCTGAATACCCATATAAATTTCCAGTTTCTTTTAGAACCTCGTTAAAGTCTTTGCTTCAGAAATTGAGCCTGTCACATGAAGACTAGTGTGCTCTACCCCTCCAGGTGACAAGGGTGTTGTACAGCCCAAACCAGAGGTCAGACCATAACTGTAACTCTTTTCCTGGCAGGGAAAGAAGCAAGAATGGGACCGAGGGCAAGTGATCTGCTCCCAGCTGGACTCCAAGTGGAGCTGTTCCTTTACAGTCCCTGACTCTCTCAGCTATGGGGCTGTTCAGACAGCCTGCTTTAAGAAAAGACTTCTTAAATTTTTATTAAATGCCATTTTACTCTGCAAAGTACACTTTCACTGGAAGTATTTTCTTCAGCATTTTTCCCTGCTGAGCAACTCCCATCACTGTGGCCACATGGAGGAATGTGAAAGGTTTCACCACCTACAACCTGCTTTTGGTATTCCTTGGAATATTTTTTTCTCTCATTCTTTGCCTATGTGGGTTCAGAGGCTCAGTTCTCCCTGGAGTCTGTTCTGTAAAAGGGGTAAAATAGTGGGTCCAAACCTGAGCTTAATTTGTTATCTATGTTGTCAGATGGGGGCTTAAAAGTTTTGATAGACTTCCCTGGATTGCCTGAAAGTTGTTGGGGAATTGAATAATGTGCTTGTGCAGTGAAAAGAAAAATTAACTAAGGAGGATTGCAGAGAAATAGATAAAATCAGATGTTCACTAGCTACTCTTGGATTTACTATAAAATTAATTTTTATAGGTTGTTTAAACTTTCACGTCAACTTCTATGCATAAGATACATTTGTTTATCTCATAAACATAAAAAGCATAACTGTGTATAGGAAACATAACTTAAAGAATGAAGTACCTTGTAAGGATAAAAATAAATAGGGCAGAACAAATCCTTGAGTCTTCATAAATTGTCTCATGAGATCTTTTCCAATTACTTTATCTGCTGTTAATAATTACTGTGGTAAGTACTAGATGGAAAAATCAATCTCCTAACTAGACCATGTTTAGTAAATTCAGCCCAGAACCATATGTTAGCTGAAATTTATATAACTGTGAGCTAAACCACACTTATTGTGCATATGGGGAGTGAATATGCCTAACATACATATGAGCACAATCAGTCAGACAAGACTGAATTCATATCCTATTTTGTAAGAAGAAAGATATTTTTAATTTGATTTTTTTTAAGACTTTCTGTGGCCTTGAATACTTATATGTGCGCTGGAAAATAAGTACCACATCAGAGTCAGCATGAATTATCATATCTTGGCCCTCCAGACAAAGAGTAATGGAACAAAGGCTTCTAATTATTTCCACTGCCACAGTATCATTTGGAGGTTCAACTGTGAAGTGTGTCTTGAGAAAACTTACTACTTTTTGCTAGTGAGAGCCAGGTAGAGAAGAGGTAGGAAGAATTTTGATGTAGTATGTTTTTTTAATAAAGTTGTGAAATCTAAATCAAGTCAGAAGGTGACAACTTCATAATTATTGAAGAGCAGTATTGCTTTTAAATTAAATATATACAAACCCCACATTGTTAAACTGTCATGCACGTTCAAAAAGCACTTAAGGAGTGCTTACTTTTTATATAAAAGCAAATGGAAAACTGTCATTAGTCATAACACAAGGATGAAATAGAAGAAGTTTACATAAAGAGGTGACTGTGTTACCTGAAGTACTGTCTCCTAGTTATTCTTCAGTGGGTGATATGTGACAGCATCTGACATTCAGAGACCTTCAAGTACATTTATGAGACTATGTATGACATTAGAGTGAAAAATTCTGTTTTGCAAGGTATGAAGAAATACCATTACACAGTATGCTATCCTTTTCATATTTCTTTTTCTTGTCAGTTTTTCTATAGCAACAATATATATAGGATATCTAAGGATGTTCAGACAAGTGTTGAATTTTTTTGTTTGCTTCACCTTTTTATATTTTAAATGAAAACAGAATGAGAGGCTCAAAAGTATATTTATGATCAAGGAATATGAACAAATAAGTAATCTAGCTTCACAAAATATTGGTGGCTTGGAAAAATATGTGGTGTGCATGCTCCTGCTTTGTAGAGGCTTTATCTTCAAATGTTAAACAGTAAGACTAGAAGTTCATTCCTCAATTCAAACCAAGTTATAATTTTGGTTTTACTTTGTCTACACATCTATTCTATTTTTCTTGTATTCTTCTCTAGTTAAAAGCTTTTTCTTGATTGCTTTCAGTGATAGGGAGAGCATACCTTCTTCAAACACAAGTATATTTTCATCACAAATATTAATCTGTTAATAATTTCAGTAAAAAGCCACTGATAGTGCTCAGACTGTCATAGTAGAAATATATGTTGTGTGTATTTGTGTGGCCATCCATGTATATTGAATATTTCCTGCCTGGAATATGTGCTCAGCCTTACCATTGGAGAGATCAGGGACCAAACTGGACCAGGAGGAACCTGGGTCCTAGTGACTGCCAAAGATGAGGAAGGAGGGATCTGTGAGATTCCCAAGCTTATCTGATATCAACAGTCATAATGAAAGGGATGATAAGAATGACCAAGCAAACCTTTACTACAGACACCTCTCTAAACTCTAATGGCTTTTATAGCACCACAATCACATGAGATGCAAGAGAGGTCACAGTGGCCGTAAACAAAAATATTCATCAGTAATCTCTGGAGATTCCAGAGGTTGCTCTAAATTAAGTGATTTAACAAAATCACTGCTATCCCTGACAATAAACTGATAAAGAAATGTTTGTCTTGAGATTAGAAGACAATGGAAGTAGTCAGGTTAAAGCAGCAATCTAGACCATCATTATCTAAAGTACTGATTTATCCCAATTAAGTTAAAGCATTAAGATACAAGCTATTCGTTCTGGTTTCACTCTCTACTCTACAGAGAAAAAAACCCATAAGATTTCCAGAGAACAGTTCAGCTGACCAGAATTTTTTATTATTGTTATTATTATTATTATTACTACTACTATTATTATTATTATTATTTAATTTGAGGGTGGAATGGTACAAAGTACCAAAGTAAAGTCTCAATCTGAGCTCTAATTTCTAAGACTAGGCTCTTCAAATGGTTTGAACAGAACTGGTAAAATAGATGGGAGGAGAGTGCACTTGCAACTTTAGCATAGACTGAAACAATGGGAGTACAAGTTTCTTTCTTTTTCCTGCTTGTGTTCAACAGTAGGAATGAATTTCACATTTCCATCCAGTGTGATGGACAGTTGGATGTGCATCTCAGTCACGAAGAGATACAGAGCATAGAGTCATACTTCACATTTAAGCGTAGATTTGGGCTAAGACAGCTTTTGTCTGTCTCTAGAATCTGCTCTGTTCAGGTGGCAGTATGAAACACTCCTCTCAAAGGTTATGACATGACTTAGGAATCCCTGCCAGCATTCCTCCTAACAAAAGTAATTCTAAAGTGCATAGGTGAGCACAAGCCACAGCTGAGTGCATAACTGCTGATACATTTACTTACACATTTAGTGCACTATAGGTATTTAATTTACAGTTTTATGAAGTGCTCTGTAATACTTTAAAGATAATAGGCAAGGTATCAAAGTATTTTATATTCAGTGCAAGCAATCAGCCATATCTAAAGCAGAAAGGTCAGGGAAAATGCATTTCAAAAGCATAACATGAATTTTGCAGGGTTTTTGGTACCTCTTTAGAGGTTCAGAAAATTTTTACTCACTGCAGAGATCTCCAAAAATAGACCTTGTTTGTTGATTTTTCTGAATAAATGTCTCTTCAAATCATCACCATGGTTCCACACAGCTCACAGGTCACTGAAAAAGAGCATAAGGTACCTCACTTGATTTTCGTGGTTCTAAATCAAAACCAAATCAGCTTCACTTTTGGAAAAAAAAAAAATAAACAAAGGAAAACAAAACCCCCTCATCCTGCTGGTTCTGAACCACTGCCAAAAGCACTGTCCAAAAAACCTTTGAGATTCTTTAAATAATTAAGGGGAATAGATCAATATCAGCAATATTGGAAGAACACAATGAGCAGAGATGACAGAATAGAATAGAGAAAATGTCACTGTAGACAGTTGTGTGTTTTTAGAAAGTTGGTCACTAAAGAACCTGGACCTGACTGAGTGAGAAGTAAGGCAGAGGAAAGATATATTAATATCAACATCAACATATTTTAATATCAATAATCAGCTTGCTACAGGTAACTATTTTAACACAAGTTTGTAAATAACTGCTGCTTTCAAACAACAAATAGATTTTAGTAGTTGAGGTATAGCTTTAAACAATGAATGGAAGATTTAGGAGGTTTCTAACCTAGTATACTTCACACTTGCCTGGCCCTCTTGGGCAGTGGATCACAACACATCACTAGGACCTACTCCCAATTTCCAAACGTTGAGCAGAATTGAAAGCTTTTTTTTCCTCCTTTGCTTCATCAGGTCCAGAGTTCTGTAACTCCTATATCATGTAGCCATGAAGGGAAAAATATTTTTCCAATACATGCATTTGATCACTGCAGATGGCAGGTGATTTTTGGTCTAAAATAATAACCAAATGACATCTTACAAAAAAAAAATTACAAAATTGAGTGTAATTAAGTGACATAATAAATAAGAAGAGATACATGAGCTACTGTGTGTGTGAAAAAACAAGTGTCTGAAAAGTTATATCATTAATAACAAATTAAAACTCAAATTAGATGAATTCTATTTTCATTACAGGCCTTTCCAAAAACATTTTAATGGGTATGCATACTTAGAGACTTTGAAGTAAAATACAAAAGCTTAAGAGTTTAATTAGTTTGCATAATTCACACCATTCAGGCAAAGAATCAAGTGGCTTTTTCTTGTAATTGCTTCCCTCATTCTTATAGTTTAAAAGAAAATTAAAATTTCAGATTTTAGACAGGTTATGTTTTCATACAAAAAGAAAAGGTAACGTAGTACTATGTGCAACCCAAAGATTCCTGATTACAATGTCAAGTTGCACTGATGTTAAAGCACTGATTTTAGCTGGGCTGTTAAGGTATCTGGTACTTATTACTCTATTGCTAAATAGTCACTTGTGAGAAAGAGAGGAATAAATCCAAAATGTTCAAATTAGTCACTCTGTTATAGGTTGGGTATAATTTAAAACAGTAGCATTTCATGCTTTAGAACCAACACAATTTGAAGACACTGTTTCTGAGGAGAAAATTAAAGAAAACAATAGTAATAATACAGTACCTAAAATTAACTTGGTACAGTATAACTTCTAGAAATTGCCATTTTGCCAACTCTACGTAAATGATATGCTATAAAGTTTAACCAAATTGCGCCCAGATTTATTCTGGACTGAGGTCTAAATCAGATTTATCACAATCATAGACGTTTCTGCTTTGGCCAGTTGTTACACAGTACATAGACAATATTCAGTGCAGAAATATTCAGTAGAAGTCTTTATGAAGCAACTCAGGCTTTTGATAGTGTTCTGCTGAATGAAAAAAAAACTACTTTTTTTTTTTTAATTCACTCTAATTTTATTTTAAGTTGCGGTATATTACTAATTCACATTAATTTTCCTAGAGAAAGAAAAAGAAGATTGTAGGTACCTTAGAAAATGTAATTTTTTTCATGAAGTAGCTCAGGGAGTCTTGCTTGTTTCGATATAGGAGTCGGACAAAACAAGTTCACAGTTAATTTAGAGAGAGCAAAAACATCTCAGTGGTGTTGGTTTGTCTGATCAGCTTTCAGTTCTAGGAGACATTCTGAGAATAGTTTGAATTCTCTAAGGCATAGACACTCTTGGGGCAAAATATTTTCTAACTCGAGTGAGGTTTGATTTGGCTGAAATTGATAGAGTGATATACAGAAATAAAAGCTAAATACATGCCTTCAGTCTAACTAGACCTCAGTGTAACATCCTGAAATATGTGATGTTGAAAATCAAAAACTAAAAGTTGCCATGGGCCTCTATGCAGTTCTTTTTAAATGCTCAATAGATATAACAAAAGGATTTAAGCGTTCCTGGATCCAGGCTGTGTCTACCATGCTTCAAACAGGTGAATTTTCCATTCTGCCCAGTGTGTGACAATGACTGATGGTTACCTGGATGGGATTGGTGTTCATTACATTAGAGTTAATACGCTAATAAACCCATATAAATACAAGGTATATTTACTTCAGGTCTGTGCCATGCTTTCCCATCAGCTTGGTTCATGGAATGAGAAGTTGAGTGTACAGATAGTGAAAGCCTGTGCAAATATTATCTAAAAAATGCTTAATCAATGGTAGTTTTAGCCCAGAGAGAGAATTTGAAATCATACTGTGTCTATATGAAGTTTTTGAATAGGTATCATATCAAAACGACTGATCTAATGTGATAAATCAAAATGCATTGCACACCTGACTAATGTAAATTCACTCTTTGTTAAAATTGGAGTAATCTCAGCTTCAGTGTTGCAAAACTACAAATCTGCATTTAAATTTATCTTAATTTCATGCAATTCCATCGTCTCAGTAGGCTTGTTCCACATTTGCACAACTATGTGAAATTTCACAGCCTGTCCTAAATTTCATTATTTCTATGATAAGGTGATGCATTTGCTGGAAAAAAAAAACCAAAACCACACCAAAACTCAACCTATTTCAATGTCTGTTAAAAAACAAAACAAACAAAAAAACCCCAAACAAACAAAAAAAGAAGAAAATATGCATAAAGACAATATGCATTACAATATATTGGAGTCATTAGTACTATAATATTATAATAAATCCTTATAATGTACATACATGGCAAATCAATTATGGATATCCCATCAAATTCCACTGTTTCTTAAAGTAACGCTTTATGAGGGAAAGTCATGTCAAGAAAAATGAAATTTCAGTATGCACCTTATAACTACAAACCTTACACATTAATAAGATTGCTTCCAATATAAATTAACCCATCAATGCTATTTTCACTGAAGACAAAGGTGTTACGCTACTTTTACATAAGCCTGAAGAAACAATCATTCTTATACCATCTAGAGAATATAGAATAATTTACAGAGGTTTAGCTGTGTTTGAACACAACAGTTTTGAGAAGGAAAAAAATATTTGACCCAGATTACATATGAAATTTTCTCAAATCTGCAGTCACTGATTAAAAAGATTTATTACTTTCAGACTTATTTGTTTTGTTTTTTAAATCCACTGAAAGATACTCTGCCATCATAAGTCATCTCCTTTGAGAAAAGAAACGAGTTTGGACAGAATTCTCTCTTTTTTTAACATTGCTGCTTGCAAAGAGCAATATCATAGGGATTAAAATGCCTTGTGGGAAAAAAATCTTTCCTTAAATAATTCTTGCACATGACTACAAAAAAAGACAAGTACTGTAGATTACAGTATAGACTCCAGATTTGTTTGAAGACTTACTTTTTGTCAGAGAAATGAGACTTTTGGATACAGGACAGTGAGCCACTCATCTGAAGAGAATGAATTCTTGTCAAGGAAATGAACTCTCATGAATATTTCCAATTCTTTGTTGATTCCATGAATGCAAAAGAGAGGCAGAAGTCTCTATCAGAAAACAGATAAATAGCATGTTAAGAAAAATACATGCTTAGAAAAGGCCTGCTAGCAAACTGAAACACTGATCAAGAAAACACATGCAAAAAAATTGAAGTGACTGATACCACAAACTCATTGTGAGAACCAGCAACCCCACAATATGCAAAAACTAGCTCAGCTACAACCTAACTATTTGGAAAATTTGTAGGTTTCAGGTTCAGCCCCTTGCCTTGGCAGAAAGCTTTGCAGCTGGAAATGACCGAGGCTGGTCATTCCTGAGCTGTTTGGACCATGTTCCAGCCTCCTTTGCTCCTTTCTGGCAGCAGTTTAGCTCTGGGTCACCATGGGGGCTCCTCATCCCAGCACCATGCTGCCAGCTCTGGGGTGGCTGAGGGCACAGCTGGGAAGGAGAAAGTTGTCTCTTGGTGAACACAGACCCGCTCGTGGGCTGACAGCCAGGGCAGCACCCCAGCAGCAGGAGGTGATGCCTGGGGCAGGATGGGAGGTCCCTGGAGAAAAATGCTCACAGGCTCCTAGAGGCCTTGAAAGAGCAGCTACAGAGCATGGGCAGGCTGGGAGAGGAATTCTTGGGGCTGCCAACAGCCCTGTGGCACTAACACAGCCCTGGCCCTGTCCAACCCTGGATCTCTCAGAGCTGGGCACCACCCAGACCCCGTGCTGTCCTGCACCACCCTGGTGACCCCGGAGCTTGTTCTCAAAGCCCTCAAAAGGATATAACGGGAGGGTTTGAGTGGGATCCTCCCTCCTTTACAGCCTTCACACTGTCTGCTGGGGAACTGCCAGGCTTGTGCCCTGAATCTGGGTTAGCAGTTTTGAAGGGAGAGAATTCATTTAGCCCAAACCCCAGCATCTGAGATTAGATGTGCTCTGCTACAGCGCTGCGATGGCGAGAGAGATTTGTCATGCCCGCAACATCAAAGACTTCCTGGCTTCAAACAGGGCGTGAGACATTCCTACAAAGTATCTGGATCCTTTCATTTCTTTACACTTGTTTTCTCAGCAGAAGTTGCTGGTCCCCAAGGTAAATAGAAAGGTCTTATCCTGTGTACTCCATGATGTCAAAAGAATATATCCACAGAGGATGAGATGTAATTTGTAAGCAGGTCGTGTTTCCTGCATGGCCCTGCTACCTGCTGGTAGCTTATCTAAGAAGACTGAATAAAAGAGATGTGGAATGATAGCAAGCAGAAGGGAAAATAAATAAAGAAGTCTGCAAACCAAGGCAATCTACAGCTGCTCTTGCCATGAATATAGAGCTTCAGGCTCCACTAGCCTAAATGCTTATGGAAAGGGCACACCTAAATTGTCTTGAACACATACCAAATAACACCTGAATATGATTTCTGAATATAAATTGCCTTCTAGACTTAAATGAAATATTCCTTTACAGAAGGGTATTAAGTGACCCAGGATTCAACAGTCCCTCTTTGCATTTCTATATTATTATTCAGTCTTTGGAAAAGGACATAGATGAACAAATATATTTATCTTATGGTCAGAGACTTGGAATGACACCCAACTGCTTCCAGCAGACTATTAAGCCTGTCAATTGAGCAAGCTTCAGCAGCACAAGAAACCATTATACCCATTTAGTAATAGATCTTGGAAAATGAATCTTGCTGTGACTCAGTAGAGCTGAAATACTTGGCTGGCTTTAATACTCCTCAAATTATTCTAATTAGATGCCCTGGTATGTGATTTCCTATGGTACTGTCTTGTAGGGAAATTGTACCAGTAATGCAAAATTTAATCTAGTCTAGAATATCAAGGTGGAAGAGGTGAGTTCTGAAGAAAAACTGAGCAAGTCACATAGACCTGAAAAAGTAAAAGAAAGAATGGAATGAAACATAAAACTGTGATTCAGTAAAAGGAATGCTCCTAGACTCCAACTGAGTTGTATCTTTGGATTTAAATGTGCCATCTCAGCCTTTTCTAACAGTGTGAGACAGTATCAATGTTGACTCTATCAGCATTTTACAGAAATTCACCAACAGCTGAAGTCTTTAAAGCATAATACCCTAAATGTGTGCAGTGCAAGTTTCTGAGCTGGTGTGACAGTGCTGGGCAGCTCAGAGCTGCTGATGCACACACAGTACAGCAGCGATGGCATATCAGTGCCACACAAGCTGCAGAGTCTTGGGCTGAAATGAATTGTCACGATCAAAGGCTCAATCTCCTGTGCAGCCCCGAATCTGAAGTTCCAGACAGTAATTTTGGCAGTAGAGAAAATCACCCTTGAATTATATACAAGTGAACAGTTTTAGAAAATTTGCTTGTGAGTTTTGAGGGAGAACATATGAACAGGTACATAGAAATATACCATTAGTTGCTGCTACTGCACAGTAGAATAGAAAAGAAAATATACTCCAGTTAGCTTTAATATGTAATATGAAACAAAAAAATGTTACAAAGTTATCTTTTTTCCTCCATGAAATTTCACTCCACTGAGAATCCCTTAGTTATGGCTAGTTTCTATTATTTCAGGTGGGGAAAATAAGATTTCAAGAATTGGCTTTAGCTTGAGCTCTGTGCTATTGGGGATATTCTGCAGCATTGCATCTGAATAAAATCATAGATATTTCAGCAAACAGACTTGTTTTATTACCCTGTACATATAATTTTTTGTTGCCTTATGTTCCAGGGCTCTGATTTACATCATGGACTTTTCAGGGACTATTTAACACAAGTTAATCCCTGGTCAATTGGAATTCATCCAGCAAGGTACACAGTGCAACAGGCCATGAGTCAGGCAGGAAGGCTACTATGTGCTGAATGTGATTTTAGAGTTGCATATGCTTATATTCAAAATATCTACTTTAAAGGTATAATTCTGAACCAGAAAATGCTGGCTGTGTCTGAGCACCTCTCCCTGCAGCCTAATCAAACCTTGCTTCTGCACATGAAGATATCAGTGAACAGCTAAAACAACTAATTTCGCATGGTTTTACTTCATTTGCATAGGTTGTTATTCTCGTTTTATGATGTTGAAGCTATAAAAGATTTATGAAATGTCAAGATTGAGACTTTTTTCCTTCTTTGACTGTATGTTTATATTGTGAGAAATTTTAGACATGCAAAGCATTCAATCTTTGCACAGTCAGCCAGCTGAAGTCCTTATAAAACCTTCCTGAACAATATATGACTAACCAAAGTCCCTTATCCCCAAGCTTCATTTCAAACCAAACAAAACCTTTGAATGCCTGGAAAAAGTCACAAAAAGAAGGCTCCAAACTCTAAAATGATGAAGAAGTTCCCAGCTGGATACTCAAGGCCAGTAGACAACAAACTCTCCAGCATCCAGGCACAGTAAGATAGGGCTGAGCTTGGTCTCAAGACCACCCTGCAATGTCATCTCTAGAAATACAGATGTAACTGTTTGGCCAATAACTGGTAATTGAGAATGCCCAGAAAACTGTTTGCTGCAGTCCCGTTGCTTGTGATGGGCAGAAAGCTCAGCTTAAGATTGCATTTGAATATCCTTGGAGACACAATCTGGTGGCTACAGAGTCAAACAGACTAAATATTCAAACATGAGAACAGAAAACTGGTTTTAAGGCTACTTCTAATGCTATTGCCTTGTGTTCTTCGTTATTCTGGTAGGATTGTAATGGAACCTGAGGCATTATTTTAAATACACTTTGTCAGAAAATCAAAAAAAGATGAGGCTGTGCATCATCATCAGCACTAATGGCAACTGATATGCACACATTAATACAGCCAGATGTTAGTGACCTTCTCCAGAAGAATGCTTTCCAAAGTAATAAATAATAAACAGATGAATGCAATGCAACTTGTAACAAGATTTTATCAGCAGGATGCATACCTGTTGCTGTAACATGTGGTTTATGGAAAAATGATGGGGTTTAACACAATAGAGAGCTACAGATTTTCAGTTTTCATTTTTGGAATTATTTTTAAAGGTGTTTTAGAATTGGCTTTTCCAAAGCTGATTCTCATCAACAACTGTCTCAAAGGGGAGAGTCCTTCAGGATTGCACATTTATTTCCTGCTAAAGATCAAGTTTACTTAATACATATTGAGAAATCTAACAGAGGAGGGATGAGTTAGAAAAATCCTGGCTGTAATGTTTTGAAGAACTGCTGTGCCTGTACACCTTGGACTGGGAATCACCTTCCCTGGGAATGCCTCTTGTTCTCACATTTGCTTCTGCCATGTATCAAGGCAGAAACAGAAGCAGCAAGAGTTACACATAATCAAAACCCACCGTATTTCTTACCAAAACCATTTGTTTATTCAAGTACCAGCTTCAGTTTTTTGTTCATCAGAACTGCCACCATCTCCCACATGTGAGACTGCGGATGAATCTCTCCATTCCTTTGTTCTAGCATGACACCATTTTCAGCAGTTCTATTCACAAAGTTCTCAATCTAGATTGGAGTGTTCTATTAACAATTTAATGGAAATTGTTAATCTTATGAAGGCAGGCTGAGAGAGTTGGAGTTGTTCAGCCTGGAGAAGAGAAGGCTTTGTTGAGACCTTATAGCACCTTCCCATACCTAAAGAGCACAAAAAAGCTGGAGAGGGACTTTTTTACAAGGGCTTTGTACAGTGTTGTCTTTTAACAGGAGTAGCCTTCTCCTGCCTTTAGTATAGACATTTTCAAACATTTCTGGAAGTCAGTAGAGCTCATAAACTCTGTCTCTCCCAAAAGTGTTGCAAACCACTTGGAAAATGTCACGACCAAAACAAAGGAGGGTTTCTATTTCACAGCCCCATGAAAGGTGCTGTACAATACATCAGTATTCTGGCCAGCTCTTCTCTCATGCTGCTTAAAGTGTCGATCTTCTTGACAGATACTTTGACTGCAGAAGAGTCCCTGACTGACCTCAAATCAAAGAGAAGTAATGGCCAATGGGTATCATGGGAAAAGTTTATTTCTCTGTCTTCATTCCAGCCTCAGTGCCAACTACCTTCAAAGTCACTCCTGTATCTACAGCTGCACAATGAAAGACCCCCTGACTATCAAAACAGGTGGCTAGGTCCCTAGCTCCTTACTTTGTAATAGTTAGGGGTTTTTAGATGTTTTTGAATGAGATTTCTTTTTAAGATGTGAGAACACAGATGAAAATGCCACAAAAAAAATATCAACAACTTTAAACATGGTTAATGACACAAAGTTTTTCAAAAGTACATTGTTGTTCATTAGAACAGTAAAAATTGACAAACAATCATAAAACAGTCCTATTTCATTATTACTGTAATGTACTTCTCAGGCCTCCAACAGTCACAAAGTTCCTGCCCTGTGTGAGGGAGGGCAGTGACTGAGCAGCTGGGTGGGCTTCTGGCTGATGGCCAAGGCTATTCCACCACCTCCAGCGTGTTAATCCTCTCCTCTCCCCTTCCATCTCCTAATATATTTGTTTTTGCCAGGATCAGAAGCAGTGTGACTCACAGGGATCCCTCAACACTTCCAAGTGTCTTTATTGTGGATGTTACCCCTGAACCTTTGAACATGGAATTTCTGTGCAGCTTAACTAACGTCTGTGCCCACTCAGCTATGCATCCCGCTCCTTAAACCTGGAATAACTGCTAGGACATATGAGTCAAATACATTCATCTGTTGGATAAGAGAATTCTTTTCTTATAGCGATTTTAGGATTTGAAAAGTAAGATGTTTCAGCCAAAAGGGACACCAAAATATGGATTTTAACAGTTTGAACCTGTCCATTTACATTTACTCAGATTTCATATGATTAGTGTTTTTAATGTGTAATCCTACCTGTGTTCTATTTGTTCACCAAACTTTCAGGTCTGCTTTGCATCCATTTCCTGATCTATTAGTTTTGTTTCTATTACATTGACCTGTATGTTCTGATCTCCAAACTTCCTTTATACCTCATAAGAGAAAAGAAGCACTTGCTCAATTTTTCTCTCTTCCCTTTGCTGATCTTTACAGTTACAGACCATTTTCCTGTGCTGCTTTGAATGTCAGAAGAGAGTTAAGAAGAATAAAAACAAAAGTGCGGCTGAGAAAACAGATTCAATTTAACAGAATGAAAGAGCCAATAAATTTTCAAAACAGGCAGTCAAATAATTAGATTCTAGCAGGAAATCACAGAATTGCCACAGCTATAAATATTCAGAGGCTACGCAGACTGGGTATGAACATCCATCACAGGTGATTTAGAAACAGTGAAATGAAACAGCTATGGACACAAGATAGCCCAGGTAACAGAGCAGAGGATTCTCCAGTTCAAGAGTAATTTTTGTGATGTTCTCTGGAAAATAAGCGACCCATTGTAGCCAGCAAAAAGTATGAACTACAAAGTTTTCCTGCAAACAGTAAATTTAATTCTGTGTCAAAACTAGCTTGGATGTTATCCCTATTAATTTTGTCAGCAACTCCCTTTTAGATTGAATGTGTTAACTTAGATTCTCTCTTCTCTCTTTTATTAAACTGGGAAGAGATGAGCCTGTGTCAACTGCTACAACCACAATAGCAATCTCAGAACAATGCCTTTAAATGCCATATGCAATTTTATAGACACATGAAACCTGCACTTACAGGAGGTTCACAATTTTTAGATTAACCTTCTTGCTCAATTATTATTCCACAACATACTGTTTTCAGCTTAGCAGAATTCAAGAGTAACGTAAAACTTAATGGCATACACATTCAGTCATCTGCTGATTAATGCTAGGATTTTAACAAGAAGTATAATCTTTTGCAGAACAAGATATAAGGATACTTCTACAAACATAATTTAATTTTAAATTTGTTCATCATTCACTCTTGATTGCAATTAGAGTTTACTTATTAAATACCATCTGTTTTCTAAACATCAAGGAGTAGTCTGAAAAGATCTCTCTAAAGAAAAAAAAAACTCTCAAACCCCCCTGATAAAACCTGTTGCCAGGTTACCTATAATTGAAAAAAAAAAAGTTGACCAATAAGACAATAAATGAATATGCTAAAAGAATGAAAATGCCATAAATAATACTTTTTTTAGAAACATATGAGCTTACACATACTTCCCCTATACCTACATTAATCTTGACACCAGGGAACTCTAGAGAAAAACACAGGGTTGTTTGGTTTTTTTTTCAATCTCATTTACTTTTTTTTTTTTTTTTTAATAACTCTATTAATGATATAAAATTCTTCTTACAAGAATCCAATCTATGGACCAAAGCCCAAAGCTGCCAGGTCCCAGAATAGTCAGTGGAACTGCAGCAGTCACGGGTGTTACTGAAGCAGAACCGGTTACATTACAGGAGCCTGGGAGAGTACAGCAGTTCATGGAAGAAGAAGGAAAGAATTCCACTACAGGAAAACATATCCTTTGAAATAAAATTTACAAAATTTAAGGTTAGATGAGACAAGTAGATTATACACTCTGGTAGCCTGATTATTATTTTTTAATTTATTTTCCATTTTCTAGAATCACGTATAGTGAACCAATGACTTTTGTTTAATTAATTAATATGTTGCATTTGTTGAAACCAAGTCTTTTGAAAAGGCACACTGTTGTGATCCAAAAACACTGGAGAGTTAGAAACCCCTCTATTTATCCTGGAAATTTGTTTCCAAAGTGACTGTTTTCATTAATTTTTGTCTAGGAAACTAATAGCATACCAGTTTTTAGGCTGAAAGTCTTGTTACAGGCAAAAATAAACAACTTAAACGTAAAACGCAGGATTTGTTGTGAGTGTTATTACTATCTAATCAGAGAATAAGGTCAGATTTTCTGAGTAATTAGTATTACACATAAAAACAGGTTAGAAAAAAAAATACCACAATAATATATTTAAAAGTAGTGTCCAAAGACTTCCTGGCATTTGCCCCTTCTTTACACTTACAGTGCCCTCCTGTGTCCCAAAGTCACTGACTTCAGCCTTTGGATGGGTGTGGTGAGAGGGCAGCATCCAGAGCCTTCTCCCAGGAGGAATATAATGTTGAAGTTAAGGGTTTTTTATGTTTTCTTTTAGTTTTTGTTTGTTTGTTTGTTTGTTCCACCACGATCTTTCTTCTGCAATCTGCAACTCCATGTAACTTCTAATCTTACTACACATGGAGTGTCTTTACTTATGTTAAGCACTTTATTTCTGTTCTCTTTGTTCCCAAAATGTAGCTTTTCCCAGCTCCAGGTCTGTATTTCCTCATCTGTTCAGTGCATGGCCATTTACAGCCCTGTGCCCTCCAGTCCCAGTCTCTGTCCCGTCTCTCCACCAGGCCATGCCTTTACTCCTTTACCTGCCTCCTGTGTCTCCATTTTGCCTCCACAAGCATGTGCTCCTCTACCCTATATCATTAAGTTAGAGACTTCCATGACTTTCTTAAATACTTGATTCTTCAAAGAATAACTATATTCACTTGGCTTCTCGGATCAGGGTTTTTGTTTGGGGTAGACATACGTCACTCCATTAATTCAACTGCAGCTCTGAAGACTCTCATAGCCCATGGGCCTGCCTTGGGACAAAAAGTCTTTGAATGAGTGTTAAAAGTCCTTGTTTTTCAGAATTCTTTTCTAGTTTTTCCTCTATATTTGTTTTTCTTTACATGAACAGGAAGATTTAATACCAGTTTTGCGTCTAAAAACCTAAGTTATCCTTTCTCCTTTAGTTTGTGACCCTTAATCTACCTGATAATATATTTTCAGTTTGCTGTAGCAACAATTAGAAGAGTCTGAAGTGGTACTCTTCTATACTTCTCTAAAAGTTACTGAAAAAAAGCTATTTATATGATTCTACTCAAATACCTATCCAGTGACAAGTTGAATGAAGGAGTATTTACAAGTATTTGAGTTATAGTAGAGATTGAATCAAGAAAGGAAAAAAAAGGAATCCTGTATATACATAAAACTAGGAAAAGCCAAGCTTCAAAAGGCAGCATTTACTAGGCAGAAAACTTGAATTCCTAATATTTCTGGCCGTTTCTGCATTCTAATCCTTCTGTCCTTACCTTTAGACTTCCCAGAGACTTGGTGTTACACTGTGGCATATATGGTTAGTTTGAGTTCCCCACTGTAGGGCAAATGATGTGATAACTGTTGGTGAACAAAGAAAAGGCATATATTTTCCATTCTTTGCTGTAGTTTAGTGAAGGAACCTATAATTTGGAATTCAGAGAAATTAACATTTTCCTATTAACAACACTGATGTTTCTACTTCAATCTGACACTAGTGTCATGAAATAGATTTATCAAAACTGTCTGGTAAGGTGAAATCGTATCAGAAAAGAAGTAATCACATTAGTGCTTTAATTAATTTCATACTTCAACTCTTTAAGTGTGCAAGTATTTAAATTATCTATTAATTGCTTCAAAAATGTAACCAGAGTGGAGCTTTCTGAAACTGAGAGATCCGAAGGGGGATGACACAACAGCAAAGGAAAGGAAGAATGAGGACAGCATCTATAGAAAAAGATAACAGAAGATGGTTAGGATCTTAGTGATTAGGAGGCTAAGAGAGACAGAAAGTCAGGTGAATTATTTAAAAGTCTAGTCACTTCATGAAGCTTGAAAAAAATATTGGTAGGTGATTTTTACAAAATGAAGAAAACCACATGTTGAGTTAGAGACCTTAAGAGACACCACCATCTTTTTTGTCTTTGTTTATACAGTACCTGACACAATACCTGTACCTGACACAGTACCTGACGTCCTCTGATAGAACTCCATGAGATGGGGTAACAAATCAAAAATATTGGACACAAAACCAGGACTTACCTTGCTTGTCTGTCTTGTTTCACTGACACAGAAGTGTTAGACTGCAGTCTGACCGCAGATCAGGGTCCAAGGCTCTTTAAAAACCTGGCAGAGCATTTCTTTCTTGTACCATCACCTTGCAGTTCAAAATAACAGTCACCTGGTTTTCTGCAAGAGGTGTGGAACTAGAAAAAAACACCCCAAACAACAGAACACAATAATACCAGGAGTCTGAATAAACTCTGAAGTGCAATCTGAATTATCAGGGTTAACCAATAATGTGGACTTACACATCTTTGATTTTGATCAGATATTTGGTGGTAGGAGATTCTACATCACACAGACCTGGTACTATAATACCCCTGTGAAATCAGTACCCAAGACCAAGCTCTGCTCTCAAATTTCATCAGTCCTCTCTTGTGCTGAATGAAAAAACACATTAAAAATACACAAGATGTATTTTAAAAGTGAGAACAAAAACTGATAACAGGCAGTTTATATGCACTTTATTTTTATAGTCCAACCTGCTTATTAAATGGGTCTAGTAATGCTAAATCAGGGACATATGAGAACACATTTCCATGGGAATTACAATTTTTAATAATAGTGATTTATGATTTAGAGTAATCTAGGTCACTTTTCTTAGCAGCTACCTGTTTTTCTTTCAAGTTCGAAATATTTACTCCCAGGATGAAGTTTTAGCAAAGCATAACCTGTGCCCCAAAATACACAACACTTCAAATCTCCAGAATTTCACAGGCAGAAGTGGCCTTTTGATCCTGCAAACAATATCTGAGGCACCAGAAATGGCTTCTGCTTTTGGCTGATCACCTGTGAGTGAGTGAGGGTGAGGAACAGGGTTTAGAATTTTTCTAAAGACATATCAAAAATATTCCCACTGGACTGACTCTGAGATATGAAAATTCTTATCAAGTGCTGAGTGTTCCCAGTGGAATAAGAATCATCTGACTTCTTCAACCAGGCCAAAAGGAAGAGTAACCTTTTATGCATTGTGGATTTTATTATAAACTATTGCTTATTAATTTAGTTTACACAGCTTTAAATTCAAGCAAAGACCTACAAATGATCTCCAAAATGAACTTCAGTCATTACATTCAGCTTTGTAAAAGGCATTTTTAGGAAACTTTTGAGCCATACCAAACCAGGCACCTGTGAACTAGTTAAGGAATTAAAATGTGTGATAAACTTCATCAAAAAAAGGGTGCTCTGGGCTTTTTATACAGCCTGTCTCTTGAACCTGATTAAGTTTCTTAGGTATTACAACTTAAGTAACAGCCTGACTTGCTAAAACCACTGAAGTGTTGCCCTGAGTGTGCATGCTGAAGTTAGATGTCACTTCTAAACTGAAACTCTGATTTATTCTCAAAGCTTATTTAACTGGAGAGTCATATTTTTCTCTACCTGTCTTAGAAGTCCTAGAAATCATACCTGGTCATCTGTTTTCTCTGCTGTCCTTCTTTCCTGTACAACAACAAGGCACTCTGCAAACAGTCTGGCTTGCACCTGCATTCATCACTCTCTAGTCATGTTACAGTTTCCTCCCAGTTTGCACAGAGCATGAGATGGAAAACATGTCCTTTTGCTTTTTAGTGGTTTGCCAGAGAAGGAAAAAAAAAAAAAGAATGATATCTTTAAGCCATGTGATGTTGAGGAAAGAATGAAAAAAGAAAACCCATAGGAACTGGAAACACATGGTTTCATTCATATCAAATGTAGGTTTTTACAATTACATTGATAAAAATATACAAAACCCTATAAACTCCCAGAATTAATTCAATAATACAACAAATTTTTCAAAGAGGCAAATAATTGCAATTTCTTGACATATTTGGTGTAATTTTTATAATATTAAAGTTAGAAGCAATTATGACTTTAAAGACTTGAGTCTGAATCATTAAATACAAAGTGATTTTTTAATCAATCCCGGTCATATAATTTATTCAGCTTGTCCTATTCCCACTTCCCTTCATTAGCTATTTTTGGCATGGAGTTCAGCTATTCTACTGAAAAAAAAAAACAAAACCAAAAGAACTTGTAAATATTTTCCATTGATGTGCCAGTCTATAGTAGCCAAAACCCAAAGGTGTTAACCTGTACTGTGCCTCTAGCAATAAAATTAACTTTAAAGCACTTGTGATAAGAGGCAAATTTCCTAATTTTACTATTAGTTCAGAGTAGTACTGACTTTATTAATAGAAAAATAATTGATGT
>JAWWES010000001.1:12546035-12578028 GCA_035583135.1 Lophotriccus pileatus
AAAGTTAGAAGCAATTATGACTTTAAAGACTTGAGTCTGAATCATTAAATACAAAGTGATTTTTTAATCAATCCCGGCCATATCATTTATTTAGCTTGTCCTATTCCCACTTCCCTTCATTAGCTATTTTTGGCATGGAGTTCAGCTATTCTACTGAAAAAAAAAAAACCAAAAGAACTTGTAAATATTTTCTATTGATGTGCCAGTCTATAGTAGCCAAAACCTAAAAGCTGTTAACCTGTACTGTGCCTCCAGCAATAAAATTAGCTTTAAAGCACTTGCGATAAGAGGCAAATTTCCTAATTTTACTATTAGTTCAGAGTAGTACTGACTTTATTAATAGAAAAATAATTGATGTTAAACAAAATACAGTGGAATTTTCCTGTGTTTATTGTCACACATAATTATTTGGGCATTTGTTCAACATACCAAATAAAAAACTATGTATCTTTTATTTACACACACAAACAAAGAATATATATAATATGGAAATGCAGCATCCATAGATAATTTATTTTCTACAGATCTCTCCAGATAATATTTATTGTCCTATGTTTTAAATTTCATTTTAAGGGCAGTTAGTGATGACTAGAGCTGACAGATATTCTATAGGTATTGGAGTCTTACCATCAACAATGAAAAAGCTTAACAGAAAATCACCATATAACCCAAGATCATACAAAGGAAATGGATCAGCACTGAGAACTAAAATAAATTATCTGTTTTTATCATCTGAGGATGGCTGATGTTAGCTGCATACATACAGCTGAATGCATATCACATTTTAATTTTATTTGTAGTGTTTGTCTTTTCACTAATATGTAATTTGGAAATATAGTCACACCTTGTTATAAATTCTGTATTAAACTGCTTTTACTTTATAGTAAATAATAGGATAGTTGGGTTTTTTTTTCAGACAAAGGCTCTTTTTAAGAGCCTTCTGAAATGCCTTCAAAAAAACAAAAGCTAAAAAATTGAAGAGTTACAAAATTTTGTGCTGGCAAATATACGGAGACTACAGGGAACTACATTTTTCCCTTTACTTTTGGAAGCTGTTTTTTTCCCCTGGTTAATTCTACCAGTGCACAAAGAATGAAATAGTTTTTACCATTACTTTTAGTGCCTGCAGCCAGCCCTCAGGACATATGGCACCATCCCAGATACAGTTCCTCACACCAGAATCAAACAAATAGTGAAAGAAACTATTATGCAACATAGAACTATAAGTGTTTCTCTCTCCACACCCCATTTCTTCTGCAACTTGCCTGTCTTAAGCATATAAGAAAAGGATGGATTTGTTTTTTAAAATTAATATCACCATTTTTCATTTTATATGGGAGGAGAAGTGACACCAAATAAACTAGACCTTTAAACCAATCTTTAAAAAGGACAACACTGAAACTTTTAAATGACTGAAACATTTAAGAAATTCATAGACAAAACTTTCTACCCTTATTTTGCAGCAGATATAAAATCTTTGCAGTTAAAAGTCTATAATGATTTATACTTCTGATGTTTGCTGCAAAGTTGACCAAATGATGAATCATAGGAGAAGAAAATACAAAAGACATAAAAAGATCTACATTGTTGAATGGCTTAGAAACATTCAAGTATTTTGTTAGATATGCAGTTTTGTTGATATTTATTGAATCAATAGCACAAATATTAACTGCTTTCTGAGATGAAGGAGAAAAAGCCAACAAATTTCAATGTCTTATGGCAATGTGGGGGTAAATTACACTGCAATTTTTTCTCCATGGCTTTCCTTTATGGCTGACTTGAACCATGATATTAGCAAGCATATTTTGTTGAGTTTTATAAGCAATTTTCCAATGACTAACACAACTGTACCTTGCTTTGAGGTGATGTAACTAAAGTTAACTTAGTCTTTTCATTGGACAAATCCTAAATGTATAGGGTTTACTGCCTAAATCATAGTGAGACTGTTACTGAAATACAACATATTTTTCTGATGAACACAATACAAAATACATCAATAGGGTGCTCAGACTTTAAAAGCAGTTGTAGAAGAGCAACTTGGATTTTTCAAACCTGCCTATAGTTACAAACCTTAGCTCAATCTATTTTAGAAATGGGAAATAACAGGTAATATGCATTGGGTTTAGTCTACAAGTGTTTATATATGGAAAAAACTGGGCAGGTGGATTTTTACTCTAGCAGGTAAAAGCAAGTCAATACTAGAAAGCAGATACAGTGATAACGGGAATTCCATTGCTCCACTAGTTACCAAGGAATAGAATCTTTCCATGTTAGGTGTTGAAAACAAGAGTAGATATCTTCCAGAAATCTCCATGGCAAGGTTCTTGAAGGACAGTGGAGGTTCCTCTTGGGGTCCACTGATGGTGGCAGCCCCTGACACGACTGTGACCAACAGGGGAAATGCTGGGCCTGCAGAGAGGGGTGCAAACCAGAACAGGTGAGTGAGGATGGGTTGGGTATCCATTCCCTTCCCCAGGCTCCAGCAGGAGAGGCAGATCCCTGGGAGCAGGAGGCCAGACAGCACCCTGAGGACTTGGTGTGGCAGGAAGTCACAGAGTAAATAGGAAAAAGGTGGCTCTAAGGAACACACAAAGGCTTAAAGGCCAACTCATTCAACACTTTTGCTATGTTATCTTATTACTCTTTCTAAAGAAATAATAAAGAAGTGACAGAACTTTTACCAAAGAACCATCGAATGGTTTGGGTTGAAAAGGGACTATGTAAGTGAGGCAGCCCTTATTTCATATTCACAATATAAATTTAACCTTGATCAACCCTATTTAATCTTCCTTCCTTATCAGGGTCTGGTTTTTTTCTTTTTCATTTTACTCAGTTCCAAAAAGCTGCCTATTTCCTTAAGTTTCCCATAAGATAACTAATAAAATGGACATAAGATAAACAGTGAGAAAGAGCAAATTGCACAGCACTGGCTAAATGTTCTCCTTAGGAAAAATTCCCACTGATTACAAGAGACAAGAGATTTCAATTGGAGCTTTGCCTGAAGAAATAACTGAGATCTAAACCCAAATAAAATAATCACATAATACAAGTTCTTACAAGTGGAGAAATTAAATTCTCTTTCAATTCTCACATGGACAGCAAAGTCTTTGTCCCACTGATGGGAAATAAGAGTTTTGCTATTGATTTTCAATGAAGCCAAGATTTCACCTCAGGGCATTTTTTTTTCTCATATCATATTTATTCTCTCTTTACTATAATACATCACCTAAAGATCAGCTAATACTTGCAGACTAATGAGTATCATGTATTCCAAAACCAGATATTACTATCCATTGCAGGTTTGAATAGGCAATGCAGTTTTTATTTCTAGACAAATTGTGATATTTTGAAGCAGGAAAAAGAAAAAAACCACAGCAAAGCAAAAAACCCAGCTGAATTCAGGCACTGAAATTAAAGGGAACAAATATTAACTGTCAAATCCCTTCTAGGAAAAGAAATTACTGCATATGGTCTGCTGCTGGCTCTGTCATTTCCTAAGTATTCCATTTGAGAGAGAATAAATACGCATCCAGTTGAAAAATTAAGAGCTAAATTAATCCAAGTGGTTTAATGGAGTATAGTATCCACCTCATGGAAGTGAAAATTATGGAGCTTTAGAAACATGCCAAAATTGATGAATTGCAGTGTTAAAGAAAATGTCATAGATGTCAGGGTCTATTATGGTAGTACCAAATCAGTATTTCCTTGATATATTTAAGAATCCTACTCAAAAACCATGCTTCTGTGCAGCAACAGTGCCTTGAAGAAGGCAGCAAAACTGAACAATTTTGGGAAAATACAGCTGGACTCTCAGAGGAAAGCAATTTCTAAGCCAGGCATGGCTGAAAAGCTCTTAGTAAGTTCTTATACTGT
Organism: Lophotriccus pileatus; assembly: GCA_035583135.1. NCBI lineage: Eukaryota > Metazoa > Chordata > Aves > Passeriformes > Tyrannidae > Lophotriccus > Lophotriccus pileatus. The sequence goes on from JAWWES010000001.1 coordinate 12,549,909, forward strand.
AACCAAAGAGCAGCTGCAAACTTCTACCTACAAAATAACATGAAATATTTTAAGATCTGCCGATGTGTCCTGGGAAACTCAGTTTCCATAACAACAATTTTTGGTGCCATGATTATGAGTCTGTCTTCACCTCTTGATTTCTGTAGCTTTTCACTTGGGATTGCCAGTATTATACTGTTATTCTGTCCAGCACTAAAAGCTTTACTTGTGTATTTGCACAAACAGATCATTTTTTATGATTTTAGAGGACAAAACCCATAGTCACTAATGGGCCTTAAAGCTCTGGTGTAGTAACACAAGAAGGAGGACCCTTTTCAGTATATTACTGTTTAACAAAGTTGGAAAACTCCAGTTCCACTGAGATATCATAGAAGCATAAATCTTTATATGCTTAAAATATCAAGTAATTTGGGAAAAATGTAATCTGGAAAGCAAAGAGTTTTCTTCTAGGGTTATTGCTCAAATCAAGCTTAAGAACTCAGCTAATGGAGGAATAGACTTGAAATACAGAAGAGAGACATATAAGACAATAAAAATTCTAAGCACAAAAGAAAAAGAAAATCAGACCAAACCTTTCTCTTGGCAAAACAGATCAAAGGCAGTACATCCCAACATTTTCCTTTTGAATACCAGCTCCAGCAGGCACAGACCTTCTAATGTTTGAAGGAGAAAAATTAAGGTCTTTATAGCTGCTTTTTCATACCAATACACCACCCCATATGAGAGTATAATGCCAGTATCTCTAGAATAGACTAGAACACAGTAATTCCCTTGCACTGCTTCTCAGGGAAAGTCTGCCCTGACCAAAGAACAACTGTTAACTGATTATTTTATTCCAATTATGAAGATTTAATATAGTCTGGCTGCTTTCTTTGCCAGGCTTGAAGGTTAAATGTGTTTCAGTGCAGCTACCTGACTAAATCTTCAACCAGATTCTCCAACTCCTGTTGTACTTGTTTTTAACATGGACTTCGTGTGTTACTCCTTTTTTATTTTCCACTTTCTCCTTGTTTTTCCATCTTCTACTTTTACCTTCCTGTTCTCCTAGTGTCAGGTGATTTTACAATTATTCATTCCTCCACTATTACTTCTTTTCTGCTTTCTTCTTTAGTCAATAACCATTATGCCATTTTGTCTTCTCATAAATCACTCTCACTTTCTAGTTCCTTATACTGTTTAATGCCTCTTTCCCTTGGAATGATAAATAAATGAATAAACAGAAAAATATTTTAAAAGGTGGGTAGGCAAGACTACATCAGACACATACTCCTTCCTGTGTCTATGACTGAGGTGACAGAGGGAACTGACCCTTGAGAGCAAACCTGGAGAGCTACTTGACCAGAGCTCATATTTAAAGAACATAGCTCAAAGGTGAAGGAAATACAGTCACTTTGCAGGGTAGTTAAACTTCTTGACAAACTTGTTTGTTGGTTTCAAATACTAAGTTTTTTAAAAAAAGAAAGAACTCCCTGTGGTTTCCCCCAGCTATGGAATATTTTATGATCCTCAGACTAGAAAAGCACACAGTTACCCAAGCACAATGCTTGTGTGCTCTATAAAATTGCTCTCAAGCTAAATGTATTTGTGGGAAAAACCTATTAAGAATCAACCGGTAAGAATTACAAAAGAAAACAACTGCATTTTAATAGAAAAGGGCCTTCAAGACTGTTAGTCACATCATTTAACTCTCTCTTGGGTGCCCAAAGACACTAACACAGTGTATTTGATGCAAGACTTAAAAAGAAAGCATAACAAAACTGAACAGAGAAAATGTAATTCTGTCAGCCTCGAGCTGAGGGTAATGGAAAGGAAATGGATGCAATGGAATGGGGAGCAGTGATGGGTGTAAGATGAAATTTAACCATTCCTGCAATTTTTCCATTTCTAACATTCTACTACTTATATGCAAAGGCTTTGCTTTGAGTCCACGTAAAAGAGAAAATATGAACGTCAACAAACGCTGGGAAACTCAAACCAAAGTAAACAGAAGCAAGTCATGCAGTATTTGAAATGGGAGACCATCTCACTCCAAGATCTCTCATTCTGAATCCACATGCCCATCCTGGGAAATGCAGTCTGATGTATCACTAAGGTCACTTAACTGTGTTCCTGAAAAGAAAGAGAAACCAATGGTCTTTGTACACATTTGCTTGGGTATGGAATATCTGTTTTGTGTTTGCGTGGAAGTAAAGGAAAAATTCAAGCTATTACTCTTTTAAATAAAGATTTGAGGTGAAAAATCTCTTTTAATTCAAAAATGGATGAACATTTTAAATTCTGAGATCCAGCTAATAGGAAACTGAGGTCTGGCAACTGAACTAAGCATAGAACAGAACCAACTTGAGCATTGTTGGTGTCCTCAAGGACCCTGTTTCCACACTGGGGTGTATCTGGGAATTGAATGAATTTTATTTTGTCCATGATTAAAAGACAAAGCATCTCCAGTGACAGTGAATAAATACAAGCAAAGACAAGTACATTTTTCTGATTTGGGCAGCTATGCACGAGACATTTAGGCTAAAAGCACTAGATTTGGTCAAATTTATTGTTCTTGCCTGTTTTCAGCTACTGATCCACAGGAAAAAGTACTCTGCTTCCCCTTGTCAATACTTTGGCTCAAATAGTTCCCACTGAAATTCAGTTTTAACACTGACCAAACAAAAATTATCATATAGTTATTTTCTCAAACATTAGAGGTAATTTTTAAGGAACTATTAGTATATTAGATGCCTTCTTATTTCTTTCCATATTACTGATTATAGTCTAGTAGGATGCTACTTACAAATTAAAAAAAAAATCATAAATAAAATCTAGAGAAAGTACAAACTGTCTTCGACAGTGTCTAGGATAAAAGGAAATCAATTTTCAGAAGTTCTAGCTGGCAGTTTGCAAATGTGCAATTAAAATTCTGGCTCTTCTCTAATTATGGAACACTTAAGTTAAATGGTCTTAATAGACATATAATGATGGCTTTATAAACCTAGAGTTACTTATAATCTAAAGTAATTTCTACTTCAGTTTAAAAAGCATCCATTAAACGCCTATTATGAACTTTATGTAATTTAGAAAGACATTTAATGAATGCTTTATAAAACTAAACAGCAATTATTACCAAAGACAAGTGTTAAGCATATAGATTAACATGCTATTAATGTGAATTAGCTTTTTCAGATTAAATAGTGAAACTTGTACTTAAAGTCTGTTGGGATGAGTGCAGATTAAAAGGCTATACATGTTTGTAATGGAAAATTTAAAGATGCCCAATAGGCGAAAAAATTACTTAGCACAGTTTTTCATTAGGATACCTATTTATTGAAACACTGATTGAGACGCAAACAATTTAGAAAGAAAACTCTTTAATGACAGAGTAATTTAATAATAATGTAATTATTATAGGGAAGTGAAATTTGATTATTTTGATGTTTGCATTGATATAATACCTGAGCTCTTTTCCTTTTAAAAGTTCTGGAAATGCAACTGCCTTCCTTCACAGAAAATTTGAAAGTGTTTAAGTTTACCATTAGATGAAAATTTTGTTTAAGAAGTCCTGCTTGTACTACTTTGATTTATTTTTAATAATAAAAAGGCCTGAAATCACATAAGCCTTGTTTATTATCACTAAGCACACCAGGTTACCTTCTGTTTTAGTTAAAAAAAAAAAAAAGCCACTTCCAATACTCTGAATTCTATTTCATACTTTATCTTACGTCTTGGAGAAAGTCCTTTCAATATCCATCCTAATTTGTGAGCATCTGATCTATAACAAAGAAAGGAAGAAATAATACTTCATAACTGTTGAGGAGTTTTGACATATATATTTTAAAATAGTATTGCCACAAAGCGGGGATGGATGATACTGACTCATCTATGGTCAGATCAAATACCATGGCTTGAGATTTATGTTTGATTTATGTCCTAACCAAAGTTATGACAGGACTGGATCTGATGCCCTGACTTTGAGAGTTTTACTGCCATCTATTTCAGAGAAACTGAAAAAAAGGAACCCCCCCCAAATTATATAGAAAATAAAGATTATTTATGTGATTGAGGGGAGAAAACTCAGATGGAGAAAGTGGGAACAACAGTAAAATTTAATGAACATTTAAGATAAATAATAGCTACATAGGATACACTTTCTCTCTACTGAGCTTCTACACTAAAAAAGATTCCATCCATGACTTTTGATAGAATAAAGGTAACACTTGTGGCACTAAATCACTACATCATGTTACAAAAATGAGTCCTGTTAAACCATGTACCACCATTCAAGAGCATACACAGCATCATTAATTAAACAAAGGAGGCTACAGAAAAATCAATTTCTGTTAACAAAATACCTTTTCTTTATGGAAAGAAGAGAAGAAGAGGCCGGATCACGTCCTTAAAACACAATGAGATTTTGCCTTTGTTACAAGTAATTTTTTTTAATTGAACATTAAGGAAGGAATAAACTTTTCCTTTAAGAGCTAAAAACATTGAAGATCTTGAGCCAATTGACAAAGAATATTTTATGAACATTCTAATGCCAGTAGATTAGCTTAGGCATGACTTACATGAAGGTATATTCTATCTGCCTGCTCTAGTCCAACTGGTAATTAGATTATTGCAATTTCTTTTAGCTAATAAAAACCTAAATTGCTATAGGAGGTTGTAATAAGATGCCACTGCACACTTTAAAATAGCTCAAACAATGAAGTACCTAATTATGAGGATGCCCACACCTCCTAATAAACTCGTGTTGAGGCAGAATAATCAAGAGATTTTGGTCTTTAAGAAATGTAGATGACCAGGTTTCCAGGACAGACCATCAATGTGCCCTTAATATAGTTGACAGTTCTGGTATCCTGAAGAAAGCCTTCAGGACAATATTCTATCACTTAGTTTTATTTTAAGCATTAGGTTTTCCATTCCTTCACATATTCTCAGTAGGAGGAAGGAAGGCAAAGCTGACTCAGTTTTGACCTATCTTCTAGCTCCCAGAACATCCTTAGCACCCCTTGATTCAAATCTCAGTCTAGCATTGACTCCTCAGTGGAAATGATTTTCTTTTTTTGCTTGATGTGAAGGTTTCTTTAACTTGTTCTAGGAAGACATGTAATATGGCTCCTGGCCAACAATTTCTATAGTAAGGAGATTACAGTTGGAGATTTAAAGAATCTCTCCACTTTCATCTATTTTATAGTAATACAAAAAAAAAAAAAATGTTTGTTGCATCTTCTTGCTTGTCTTTTTTTAGTGAGGTAATTAAAAACATTATTACTGCAGGGGAATTGTTCTCACTTTCCAGATAAATAAATAAATAAAAGTGGATAGAGGAGTGCCTTTTTTAGACGTGTTTTCTGATTTGTGATCTATATATATAACAAATGGAAAACCGAAAGGGATCAGCTGCAGTGTCTAAGCAAAAAAAGTGATTTAAATCTTTTATGGTGAAGCATGTCCAACAAACTCCAGCAAAAAGTTCTGTTATATTTAGAGGAACAAGAAAGAATCAACACTGACACTCAGCAGGTTGAGAAAACCTTATAATCATCAGTTAGTTTCTTCAAAATTGTTGCCTAATGAAAATAAACCTATATATTACCTTTAAGTGATGGGAAATAACCTTCAAAAAACTAACAAACAAATAAATATTGTTCATTTACAAACCAGCATTTCTGAAGCCATTTGCCACACCCATTAAGCATTTTGACCATCATAATCTCCTGATTGAGCCTAATTTAATTTCATTATATATAACATGTTGATTCTACCAGTGCATTTTCAGTACTAATGGCCCTATTTTACAACACTTCAATGTAAATACTAGATTTCATTTTAATCTGATACATGTTAAGAATGGTTACTGTAGTATTGACCTAAAAGTTTTTGTGACCACTAAAAATTAGGGCATTATTATTAAGAGAAATTTATTTTTGCATAATAATTGCATCTGATGATAATGTTTTTTAAGGCTTCTTTATAAGATAATTTTATCATGTAATGAAATATGATGACATTTCAAAGTGTAACCAATTTCATTATAGAGTTATACACTAAATTCAATCTGATAAATGATATTTACATAGCTGGGTTACATGGGTTTTTAGCTGCAGTGGGAATCTGGTTTAGCTAAACTGTTTTTTAATACAATATTGGGATTTGTTTTACTGGAATTTATAAAATATTATGCAGTTTTAACATAAATATGAAGAAATAAGGGAAATTAGAGCACAAATTTACCACCAGCCATTTCCTGACTTTATTACTTTGGCTGTCTTTGGCAAAGAAATTGATGGAAAGCATCAGAACCCATGCTAGAATCCAGATTTTCCATATTGTGTTCATATTTTTTGCAAATCAAAGCATAGATTTTTAACACAGTTGTCTGTAGGAAAGCAAGATCAAACTTGAGCAGGAACATTGCAACTGATCCAATCCAAATTCTCATTCTTTTCTCTCCTCTCTTTTTTGGATGATTGTTACTGTTCTTCACATAAAGGTACCCGTGTGCTCTGTATGATCAAGGCACGGGAGCCTCACAGCACCTTGCAAATTTACTGAGGGACTGAGACAAGCTGAGTGTTACTGGCCCTAAGATTAAAGCAGCTAAGAATTTCATGTTGCAAATTTTGGATCCTATTTTGAGTGTTCAGCATTGTGATACACTAATCTGTCTGATCATGGTATATATCTGATCTGTTAATTGCAACTGAACAGAACTGGTGAACTGGAAAAATTTCTCTAAAGAATGCAGGCTGCATTTATATTGCTTCAAATTCCTTCCCAGTTTTAAAGGAATCACCCAGTCCTAGGCGTTTTCTATAACATCCCTGTGTTTAGCAGTCTTATTTCCTTCTGTCATACACCCAAGGGAGTTCCTCAGAAAAAAAACAAAAACCACAACACACTGACACACAAAGAACATGAGAAGATCTCTAGATGGTTGATTTTAGTTGACCTAGTTTGCTAATGGCCAAACACATGCCACCACAACAGCTGTCTCATGAACACCTGGAATAATTTTGCTGTCCTTGCATTTGAAATTGTTTCTCACTCAAACAATTGGAGGTGTTAATACCCCAGGAAAGAAGAAAAAGAGTAAAAATAGTAAAACCAATCCATAATACTCCAAGCTGTTCACTAGTTTTTATAACCAGGTATAAAGGGGTTGAGTATAATTTCACACAATCCACTGATTCTTCTGATTTTCTACTGTAAGTTCTTAGATTACCATGAAAAGCTTTGAATATTTGCACAGACAAATTAAAATATCTCCTCCACTTATTTCCAAAGCAAGCTAATTTTAGGTTAGGCAGTCTCTGCAACACATGCGAAATAAAAGGAAAAAAAGTCCAAACAAGCAAACAAAAGCAACCAGTTTTGAACTTTGACTGTAAAGAACAACAAAGATAATCACCAGAAAGGTCTTCAGAATATTGTGCTGTCTTATAATACATGTTTTGGGGGCCGACTGCTATGGAGCAAGGCGAGACAGATCTAAATGGCCTAAATCATCATCTTCTCTAAAACTTCTCTGAGATATCTTAAACTCCCCTATTCTGAATAGAAAGTAATTTCTAACAGTGTTTTTTACATTTAGAAGTTCATTTATAAATTGCAAGAATGCATAACTGAATCCTTTAAACAGTGGAAGAGATGGTGACCACAGTGAAAGAATAAATACATTCTCTGCATTAAGGATGAAAAGGTAACAGGGGTCTGTTTCATATCCAGGGGCTCTGGGGGTATAATTCATAGCTAAGGGAGCCCTGAATACATTAAGTAGCAATCTGTTTATTTTATACAACTAAGGTGTTAAAAATGGTTAGATCTATTGATGGCATAATGAGTGCTTAAAGAGGCTTTTCCATTTAGTTTCTCTACTGAGCTTGAGAAACGATCCAGCTTTTTTTTCTGTCTCAAATGTATATATTTTAGTTTCTTTATTTGTAAAAGTACCACCTCTTTAAGGAGATCTTACCTTAAATATATATATATATATTTTAAAGAAAGTGGTATAGGAAAGAAGAGTTGCTTTAGAGATGTAAAATATTGGCATAAACAAATGCTTGCAACAGGCAAAACTGCCTGATCATCTTGGACACCGATGGGTGAAAAAGATTGACCAGTCAGTGTAATAGAAAGTAATAAGTGCAGTAAAGAAAAAAATTTAAATATAAAGTAAATAAATTCTACACCCCTGTAATTTGCGTGATGGCCTAGAAAGAATCAGCTTTCAAAATTTCCTTGACAGCAGGATGGATTTGAACTCCTTCTAATATCTTATTAATTAAATTATATATTTAGTATTTTTAACTGCAGCAATTTGAAACAACCCACACACAGTATGTTTCTGGGTCAAGAGTGACAAGATTAATTAGCAAAGCATTTAGATAGCTTCTTTCATGTCAAAAGATATAATTAAGGTGGCAGAGAACAATATAATTTATCCCTTGATATATACCAAATTATTCTGATCTGCATAATTTAAGTACAGCATTAGGCAATATCTTGTGCTGCTAATAATAGGAGATTGTAGCTGGTATTACCTATTCATGTATTTTCATTAAAGGCTTATTCATAATTTACAGTTCCCTTGGCTTGTAAAAATATTTACTAAATTAAAAATGTATTGTGGTCCCGTAGTTAACAGTTAGGTTGACAGCACTAGGAGCCTTCAAAACTGGCTAAGAAAGCATTTGTCTTAAATAATACACCTGTTGAAACAAACCACAGTTGGTTTTGGTTTTCTTTCAATTTTGATTTTTTTTTGTTATTATTTCTTTGTAATAGGCAAGTTAAACACACTAATAGAGCTCTTGCTTTACTCAGCATTAGTCAGAAGAACCCACCTCATTAATTTCTGGGAATTTGTGGTTCGAAATGAGAGCCTGAAAAGCATCATGGCTTCCCAGAGGAAGGGAATGAAGCAACCAAAGAGATACACTTCCTCTCTTCTCTTCCCCATTCTGCTAATCCTACCCTTACAAAACACAGAAATGGGCTGATGACAGAACCACATCTCACACAGCAGCTCCAATGATACAAGAAATTTTCACAACATGGATTTCTCAAGAGAAAATGTAAAGAACAGTTGCCCACATGGAAATTCAGTTAGGAATGTGGTCTGAATGTGATTACCTGGCACATGTGCCAGGTAAAGAGGAACTGGTTTTCAAGTATGCTGATTCCAAGAAGACTAATGGTCACTTCATTTCCAGCAGTGATTAGGCTTTATGCAAAATAAGACAGGGCTCCCAAGATGACCTGGCTACGGAGCAGGGACTATACCTCTTAGGATCCAATTTTTTCAGCACTTTCTAAATTTACTCGCTATTGTAGGAGAAATGACCATGTTTAAGAACTGTGAAGTTAGCAAGCCTGTCTTTCTCAGGATCACTAAACTCCTAATGTGTCATGTAGAGTTGCTTTAGATGTGCTTTTTCTCCCTTTGAAAGTGTAGATTTTTGTCGCTGTTTAACCACGGCAAGATTGATGCACATATAAGAAAGCACCTGGGGTGAAAGATGCCAGATTTGGGACAACTTGATGCTGTGGAATCCTTTCTTTAAAACTGCATTAAACTACTAAAGAAGAAGCATCATCTTTAAAAATAAGAAACAGTAAGCATATTGACTTTGATTGTACTCAAAGAATACAGAAAAAAATATTTTCTTTAAACATATGTAAAGGTTGTCAACAAATCCTTTATCTTATTTTGAGCAATAATGCCTAAGTAATATGGGGATACGGTTAAGCTTTTTATTGGCAAGTCATAAGCCTTCTCATTAAACATATATCATTGTATTGCCAATGTCACTCCCTCAAGAGTTTCTTCAAATCAATATCTTTTACTCCCTGCCAGCCTGGCTGATCAGATACAGTCTGCACACCAGTATTGACTCCAGTTCCATTAGGAGATAATAGTGCATGCCATTGCAAACCTTGAGGTATCTCCTCTATGACGAAAACTCTCAATGTGAACGAGCTTCAAGGTTATTCTGACAAATCAAAGAACCATATAGGAACAGTGTACATACTCTTTTGTGTGAACGAAGTGAGATTTCTTCCTCACTGTCCAACCCAACATCTATAAAAGGATACATTTGCATACATGTAAAGTACAAAAAAAGTTCTTTTCTCAAGATCTTCTCAGCTACCATTTCTAAAACACATTTTTACTAGAGGCTATACAGATGAAATAAAGACACAATGTTTTTTTATTAAGTTTGGCAAAATACTACTTTGAGCAAGCTATTAAAGATAAACTATCAAGTAAATGCTTTGTTTTCTTTTTTAAGCTTTCTAATAACTACATAATTGCTTTCAGGAAAAGGTTTCCAGCATGAATTACATAGTATACTGAGAATATATTAAATATTCAATATTTATTTAAGACATATTGTAGCACATAAGCGATCTACATGAATAAAACATTTTTTCCTTTAAGCATAGTTTAGTAAAATAAAGAGCTAACAGTTTAAAAACCTAGGGAGCTCTTTCCTTCCATTTAGAAGTTTTCATAACTTTAAAAGCAAATGCATTGAAGAAGACAGAGTTCAATTGGAAATGAGAGTTTCTTTGAAAACAAAAAGTTCTGATGAGATCTGAGAAATGGACTTTATGTAATGCATGCAACAAATACAGAAGTGTTTGACTCATATAGTTTGCCTATGTTATTTTTCTTGGGCCTCCAGCAAAAGCTCCCCTCAATCCAGCTTTGTTCCAGCCACATGGTGGGTGGACTCAGGCAGGTGACTAAAGGCCAAATCTCCAAACACAGATGCGGCACTGGTACCACAAGTAATCCCACAGAAGCAGCTCAGTGGGAATTCACATCAAAGCAGGTATTTATTATTTCCATTTCAGCAGCAATGAGAGCCCCCAGCTAAGACAAGAAGTTACTCAGCAGAGAGAAAATAAAGATCCTCAGGACAGTGGTTACCACAAGGAAAGCACAGAAACAGAAGCTATCTTCACTTGGGTATGGTACAAGCCATATTGATCTCCATATTCCCCCATCCCAGTCTCATCTCCTATCCACCTTGGGGAACAGACCACAAGTGTTATTAGTTCTCCTTTGGTAAACAGAGTCTTAGATGTGTGTGTTCTTTGGAATTGTCAGGGCTGAGGGAAACAGTTCAACCAGAGAACACAAAGATTTTTGAAGCTGTTGTTAAGGTGGAAAAAGTTTTGCACCCTTGATTACGTGACTCCCAGTTCTGGAGGAATTTGGATGTACAGCTCCTTGAAGGTCTCCTGCCTGAATCATGCCTTTTTTCTAATTGAGAGGAAGAGCATAAAAGGGACTAAGATCTGGCTCCTGAGCTACCACTATCAATTCTATGCCAAGAGTCTAGACCTTCACTGGCACTCCAAGATGTCTACTCAGTTTTTAAAATCTGGCATTTTCCTGCGGCTTCTTCTCACCCTTATTTTCTAAACATTCAACAGCTGGCTATTCCAAGCTTCTCACCGATTTCCTTTTAACACACACTGACAGCACAAAAATGTAAGGATGAGAAATGATATCAAGGTTATACCCTCCTGAAATCAAGAGAAGCACTTTTGGTCTCATTGAACCTGTTTTATCAGTACACCCCAAAAAAAAAGGTGTGAAGGGAAAAGACAAAAGGGGTCAAAATATGCACCTGCTCAGGAGTTATTAGCACAAAATTCTTAGCTGTAGGTAGGCTATGTAGGAGAGTCCAGGCACACTCCCAGGCTGTGCCTCACTGGAACCATAACCAAAAGAATCTGATGTCAGTACAGCAGCAGAAATGATCCGAGAGAATAGGGTCTGCTGTCATGAAACAATAGAGGAGAATGGGGCTGAGGTGGGTGGGTAAATGTTTTTCTGTCAGAAGTGTGTCATTATTCTCTAGCCATCCTAGAGAAAGTACCTTTGCTAGGAGAAAATGAACCACAGGTATGGGTATGCTTGTCATGCTGAGAACAACAATTGCACAGAGGGGTGACAATGGATACACAACACATCAGTGACATGAACGCTGGGATGATCAACAGGAAACCCTCAAAAGATATAAGAATTTTTCTGAGCATAGTTATTAGAATGCTGGTAAAAAGACAACTCTGCTGCCTCAAACACCCATACATCCTTTTTCACCTCAATATGATTTTTAGTCTCAAGACTCTTAAGCAATGACTTGTATTAGCTGTCTCATTTCTTGCACAAATATCAAGACTGAAGTTTGGTGAGATTAGTTCCTTGTTTTCTCTTACACCAGAAATGCAGAAAAAGCAAAGGAGTCATGGAACAAACATGGGGTGTTTATGCAGAATTTTGGCAGCTCTGTAATTTATTGTCCATGTTCCCTGTTAGCAGTATGTCCTGATCCTTGGTAGAGCCCTGTGAGAATCCATGATGTGACTTTCTGTCATCCAGGCAGAAATAAAGGAATGAAGTCTATTCCTGTAGTGATTTTGGTAGCTGTGGACAGGTTGAGCAGCAATAGCAGCAGGACACTGCCTCAGGAGCCACCTGCAGCTTTCAAACCATGGAGCAGCAGCAGCTGGAGGTTAACTGGTCTTTAAAGTTCTCATTAAAGTAGTAGGTAGTCAATAGCCTTTTCCTGACTACCTGGGAATTCCTGTTTCCCACTGCTGGTACACAGAGAGTAGCATGGGAGCTGCCTGGTGAACAACTACTATGCAGGATGGTGGCCACAGGGGGTTGATTTTGTTTCTTTGGGTTTATTTTTGCTCAGGAATGAGGGAGCATGCCTCAAGTGATGTCACTTAACACCTGCAATCAAGTGAAACATAACACATCTGGCCTTATACCAAATTTTATACAACCTTTCAAGTATTTTTTTACAGAGACAGATGATTTGTAGGTGTGCATTTGCAGAAGAAGTAAAAATATTGTCTGTTGATCTCTTTTGTGCAAATTATGGTGGTAGATATCCACATATTTATTTTAATAAAAGAAAATGGAAAGTCATTACCATTTTACTCTAAATAAGTCAGTTGGCTTTCTACCTTCTGAAGTAAGTTGAATAGTAATATTCTAAACTAAAATACAAATTTCAACCTCTGATAGCAAATATTTATTTTGTAGACTATATATAGTTCTGTTAACTATAAAATACATGAAAATTCATGTTGCAGCTGAAACTAATTTGCAGCTCTCTGTCATAATTTTTACTGAATTTACCCAATATCTTTCACAAGTCACACACAGACAAATCCCATAATATACTCATGTTATTTCTATTACTGACATATCCTCCTTCTTTCCAGAAGTTAAACATTTTCTAGAAATCCTGCCTCAAACTCATTTTTTTCTCAAGGTTTAGAGGTGATTAGCTTTGAATCTTGTGCTCCCATGGTATTTAAAACCTGACTTTGTTAACGTGGTATGAAGGCAAACTGTCTATAAATTAAACACAAGCTTTACTGCCCTGAGACCCAATTAGGTCTTAGCAAGTACAGCACAGATCCAGTCAATAGGACACAGAAAAGAGCTGGTTTGCATCACTAGTTAATCAATATACATGATTCGACAATATTCACTGCCAGGAAATAACCCCATTTACTTTAAATATTCTGTGGGATTAGCCAAGTACATGATCTTGCCATTTACAGGTAAAGACTTCCCCTTTCCCCCTTTCCTCTAGCATTCAAGGCATAAATAGTTTGCTTTTTAAAAGTAGAGAGCAAAATGCATGATAAGATTAATGGGCAGTCAGTGCACATCATGTTTAAGAGAACAGCAAATTTCCAGAGGACTAAACAGTGTTCCTTTCTGAATAAATATCTCTGATCGTTATTTGCTGTGGTAGAGCAGCTATAAAAAAAAAAAACAACCACCAACAAACCAAACAACAAGCCACATGATTAGGTCTGATGCTCTGTTGATGTATTGCAGGCTGAAGGAAAGTTAATGGTATAGTTAGCCCGAGCCTGGCTGCCTTTCTTTTCTCATTTTCTAAGCTGCAGCGTGGCATAGCCTTTAGCCAATACAGCAACTCCCGACTGAGAATGCATTAAACTGAGCAGATGAATGGCAGCATTTAAAAACGAATCTGATATCTTAGACATGCCTGTGGGTTTTAAAGAGCCCACATCAGATAAAAAGAACTACTGGACACTTGAGACCTGACATATTCTTCTGAAGAGAGAGAGGACGTTGAGAATTCAATTGGGCCATAGAGAATATTCTAAAAAAGAAACCGGATCAAAAAGGGCAAATACACAGTTTTTATATCGCCAAAAAAGAAAAAAGAACAGAGATATACAAAATCAAGCCACTCAAAAAAATGCACCCAACTGAAAAGGCACTTGCAAATTTTTGTATGGAACAACTTAATACTGAAATAATTAATTCATTACAGACTTTCCCCAGTTAATAACTAATGACTTTTAAAGCTTAAAGATGTAAAGGGAAATTAAACTTCAATCCTCTATGAGTAAAATCAGTGCATTGCAGATTTTCACCAAGTTGAGGCAAACTAACTCAAATTTCCCTTTGGTATCTCATACACACACTTTTACCCCAGATTTTCATTAATTAATTGTAAAGTAACAAATACGGTTAATGCTGCATTTTCATCTTGCTATTTCTAAGCTAAAAAAAGTAGTGTTGGGTTCTAGCCAGGCACTTTACAAAAGATCCCTGTTCCTTAGATCCAGTGTGTCTGAACATTCTTTTAGAGAATTAAGCTAAACCCAGTGCTTAATGAAAATTTTGCAAATTGCACAGCTAAGCTTAAAAACACTGGTATCTATTTAAGTGTTCCTGCATCAGAGAAAAAAAATCAAGGCATTCAGAAAAATGATGTGGTTTGAGTTCAGTGTTTGAGCCAGCTGTTGTAGGCATGCACACACATGTTTGTTGAAAGAACTCAAGCTGACATGAATGGCATTATTTTACATTTGATTTGGGGGCACGAGCATTACACTGGATAACCCAGTCATAAAATTAAACACATCAAAGGGTTGTTGCAATATAAAAAAAAGTACCAAAACCAACAACAAAATCTTCCTACTGCAAGATGTATTCTCAAGGGTGAAAGTGCTTCTAGCCAAAGTCTGGTAGAAAAAGAAACATAAACTGAAGTGCTTTCTGTATCTGTAGGAAAACAGTTTAGGTCTACATGCCTCAGGTAAAAAAACCAGAGCTCTCATGACTACCAGCTCTGACTGCTATAACTTCTAGATGGATCTGTATTCCTTTTTCATGTTTCCTAGTTTACAGTTAATTTCCTCTGGGTTCAGAGGACAAAGAAGTCTGAGAGCACGCTGTGCCCAAGTGTGCTGCCTTTCAGCTGCAGCCTTAGGAGGATGGAAAACTTCCCGTGAGACGTGGAGGGATCCTGACCGAAGGTCCATTCGCACCACTTTAGAGAAGGGAATCTCTCATGCAGAGGTTTTGAGTGCTTTACTTGTATAGCAAAATGTTTATAAAGTTCACATGTACCCTTTGTTTTTCCACATTGTACAACACTGACTCCACAGCCCACCTCTAGAGCTGGGATCCTCTCATCAAGTTACATCAATATTAAGAGATCTTAAACACAACTGTTTCATAGTGTGTGTGCTTTCATAACTGTTGGTATCTTGATGAACTAATGATGGGAAAGGAAGAGGAAACAAATATAGAAAAGCCTTTACAAAATATATCATGTGTTAGCATTCTTTTCTTGATTTTATCTTAACATTTTAAATAAAAGTGTTTGTTAAGTCAATTTTTAATGCTAGAAAGCATCAGCATAACAGACCCAGACAATGCAAGACTTAAGAAATTGAATCTCTTGCTATTTTCTTTGATTCTTGTAATTTGTTTAGCTGCTACATAATTATATATTCACAGAATTTCATATCTATAAAGTCTGATGGTCGTGATAAGACATATCCAAAAGTTGTTGTACATTGACTGAGCTAAAATGAGAATATGTTATCTACAATTGGCTTTCATACCAGCAGCAGTCCAAGCCTTTGGGCTGGTACAGTTGATGAGAAAGCATGAAACTTTTTTCATCTTTATTCATTTCAGAACACTGCCATATAGAATGTTAGTAATTTAGATGTTCTCTCTCTTAAAACATCTGTTCTTAAACCTATTCCTATCAAGTATGAACAAAACTTTAGATATTGGATAAGGAACTGCATACTGCCACCTGATTCTAAGTAGCCACCCTAGAAATATTTGAGAGCTTGTGTGCAGAAGCAGAACTAAAAGCAATGACTCTTTTGCAAAGACTGATGGCTTAACAGCTGCTTTGGATGTTTCCATGAGTGATGTTGTATGCAGTAAAGCTGAGCTTTACCAGCTTGGAAATGTTGGGATGTCTTTGAACTGCTACTAGCTGGGTAACATTCACAAATATTCCAAGTCATAGTCCCCAAACATGTATTAAAAAGTACTTTTAAAGGACTTTTGGCTCTGTAGAGAAATTAATCATTTTAATGCTATTTGCAGAACACTATTCAACAGTTCTTAAAAACGTTCTGTAATATGACATATGAGTCTGATAATGTGGGAATTCTTTTCAATAGAATTTCATATTTTTTAATTCTTCTTTCCTGTCCCTGTTTTCTTTAACTCTTCATCTCCATTCATTTTTTCCATACCATTATCATAATAGTCTATTAAAAATGCTTTTAATAGATTTAATTAATGAATTATATTTCTTGTTGTCTTTGGTCTTTCCATTAATATCTTCTAGCCTGGCTGCCTCTTTACTGGACCAAAATCTTAGAGGGATACACTTTTTCTGCAGATGGGAAGGAAGAATTCTGACTCAAAGAACTTTAATGATTGGAGGATGAGATTTTGGTTATTTATGTAATCACCACATTCAAAACAGTGGAAGCATCTTTAATAATGGCAATAAATAGCAAAGAAAGACATACTTCTACCACTGATAGCAGTAAAAAAAAAGGTAATTATCAGTTTTTTAGTAGCTGAACAAGATGTTAATTATTTTCAATTTCACGTAGATAAGTTCTTCTGACTACCAAAAATTAACGTTGCAATCTAGTCAATCACCTCACTGTGTTTCCACATATCAAATATTATGTTTGATGCTGAAAAAGGGAAGTTATGATGCTGAAAAAGGGAAGTTATATTTTAACCACCCCCACTCCCCAAAAGTGCGCGTTCTTTCAGGGGTGTGAATACCAAACTCTGACTCCTGCATGACCATTTTGCCTTTGAATTGAAATCCTCTCAGACACCCAGGTAAGAAGAAACCCTGGTGACTCATTCAGCTACAGACTCGCCCAGCTCCAAAACAGCTCCATAAAGCCAATTCTCCACCTCAGTACTCATCCAATGTAGTATTCCTCAAAATTATTTTTCTCTGTGAGCACAGATGGGCAGGCAAATCCATTTGTGCCTTTAGAGCCTGCATTCTGCCCAGGTTTATCAGCCAGGACACAGCTGTAGGTTCACCCATGCA
The DNA here is from genome assembly GCA_035583135.1 of Lophotriccus pileatus. Taxonomy (NCBI): domain Eukaryota; kingdom Metazoa; phylum Chordata; class Aves; order Passeriformes; family Tyrannidae; genus Lophotriccus; species Lophotriccus pileatus. The sequence continues at coordinate 12,567,317 of JAWWES010000001.1, forward strand.
GTTCCCAGACCAGATCTGGATTTTCCATCGGCAGTCTTACATATATTCCAGTACATATATTTTACTGCAGGAACTGACTGCTCACATACCCTGCTGACTGCAGTCAGTGCGCTGCAGCTACAGCAAATACAAAGCTGTCTCATCCCTGTTGCTCAGTTAGGTTCCACATAACATTTCCTGGAGTTATCAATAGTTATATACAAACCCACAGAACACATAACTTAAATCTCTTGTCTGTATCCTTCAACACAATCCTCACTCCTTTTAATGAAAAAATTAGAGACTAAAACAAGAAAAATAAAAGCCAATTATTTGAGACTTCACTTAGTGAAGTCATAGGAATATTTAAAGCAAAGAGTTTATTAGCCATCCAAAACTCTTGCTGAAATGTTGTGGAGTTCCTGAATGCAACAAGAAGTTCTGCATTATGGATTGTTGAGGTCAAAATGAATACCATTCCCGTAGACATGTTTTTTAGATGTATTCATAGGTACATTTAGAGCAAACCTTGGGCTATGTTTAAATAAAAAAGACATCTTAAGATCTTCAGCAGCTGTTATGGTTAGATAGTTTTTCTGATCTATTGCTGCATTTAGACCACGATGGTTTATTACTCTCCATCTCTCACTGACAGTTGGCATATTGGGAAATTTTTTTCCATCTTCCTTATTACAAGCATCAGCTTAAATGATGCAAGTGTTGAAGTGAAGAGCTGAGATTTTTCTGATAATACGACTTCTTGAGACTGCACAATGTTGGCATTAATAACAGCACAATGAAATGACACAACACACTGTTCATTGTACAGTATAACGTGGTGTTCTTGTCAAATTACTTGGAAAGGTATAGAAGCTACAAGCTCTTCACTTATCTGTTCTACACTGGAGTAGAATTTGATCTAGCAGAATATGACCCAAAATAATAGCTTTACAGTTTATTTTGAAAGGGCATACTCAGGGTGAAACTAAAAATATATATTCTCTTAAATATGTAAGATCCTTCAGCAATTTAGATCAAGCAAAAATTGAAAAGCATAAAAAGCTCTCAGTTAAAAATATGACTTATCATACATTACATGAGCTTAGACAAGGAAATTTTTCTATGACACAAAGAGTTTATATTTTATAGAGCTAATTTTCACCATATGTTAATTTCAATATGATTTCTTTCCAGTAGAAGTTATCTTGGCCTTTTGGAACTGCTGTGGCTTATAATTGTATTTAAAAAATCCCTAAACACACTCATTTCACCAGAAGTGTAAGGTGATAATGCCTGTCTTTAGGTTTTAAATCCAGCAGTATGAAGGAGGAAAGGGGCTTAAAATACATACTTGTTAAAACCATGTGTCACCTTGGAGGAGAGGACATGGTAAATGATTGCAAGTTCTTATCTAGTGCTGGATCTGTTGGGCCATTACAAGGACACAACCACTGACACTGAGGCAAATTCAGACGTGCAGCCATGCACACACAGTAGAAGTAAACTCTAATTGTAAAACTAGTCACAAACCCACACTTTTTTACTTCAAATTCTGTGGTAGTTCCCAATAGAAGTTATTCACTCTAATTCTTCCATAAAGAAAAAATTGTGCTGGTAATTCTAGGAAATGGATAATAGAATACACTGTTGTTGATTGAAAGATACAGAAACTGTTGACCCTAAGACTAAGGGAAACATTGCAATGTTGAACAGAGATGGATAAGAGAAAAGAAGTAGTTTATATTTTTATACCTATATAAAATATTTTAGATAATAAGTTTTTATAATTCATGAAGTTTTTCAGTATTAGGTAACCCCAACTTTAGATTGCTTAATTAATAATCAATTATTATTGAACTAACAATGTCTTTTTAAGCTCCAAACATGTGCACAATGGTTCCACTTTAGCCCCAAATGAGAACTTTTCTGGGAATCTCACCCAAATCCAAAACTAAGAGCTTTAGAACTGACATCAAATGGTAACTTCAGTTACTTGGGAACAAAAGCGTGCTTACAAGAGAGATGCTATGAAAAGAAGCTGAATTTTTCCTTTTTGAATTTTGCACTCCTTCGTTGCCTTGTAAATTTTCAATCTACAATTGGAAAAGTGATGACAAAAAGAGAGGGGGTAGCTTGGCTCTATAGGAGCAAGATAATGATTCAGTAACGATGACTCAAGTCACCAGAAATCATTTCTGTACAACTTGGGGAAACTGAGGTGATTTTTTAAAGTTTTCTACAATAAGTTAAAAGGAAGAGGAGAAAACATGACAATAATCAGTATTTCTTTCTTTAAAATGTGATGTTAATAGTATACAATAATGCATTAAGTGCAGACCAGTTGGGTCAGACATATATAGCAACACAGCTGATGCTGGGAACCCAAATCTTAAACAGCTGGGGTCTAGAGGTAATCTTTCAGACTAATCAGAGCCTGATCCCAGGATCTTAGCATCCCTTGGCAGCCAAAGTGCATTATGTTCACCTTTCTCCCCAGATTAATCTGAAAAGTGTTCTGATCACACATCTTGGGCATCCTGTGACAGGCAAACCAAAGCACCTGCAAGAAGGGGACAGCTGGGATTTACAGAGTCACCACAGAAGAGCATCTACAGGGTGGGCAGAATAGTATTAGAAGCCTCACTTTTGAAGAAAAAGCTAAAGAAGTTTAAACCAGAAGTAATATTGATCTAAATGAGGGGGATGGGGGAGAAAAGTAGGTAGAATTAAAACAAAAATAAATATACATAAATAAAGCAAGTAGCCTTGGATAAGGACTGGGGTTTCTGAAACAGAATTAAACCAATTGCACCAACTGATGCAGTTTGTTTTCAGGTTGCTGGACAACATTGATATGGTGGCTGCTGATAAATGTACAAAAATTAAAAACGTTAACCCACCTCACAGCTGCAAAATTTACTGAATTGCGTACCTTTATGAATGGATGCAGCCAGATAAAAGAATTTCTTCATTTCTCTTTGATTAACTTCACTAACCAATATCAGTCCTTGTACCTTGTAATACAACTGAACATTTCTAATTCTTTCTAAAGCAAATAGTCTGCCTTTTGTTGGACTACTAAGAACAAAACACTGCAGAGTACACTCCACTCATATTGAACAGATGCCTGTCAATAAATTCTCTCCTGAAATGCTTTCTCTGTATCCCATAAGCAGTTATTTAGCTTTTTTTTTTGTTCCTGAGCTTAGCCCTCCAGGGCAAGGCAGCTATGAAATTTAGGTGCCCTCTATTGTCTCTCATCACAGCATTAATAGTTAGCTGTGGTGCCAGACAATAGAAATAATTAAAAATAAACCAACCCTGTAAACAACATAGTCCGTCAGTAACAGTATTATGAAGCAGACCTAGTCCTTTTCTTGTTTGCAGGCAGAATTGCTGATTGTATTCTAAACCAAAATGTAGCTACAGACACAGTGTTAAAGATGATCTTATTCTCTTCTGTCTCTGAAGACATCACCACCCTAACCTGAGCTGCTTGCTGAGGGCGAGTCCAACAGAAACTTTCTTTTGGATTTAAGGACAGCATGAGGAGGACAATAATTAGCTGCAGACACTGCTGTGTGGAATGCAAAGTATTTCCATGAGCATCATGGTTTAACCCCAACTGACAGCAAAGCGTCATCACACAGCTGCTCAATCGTTCCCACTGTGTCAGGATGGGGAAGAGAATCAGAAGGGTAAAAGCAAGAAAACTCATTGGTTGAAACAAAAACCAGTTTAATGGGGAAAGCAGAAGCCACACACACAAGCAAAGCAAAACAAGGAAGTCATTCACCACTGCCAGGTGTTCAGCCAGCTCCAGGAGAGCAGGGCTCCATCACACGTAGCAGTGACTTGGAATCAGCAGTGACTTTGGACTCAAAATGTTCCCCCCTTTCTCCTTCTTTCCCCAACTTTATATGCTGAGCATGACAGCATGTGGTGTGGAAAATCCCTTTTGGATATTTGGGGTCAGCTGTCCCATTCGTGTGTCCTCCCAGCTCCTTGTGCACCCCCAGCCCACTCGCTTGCGGGGTGGTGTGAGGGGCAGAAAAGGCCTTGACTTTGCGCAAACACTGCTCAGTGATAATGAAAACATCCCTGTGATATCAACACTGTTTTCAGCACAAATCCAAAACAAAGCCCCATGCCAGGTACTATGAAGAAAACTGACTCCACCCCAGCCAGAACCAGCACACTAAATTACTCAGAAGACCTTATCTGTGGTATCTGTATATACCTATAGGTCTCTGTTTCAGCATATCTTAAATACTTTCCTTATACAGACATATGCAACGTATTATCTAAGTATTACCAGAAATGAAAGGCATCACAGCTGAACTAATTTGGTTTCCAGAAGAATTTAATTATACTCTTGGGCTTAGCATCACCACAATTTAAGTGGAATTGGTACAGCAGTAGAAAAAATATTAAGGCAGCTGAGTACACACGATATGTTAATACAGTTTTTATTAAGGACATAACTCCTTATGAAAACAATCCCACATTAGCAAGATACTTGAGCAAAGCATGATGGAATGCCGCTGATATAAATCTAAAAGAAAATTAAAATCTGTTTATAAATAGCTATTATTTTTGCTTTCTACACTGTTTAATCCTTATTCATCCAGTAACTCATTAATTTCAAATGAAGTTACAATAGAGAAAAATGACATGATTTCAAGTAAATCCTTATAAATACTGTTATTTTCTGAGAAGATTTTTACCTTTTTTTTTAAAAAAAGGGAATATTTGCATACATTTTTCCAGATTCTGAGAGGCTCCTAACCGAGCGATTTCTGATATCCAGTACGAGGGAAGAATTAAGCCAAGAAGGATAAAACTCAGAGGCCTTGAACAGGACTGTCTAAACCCTAGCAGGAGGAATATAAGGAGGAAGTATTTAGTAAGGGAAATGCTGCCTTTGCTTAAAGGTAGAAGGGTTCTGAAATCTCCTGACAGTTCATCCTTGGATAGTAGAAACTACCTCTATGTAAGACAAAATATACATTCAGTATCCATTGTGTTATACTGAGCTGGGTTTCTCAGACACCCTGTGGCCAAGTCCCCATTGCCAGTGTGAGCTCCAGCTCTGGGAATGCTGCCAGGGAAGGGGCTGACAGATCCAAGCAGTCCCTGAGCAATACTGGGGAGCTGTGGGACTGTTTTCGCCCCTTCCCTGGGAGCAGGAAGAAGGCAGTGATGGGAAGCAGAAATAATAGATTTAAGGAGACAAAAAGTTCTGGAGGAAGAAAGCATCAACATTATGTTTCTCCTGACGTTGTTACCTTGAGAATCATCCTTGTTATCTTAGTGGGAACCTCGAGATTCTACATGGAGAGCTCATTTAATTTTCTTCTCCCTGATTTTGCCCAGGTAAGACTGTGATCTCACCTTTAGAGCCCAGGTAAACATAAGAAGAGTGATACAAACATCAGAATAAAGGAGGAGGTACTAGCTATTTTTTGACAAAATGTTTTTTAACATAAAATTGATGAGGTTTTTACATACTCATTCAGTTTGGACTATGGGAGTTGTTAAAGTTCAGACTAATAGTAAAATCTTAAACTCTACCCATGTTTCCTGTTGTGTATATCCCAGTTCACCATAATTAGAATTCTAAAAATTAAAAATAATCCTTTTATAGTTATAAATCTAAGTTTTCCTTTCTTACATAAGGAAAACTGCAAAATTTAATAATGCCAAGGTCCTTACATGAAATGAGGCTCTATGTCCAGAGCTCCAGTGAAAGTTCTGAGGACTGCCTACAGCTCTGAAACTTTTGGAAGGATAGATGCTGTTTCTCTGTGAACAAGTTTACTTTGGCCCATTAAAATAGGTGTGAGAAATATAGTCAGAAAAATGAAGACCAAAGCAGCAGTGTTCCATCTACAATTACCAACCCAGCGCTTTGATGCTGAAGAAACGAGGTGTTACCACAAATCAAAGGTCCTTCATTAGTTCCTGCTCTTTACAAGGTTGCTGATGTAAATTTTACAATAGAATTTTAAGCATCATTAACTTTGTGACCCTACCATTAATGTGTTGATACAAAAGTCAGGTTGCATTAGTGAGCTGAGAAGCTTCCATTGTGGAATTGTATCATCTTCTCTCCCTCTTGCCCCCAAAGTCATTATAAAAGAACACACAACAGCAAATAGGGTTCATGAAAAACTAAGTTTACCTCTGATTTATACCACACTTTAATTTTTTTTCCTTTATGTTGTAAAAATGCATTTGATGCAAATTGGTTCAGGCTAGTGTTTCTGAAACATAACAGTGCATCTAAAGAGGAGGCAATGCAGCCGTGGGAAATTACCTTTCATTTATGAGCATAAACTCTTAAGCACACAGGTACTATATTCAAGTGTTTCAAAGGAAATCACGTGGTAGCAGTGTGCATTTTAATTGCAATATTCTGATAGAAGTAGTAATTTTGTAACTCAAATGACCTGCCAACAACACTGCAAGGAAAAAATAATTGTAAGAAAGAACTACTATAATAATGACAGACGTGCACCTGACAGCCAGCCACAGTTTCATCAAAACAAAAGAGAAGTAACACCAGTGGAGAAAGAGGTGAAAGTAAAGGTGGTTTGTTGATGGCTTGGGGCTTGGTGATCCATTTATAAGGTTACAGATCTTTAGTTTATCATGGAAAGCAATGAGTAATTTGGTTAATGCATGGAGGATTCCAGCACATCATGTACAACTGCTCATGTGCTTTGAATACCTATGTGTCAAACAAGTGCTGTTCCTTGGTAGTTTTTGACCAGATGTTATATTCTGGATGATTATTCTTCCAATATTTTCAAAATTTATTCTAACTTCAGTACAGCACCTTTCTGTTAAGAAATCAATTGTACAAAGTTGGCAAATCAAAGCCTCTTGTTCACCTTGACATGAGATTTGGAAAGGTTAAAAAAGCAGTAACCAAAAGAGTAGAAATATATAAGCACAGAATGTGAAGTCTGCTCTTGTTAGTTCAATATGTAAATTGGGAAGGAAGACATAGGTCGTGTTCAGGCAAATCAGTTTATGTTCTAATCTGTTAAGTTTTTTTTAGTAAGGTTAAGAACAATAAAAATTGTATTGAAAAGAAGAGAGAGGCAACCTCATACAAGTAGAAGATGTTTTCATTTCATAAGAATAAGACACAATCAGTTTTGTCTTCACCTTATCAAATCACTATTTTTCTCCTAATTAATTTTAGCATATCTTCAATCTTTAAAATAATTAAAAGAATGGTTCTAGTATATGATTTCCATAATAAAACAAAGATTTTAAATGCTGTCATGGTAAAGTACTAAAAGCAGTGCTGATGCAAATCGTAAAGAGGTCGATGAAGAGGCCAATAATATGTCAGAGTGCACTGCAGAAGATGGGAGATTCATCTGCTCAGTAGCTGTGATACTCTTGGGTAGACTGTGATCTTTCCTCTCCCATGTGACTACTCTTTCACTAGGAACCATTTCCTGAACTAAAAATTACTCTAGCTCAAGGAAGGATAGCTGTCTATATTACTAGAGAATAAATGCAATCAAAGTTTTCATATCAAAGTCTAGTAGAGTGCTATTCTAACCCTTCTCTTAATATTCATTGAAAGGTTTTTAACTACAGTTAATGATATGATCCCTCATGTGATGGAAACAGCTAGAAATGGCATTAGTATAATTTCAATTTTATATAGTAAAGGATAAAAAAGGCTTAAGATCACTACAGAATAAAACACTGTTCTCCATGGTCCAGTGTTAAATGTTCACAAGACTAACATTTCTCCACAAAACACTTCTTAAAAATCTGGGTTGAAGGAAAACCCAACTCTGAGAAATTGTTTGATTAACTGGTGTTAAATTCCTTCCTGTGGAAGGAATTGTGTTGTACATTATTCACGTCTCCACTCAAAACACAAAGGGTCAACTTTACAGCCATGGACTCAGGACACAGGTAAGATTTTGTGTCTTCAGTTATCACACTTATTACTTAATTTTCTAATCTGAAACCAGCCCCTTAAATTTTTAAGCAAGAACTTGGCTCTTCTCAGCGCTCACCATCTGCACCTGGGATTTTGCTTCTGGCTGAGTCAAGCTATTTTCTCCACCCTGCTTCTCTGACACCTGACATCTTACCATGGAAAAGTTTCCATGGCAGCCAGCACAAGGTAAAATTGAGCCTTGCCAGTGTATTTGATGTTTTTTTTTCTTTAGAGCTTCGATCCGGACTGCAACGTCATTTGTCAGGAAACTAACCAAGAGATCAAAAACAGTTTTGGGCATTTGGAATAGATTTGTGCTTTAGCCATCCTCCTCAATCAAAAGGACAAGACTTAGAAAAGCCTAAACCAACAAATACCGAACAAAACAAAAAAACCCTCAAAACAAACAAAAAATACCTCCCAAAACATACAAAAAAATAGGTGATTGCTGTACATGGTTAAAAAATCCTTATTTAAACCCAAAACATTGGTATATTATACTTTTCTGGGCTTTGAGTGGTTGAGAAAAAGTTTATTATTTCATTCCAAGTCTTGGAAGTGATAAAAATAAAATGCTTAGAAGCCTTTTCAAGTTCATAGCTGACTAAGCAAAGGAAAAAAACAACAGTGCAACACATCTAAAATATGACCCCTCTATAAAATGCTGAGAGGGAATAGCTCCTGCTGTGGTAATACCTACCCCCATTAAAGCACAACACACCTCCCCAAAACAAGCCCCCCACAAATCAATTCCCCCCCTTCCCAAAACACAATCCCAACTAGACAAAGCCTCCTTGTGCACGGAGGCAAAGATTTTCTTTGAATAGTGAGGCACCTAGACAATAGTAATTAATTCTGTAAAAGCTTTGACACCTGGATGGTTTTGTGATCATGTTAATCTGCAGAATACTGTACATATTATTTGGCATATATAAAACCAGCCACAAGTTTCTTTCCCCTTCCCTCCACATAAAAAAAAAAAAGTAGGCTTGATCAAAAAGGTTGGCAAGGCAGAAGAGACTGACATGAAAGACTGAACTCCATGAAAAAAAAAGTGCGCTGTTATAAAGATGAGCATGTATTTTTTTCCTCCTAGGTTCACAAGAGCAGTTTGTCAGTTCCCAGATCAGCTTCAAGATTGTTACCATATTACCCATATAAAGTTTGCTTACTGATCACCTCAACATTTTGTTTGCTGTGATGAATATACCAAATTAAAATATAACTAGTGACGAGTTATTCTACAGAAATCAAATTTACTGAATAGAATGCCTTGAAGTAAAATCACTGAATCAATCACAGAGTCGTTAGGGTGGAAAGGTACCACTGGAACTCATCTAGTCCAACCTTCCTACTTAAGCAGGGTGTTCTAGACCATGCCACTCAGAATTGTGTTCAAATGGCTTGTGAATATCTCCAGAAAAGGAGATTCTGAAAACTTTCTGGACAATCTGTTCCAGTACTCTGTCACCTCACAATAAAGAAGTTCTTCTTCATGTTCAGGTGGAACTTTCTGTGTCCCAGTTTTTACCCACTGACTCACTCTCCTATTGCTTGGTATTTCCGAGCAGAGCCTGGCTCCATCCTCTTGACACCCTCCCTTCAGATACTTATGTACATTGATAAGGTCCTCTCCGAATCGTCTCTTCTTCAGGCTAAGCAGGCCCAGCTCCCTCAACCCTTCCTCATAAGAGAAAACTTCCAGTGCTTCTTAGCCCTCCACTGGACCTGCTCCAGGAGCTCCATGTCTCTATTTTAGTGAGGAGCCCAGAACTGGACATATATAAGGAACTCCCATGGAATTAACCTGTGTACATTCTCTTCAAGCTACAGAGACTACACCACTACTCAAGGTTTAGACCAGAGAAGGAAATTAGGCTGACACCATTACTTTCAGCATTTTCCCTTCTTTGAATACCAATGAGTACAATCCTAGAGACTTATTATTCCCCTGGCAGGACTTTCACTACCATTCACACATGAGTAATTTCTTTTTTATGGACCCAATATTGTTTTGTTCAAAACACATTTATCATTACAGAGTGTGATACAGTAGGAGCAAACTGCAAGTGCTTCTCATCACCACTGTCTTTGCGAAACAACTGCACATGAAAAACACCCGGTATGTGAGACTGAAAATGCTTGGTTTACAATTTACTGCAGTTGTCAGGGGCTTGTCCACAATAAACTTACTTGCTTCTGCAGTTGACTACTATGTGCACAGTCTCATACAGCACTTGTTGAAGGTTTGGGTTGAACTAATATCTGTAACTAAGAAAAAATTATCCCTAATGTAATTTTGTTACGAGCGACATAGCACTTGATAGACATTATTAACTCAGAGATAAAGTATTATCTTCCACCATAATAACAATAATAACAATCATCAGAACTTCTGGGGTGATTTGTAAACTGCTTCCTAATTGCATACTCACACTTTTGCAGAAGACACACACATGTTCATACTTTAGCACAAGTTCTTGCTGAGGCAGATCCAGATATGGATGGAACCTTTCACCTGGAACTAAGTCTGTCTTCAGCCTCACTTACACTGACGCAATTCTTCCAAGAGGGTAAAAAGAAAACAAATGGTAGCAATGTCACAGAGGAACAGATACAGATGTTCCCCACACATTCTTGCATGCAACAGTAAGTTCACAGGTTTCTAATGAAAGCAATTTTAAAAGTCCTACCGAAAGTTAGATGAAGAGGTAACCATAACCCCAGCATGCTCTGGATCAGGCTGCCTAGAGAGGTT
>JAWWES010000001.1:12580746-12600009 GCA_035583135.1 Lophotriccus pileatus
CCAATGGATCTTTACAATCAGTCTTTCAGGCAGTTCAAATCTTTACTGAAATGTTAATACACAGGCTCTCTGTGCCACAGAGGGCTTTGTGGCAGCAGTCATACAGAAATGAACACTCAGATTGTGAATACTGTACGAGTTCAGTGGGGCAGGCAGAGCAGCAGATCCCTGGGGATGTTTGAATACAACTATTCAAGCTCTGGATAATTAAAGTATCTTGCTTCAAAGGTTCCATAATGCATTCTCAATAGCAATGTAATGTAATACACTACTTAAAAACCAAATCCCACTGTAATCTTGCAAAACAAGAAGGAAAACAGCTCATAGAAATTCCATTCAAAAATTGGTTTGGAATTGCTGTCACAGTGGCTCCCGCCTCTCCCAGGAAGGCTAAAGCTGGGAATTCTGTATGCCTTAATTGCTGAGAAAAAACCTAAGTTATAGCCTTCCCCTCACTAAGAGGTGTTTACACCTAGGACTTGAACATCTAGACAGGTTACTTCAGCACATGCTCAACTAACCAGTTTCAATGTAGAAATCAAGTTTGTAAACTTCTGATAAGCCTATAATAAAAACATCCTTGTGTCATTTTTAGTTTCCTTTTTTTCAGGTAACAAAAAGTTCAGAAAGGCAAGAAATCCTGAGAAGCAGAACATCTTCCCATGTACATGTGATCAACCATAACCACTGTCAGGCACCTCAAAGAACACTGGTGTGTAGAAACCAAGGTAATTCTGCCAGGTGAATAATCTTCTATTTTCTATTAAGAAAAAGCAGCCCAAAATAGATAACTTCTGTGAAAAACAGGCAGTGACTTTATATAAGAAAGACCGAGAAACAAAATAAGAAACTTACTAGGTTTGCTTGAAGAAAGTCGCTAACAAGAAGGCAGAATAAAACAGTTTCCTAGATTTTATCACCTACATGCAAGCTACTTAAAATCTTACACAAGCAAGAAATGAAGGACTGCCCACCAGAACAGAAATAAGAACACAGAAAAGATGAAGGTATTAGGCATCCACAAAAAAAAACATTTCTGATTTAAGCTCAGTCCTTCTATCTGTTGAGAACATTTACTGTAAGGCCTCTTTTTAAACTAGAGGTATGAGGTTACTTATCAAACACAGAAGTGTTTGAAAACATTTCAGCTGTCTGATGGAATGAACCAGTGTTACATGTTATTCTAATTAACCAGAAATCACAATTCCGAGCTGCAACAATATTACATGGTCAGATAAATTACTTAGGTATCATAAGCAAATATACTGAGCTGTTTATTAGATTAGGTTTTAAAGGCTACATCATTAGGGAAACAATTAAGATTCTTTTATTAGCTAATAATACAAACATTAATGATATTTCGCAAAGAATATGTTAGGTTGTTCTAACTGAATTTACCCCATTTTAATTATCATCATTGAATTGTCTTGATTTTAGATACTTACCAATGTGATTACCCATCTTGATACCTGGCAAACTTTTTTGTTGTTTTTAAATTCAACCAAGAAGGAATACACGTAAGGCACAAATAAGATTAAAATTAGAAAGGCAATATATCACTAAGATTTATTTCCTAAAAAAACAAACCCCAAACCTCAAGTAGGCAAATGAATGAAGGAACTGAACACATCACTGAATTAAGCAGTTCTTTCCTTACCTCTTTTTGTGGTTGTTTGTTCACAGAAGTGTGCACTTTCAGCTTAATGCCACGTAACCAAAAGTATATTAAAAAAACCAAACCAAACCCATTAAGGGTCTGTTACAAAGCACATTTTACTTTTGGAATGAGTAGAAAACCCCAACAAATAGCTGTAGAACAAGTCAGGCATTTAGTCTTCCAGAAACTAAGTATTTTATATTACAATGGAGTTAAAACAACAGAATATTAAACCCATTCTTTTTCTGAGTTTGTATTCAATTCTACAGTGCAGAGCCATAGAGCACACATGATAACATTTTTATAGTTCTGAAAACCACTGAGTGGAAATTAGAAGTAAAATAAATTACAGTATTTCTTCTGTGATCTTTTCAGTTTGACATTTAGAAAATGTGATGCATATATGCAAGATAAATCTGAAACAAGAATGCCACATGGACAGTGCCAAGCAATCTTTTTGTTCAGCTATGCTCCCGAAATAATTTATTTCTTATCTAAGTCTTTGTTGAAAATTTATCATGACCAGATAATATCAGATTAGAAACAACATCAAAATAATATATATATATATACATATATATATATTGCTTTTTAATTAGGAAAACTCAGCCTGCTGAACATGAGCCAGCGTGTGCTTAGGTGGCCAAGAAGGCCAGTGGTATCCTGGCTTGTATCAGGAATAGTGTGGCCAGCAGGATCAGGGCAGTGATTGTCCCCCTGTACTAGATACTGGTGAGGTTTCATCTCAAATCCTGTGTCCAGTTCTGGGCTTCTCACTGCAAGAAAGACACTGAGGAGCTGGAGCATGTCCAGAGAAAGGCTACAGAGCTGGGGAAGGGTCTGGAGCACAAGTCTGATGATGAGCAGCTGAGGTAGCTGAGGGTGCTTATCCTGGAGAAAAGGAGGTTCAGGGGGGATCTTACCATTCTCTACAACTCCCTTAAAGGAGGGTGTAGCCAGGTGGGGATTGGCCTCTTCCAGGCAACCACCAATAGGACAAGAGGACATGGTCTCAAGCTGTGCCAGGGGAGATACAGGCTGGACATTGGGAAGAACCCATGGAAAGGGTTTATAAGCTTTGGAATGGCCTGCCCAGGAAGGTGGTGGAGTCACCATCCCTAGAGGTGTTCAAGAAATGACTGGATGTGGCACCCAGTGCCATGGTCTAGTTGACAAGGTGGTGATCGGTCAGAGGTTGGACTCGATGATCTTGGATGTCTTTTCCAACCTAAGTGAGTCTGTAATCACATGTGGCTGATGACACCACTCTGAGTTGCAGAAGTGCCAGCTTGCCAAGTCAGACTCCTAGTCTAGACACTTCACAAATGCCTAAAGTTGCGTCCACGTTGGGTTATTTGACAAAATTAGAGCAAGTCTGCTATGGTTGCTGAGACAACGAATTTAAACTATGAATCTTAAAAAAAGAAAAATCTGTCAGGTCAGAAGCATTTATATCTAGTTTACTTCTGAGTATTGTACTTTATCATGTGGCCATCTGTGCTTACATTTCTGTGCCCTTACCTAGTTCACTTGGTAATTCTAATACAGTTAAACCTGTTCTCTTTTCAGACTCATTCCTACTTCCCTTTAGAGCAGGAATGATAATGTTTCCCTGCCCCATGAGGGTGCTATAAAAGACATACCTTAAAAACACAGTAGAGTCACGTTAGACAACGTGAATTTTGAGGAAATTATCCTCTCTGGACATGAAGTAAGTGTAGTTTTTATATTTTTTCCATGTTTTATTAAATTTTATAAAAGCAGACCACCTGGAAGACTGTTCACTTAATATTACTGATTATTAATTAATTGGGAATAATGTTTAAAAAAATGTAAACACTATGAAGTTACTTTGAGATGTTTTAGTAAGTTTTCATTCCGTGACTTGGCAAGTCATATTGCAAATGAGTAAGACTCCAGACAGGCATATTTGACAAGCAGAAATCAACAAGACATTCAAAATCAGTTCGGTGGGTTTTTTCGTATTTTAAGTTTATGGTGACAAGGAGAGTAGCCACAGACCTACTAAAAGCAGTAAATGTCAGATTGTGGAAGGTCTGTCCATGGAACCCTGAGGGCTCTTTACAACTTGTGAGTGGGATAATAGAGCTTATTTTACTTGTGTGTGAGTGCCCAACATGCCAATTCTAAAAACTTACTGAGTCACTGAGAGGAGGAATAGCAAACATTTGTGAGAGAAATCTGACCAGGGAGAAAAAGTCTAGACAACTTCTTTTATTAAACACTATTATTCAGTAGCATTTCAAGGCCAAAAACCAGCATGAACTTTTCTGTGTCATATAATATAAATTTTATGAACATAAAAAATTTATATCTAAAAAGACTCAAGAAAATGGTTGTGCACTTCCTTTGATTTGCAAAGGTTTAGGGAAAACAAAATGAAACAGCAGAAGCTCAAGAGCACCTTTAGGAATCACTACTTAAAATAGAGCTCTATAGCACTTTTCTATGAGCATTATCATATTTTGAAATGTATTAATTACTTCTGCATGTTGCTTTCCTCTTTTTCCTGACAATAGGTGAAAAAGCTCTGACTAATTCAGACAGAAGATGCCACAGAGTCAAAGCAAGTGAATACCAGTCACTCCAGATCTACTGCCACCCAGTGCCTCTGTTATTTCTCATGTTTTATCATGGTAAACTGAGTCCCTGAAAAACTGCTTTTGATGAGCTTAGTACGTACTTAAGAAACAATGAATAAAGAACACTTAGTACTAGTTCCACTGATGTTGCAGCTATAAACACTGATGGCATCACCTGTAACATTTCCAGTCTTGCTATGGGCCTGTTGAGGCTAACAAATGCTTTTGCCTTAGTATGAGCTCAGACAATCATCACCAGACTGTGTTCATAGCTGCAGCTATGGAGAATCTTTTGCTCATATATAATTTCTATAATATAGAAGCCCTCCATAAGTACACTGTTAGGCTGTTATATGAAAAACACAGAGCTAGCATGAACTAGGAATTGTACAGAGCACTAACACTTCAAAAAATCAGCAGCCAGAAACAGCCAGAGAGAGACAGACACACATAGACACACAGCTGAACCACCTATCAGAATCCCTCACCCACATTAGCATCCTGTGATGCTTCTCCCTCATTAATGAGGAACATGAGCATTTGCAAAAAAACGCTGGCAGGAAGACAAGCAGGACTTCCAGCTGAACTTGCACTTCACACTGAGTGAATGTGCTCTGGACCAGAAAGACAAACACTCACACAGCCAATTAGAAACAGGAGGCTTTTGGAGAAACTGCTGCCTCTGCTAACCAACTCTCAGTCCAGTGTAGCACATATCGTATGAGCAGACACAGACACGCATTTGGTACGCTTGCAGCAAGCCAGCAACGAGCTCCAGATCAAACAAGAAAAAAAACAAACCCACCTCTTTACAATGTGCATCAACCCTACAGCTTCAGCCACTTGGGAATAAAAGGGGGAAGGGGCGGGGGGATGTTGGGTTGGGAAGTCTTTCATCAGTGAAAGAACAGGAATTATGGTGGTCAAGCACAATTCTACCCTCAAAGAAAAGTGTGATTTTTTTTCCTAAGTAGCAGCCCTAAGAGTTGAGATAATATTTCTCCTTAGCTAAATGAGTCTACTTTCTCTACTACTTTAACATTAACTATCATTTTGCATGAACCATACATCTCTGCTAAATTATTCACAACTGAAGTAGTTGGCAGATCCTATCAAATCCAAGGCACTGGGATAAACCCTGGAGAAAAATAATGGGTTTACTTTGCAATGTTTGAGAAGAAATCCTGTGCAGAGGGAAAACCTACCATGATATGACTGATATCGCCAGCCTCAGAAACAGTTGCTGAAGAATCATATGGAAATATGAGTATATTTAAGAGAAGGTACAATTTCAGTCCATCAGAGCAACAATCCTGGTACACTCTTGAGGAAAGGTACAGGACAGATCCCGTTTTTTTTGTTGCTGGAATCTCAGCTGGGCATTTCTTGACAGATTAATCATATCCTGCTAGACACTGCGGAAAAAAAAGATATTTTTGGGAGTGGAAAATATTACCTTGAAGAAGATAGGGGAAAAAAAGACTCCAGCAAAATTTAAATACCTTTTCCAAGAATGCAAACAGACCTGGGGCAGAGGGGAAGCAGGGCACTCTGTGACATGTCACAAAGAAATATTTTCACCTACTTGACGTATTATTTCAACCATCACAGAATGATCCTATTGGACAACCTCCATCACTACTCCCAAAACAAGAAAATTGTATAGCATCATTGTTCTGCTGAGTTACTAAAGCTATCCTTATTTACTGTTAGAAGAAAAAACGAAGGAGAAAAAAACTGATAAAGAGGTTGGGAAAAGTAAAAGTGCCCAAGTATGTGCATTCTAGCACATTTTAGAGAATGATTCAACACTACTGCTTGCAGTGGGCATTCAGTCACTCACTGATCAATATCAAACAGTTGTCAGAGTCTTTCAATCAAACATTTAAAGAGCTTGAGGGGAAAAAAAAAAGTGAGCTTTTAGAGACAAATGATGCTGATATCACTATGGCAACCAAAGTCGTCTTTCCAATGTGACACTGGGGATTGTTACTGACTTCCCCATGAAGGCTATTGACACTGTATTAGATCACAGGTTTTCTCTTTATTTGTTAAAGAGCAGTCAGATGCACCAGAAGGGTGCACCTAAATAGAATGACAACAGTGAGCAATAACTACTTACATCAGCCCAGTGACAGGTCATTTCTTAGTTGGAAGTGCTAACAAGAAGTCAGTAATTCTACAGTAAATAATGCTACCCAGTAACATTAACTAAATCAACAACAATTGCAGCATATCTGACAGCAGCAAAACTTTAAATACAAGGGGTAGGAAGAAGAAGGAAAAAAAAAGGAAAACGTTCTTTCCAGCCTCACTCTTTATGGTGAAGGTATTTATTATAGGTATTATCAAGACCACCTTTTGCTTTCTGTAATTTTTCCCTATAAAACAATAACAACAGCCAAATACTCCTTGAAGCACACTGTCTGTCACCACATACCTTGAAACAGCAAGGACAATTCTCTTCCTCTAAAACTATTTTTTACCTGCAGTGTAATGAAATGGCTTACAGAGAAAGAACAGTACCCAGGCAGGTCTCAAATGGAAGCAGTAATGAGTATCCACTTGCAACAGAGTCCGTTTGGCTTCTGACTCTTGGCAGCCTGGAGTTTTAAGTATTAGAAGGTATCATTACACTAAGATATTTCCTGGAATGTAAGTTAGGGAGAAATGTGCCGACTGTGTCAACATATCTCTGGATATACTGAAACTTCTAATTAAATTTCTTTCCCCGTGTAAATGGAACAAGCCAGAGTCACATCATGGAGAGACATGTAGAATTTATTAACTTAAAGTTATTTGGGTGGACACAATTGGTGTGTCTAAAATACATATCTACTAAGACACTGGAAGCTATCAGTTTTGAGGCAGCAGTTATCACAATGCCTGGGTGCCTCAAAGAGAGCCAAGTGGCTGATTTTCAAGAAAATTTCTACATTTAAATTATTTGTAGTCCAAGCTGTGATACTACTAACACTATATAAACTGCTGGTAGTTTTGAGCCACAAGAACTAGCTGCTTCCATTTATTATACAAGACAAACACCATGTTAGGTGAAATAAGCTACCACTTGTAACTTGTACATAGCCCAAATCTGTCCAAGTATTCAATGCTTCCCCAGGCTATTTCCCCCCCACACTTCCTCCTAAACAGCAAAAGCAAATCCTCTTGGTTCATTTGTCAGATTAAAAAAAAAAAAAAAAAAAAGAGAAAAAGGTTTAAAACCCAGGCTTCTCAGAGGCTAAATTATCACATGCTGCTGCATTAATTAAGGGACAGTCCTCAAATGCTTCTCCAGCTCTGGGTGACTTGGAAGCACAAAAGGCCCTTCAGGCAGCTCTTTCTACAGTTATCTCACTTTCTCACCATGCCAGTATATCCTCTATCTCATAAATGCTCCTTTTCCTCCCTGTAGTGGATTAAAAACTTATCTCTGTTGAACAATGGTATAAGATTGCTTAAACAGCCAAGCATCTCTCCTCACTGTGCTCTCCTAGCCAGAAAGAGGGAAAGACATTTGTTGCTATGGATTAGAGGGAATAGGTAGTGATTCAGCTGATCATCATTTACTATTCCAGAAAATTAGTGTAAAGTTTGGGGACTGAAGTAAACAGAAAAAAAGTGCAAGTGCATAATGTAGGTGACACTGTGTAGGCTTTAGAGGTGGAGAGAGAAAAGGCAGTACAAGATCAGCATGTGGCATCAGTAACCAAAAGAGAAAAGAGAATACTTTGCTTCATATTCCCATTGTTATAGGGTTTTCAGCCAGAATCTCAAAAACGTCCCTATTTTCTGTGACATTTGTCTAAGGTGGAAAAAAGTCATATTTCTTCTGTACTTACCTTCAAAAATAACCAAACAACCTCTTTTCTCACTACTTAAAAATTTTAAAATGAAACTAAGGAATTTGAGCTCCTTCTTAAGAGTAACTTATTTCTTTTTTCACAGTATTTTCATCTTCATAACATTTAATAGCTACACCGTCACTGGGCAAGAGAACTGGTCATTTGGGAATGTCTTCACTCAGAGGAATGGATTCCTTGCCTATTTTAGACTATTTTCTCCTCAGGTCTAAACACAGAAAGCTTCTTTGAGTATTTTGAGGAAATATTATTTTATGAGCTTAGAAATTGTACAATACACCTTTAAAGAAAAAAACAAACAACTCTCCCAGCTTCCTTAAAGATCTGGTTTACAAAACAAAATCCAGAGATGTAAGACATGAACGGTTTTTTTTTCTCAGTCATCTTAATATAAAAAGAGTTCCAAATCACATTCAGTCTAAGACAAAACAAGCCTTTGTATACCACAGGTATTTTAGGACCGACAATTAAAGAAGCCTACTGATATTGGCACCTTTCTATTTCCTTCTTTGCTTTCACAACAGAAAAAAATATATTATCATTTCCTGGCTTAGATACCACCACAAAGTAATCCCACTCTTTTCACTGATAACTGAGGTGTTTGAAATCTTATAGGGTGGGATTCCTTACCCTCTTTTCCACTCTTCACTTGATAGTGATGCTGACTATGGAAAAGAAACAGACAGAGACTTAATTCCACCAAAATGAATGTAAACACCTATTCTGAAACTCTCCTCAGCACAACTCCTGGATAACAGAGTCAGTATTAATCACCACCACTACCAGTAAAGCATAGCCTTAATTCAAAACACTTTGTCCATAAGAGATAAATCAAAACTAGCATATTAGCAAACAGCTAAAAAACTAGTTTTTTGTACATGTAAGGATAATCTCAAAGTCAGCTGGTGTTTGACATCCCCCATACCTGCATACTCCTTCCACTTGGGTCTCTCTCCAGTTACAATATAAGACAAAGCAGCAAAAGAGGCAGCAGGCACAATCTTATCTACCTCCTAAGGCAGAGTCTTATTAGCACAGTAGGACTACTTAACCCTCGGTTCCTGTGCTCAGGGAGACACTCTCAGCTGCAGTTACATTCAGGGTAGGCTAACGAGCAGAATCTGCCAAAGCTGTCAGTGAGAATCAATTAACATCTGCCTCTGGATTTGCAGCACCTGCTAACGGGCTGGATTACTGGAGAAAGCCAGCTATGCCCTCCCAGGGTACTCAGAAGTGTCAGGCTACATTACAGTTTTAAAGCTAGTTTCAGCAGAGGTGCAGGTGGGGAAGGGGGTTGTGTATCCCCTCTTGGCGAGTGTGTGGGAATGTGCGTTATTTTCTATAATAAAGCGCTGTGCCAAAAGAAAAAGAGCTAATTAATGTGCTTCTCTTTTCATCCAACAGCAAGATAACTGGCAGTATTGCTCTCCCCTCTCTCTGTAAGCTTTTGGATGCTCTGTGCAAGCTGAACTATCTTCCGAGGCTTTACAAAGCCAGTCAGGGGCAGGGGACTTCCTCTGGTTTTGCAAATCTCTATATATGTTTGCACAAGTGCCAACAGTATGTGAGTTTATGATATGGGCTGGTATCACAAACCACACTGTTTTGCCAGACTCGTTATCAATTGGAGGAGAATGAAATCGGCAGGTACACAATGGATTAAGCACATCAGGCATGCTGTAGATTATCATGAAGATTAAGTGATCTTATAAGTTGACCCTGTACAGGTAGAGGACACAGCATTATTTATTTCTGAGCTTCTTACATCTCCTTTCTGATAAGCACAGCCCCAGGTCATTTGACAGATACATGTGAAATATTATTTGACGTCGTTTCCTTCCTTATTAATTCACTCTTAAAAATGACTGTGATTGTACAGTTTTCCCTTCTTCAAAATTTCCCTATATGTTCAAGTTTTCTTTGCTTTTTTTCCTCTCTTTTATGTCCAGTTTTCATGTGGCTGGTGTGCTGCTGTGAGACTGCTGATCAGTCTAAGGTAATTCTATAAAGCTTTTCTGTTACCTGTCACTGAAGTCTGATCACCTGCTGCTCTGGGCAAGTTTTGTATTTCCCCATGCCCCCAAAACTCAGACACACACTGAAATCTGATCTGGTGTATTTGTTGTAAATTCTGCAAGTTGAATCCAGGCAACATTTTTGGTAAAATCACTACTGACACATAATGAAAGGGAAAATGGCTTAAAGTTGCTGGGTATATTATGCAAGGTCAAATGCCCATGTAAGTTGATTAGAAAGATAAAAGTTTCTTTCTGATTTCTTATGATGTTTTGCTGTTAATATCATCAGGAGTCATAAATCATTCTGCACTGATGCTCTTGGACAGGTGTATCTGTCAGACAAATGCTAAACGTCCTCATGGCATTATATACATATTTCTCTTTGTGTGCAGTGTGAGAGTTATGAGAAGAAACAAAATGAATTCTATGTGTCTAAGAGCTTAATTTCTAGCTCATGCTCAGCTGGTGTTGTTCCTGAAGTATACAGTCATGTCCATAGTTTTCCTATCTCTGAAACTTATCTCTCCAAAGAAGGCACATTGAATTCAGAAGAATAAAAATGGCTGAAAGTCATTAAATCAGCCATGGAATGTGTCCCTTTAGCATTAAATTTATTATTTATTGCGAAGGAAAAAAAATAAACTAAGTTAGTTGTGCTTCTTTGTCCAGATGTGTGTTAAATGTTTATATGGGACATCACACCCTTGATGGAAGGAGTTGTGTCAGTGGCTATAAGTCACAAGGCTTTTCAAAGGTAAGGTGAACATACCAGCTCCCACCTTTAATGACTCTCCATATCAGCATGAAAGCCTTGATGCAGTTTCCTCAGCTGTGGGAGTTGTAATTTTGCTGCCATGTGTACAGATGACACGTTGCTTTTTACTGCAAACCGTGAAGTGTCCAGTCAGCTACACAGAAAATAAACGTGTGCCTGTGCTCGACACTGCAGCAAGGGTCAGCTGCTGCTTAGCTTCTGAGTGAAGAAATTTAAATCCTGTGCCTATGGCTGTGAGAGCAAAGAGAATACTCTGTCTCTACACTCATTTGATTTTCTCCTGTAGCTGTTTGTATGGTTTGTCTCTCATCTCCTGGAGCCAGCAACCTACACTGCACCAGGGAATGCAGCAGGATGCACATGTACTCTGCCTTCTGAGACACATTATCATCATTTTCTTAATGATTATGGCTTTCTGTAATCCAAAACGAAATGAATGATATGAATATATAATATGGTGGCCTTTTGTCTAAGAAATCTAGATGTTTTATTCATTTGAGCAACCTGGTCTAGTGGTGGCATCCCTGCCCGTGGCAGGGGGGTTTAACTACATGTCCCTTCCAACCCAAACATTCTGTGGTTCTGTGACTGAGAAGAAATGAACCTTTTCAATTATTGTGGGTGTCAAAGCTCTGAGCAAAGAATCATTTATGTGAATCCCAAACAAATTGGAGCAGTACACTGAAACTATCTTTAGGAAATACATACATTAAGCACCTTGCTTAAAGATTATAAAAATATCCATGTTTCAGAAAAAAAAAATTAATAACAATGTTTTAAAGTATTTTTAATTTCAATTAGTATTGAAACCATGCATTCCAAATTCTATTAATGTTTATTTAAGACAGAAATCCAGCTATCATATAAGTGTACACCCACAAACATACACATTGAAGCAGTGAGTTCTTGAAAATGTGTTTTTTTCATTTTTCGTTTGCAATTTGAAATCATCCACATGGAAAAAATATGAAGGCCATGAAAATAGTTGCTAGATATATAAGTGTAAGGAAAAAATGGGGAGAAAAAAATCCTAAACGCAATAAAAAACCCCATGTAAATATGGTACTACCATGATTTTTTGTGTCGAAGCTTGCCAGATTCTCTCAAATTATTGCTACCATATTTTTAATTAATCCCTTTCTTTCATTCAAGTGTTCACCAAATCATCTGAGTTTTTTTATGCCAGTGTTGGCTGCCTTCAAGAACTGTTTTCACATGTTCTGGAAAACGTTGGTCATCAAGTCGAAAGAGTTATATCGTGCCTTGGGCTGTCTACCGTTGGTCAGCTACTGATACACCTCTTTTCCTTCACATGAATTCTGCTATTAAGTCAAGAGAGAGCAAATATAATTTTGGAGCAAATTGCTCCAGGAGTCATACCAGGTTCTGCCTGCTAGAGAAAAGGTTTAGCAGGCATTAAAGGTCACGTCCAGAGATCAAAGGGATCTTTGCACTAAGTCATAAGCATTGACAGTACGGTGGTTGAAAACATATCAGGTCAGACATATTTCCACTTTTTTAAGTACTTTAAAGAAAAGAATTATTCCAGACCTACACCTCTTAATGGTTATGTGTGCAATTTCTCTTTTCAAAACTATTCTGGTAATTTTTTATTTTATTTTAAGTCTATTCTAAACTCAGATTTGGCAATTCATCTCTGAATTCTTTCCAGAACCTTATAAACATACAGTTATTTCTCCATTCTGTGCCATTTTTGATATTTTAATGACACATGAAAATCGTGAGTTTTAATTTAATTTCTAAATTTTTCACTGAAAAGGTGGTTAAGGATTGGAACTGTCTGGGGAGGTGGTGGAGTGACTATGTCTGAAGGTGTTCAAGAAATGGACTTGGCACTTAGTGCTGTGGTTTTAACTGGCATGGAGTTTGGTTTAAAGTTGAACTCAATAATACTGGAGGTCTTTTGCAACCTCTATGATTCTATGATTATATTAACTTTCTCAGGAGTGACTTAGCAGCAAAAAAGCTTCTTTGATCTTTCATCAGCCAAGTTTGAGACATGTTAGAGCTCCTGTCCTTCATATGCAGCCTACACACCCATTTTCCTTCTCTGAAAACCAGGTTTTGTGAACAAATGACAGAACTGATCTTGTTGCTTTGTCATGGTTTAACTCTGACTGGCAACTGAGCACTGTGTATGCACTTGCTCACTCACCCTGTAGTGGGATGGGTGAGAGAACAGGAAGGGTAAAAGTGGGAAAACTCAGGGTTTGGGACAAAGACAGTGTAACAGGGAAAGCAAAAACTGTGCATACAAGCAAAGCAAAAATAGAAATTCCTTCACCACTTCCCACTGTGAAGGCAGGTGTTCAGCCATCTCAGGAGAGCGGGGCTCCATCACACGTGATGGTGACTTGGGAAGGCAAGTGCCATCACACCCTTCCTTCTTCTTCCTCCCACTTTGTATTCTGAGCATGATGTCATATGGTCTGGAATATCCCTTTGGTCAGTTGGGATCAGCTGTCCTGCTGTGTCTCCTCCCAACTTCTTGTGCACCCCAGACCACTCACTAGTGGGGTGGGGGGAGAGGCAGAAAAGGCCTTGACTCTGTGCAAACACTGCTCAGCAATAACAAAATCTTCCCTGTGATATCAACACTGTTTTCAGCACAAATCCAAAACACAGCCCTATACCAGCTACCGTGAAGAAAATTAACTCTACTCCAGCCAAAACCAGCCCATCCTCATAAGGACTTGGAAGCATATCTTCGGATCCAAGCATTTGACATAACTAATGTTACTGATAGCAGAAACTTGCAGAAAGTTTTCCATTAATTTTCAAAATCCGTGCTTCGGCACTGATCAGAAGTGCTGGCAACAGCAGAGCTCCGTGTGCCAGTGTCAAGGGCCAAATCCTACAATCACTGCTGCTATTTCCCCACAGAGCAGAAAGGTTTTACTGCAGTGGAACAAGCAGCATCCCCTCTGTGAAGAGGAAGGCTGTTAGATTTCAAGGCTGTATCAGGGTAGTCTTTCTTCACATCAAAATCAGCAGAGGTCAAGAGGGGAGAAAAAGAGCTATTAACGAGATCATTGCATCTTCTTGTTTCTGTGCTATGTAGAAGCAATTTTTTTGTGTCTGAGTTTTCCTTGTTACTAGTGGGTTGGCTGCCCTCCCTCCTCACAGGCATTGAAGCTCCTGATACAACCCTTGATTGCTCAGACAAAGAATCCACTCTTTGGCTGCAAATGCTTAAAGTCTTTGATATCAAGCGAGCCAAGAAAACTAATGCCTAACTGAATCAATCGCTCAGCTGCAAAATGAAAAGCATACTGGATTAGAATGGAAAATAAGAGTAGAGGTGACTTTAGAGCCATGACTTCCCCCTCCCGCCTCCGCAGTGGAAAAACTATAATTTCCCTTTATGTTCTCCAATGACAAAACATGATTTATGGCCAATTTTTTTAAAGTGTATTTATAGATGTGCTCATGAAAGGTGCCACACTGACAGCTTGCTGGCCTCTGCTCTTCTATTAAAATACAGTTAGAGCAGAGGCAATGATGAGAATCCCTTTTATTCTTCAATGTTTTTTTCTTTTTGCCTGCTTCCCAGCTCTCTCCTTCAATACCTGTTCACTGCTGCACGGTGATCCCTCATTCCAGGCTAAATAGGTGCTTAATAAAGTCAAAGGATTTTCAAAAAGAGACTATGATAATATAATGTCACTGGGAGTTTTCTCTTCAAGCACGTTCATGTTTTATGACACAACCATATCATCAACAGGGTGGAGGAAGCAGCCTTTCATGGAGAAAAACTACAGTGCAGGCTGAAACATTTAAATTCTGCAGTATTTACCACTGTTACTGGAACAGCAATTTTCATGTTTCAAATATTCCTAATAGACAGTATAGTTGATTATCAGTGTTTAAAAATAGGAATCTGAACGCATATGTTGACCAGAAAAGTGTGTTGAAGTCTGTAGAAATACACATTTGGCCCTCAGTCTTAAGATGAAACAAAACTTGTTTTCCTCATTTTGTTATTCTGGGACTAAATTTTCTCATGTTACATAAGCACTTAGAAAAAACAAAGCACATTACTGTAAATTACTTGAGTAATTAGAACAAGTATGTGTCCTTAAACAAGTGTTTTCCAGTCTCTCTCTTGCAGTTGTGTGATTTCACAACTCTGTAATATCTATATTTGATATCAAAGGAACAAACTACATTGAAAGAAAACCCTTCCATAGCTTTGAAGCTAAGGGCACTAAAATATTTATGCTGTTCCAATCATGGGAAATTATAGTATTTTCCTTTCTATAAGCTACTTTCTTAAATGGTAGGAACAAACCAGACAGCCTGATTGGGTATTGCTATACCACTGGCAAAAAAAATGAAAGCTTGTGAAAATATGAAACAATAAAATCAGATGGATTTAGAGAAGAGAGGAAGAAATCTCACAGATTTAGAGCTTATTTAAATGGGTTTAAAACTAAAATTCTACAAGTTTCATATGTTATTACTACCTCTCAGATTAGAGACAATAGGATGCTATTTGTGGTTACTTGGCTTCAGTCAAGTGAAACGCATAGTAAGTGGCACAGTTTTCAGAAGAATGAATTCATGTTGGGAATTTTATAAATAATGAACATTAATATGACTCATGAATGCCAATTTCTGGGTGAGAAGACTGCAGGCGTGAAAACCAGAAATATCCTACAGAGTGTGTGTCCTTCTCATCCAATTTCCCCCGACCACAGTCTATACCCACTTTTTTTTCTTCTGAAAAAAAGCACACCAAAACAATGTGATAGAATTATTATGATTTAAGAAAAAAAACAATGTACAAATTGATATTTAGAAGAAATTAAAAAAGACCAAAACCTGCAGAGTTCACAATAACTAGGGTGCTATTTTTCCTGTGCTGTATAAAAATAAACATTTAACAGTCCTACATTATGTTCTGTGAATAGCAGACTGCCCCCCAAAAACCTGAATTCATAAACATGCAGAGGCATCATCACTTCTGATACCCACATGGAAAGTTGTTGCAGAGTTCTGAGGAGCTCTTGCCACTGGCAGAGCACACAGTGAAATGCTCACACAGATTCGTCGCACAGATGCTTCTTTACAAGCAGAAGGGGTAGTTAAGCTGTGCCTGAAGGAACTTGGCTCAGATTAAACAACATGTGGGTATAATAGGTGCTAAATGCAGCCATTTCCAAAGCTTTTGTGTAATATAATATAATATGCTGAACACATTTGTGAAATATTCAATATCAAAAGTGGGATACTTAATGAAAGTCCTGGAGTGGCCTAAAATCACAGGTAATCAATCGAGAAAGACACAGAGAGCAATTTTATAAAATTTTAATTACCGTAGATGGATTAAAATCTAAGATATTTATGTACCTAGCTGACTTTTAGTATTAATGATGGTAGCTAACAAGAAGGATATCTCTGCAGCATTTGCGAGGAACGAGAAAACGTGACTTTAGTTACCAGTTTCCTCATTAAAGATGGCTTCCCTAAGGAACAAAAATTCAGCAACATGTTAAGGTAATAATCTAGGAGGTATTTGGAAAATAATTCTGATACATTTGCTACTTTATTGAAGAGAAACTTAAAAATCACAACAAAACAAGAATAAGTGTAGTGATATAAAGGTGATGATGCACCTGTGTCCAAACTTACAATTAACAGCAAAATGAAAAGAATCACAGATGCAGGCAAAGAAAAGGAATGTTAAAAAAAATTATCTGGAAAAATAAGATGTAGGTAGACCATGGTCAATAAAAATAAAGATAGAGCCAGTAAATGTATTGCTGTTCTATTCAAAAAGGGGACATATTTGGTCAGCAATCAAGGAACTCAGAAATCTCTTTGAAACTGAATTTATATTGAATCAGATCTCACTTCAAGCTCCTAATGCCACTGTTTGTGATATAATCAAGTACCTTATTTGCTTAAAATAAAACCTGAAAGAAGGAGGCCCAAAAGGCAAGCAGCCATGCATAGATGATAAATTATCCACAATATGAAAGAACTCAAGAATTATTTCCATGAATGATTTCTTAGAGAAGTTTAGCAACAACACATTAGTTTGTTACAGCTTTTGTGTGGATGTTGCTTGTGTTAGGAAGTTATATTAATCTCTGAATTATCCTGAGTTTCAAAGATTAAAAAGTCTAGAACGCAATACTGTGATTATCCTAGACAACATTCTGTAATATCTATCAATAGTTGATATTATGTAATAAAGAAGAATTCACTGAATCTGTATCCAAATCACATTTCTTTTTTGTAAGTTATGCCCCTGAATGTAAAGATCACTCAGAAATCAGGGGTGCTGGTGAAATGGAAGACATTCAATAAGATAGTGCTAGAATGGCAAAAATTTCATTAGTCTTTTCTGAAGTGGAATAACATAGTGTTATTTCAACTCATAAAACCCAGTTTCTTTCTTAGAAAGTAATATATGGCCTTCACACAACACTGTGAATTCTACTCTGATACCTTGATTGCTTTTTTTAAGGGAATAACTCTTTCTCTCCCGTATTCACATGTACTTTGGGTTTGCTTGTTTGTGTTTGTTTAATATCATTATTAATTGCTTTTCTCTCTTATCTATTGAACTTCCATTGTTAGAACATTTACATATTGCTGATAAATCTATTTGCCCCAGAGTTGTATATTTCAAATATAAAGAACATATTCTTTTTATTCCCTTTTTTAGTCAAGAGCACTCGATGAGCCTGATGTGATTTGTTTGGTTTATCAGGCAGAGTTATCACTACAAGTAGTCTCTTATCTATTAAACCACATGTTCATTTTTTGTTGTGAAGAACAATTTTACTATGTTAGGACTGCAGGCTTGGGAATGCTTTTGTGCATTTTTTCAAAGACAATTATGTTCATTGATTCATTTATTTTATGTTGTCTATACTACAGAAAAATTTGTGTTATATTTCAGAGAAAGCTCTTATCTACATGAAGACTTAAAACAGTCTAAAGGTGGCACTTTCAGAAATACTTTGACATTTCCAATAGATTTAGTAAATAAGTTGTTGACTTTTTTTTTTGGTCCTACTGGAAGCTTAGGCCAATTTTGTCAAAAACCCCAAAGTTTATTGGTAGTTCCTTCAATCTCATATGCTAATTTTTGTTTATTTATTAATTAAAATAGATAAATGAATCCATGTAATTATTAATGTGTAACAGCTATTCCTGAACAACACCTTGCACTGATATTTGTTCTGAAATGAGTCCCATACATGGATACAGTGTAATCCAGCTGTATTTAATTGATGTCACCATTATAACAAGAGTAATTAATTAAAAATTACTAACCTTTTCTTACTAACAGATAGTAAAAAAGAAAATATTTAATGTGATGATAAATTCCCTAAGGAAACCTGGTAAACAGGTTTTTGGTTCTCTTGCTAGAAAAATGTATTTCTTTAAATGAGGTGGCCAATATGAATATGCATGGAATAATTTTAAATTTATACTTACCAACATTATATTTTTTTATATCATACCTGTCAAAAAGCTGTTTAGCAACAGTGCTCATAAAAATGTGTACAGCATGAAGATTTCTCACAGCAAATGCAACACTTGTTATATGCACAGGTAAGGGCCCAAATACATGTTCCAAGTACTCTTATCGTAAGAAGAAACATAAACACCATGAATAACCTAGAATTAAGATTTTAAAGTGAAAATCTTATTATGATTTTTAATTTTTTTTTTTACCTTCTAAAGGTTATGAAGTAAACTATTTTAACTGGTAAAAAATGTGATGCATAACATTTTTACAGTTCCACTTAAAATCTTAGGAAAATATGTTACTTCTAACAGGCAAAAATTTTAAAAGAAACCAAAAGTTGCATTGGCGCATTTATCTACTGTGGACCAACTGGGAAATTTAAGTTAGAGATACATTTCCAAAACTATTAAAAAAATTAATTTAATGCTAATGTTAAAAAAAAACCCAAACCAGCTAGTGATCAAAAGTTCTTTTCTTTAGGCAATATGAGTATATACAAGAAGGACAAAGGTACAGTGATGTTTTATGTTATATAAGGATAAGAACAAAGAAAGTGTTCTGAGTTTCACTGATACTTCATTGGTATTAACAGTACTATACACTTCCTACATTTTGTCCTAATAAGAATTGTCAATACTACATTTAAACCCTGTAATATCTAAAGAATCTTTTTCATTTGGAAAAAAACCCCAACTAATTATTCAGAAGAGAAAAAAACCCACTAAATTACCTGCCTCAATAAATACAAAAGATGTTTTACAGTCCTCACTGT
Organism: Lophotriccus pileatus; assembly: GCA_035583135.1. Lineage (NCBI taxonomy): Eukaryota > Metazoa > Chordata > Aves > Passeriformes > Tyrannidae > Lophotriccus > Lophotriccus pileatus. The sequence goes on from JAWWES010000001.1 coordinate 12,599,945, forward strand.
AAAATGCCCTCTATTAATGTTAATCCTTATATTTAACTCATCTAAAGTAAAAAAAAAAAACCAAA
>JAWWES010000001.1:12600109-12618524 GCA_035583135.1 Lophotriccus pileatus
CAGCAATAGTGTGGCCAGCAGGACCAGGGCAGTACTGGGTACTGTACTCGGCATGGATGAGGCCACACCTTGAATCCTGTGACCAGTTCTGGGTCCCTCACTCCAAGAAAGACATTGAGGGGCTGGAGCGTGTCCAGGGAAAGGCAATGGAGCTGGGAAAGAGTCTGGAGCACAAGTCTGGTGAGGAGCAGCTGAGGGAGCTGGGGGTGTTTAGCCTGGAGAAAAGAGGGGGTCAGGGGGACCTTATTGCCCTCTACAACCACCTGAAAGGAGGTTGTAGTGAGGTGAGTATTGATGTCTTTTCCCAAGAAACAAGTCAAGGGGAAAAGGCAAGAGGAAATGGTCTCAAACTGTGCCAGGAGAGGTTTAGGGTAGATACTTGGGCAAATCTATTCCATCAAAGGGTTGTTAAGCATTGGAACAGGCTGTTCAGGGAAGTGGTGAAGTCACCTTCCCCTGGAAGTTTCCTAAAAACAGGTGGACATGGACCTGAGGACATAGTTCAGTGGTGAACATGGTGCTGGTACTAGACGATCTTTGATGTCTTTTCCACCTTTGACAACTCTGTGATCCTATGATTCTATATCCCTACCAAGATTTAGTTTTCACCTGTGTTAGTGTGAAGCTGCTGCCCGTGGATGTGCCTTGGCCCTTTCTGCCCCTGCTGCTGCAGCTCCCTCCACAGCCTCCTGTATCAACAGGTCCCAGGAGTTTGCAACTGGCTGTGTAATGTACTTTCTTTTATAAAAGATGAATGCTTTAATGCACAAGGAGCATCCCTACATCACAGAAATCTTCTGGATAGATAAAGTCCTTTTCTTTAGAGACATCAGCTGGACACAGCATTAAAAGGGAAAAGATGTTCTTATAATGTTCCCTGGAAGAAAAAAAGTAGGCTGTGGAATTTCCAGAAAGCATCAGATGAATACATTCTTAAATACATGCCCCTGGACTACAGCTTCTGCTTTCATGGGACATTTTTCTCAGAATTTTATTTGTACTCTGCAGTAGGAGGACTCTGCTGATAATGTAGGTTTAGTAAACACCAGCAAATCTGAGGTTGTGGAAAGTAGAATAAATGTCTATACTAATTCTCCCCTCAGCTGCTGCATCTTTCTGTGAGGAGTGGTACAGAAATATTACCTTGTGTTCTAGGGTAGAAAAGCTGTAGCTTCACAGCTGTCCTGGTGCTGCTCAGCCAACCTCTTGCCAATTCACAAACAGCCCTACCAATTTCTGAGGGGCCAAGATTTCACCCAAGCTGACAGTGAAGAACAGTTCATTGCACTGAGCGTTTACATGGGTGCTCTGACTATCAGCAGATAAGCACATAGAGAGGATGTGAATCAAGTTGGTACGGAGCATCAAAACCAAAATATTCATAACAAGAAAATATTATGCAACTATATCCAAGTCATCTGAGTAATGATGATACTCATAACTGCTTACAGGCACAAAATGCTTATATAAATAAAATTGTCTGATCGTTATTGATCTGATAATATACAAATATGAATACTGTTCTGAAATAGTTTATTTTAATACAGATAGGATTTACAAATCTGCTGACATGGAAATTACAATATTTATTTTTATTTCTTTATTCCAGCTATTTCACAGAGTTCTTTTATTATGCCTCTCTCCTACTGACTAAATTTGCTAATTTTTCCTTTCACCTCCTTCCTTATCTGCTTTGTTTTGTTTTCCCTCTCTTTCCTTATCTGTTTTGTTTTGGTTTGTTTTCCCTCCAGTATATATTTTACCCAAGGCTATTTCATTTTCCTTTTATTGCTCTTTGCTACTCTCACCATTCACTATCAATTGATAAGAGAGATAATAAACAACCACAGAGATGGGTTGGAAGCAGCAGCGAACAGGGCATGTGGTGAACAGGCAGACAGAAAGGGGCATACCAAAGGGAAGTACATTTATGTATCTGGAAGTGCTCAGAAGGACTCTGTGAGCCAGGCTTTTAATGGAAAAGTTTTGCTCTCCCCTCTGTCATGTGTTATTCTGAAATCTGTCTGTCTCTCTCTCATTTAAATCAGAAATGTTCCTATTTAAGATAACAGTACTGATGAAAATTTAGTTGAAGCTCTCAGTGAAAGTGTCAGGTTTATTTTGAACTTTCCCCAATGAAAGCTGTTAGTCAAAAATTTTTCAGCATCTTGACGAGAAATGTACAAGTTGTTGCACTTCATGTCTGATAAGGAATGTAGCATTTTAATACATAGGAAATTATATGGTGAAGGGATGGAGGACAAAAAGGTTAATGACAGACTTGGTTTTGAAGATGAACTATGAATTAATGCATTCAGTTCAGATACTGTTGGTTATGGTCCAATGGTAATTCATTTATAAAGACAGTTATCTCATCATCAGCTTTAAACATGAGAAGATCAGGAGATGGCTTCTTTAAATTAAAAAATCAGGCGCCTTGCATTAGGATTAAATTATTGTTTAAAAGGCATCATAAACTTAATAAAAATATGACAGGAGGCATCGTAATTTATGCAAATGCAGACTGTTGCAAGCAAAGAGTACAGTATGCTTTCTGATGCTTTCATTTTTTGCATTCTGCATTAGTCACAGAAGCCATTTTTACATCATGTTGTTCAAAAAGCCTAATCAAAGAGGGGAAAAGGAGAGCTTATCAGCAGTAGACAAAAAATGTGCTATACTTAGCTTTACTAGGTTAGCATGTTGAATGTGAATGTCTGTATCCAGACTTCTTCTCTTAGTAGGCTTCCCACCCATGGAAATTTTATTGTATCATGGTAAAATAAAAGGGGAGGAAAAAAAGGGGAGAAAACCCCTACAGTATCCATAAGAAAGAATATGTATTGATGGCAAATATGAAAATTTTCTGAAATTTGTGGTGATTCAGGTACACAGCAAAGGATAAAAAATATGTAGTAAAATCTCAACTCCTAGGTTTGGTAACATTATTTTTTTTTTTAATGTTTTATTTGCCTTGTTCACTGCAAGAAGTACTTTCCATTCCAAATAACTCGCTGCCACTGGAGGGTTTCTCACGACGAGATATTTCCCACCACTGCACACCATGGCCCTGCCCTCCCTCTTAGCAATATTTCTTTTGTGTCAGGGTATTCCTTAGGAAGCAGGACGTGCTGTTTCTGAGTGACTATTTTCCACATCTGATCCTTTCTCCTCATGGCAAGGGGAAGACCATGTGTAGGCAGGAGAGCTCCATGCAAGAACCAGGGCTCCTCAGCCTCAGCTGCCGATGTGGAGCCTCTGCTCGAACTCCAGCTGGTTCTGTTGTGCAGGCAACACTTTCATTATGACATAAATTTGGCAGAAATGTTAATATTTCTCTGATTCCGTCATTAAAGTGCACGTGCTAATGGTTACAAAGGAAATTCAGCTTTTAAAAAATTCCGTGCACTAGCTTTGTAAATGACATATTGGTCTTTCACTTGGAGTTCTGTAATTTGATTGGGGTCAGGCAGGGCTGGCAGCGCCCTCAAGGCCCTGGGGAAGGAGGCAGGAAGGTCTAAAAATGTCATTAGAGGTAGAAAGTGATAATCTGGTTAAAGTTACTTCCTCTTCCAAGGAAGTGTTGTCCCATGTCATTATGCATTGTAACAAAGAGGTTAAAAACCTTACTGGTTTTCGCCTGACTCTCAGCAGAGCCACATTTTTTCCTGGTGGTGGCAGTCTGGTCACTGCATCTTAGAAACTGTTTAGGTAAGATGCCACAGTTCCCTTAGAGAACAGAAGTGTGTAAAAGGAGCAGGAGCATTCTGGGGGAGTGGTGTCAGCAGCAGCCAAGAGCAGTGGGGTGGGGGGCAAGGCAGACAACACTTCTGCAGAGAGAGGCTGAGCAGCCCATCAATGTCAGCTGAGGCTGCAAATAATGAAGATGTCAGTCACTGAAGGAAAAATTTTATCACGAAAAGGACAGGAATTTTTTATAATACAAGCTGATAGGTAATTTGCTAATGATATCTCTCTACTACACTGACAAGACTCAAGTTTTACTTCATTCTTTTCTTGACAACAGTGTCAGTGACAGAACTTTGGTAACTGCAAGACCATATTCTACTATATTTTACTTTGGAGTTGTGGTGGCATAATTTGTTTTCTTAAATGCCAGCACTCTGAGCTGCCCTGCCCTGCCAATAGCTTTTCAGTATGATCAGCAGCAGGAAATGTATTTGGTTTGGTAAAACCCATAAAAAAACCCAGATGAGCTTTACTTTTTAATTTTTTTTTAGTCTTGCTCAACAATTTTCAATAAATGATGCCTGAGATATTTCCTCAAGATATTAGAAACAGAGGTAATCTGCTACAACATGTCAAGTACCACAATGATCTTGGAATGCAGGCATTACCTAACACTTAAACACTGTAAATTAAGATTCAATTAAGTTGATATAAAACTATGACTTTACCCCTCCCAAAAAAAAAGAAAAGTAAGTATATAGGTATTTATTCTCTTCTGGAGACTAAAACTTCCTTAATTATTTGACATGATTTACATAGAATACTATAATGAACAAAATTGAATTAAATAAGAAACTCATTTATTGACAGAGCAACAAAACCTGCCTAGAGCCAGTGATAAACATGTAGAGTCAAGCTCTGATTTGCCTCTAGGGGAAAATACACAAGCAATAAAACTAGACCCAAATGTAAGTTTCTCTGTGTGCTAAAAAAAAAAAAAAAAAAAAGAAGAGTTTGATGGCACAGTTAAAATTACTGAAAGTGCAACAATTTAGACTGTTATCAGAACTGCAGTCAAACCTTTAATTGATTAAAACAATGCTGGTTAGATCTTCCTAAAGCAGCACTGTAAACACATGAAAACACAGGTAATTTAGAGCTTTTTAAGCAGGTTGAAAAGCAGAAAGGGATACTTTGCTATAGATCTGGGCTATGTTTGAAAGAGTGATAGCTTTGTGTGCAACAGACCTCAGGAACTCTTCAAATATGCTGACATTCTACTTCAGCAAAAAAAAGTAGGGACAATGGTCTGTCTACCCAGGTGTAGCAATAACTGTGTCTTAAATGGCCAAGGAAAAACAAAGGGATGCATCAGTCACAATTTTTCACTTTAGGGTTAGGAATGGGACTGACCCAATGTAAACAATGACATTAGAGTCATCTTCAAAAATATTAGTTTTTTGTTTCAGTTGCTGAAACAAAGCTGTTTGAGAACATAGAATCATATAATGGCCTAGGCTGGAAGGAATATTAAGGGTTATCTTGTTCCAACAAGGGCAGGGACACCTTGCATTAGACCAGATTGCTCAGAGCTCCATCTAACCTGGCCTCGAACACTCCCAGTGCTGATGCATCCACAGGTTCTCTGGGAAACCTGTTCCAGAGCCTCACCATCACACTAAAGAATTTTTTCCTAATATCTGATCTAAACCTATTCTCAGTTTGAAGTCCTTCCCTCTTGTCCTGTCACTACAGGCTCTTGCAAACAGTCTCTCTCCATCTTTCCTGTAGGCTCCCTCCAGGTACTGGAAGGCCACAATTAGGTCACTTCAAAGCCGCCTCTTTTCCAGCCTGAATAATCCCAATTTTCTCAGCCTTTTGTGCTGAGACAGGTGCTCCATCTCTTTAATCAACTTGATGGCCTCCTGTGGACTTGCTCTGACAGGTAGATGTAACATCTAGGACATGATTGGACAAACTCCTTTGGCATTCATCACACAGTCTGTTTTGTGACTGGTTTTATTTTTATAAGGAGATGCACCTTGTAAAACAGATCTGGTTGTTCTATCTCTCTGCTTTTTACAGAAGAAATAACAGCTCCAGGTACACTAAGCACTTATATTTAAATACAACTGAATGCTGCCCCAGTTGCCATCTCCTGGACTGAATCAATCAGAACTAATAAACTTTTATAATGACCTATCTTACTCAAGAGCAAATTCAAAAATAACACTATACCCCAGAAATATGTGTTCTTCTGCACAGATTATAAAGATATTAAAACAAATTCTTTGCAGAGCTAAAAAGCTAAATCCCATCCTAGGTAATAGAAATTTCAGCCAAGTGTTTTTCTTATTATTGTTTCCCTCTATCTGTTCAACAGTAGCCTTTACCAAGTCTGAAGTTTCACAGGAAAAAACTGAAAGATGTTTACTCAGACTTCACTCAGCAAACTAACAGCTGAGCAAACAGATTCAAACACTCCAGCTCTCTTCCCCCTTTACCATCCATTTTTAATAAATTAGAAACTCCTGCCTAAATAGGGATGCCCTTGAAGGATGTGGGAGAGTCTGAATATGTTTGGAACATGCAGAGAGACCTACCCGTGTTTGTTTTTTTCTGACCAAGCTGTGGTTCGGAGACACCTCCAGAGCAGGACAGCAGGTTTTCTGTGAAAACACAGCAATCTCCAACTAATATCACATGCACCAAATTGAGCTTTTTGGCTTCAGACACAAATTGATAATAGCAATGATAATAAAATGGCTTTTTAACATATTCAGTCTTTTAAAATTTATGTCATATTCCAAAGAATAATTGAGATACAAGAAAGTAATAAAACATGCAAGCATTTAAATTTTCTTTTTTTTTTTTTTAATCTTTTTTAATATAAATTTGAGATAAAACTCTTAGCGTGAATGGTAACAATAATTTCTTGACAACAGCTGCTTAGTGTAAATTTGATTTTTTACATCATTTTCTGAGAAACTTGGTTCCCTTGCCATCACATCTTAACTATATCCCCAAACAGATTAACATCATAGCAGGATAGCATGTCATGTAATGATTTTAATAACATTTATTCATAAAATTGTTACTCCTCCCAGCTTCTGCCTCAGGGTCTGCCACAACGCCATGTAGTTCATTAGCAGACACACTGGGAAGTCAATGAGGCAGATACAATGTGTAGATTAAAAACCCCACAACATTAAGTTTAACTCTTCTACAACCTTTTAAAACCCATTTATAGGCTTATTTAATACTAAACTTCAATAACGGTGCTTATTGTTTCAAATTGTATGTATTTAGGAAGAATGAAATATAAACAAGTTCTGTATCATGTGAGGTAATTCCAGGGCTGGGAAATCTAGCAAAGAAGAAAAAAAACAAGAACAAATAAAAATTAGGAAGAAGTAAAAAAAAGGAAAAAAAGAGATGAACATCCATAGAAAAGTTATTAAAATGTCTCTTAAGACTTTAAAATATATTAATGTAAAAATGTACAGAAAAATATTAATCCAGACTAATTATATAATTTTTGTGAGTTTTTACATATTTTATATTATCTCTATATATTGATATATTGATGCACATATTTTCTTAAAAGGTAGTACAGGTAGCAAAATCCAAAGAAGATAAAAGTAAAAATAAAAAAAGTGGGATTATATTCCCTAGTTTTGCCATAGAGAGAGATATATTTATCTGTAAGACTTACCCTCTTTTGTGTAAGGCAGTTTATGTTACAGTGCATAACCAACCTGTCCCATATATACTTAAATCACAGATATACAATTCAGTTCTCATATCTTGGAAAAACTGATCTTTCTGTCTAATCAGCTTCTGGGGAACTAAATCAGAAACAGAAACAAACAAATGTCCAAACTTCTCTGCCAACCCAGCTTCTTCACCCAGCATGAAACAAGTTAATTGCCCAGATTTTAAATGGTCATTTAATTGTGTTTTAAGCTCCACAAGGTTATACATCTCTTTCTGTAGCAAATTAGGTAATTGTTCATGGAACTTTAGTTTTTTCCAGGTTTGATAAAAGCAATTTTTCCATGTATGCTGTTTCCTTTTTCCTTGGCTTACATTAGATTACACTTTTTAGAGCTTCATTTTCAGAAGCTGGAAACAAAGCATTGTCATGTTTCTTTTCATAAGAATAGCAAAGGTACCTGCTTCTGGCGTTCCCTGATGAAAAAAGATTTGACCCAGCACCTCAGGGAACGATCCGTGGAAGGTTATTTTGGAAGAAGCGAGGTGCTGAAGGAGCATTCAGATATTTCACCTTCCCTACAAAGACAAGTTGAGAAAGTTGGGACTGTTCAGTCTTGAGGATAAACACCAAGCCACCAGAAAAGGGGCTCCAACATTGGATGAAGATTTAGTTTCAAAGCTTTCATGTGCCAAAAGCTGAATTAATCAAATCTATGAACAATAACATAAATGAAATCATCTACCATTTGGCAAATACAATTTAGGTTTAGAGTTGGCCTGGAAAGCAGAGGCGAAGTACGAATATAGAGAATAAAGAGTGAAACAGATTCAGTGTGGCATCTGCCAAAGTACCACATTAACTCTTATGGCCAGCATACACCATTACTGTGCTTTAGTGGAAACTGGCTGGAGTATTTTGGACTGTAGAAGTAGAAACGTGTAACCAAAGACATACCAAGACATTTGTGAGATACACTGCTGTGACATGATGCAGATCCACTCAGGGAAAGTGTGCTCTGTCTTGCCTTTGACTAAAAAGGACCAGCAAACCTGCTGAGGACATCTCACAAACATTGTTCAGGGAAAAAAAAATGTAGATCTATAAAGCAAAGAAATAAAGCAATTTGATGTAATAAAAAAAAAAGTTATTTATCCCAAACTCCTGGTGGTATAAGCTAGGTAGAAGACTTCAGATTAAAAACCAAATATATTTTGCTGATTATGACTACAATGCTGCATTTTCCTGTGGGTTATAGCAGGTTAAAAAAAAAAAAAAAGCCTTTCCCTCAGTATTTTCCAACTGGTACCAAAGTATTTAAACACCAGTGGCTCACATAAACGCTCCTATGTGTCAGTGTCATACTTGTTGCTTTGCATTTTTGTTTCAAATGCAAACCTCCTGTATTTCTTCATATAGATGTCATAATCCAGAATTCACAATGTGAGGAAAAAAACCCACATTATTATCTTATGTTACCTTAAGAAGTTTAGATGCAGATATCAACAACATCAAGAGCTGCTCTTACAGAGCACAGCAATGAATACCTAAATAAATAGAAAATGCCAGTCTTTTCCTCTATTAAATATAATTCAAGGAGAGCAATGAAGAGCCAAAGTAGCCAGGATCCATCCAAAGCTTAACACTTTTCACCCCAGGAGACTTCAGACATAGTGTCAAGTGTTTGTCTGAGAAACCACAAACTCTCTCTTCTCTTTCTACAAAGCCAGATGATGACTAAAAATTGCCTCCTACCCATCTGTTCATTCAGCTGGTATGTGGCTTCCTTCTCCCCATTTTTTTTTTGTCTTTTTATACAAAATGCAAATTTTCAGGTCAGGAACGTGCAATATTTAGAATTAAAAAAAAAAAACAACCCTTAGGCTTGACAGAAGTACTGACTCTCAACAAAGGAGTGTTCTTCATTTAGGTTCTCAGAGATATAAGCAGAATAAGTGAATATGCCATCCATGATGAATTACTGAAAACATCAGCAAAGAGCAATTACTGTATGTCTGATCTTAATTTGGCTTCCAGTTAGAAATACGATACCTTATGTAAGGTACCTCAGGGAACAGATGCCACCAAAGAGCAATGAAAAGTGTTAAATATTCTGTGGATGGAATTCACTGCTATGGCAGCTTCCCATGGGAGCATATGCAAGTTTTCAGGCATTTTCTGAACATTAAGGACTTGGCAGTATTTTCAAATCCCACCATGAGAATTCTTATCTTACCCATCATTAGCTTAACTTCATGTTAGATTGCAGTGCCCATCTCCACAGAAGGGAGAAGTCTGGCTGCTTCCTTGGACTGGAATAAACACGGGTTTATTGTGCATCCTACATATTGTACGGAAGGAATATTTCTTCAACTAAGCTATTAAAAACATACTAAAAATATTCATAACTGCAGCAAAACAGGCAGCAGAGAATATGATAAAAATATGCAGTTCTCTTGAGTCATGAAAGTGGTTATTCTGGGAAATGTTTGGTTATGTGAGTACTAAAGCACAAAATGAACACATTTGTTCAAGTCAGCAGAGCTTCTGAGCTCTATAATTTGTTTTTCTTATTTTTTTTCCTGCATAAGCTACATTTGTAACAATGCTGAACGCCTTTCACTTGTGTGATTTGTACATATAATAAGAAAGAATGTGGAAGGACCTTCAAGTTGGTCTTGTCTGAGCAATCACGTTTTGATAATTTTTGAAAAGCTTCACTTTTCCAGAAAAAAAACAACCAAAAAACCCCCCACAAACAAACAAAAAACCCCAAACAAACAAACAAACCAACCAAACCAAACCAAACCAAACAAACAAACAAAACCCAAAAACACACAACCAAAAAAGGAAGACCTTATATTTGCCTTAGCAGATGTTTGGCCAAAGCCTGCAGTGATTTTGAGTCAGAATTTCAGTGCTTTATAATGTATCATAAGCTGTATTTATCAATTAAAAGGAAATAAATCCTGTATTCTCTATTTCATTGCTACTTAGTTTTTTTCTTTTAAGATCATCATTGGGAAAAAATCCCACTTTTTTTTTTTTTCATTAAAAAAATTCATCTTTCTAGATCTTCTGACGCTAACACCGAGATCAAACAATACCTGAAGGTAACAAAGTGTGCAGTGTTGTGAGGGCTGTCGTTGTGCTCTGATGTTGGCAAATTATAGCTGATGCATCTGGTGCTCCACTTCAAAGGCGTGATTGGTCACGGTCTGTGTGCTGGGTAATTGCATGCTCTGTTGTACATAATAATGTTTTTCAATTGGGCTTGTTCTGCATAACATAGATTCAATTATTATACAATTCCTACCTCTGCAATACCTTTATTTTCTGGTTTAGGAGCAAAACTTCCTACAGGTTGCACAGGAAATTTGGAAGAGCTTGAGTATCAATTTCTCTCTTGTGTATTACCTTACAGCTATAGGTGAAGAACAAACAGACCATGCTGCCAAAGTTTGCCATAGAACTTTTTTCTTCTCTGTAGAACTGGAAGTACGTGATGGATTGGACAAACATGGAAAGTTGTTTGTCTGTTTTCTAAAATATTCCATTTGGTTTCCCTCTCTCTCCCCACCTCACTGCAGTTGGATAGAAACTGAGAAAATTTAAGTAAGTCACTCTAGCGGTTTCAAAGACCTATTAAAATATATTTTGTCAATTAGAAGAGTTTATTAAAACTTTCCATTTAATATACTGCATAACTAAATTTCACCACCCTCCAACATACACATTCAAAGCTCCTGTACATTTACCATACCTTTAAGGGACCACTTTGTATCGGTTGCCAGTCTCTTTCATTTTAATTCCATATTTCTTGTAGAATATAGTTCAGGTGAAGTACACTGAAAGCTTAGTGAATTACCTCTCTTATGTAGCAAACTCCAAATACATTTTCCTCTTATTTTAAAAATCTCACTCAGACAAAGAAGCGCTTTTTAGTTACCAAAGGATGTAATCTAGACCTGATGTTTCCTTACAAATGTCAATGGAGCATTCTGATGATAGACTGTACTAATTCTGTGCATCAAAGAGAGGATGTATCGATCAAACATCCATTGATTACAACAGTCAAGAGTTATCAGATTTTCTTGGGAAAGAAGGATGTTCATACGAGGAATTAAGGACAAAAAAGTTCAACCCAATTAGCAAAGCATGATTGAATAAAATATCTATAGTTCTATATCTTCTGTCATTGGGTTTTTCTGGGTTAACACAATACATCTTTCTTACATAGTAGTTATTAACCTGTTAAGTCTTTATTTTGCAGAAAGCAGAAAAGCATTTTTGTGCAGACTAGAAAATGGAAGGACAAACCTATTGTTCATAAAAGCTGTAATGAATGAGAACTGCATTATAGTGTGAAGATACAATTTAAGAACAAATGCTTTGACCCTTTTAATGGTACTGGAGATAAATATGGTTTCTATAGAACAGATCTTGGCAATCAAGATGAATATTTAACTTAGTAATATTTTGCTCCACTAGACAAATGAATCAAGATGAAATTAAATAAATCCACTTGCCTGTTTAAAATAAGTCCCTAAAAATCATCATAGCTAAACATATTAGGTAGGAAGCATTTGAAAAATTAAACTTTACAAGATAACATGAATTTATTGAAACAAGCAGAACATATGTTGCATACAAGTCTTGTTGCTGCCATTTGTATTTGAAAGTTCAGTGCTTTAAGATGTACGTGTGGGAAATAAAAGAAAGGTTAAAAGGAGAGTCCTGGAAGGGAAGAAGAATTAAACAAATCATTTAACAACAAATGCTATTGCTAAAAAAAAATCTGTCAAGAAATAAAATGCCATGACAGACAGTCCAATTGATGCATTAAGTACTCAGGGCTTGCCTTAAGGCTCAAAATTCATTATCAAATACCTCAGGTGGAAAAACTTACTTTCACCATGAAAATAAAATACAATCAATTCTCATACTCTCTCTGTGTACTTTTAAGTTAAAAAAGAAAAAGTTGACTTAATGGAATTTGGCAAATAGAACTAACTTTAACAAGGTCGAGTTCTCTATGATTAGGTTGTGCTGGTTAATTAGGGTATATTGAACTGGGAAATCCATTTGCAGATGAAACGTTCCCCAAAGATCTGATTATACACAGCAGTTTTTAAGAGCAGTGGCTGGTGCTTAGCAAGGCTGGCAGCTGGCAGAACTAAAATCTACGAGAGGATAAGAGATCCTTGAAGATGCAGACATGTTTTAGGAACAAAATATAACTGAATCACAGGAAGATTTCACCATAAAGTTTCTAGAGCCTACAAGAAAGATGAGGAGAGACTATTTACAAGATCATGTAGTGACAGGACAAGGGGGAATGGCTTCAAACTGAGAGTAGGTTTAGATTAAATATTAGAAAGAAATTCTTTAGTGAGAGAGTGGTGAGGCACTAGAACAGGTTACCCAGAGAAGCTGGGGATGCCCCATCCTTGGAAGGGTTCAAGGCCAGATTGGATGGAGCTCTGAGCAACCTGGTCTAGTGGAAGGTGTCCCTCCTACAGCAGAGGGCTTGGAACTAGATGATCTTTCAGGTCACTTCCAACCCAGGCCATTCTATGTTTCTATGTCCTTCTAAGAATAAAAAGTTGCCCAGAATGCTTTCATTATTTCCAGTTGATTTGCTTTGTAGGCCATCCAAGTACCATGTGCTATGATGGTGTGCTGAAGCATCCCACTAGGCAAGTGTCTAACAGAAGACAGTATCTCCCTCTCTGCACCAGGCCAGGCATGTCAAGCGCATCTTCAGAGAGAAGACATTAATATTTAATTAACATAGCACAATTAAGACTAAAAAGTTCTTCTGAGCAAGAATTTCAAATAATTAAACTGAACAACCATCTTGATCAACAGAACTCTACTGTATCTAAAAGAAAAGAAGCCCTTGAACAAAAAATAAAGCCTAGGGAAGCAATAAAAATGTAGGATAACAGCTAAAGCTGAAAGCTTCTGTTGCTGCTGCCCAAATCCCAGACTCACTTAACAGATTCAAACAAGAATAATGCCTCTAAAAATTGTGACATTTTAAGCACTAGTATAGGCAGGAGAGGGACAGTGTTTCTTAATTTTATTATCTGATTATTGGAATGTTGACATTGTCTTCACATCAGAGACTTCCATATATGAGTCTGACTTTATGAAAGTAGTGAGGTAGATTTTCTCTATCTGATTTCTGGCAGGTAGAGATTTGGCAGAAACAGAAGAAAGGTTACATATTAAATAACAATGTATGTTGTGTTTTAAAATCTTGAGAAAGGTTTCACCTGTTAAAACTGAGTATATGTATAAGACATTATTAGAAGCTGTTTATATATAAACAAATATAATTTACAGGATTGAAAAGGAAATAGAATATGAAATAAATTATTCCATATTCATTTTATGCTTCTTATAAGCTTATAGTGCTTTCTGCAATGGCTTTGCTGGTGGAAATGCCAATAACGAAGCCTGGATTTTTCCACATATAATCCTTTCCCTCTTAATAATCCAAACTGAGATGGAGATGAATAAATTACATAATATGGGCATTGACAGAGCAAAAATCACATCTCTTTTTTCCCTCCCATATTACGGAATTCCAGCCAGGGTTCACAAGATGATATATTATTTGCATGAAGGCAGAAAGAATTCAAATGAAGCAATTATTAGACAAGAATACTTGATAAATGGTAGCAATATGTTCAGTAGAATGTACCTGACACAGTTATTTCTGGACAACCACCTCAATAGTCTCAAAAATTTATTGTTATGAGAGTTTAAGAGACAACAATGCCTTCATTTTAAGCAAAGAAGGATGATGTGACACAAATATTTTCTTAAATCCTCAACAGAAGATATTTCAACAGATGCAAAATCATGGTGCAGGTACTTAGCTTAGTATCCCCTGAAATAATTTATGTCACCTCAAGATAGGTCTCTGTCTTTGCACTCATACCCTTACAAATGTAATAGCTGACAAAAATGTATGTGCCTTGAAATATTATGTTATTTTTTAATTAAAAAATAGCATATATATTGCAGTCCCTGTGACCTGCTTTCCTACAGTTTGGGAGCCAAACCAGTCTTTACAGGCTGAGTAATTCTGCTGCTCTCAAAGCAGTATTGACAGTGAAAACAAAAATTTTGAAATGAAGTCAACCTTTCAAACAGCAGCCAGGGAAATCCAATTAATTAGTTTTCATTAATTTCCCAGTGGAACACCTGTGGACTATGTGGGTATGCGTGTATATCTATATCCATAACTGTATCTATATCTATATCTATCCTGCTGTTTTGGAAGTCCACCTTTACTTCAACCCCAAGCAAAAGAGCAGATTCCCAACACTATCACTAGTGATGAAGACAATCTGCAAGAGACAATCTGCTGTAAACTCCCACTCTCTCTTGTCAATACAATGGAGATAATAACCACACAAGTTTCTTGATTCCCTAGAAATTTCCTCAATCTCAGCAGCCCCCAAAAATTCCAGCTATTTAAATCTCTGCTAGCCTTAGTGGTTACTTAGATGCTAAGGAGTTATTGTTCCATGGCTCTAAGTTAAAAGGGGAAGAATATTGGGAGGAGAGACAAAAATCAGAAAGCAGTAGGAGATATTAACAAAATTTACATACTTTGAGATTTTCTGTTACCCCAAAAAAGACCATCCCCAGCAAGAATAAGCACACTTCTGACAGATAAACCTGATCTTAAATAAATGTGATTGTCATTCTCTCTCTCTGTAACTACATTAGGCAGAGAAGAAGTTATGCCAGCTTTGAGAATTCAGATTCAGGTTACACCAGGGTGTCCCAATCAGTGTTTCTGTCAGCCCTGATATCACTGTAGTTCTCCTTGTCATTGACACTGAAACTAAATATATTTATTCTATTGTGTTACAAATAGTAAATTTGATTAAAAAATGATGTTTGGGCCACTCCAAATTATTAGAAATTTTTTAAAAAAAGGTCAAATACTTGAGCTGATAAGGAGAATAAATTGTAAAATATAGAAAAAAAAAGGCTGTGATACGTCTGTTTTATTAACCAACTAAATATTATGACAGATAGTCTTCCATGGATCCCTGCTTGGGAAAATCAGCCTACACTTTCCAGTTCTTAAGAAAGGGATGCATGGGGATGCATGTTTGTAACACAAAACCTAACATCATTATTAAAAAAAGAGGGAATTGCTCTGTTTAACCCTGTTTTACTAAAACCATTCAAATGTTGAATCAGTTTGATCCCAAACAGTTCTTTTTCTAGTTCAGTAGCTAAGCAAACAAATGGAAAGATTAATACAGACATAATTATCACAACACCTTCCAGAAAAGACTATCCATTACTCTCATTACTCTCATAGATGGTGGAATTTTATATATATATATATATATATATATATATATACACCTTTTTTTTTTTTAGAACTTCTACAGGTAAGTAGTTCTTGCTTGTGTCCAAACAAGCAGCCGATTCTCATTTTTCAGATTCAGTGGGCACAGTCCCTCAAGTCCCTCAACCCCAAACAGGCAGGTTTCTTTTAACTTCAAGTATGCAAAAGGAATATAGCAAGCCACTTCTTCCAGAGGTAGAATGAATGAACCTATCAAGCCAGTGAGTGCTGTGCCATCTGCCCCTTATGAAGCAAGAGCATTAATCACAGCAGACTCCCCAGCTGGGTTCATCTCCTATCCTTAACAAGATCCATGAATCATCAGGGCGGGGAGTGAGGGAAACATTAGACTGGACCAGTGGTACACATTTCTACTGTGGACCAGGGTGGGTTCCTGCATGTGAACTCCCCCCATACCAGAGAAGAAAGCTGTACCATGAGGTGAAATGCTCCATTTTGAGCAGACTTGCAGTAGGAGCCGATGTTGTTGAGCAACATGAAGTGACCCCAGCTGAGGATGAGAACCATCCACACATTCATGGTAAAGCTTGCACAATAAATTGTGGTTTCATGGAGTGCTTTTCACTGTATCATTCAGTTTCCAGGCAGAATTCATGAACAAACACATTCACATGTAGAGATAAAATGGATATGAGTGACATTCTAAAATGTTCCATAGGACTAGAATGTACTACTTTTTTAATTTCTTTTTTCTATAAGAAACTAGTCTGTTTTTGTTGTTTTGTCACTTCGTCATCCTCCTAGTTACCTCAAGCTAGTCACTCACAGATGTTTTCTAGATGTCTCTCTTCTTGAAAATCTATGTTAGACTAAGCAAGCCTAATAAAAGACAATAAGTCCTTTAGGCAAAAAAAGTGGTATGTTTCCAAGGGAGATATCACTAACTTTAGTTTCCAAGATTTACAAGAATACCAACCCTCTTTCTTCAGTTCCTTCCCTGTGAAAATAGATGTGTGTATCCCTTGGTAATCTGAGCGCCACAGAATCAGAAAAAAAAAATCATGGGATAATGGTAGGGCTTATCAGATAATTAGTATGCAAGAGCAGGAAATTCATAAAGAACATCGTTTACAAAATCAAAGCAATTTCATGTTTCACTCTGATAAAGTTTGCTTCGAGAAATAAAAATACTTCATTTTAACTTTATCACTTTGTTGGTCTTTTAGATAACATCAAAATGATTTATAGACTGGACTGCAAACCTCTGTTCTTGAACCTCAGTAAAATTGTTTTGGAAGGCTTCTATGGATCAGATGGCTTGATGACATTTCTTGTTTCCCTTCTTAAAGCATCTGGCAATCTGAGTATGTCGGTACTTGTATATCCGTACATTTCTGGGCTATTCCTGTCCAACTGATTACACTTACTAGGGAAATATTTTAATATCAATGTTTAGAGTTTTCAGGGTAGCATTTTAGCATTTTAAAAGTCCAAATGAGGATATGGAATTTTGCAGAGTTACAACATGAAAATTTCAAGGGTGTTATAAATCAATACTTATTAGCTAAAAGTATGTACCATGGCAAAGAAAATAGATGCTCAATGGCACATAAATCCTGCCTGATGTTCAGTGACAAAAGAAAACAGAAATACAAGGAAGTTAATTTCCCTTTTTTCATGACCACATGTACTATAGCAGCCAATAACACCTAATATTTCGCTGCATATTCTGGTTTTTACTGCCTATGCAGTTCCTATTCATATGCTGTCTAAAACCTTTTCCTATACTTGCTCAGCTATTTGCATGAATAATATAATTTACCAGTAATTTTCACAGTCTAATTATTCATTACATTAAAAAACATTTCCTTTTATTAATTTGAAACTGTTTGCCTGGTAATTTTAACAAATGCCCTTGTGTTCATTTTATGAGCCAACCTGATTTGCATTCTCTAAAACAATAATTTTAATTATTTTCCCTTTTTCCCCTAAGACAAAACAGAACAATCTGGAGTTCCTGATGTACTCTCCTGCTAACTTGGGATAAGCAGATGCCTGACTTCAGTGGGGACCAGTCACATGGCTGCACTGACACGATTACAGCTTAGCAAATGATAGCTGTCATTTCTACAATGAAGGTTTTGTACCTGTAACTGCAAAGTCAGTGCACAATTAGCTGATAAAAGAGGCTTCTACTTTTGAAATTTTTGACCGTAGGTTTCAGATTATAAAGACCACCAACATCTTGTTCATGTTTCTATATATTACTAATTTTTACATGGTCCATCAGTGATTTTTACTTATTTCATAATCAAGCACTTTTTTATTGAAAAACTAATTAGATCATAATTTATCTTTCCCCTTTGTATCACAATCAAAAATGAAAGCAACTTTTGATTTTTAAGCCACCTGATAATATTTCTTTTCATGCTTTGAAAGATTTTTACTGCTGTGCAATACCCATGTGTTCAGGTGTGGGCACACTGGCTTGGAAATGAGGAAGGCAAGGGCAGATCCACTCCCAGCATCTGGGAGCTGGCACCTCTGGCTGGAAATGGGGTTTGGGAAACCTGGCCTTTCCATCAGTAAATTGTGTTTGTAGCCTCACATGCCCAAGGACACCAACATTCAGACTCTCTCTTGTTATTTCAGAAGGGTTTTCT
>JAWWES010000001.1:12627523-12652772 GCA_035583135.1 Lophotriccus pileatus
TGAATTATTCTACAAGCAGCTGGCAGATGTCTCAAAATCGCCAGCCCTTGTTCTTGTGGGCAACTTCAACCTGCCCAATATCTGCTGGGAGCTCAACACATCTAGTAATCACAGTGGGGTTGGATCAAGGGTTGGACTTGATGATCTCAAAGGTCTCTTCCAACGCAGTTAATTCTATGATTCTATGATCTAGGGGAGAAGATTTGCCTGCCATTGGGACAAAGTTATTAAAATTCACTACCGCTCTCCGTTAAATTAATGAAGATTTCTTTCAAAGTTCCTCAGGAGACTGTGCTGTGAAAGAAATATTAATGTGGTGGTGCTGCTTTGTTGGTTTTTTTTTTTAGTTTTCCTTCTTGAAGATGATGTTCTGGCTGCTGTGCTGAATGTGGAGGAAATTGTGCCAGGTGGAAACCACAGGGAGAGAGGACACGATGCTCAGGGCTTGATCACTGCCTTTACTGACAGAGGTCACCAGGAGAAATCTACCATCTACTCTGTCCCAAGGCTGTAGCAAATGCCTCCCCATTAAGGGAACACTCACACGTTCCTATAGTGGTAATGTTAAAAAAAATATTTGGAAATATGACTGCATTAGAGTAAAAATATTCCAGTTGTACCACATTTTTTTTTATTAAATTTGTTTTTACCTCCATACTTTCTAAAAATTAGGAAATAAGGAAGACTTAGACTAGTAAAAGATTCACTGATACGAAGACTAGTCAGAAGATAATACAACCATTTTGCTGATGTCAGATCTGTGGCTGAATTGTTATTTATGAGTCACTGGCAAGAGCTGAAAACAAGCAGCTGTTTCAGTTTTTTTCTTGGGTACTTGGTCAGTTTTATTCATGTGTCTGAAGTCGATATCTTATCTCACAGAGACCACAGAAAATGGAACTCTTAAATATGCAATTTATTGCAAAAGAATGGTGTTTACATGAGTATCTGCTGTGTAGCAGAAAATTAATTATTATCTGTGGTTGCAACTTTTAAAAATTTTAAAAACTATCCATAAATTTGTCTTCCCTTTGTGCTATTTCAGTAGATTGTCCTCTAATTAATGTGGAGTAGCCTGTAATTAGATATCTGCTCAAGGCGTAGTCTCTCTAATGACTGAAACCTGATTTTTTTTTCTGATGATTTTTTTCAAAAACCATCAATGTCCTATGGTTTTACAGAAATGGTTCTTTAATTGTGACGCATTTTATGACCATGCCAGGAAGGGTTTTCTTTTTCATTAGTCAGTGCCTCAAATATCTGCTGAACATTTTACTTTCAAGAATGATTTTTAAAACTATCCACTATTAATCATGTATTTGATCGGGGCACTTCTGTGGCCTAGAGCAAATCATCATGTATGTTCATTTAATCTTTCCATTCTGTGAAGTGTTAAATACTGTTAACTTTTCTTTCCATGAGTTAAATCTATTTTATGAGTGGAAAGAAGTTATAAAGAGAAAGTACATAATGTTTTTCTCTACTGTAGATGCATTTTTTTTTTTGTTTCTTAAAATTTCAAACAAAGGAAATACTAGATAAGCAAACATGTGAAATTTCAACTGTAGAACCCTTAACTCAATACAAATCTGAATCAGTCTCTTTCCCCCAGTGAACAACAAAAATAGAACTTATGCTCCTTAGTTTGCTGAGAACAGATACTTGGCTGAGTTTGGTCAAAGCACATGAGGAAAAAAGCCTTTGCATAAACCAGAGGAGGTGGGGATAGACTGATGTAACTCCTACTACATTCCTACAGATCCTTCTGTTCCTGTTAAAGAGCTTGCTGGAGTTTCTATTCAGCAGCTGCTCCCTCCCTGTGGTGAAGATCTTCTCTCTGCTCCTAGTCCTCCCTTTGCTGCTTAAGAAGCAGCACCTGGCCTGTTCCTCATCATCCTTCTCTTTACCATTAACCAGAAATGAGGACAAAAAAGGATTAATAAGGAATAAGTGAGTAGGAGGAACAGAGAGGGCTATTTACTCCAGTGTGAAGTAATTAGGGCTGAGCTGCATCAGAAAAGGGAGGTTGTGCAGCTCCTGGGCCTCTGGGCACAGAGAAGAAAGGAGAGCAAAAGGCCAAGCTTTGGTGCTACTCACTTCTTTCAGAAAGAATGCCTGAAAATCGTATTCTCTCAATCCCACTCACTCATGCAACATTTCACCAAGATTCCAGGGCTTTTCTGTGACTCCTGGAAGCCTGAAAAAGATATGTGCCCACATCCATGGGCACATATCACACTCACAATTCTATTACAGAATAACAGAATCATTTAGTTTGGAAAAGGCCTCTGAGATCGACAAGTCCAACTTTTCCCTGGTAATCACCTTGTCAACTAGTTCATGGCACTAAGTGACACATCCAGTTGTTTGTTGAACACAAATTGACACCGTCACAGCTGTCACCTATTGACCATTGCCCTGAGCAAGAAGTTTGGCCCTATATAAGCACATAAATAGCTATTGCAATTAGTCATCAAATTTTATACACATATGTGTTTGTAGCTCATTAAAGCATTTTATGTCCTTGAAAAGAAACAACCAGTTTTCTTCTTTGAAAGTAACACCAATGTAAACTATGTTATTGCTGGTTTTACTAGAGATGCTTGTCTTTTTACTTTCTTTAAAATGGTGTATTTTTATAAAGGGGACTTAACTTTTTTTTTTTTTTTTTTTAGGAATAAAAATATGTTTAAGACTATTCATCAATTAGGGTTTGGGTGCAAAGATCTGAGGCAAGATGTAAGAAGCTATTCAGCTTCTTTCTGTCTGCATAGTCATTGTAGTTTCATGTTTATCTTTTTCTCTGATATTACTCATATGTGCTTGGACAAGGGGTTTATGATCTAATCTCAGCAAGGAGGAACGAATCCCCTCCAGTTTTCTAACCTGGAAAGGTTCTATTTCTATAAAGCTGAACGATTTAATATTTTCTATTAAAGGAAAAAGTATTAAAAACATCCAGACTGAACACCAAAAAGGGTAAGTTTATTAATTCCAACTATATTCTGCGTTACTGTAAACCCACTGTCATTATTTGATTTTTACATAGTTCAAATTTTGTCCTCCATAATCAATATAAACACATTTTAATTGGATACATATTTTTATATATACTTAAATATATACATAGCTCAGCTAAAAGGTTGCTGTATTTAGATCAATGTATTTAACTTAAAAAAAAGAACAAGTTGAGTTTTAGCTTTTGTTGATAACAGAAACAGTACTTTTATAAATGCACATAAAAGTAACAATCTCTTGCAGTGGCCCAAAAATTATTGGAAAGATCACTGTTTCTCTGTAAAATGAAATTCGGCCTCCATGTTAACACATTACAGAAGCTCTTCAGAGCACTCAGACTGCTAATTGTGTTAAAGTACATGCAGTAAATGGTTATAGTGTGCTATTTTGTTTTTATTGAAGGCTAAGTGATGTTTAAATTACCCCTTCAGACAGATAGTTTTGTTGTGTTTTATTATATTTTTACATGAATCTCAGTAATTCCGTTTCTAAGGTAAGAATGAAGAAATTTTTAGCTGTTTAGGATGGTACAAAGAAACCAATTCCTGCATATATTTAAAATACAGTAGATGAGGCATTTCAGAATCTCGGTAAAAACTCGAGAGCTTGGTGGTTTTGAGTAAAACTTAACTGGAAATTATATTCATGTCCTCTAGTTTTTGAAAGGTGAAGATGGGTAAGAAATATGGAGCCTTTCAAAACTGTGGTTGAGGCAGTCACCTGAAAAGAAGAACACCTGTGTGAAAGCACATTTCTGTGCCTGTTTCAGCTCAGGACTTGCACCCTCACTAATGCTCATGTCAGGTGACTTCCCAGACTATGGTGCTTCTGAGAAAGGTCACTTCCAGTCTCTTGTCTTCAAGGCATTTGCCTATATTTACTTTGTGTTTTAAGACATCTCTTTCCTGCTAACTCCAGCAGGAGCCAATTACTAAATGGCAAGAAAACTGATTTGTGAAGAACAAAAAAATAATTATTTTTTGCCATGTTAGCAAACTAAATCAGATAATCAAAAGTCAACAAATGTGGAACATGGGAAGGGAAGAGAGAGCATGGCTGGAGAACCAGAGAAAGAGGAGAAAGGAGGTGAGCTTTTCCTCTTTTCCTCAGTAGAGTTTGCTAGCTTTTTTTAAGTTGTTATTTGATTAAGCCATAACATGACACAGAACAGTTGACTTTTTCCTTCTTTGTTAGGCTGCTCTCCACAAAGAAAGTTTAGAGAGACCCAAGATTCCAATATTCTCTTACATTTTAGGCAAAGACTGATTTACCACAGATTCCTTTTGCAGAGATTCTGCAATTAAGCTAAAGAACCTAAAGTTCCAAAGACTGTATTCTATAATGAATTGCTTGTTATTTAAATAGCTTTTAAGTAAATTCTGACCAAATCAGCCTCATTTACTCAATGGTGTCCAAAACGAGCCATCCTCAACACAAGCTAACCTATCAGTATATTCCTGTCATTTTTATATCTAAACACAAAATTAGTTAGATTTTTTTCCACTTTTCTTGTCTTTTCTTTTGTCTCTGAGACATTCTAAGATCTGCCTTCCTGCTATTTCTGGTAAGGTCAAAAAGAAGTGCATGGCTATTTCAAAATCAGACACTGCATTTGCTGTACTAATCACAAGTGCAATCAAACACCAGTACTTAAGTTCTGCAGGTACAAACTGCTAAGAGAATTCCATTCTACTTTCTTTGGAGAGTAGATTAAAAACTGTTCTTTATTTTGCTTTTATCATATCAGCCTGATAGGAGGTAAAACAAGGATAGATGAAACAATAAACAATGCTGATAGGTAATACATTGTGAATTTCTAGTTAACTTCTTTTGTTGTGTTTTATGAATCAAATTTATGGAAGAGGTAACTGATCTCAGAAATGTTTACACCATTTTGTTTTGTTTTATAATCATAACAATTTTTCAATTTTTATGGCCACAGAGACAAGTATATGAGGTTGTGAAGTTGTCTACCTTCTCAGCTGGTGCCACAGCTATAACCTAGGGAATAGATATGAAGCAGATTAAACTTCTTGAACTATTTTCCACAAAGTGACATCACAAGAAAACTTCTTTACTATATAGACCTGAAAATACATAATCATGTATCTATACAAAGTGGATTTTTTGTTTACTTGTTTGTTGGGATTTCTTTTATGGCCTGGTTTGGAAGGGATCTTAAAGGTCATCCAGTTCACACCCCCTTGCCATGGGCAAGGACACCTTCTCCACTAGCCCAGGTTGCTCAGAGCTCCATCCAACCTGGTCTTGAACACATCCAGGGATTGGACACCACAACAGGTTGTCTCTGGACAACCTGTGCCAGGGCCTAAACACCCTCACAAGAAAGAATGTCTTCCTAATATCTACTCTAAGCTTACTCTCTTTCAGTTTGAAGCCATTTTCTTTTGTCCTGTCACTGCACAGTCTTCTAAATAGTCTCTCTCCATCTTTCTTGTAGGCTCTCTTCAGGTACTGGAAGGCTGAAATTAGTTCATCCCAAAGGCTATGAAATGTCCAGCTCAAAATGAAAGACTTCGGTTTCAAAATTATTTTATTGTCAGAAATACACAAACTCTGCTTTATTAAAAAAAAGAAACATAAAAAAAAAAAAAAAAAGCCACCTAAAATTAATTTTTTTTTCTCCAAAGACAACTCACTATTATGCACCCCATGGAATCTTAGCTGAAAAATCATCCTTGTATTACACAGAAATTTTCAGAGACTCAATAAACATCTGCTTTACTCTTCTCCATTACTCTCATTTGTTGTAGACATAACAAGAACCATCATGAGATAACTAAGCTCCTGTGCGTCTCAGGAGAAGTGAGGTGTCTCTGGAGAAAGTATGCAGGGAGGGTAAGGAACGAAGAATCATCCCCACAGATTTTCTGTGGCTATGTGGTCAACTACACAGGGATGCATTTTCCTTCTGTCTGTGCAGCAATCTGGGAGCAACGTCTGGAAAAGCTGATCCTGAAAGCATTTGTATTGGCCTACAAAACAACCCCACCTTACAAGCTTTTCCCACACATATTTTAACAGCCAATGCTTGCAAATGATGAAGTGAAAGGTTAATATTCTATGCTACCTGAAAACTGAAATTCCACCTTATTTGTGGCATTAAAATGGGCTTTTCTAGCTCTAGCAATTCAGAAGGTAATGCATCTTCAAGCTGTAATGGTTTTTTAAGTATAGCTAGTTTCTACTGTTGGTTTTGCACCAGCTTATTCCCAAATCATGTCAGAAAAAGAAGAGAAAGGATAACAAAACCAGAAAGCAATCATAATACAATTATCTTAAGGTCTGATCTCAAGTCCTTCTGACACAAAAAATAAATGTTTAAAGCTAAAAATGTCATCCTCACTGAGTAGGAAAAAAAAAATCCCATTTCTTGTAGTTTGCAGGATATTAGATCAGAACAAATAATGGCTTCGTGGTTTATCAGTACTTTTTGCCCTTGCAACAGAAGTAAATATAGCATGAACCGGTCTTTGAAACACTGTGTATTTTACCCCCTTCCCACAACAGTGAAATAGAACAGAAATGAAAGCACTTTGTACTGAAAACAACCTCTGAGCTTCTACCTGAAACGCTGTGCCTCCTGTGGACTGCTGGCAGTGGCTGGGGCAGGCAGGGAGGGCTGCACCCCTCACAGAGGGTACCATGGGTACCAGGAGCCCCCAACATTCCTCTTTCCAAGGCAACTGGGGCACCAGGGACCATGTGGGAATGATGGCTTGTTTTCTGGCGAGCGGTGAGATCTCATCCTGGCTCCGTGCAAGAGGCTAATAAAGCAATTTATGACTTGTCATTTTTCATTGCTTTTGGTAGTATCTTCCAAAAGCAAAGTGACATTTCTTGTTTATCTGTGTATTAGACAGGTAAATGCAGCAATAATGGATTCTTCTGGCAAGGAGGGATGTGCTGCTTCACAAACATTAATGGTTTGACAAATGTCTCTAAATAAGGACTGAAAAATGCTATCTAGACATGGAATTCTTCTTCATCTATTTTTTTCCTCACCATTAGGGCAACTTCAGAGGGGCTCAAGCAACTTCCAAACTTTAAGGCTGGAAAAGACCTCTAGGTTCATCAAGTCCAACCTTTGACTGATCACCACTTTGTCAATTAGACCATGGCAATAAATGCCATATCCAGTCATTTCTTGAATTCCTTCAGGGATGGTGTCTTCACCACTTCTCTGGGTAGCCCATTCCAATTTTTAACAACCCTTTCCTTGAAGAAATCCCTTCTGAACCTCTCCTGGTACATCTTGAGGCTATTTCCTCTTGTCCTGTCACTGGTTGCCTGGGAGAAGAGACCACTCCCTACCTTGGTACAACCTCTTTTGTGGTAGTTGCAGTGAGGAGAAAATGAATATAAAAGTTTTATATCTTTCATGTTGAAATATGCTACTTCAGATTTTACTGATGTTTGAAATAAAATAAATTGTAATACCAGAAAGAGAAAATATCACAGAGGATGAAACAGATCATTTTCTCTGGCATAAAATATTCTTATGCAGACTCTTATATGAGTATACCGACAAGGTAAAGAAATCATTTAATATTAATAACCAGCTACCCTCCCACTTCAAAATATTCTGTGGTGAGAAAGAACAGGATAGAGAGAGAGAGAACAATGTAAGTCAGTCACAGAGCTCTCATCCTGGCTCACTCCCACCTCAGAGGGCCATGGCAGCCTGTGCAGTTTGAGATGCATAGGCACTTAAGGTTTTCTGTCTGCTGCTCCTTCCCTGACAGCTGTGAAATCTGATGGTTCAGGGGTATTTGCCAGCAGGGCTTCCACACCTAACTAAATTTCACCTGCAGTGGATTCTTTCAGCTCATGAGAGAAAATTATATGCCTTGAAGAAACCAGCTCTCCTTAGGGTCACTGGGAGAAGACAGGCACCTCAAGTAGCACTACACAATAGGAACAGGATTTTTTGTTCTCCCTAGAGGGTCCATCTCTTTCTGTAAGCTGTATAAGGAAGCCAGGGAGACTATTCTGCTTGGGCTGCAGCTACCACTTACAACTTCCTGAAGTTTTCACTTTCTTACTTGGAAGGTATATTTATACATCATAAATGTTTAAATAATTTTCCTATTTTTCAATTCAAGAATATTAAAAAAGCAAACAAACAAACGACAAAACAACAAACCTTAAGAAGCAAAAATTGTATCCACTGTGGAGACTTATGCTTAGTAAAGAGCAGAAGTGTCCTTTTCCAAGTAAGATATATTTATAACAAGAGAGAGGCTGTGCATGTCAAATAACATAACACACAATTCTTTTCTTTACCTTCTAGCTTGCATGCTGTTCCCCTTTTTATTACTAATCCCAAGGTTGGTTCTGGCTGGAAGTATGGCTGTGTGTCGACTTGCTGTTGGGTATGAAAGCACTCTGTTCAAATCCATCACTACCTCATAGTCCTTCATAAGCTTGGCAAGAAATGAACACAGGAACACTCACTAAATCTCAGGGCAGGGCTTTGGTGTTGATGATCCAGGCACACAGTGACTTCCATTAGTCACTGAAGGTCCAAATTCTCTTAAATACCAGTTGTTCAGCTGCACTTTGTTTGACCTAGGATGGAGAAGTGGCACTGCAGGATTATTTCCAAGTTCATGCTCAGCTGTCTGTACACTGCTGGCTCTGACCTGAGTGGTCTTCAGACAGAAGAGGCCCTTTGGAAGAAGTTTTCTCCCTTTTGGCACAGGAGACCCGCCAGCAGCACTCAGTGATATCAGCTGCTGCCCTTTCAGGGCCAGGCAGATGGCACGTGAATCCCCTGAAATGCACAAACGGACGTGACAAAAACTCCAGGCTCAAGAAAAGTTCTGTTGATCCCTGTGTTGCCTTTGCATAGGTTTTAGGACTCTCACTTTCCTGGGGCAGCAAAATCAGCAACAAAAATGCATTTGAGAGAGGCACAAGCAGGGCAGAGCATTAACAAGCAGTCTGTGCATTAACCCAAAGAGCGCTTGATTAATGTCAATGAGTCTGACTTGAGTCTGTTCCAGCTCATGTTGGGCAAGGTGGAATATTGCTTAATCCAAGGCTAAACTTAAGGACAGCTGTGCCTTCAACAATGATTATGGCTGATTTGTGTCTGTCACTTAATGCACAGGAATAATGAAAAATAACACTTCTGTCTTCTTCTACGTTAGATGACTTGCAAAGGTCATTTTTTTCTCAGTGGTCATTAGCTACCTTGAGATAAAAAGGACAAATTCTGCCAGGTAGAGTGTCTCTTAAATCTCTGATTTCTTGTTCTTTACCTAATAGCTCAGTGAAGCTTTAGGTATGGACAAGGCTATGCAAATTGCTCATCTTTATTTTCTCGTGTGACCTACAGCTATGTTCTTGAAATGAATGTTTGTGTTGGATTCATTGCTGCAGCCCTCAGCACTTCTTACAGCTATCTCCTGGTGACAGCGTAGCATTCCATGACCCTCTGCCAATCTAATGACATGCAGATGTCTCCTTGACTCCGTTAATTCGCTGGATCAGCTCCACCTGCCTCAAAAATATCAAAACAATATATACTTTCTTAATATTTTACCGCTGTATTTTTCTTTAGTAGTGACAATATCTTTTGAAAAAAAGAGATGACTAGATAAAGATTGCTACTTTTGTTGTTTCACAACATCATATGTAAATGTTGAAGTAATTTTTCTATCCTTAAATAGTTTTGTTGTACTCTAGAATGTGAAACTCTAAACTCTACTATGAAACTAGTAAAGTACCAGTGCATAAAATATAATAGTTATCTTGTAAAGTATTAGAAGAAAGGAATAACAACCATCCTGGGTTTGTAATCTAATATTTTTCATTATAACTGATTATAAATATCTTAATTACCTTTTCTGATATGAGTTTTGTTCACTATGGTTACTGCTAGCTTGCTCCTTACCATGCAGAAGTGTTTCTATTTGTATTGAAGAGGAGCTGTCATGGCATCTCACTTCAGCATACCATTTAAAAATTGCTTAGTGAAAAGACAGACATAAAATATATCCTGCTGCTTTCCCCATAACACATCAAAATATGCTTTTTGCATAGTGACAAGTGCTTTTAGATAAAAACATCATAGCAGGAGTCAAAGCCTCATTTTTTTCACTCCCTAATACTGGTGACTGTATTACCTTGTATTACCTTTTCTTTTTGGAGATGCCTAAAATTCAGTAGGCAACCAATGATGGCGACAATAATAAGCCACAAAAAGTTCATTTTCTTCTTGACTTGCTTCATATTCTGTGATCTGAACTCACAAGGCTCGTTGAAGACCGTGGGTTTCTCATCTTACCTGTAACTTCTGGAAAAAAACCCACACCTTTTCTATGTGTTCTGATAGAGCCGATGGCTTCTTATTTGAAATCTGCTCTTGCACTCTGTCAAGCAGGTTGACCCCTTCTCCCCACACCACCACCACCTAATAACAGCTGAACAGAAATAAATAACATCTACTGCAGTACTAGTGACAAAAAAGTCTGTACATTCATGCCACAGATTCAAGATCAGACCCTGACGGTAAGTATGGGAAAATTGTCTTTCAGTTGTGATTCTATTGGCTTGGGTTTTTTTAATATTCATTTTTTTATATTCATTTTTTATATTTCATTGAACATACATAGTGAGAAATTTTATTCTCTAGTTATAAAGCATTAAAACCCATCAGATACAGTAAAAACTGACACCAACAGCAGCTGCTCTGCATTTTGGCCATCTGTCACTCATCCTGATTCCTTCTGTCACATTCTGGCAGGTGAAAACACTGAGTTATGCTCAGTCTATGAGGAATGAGTATGTTAATGCACAGAAGAGCAACAGCCTTCAGGAATATGGTCACTTCAGGTGCTATTCCAGGCATGAGAATAAGGAAGACCACATATTTTCTTGCTGAACTCATAGAAAAATTGCACTGCTGCACATATCATGGGAAGATAAATTTTCCACTAAATTAGTTAGGAAAAAAAAAAAAAAGGTGGAACTACTGTCAGAGTTGCTCAGGTAATGGTATTTGCATTTAAATATTAAAAATCCAGAAAAGTTTATTTATATTATCTAATTTAAAGGATTATTTTTTTTAAAGAGTCAAGTAATTGAATATATTGATGAGCTTTAAAAAGCCAATTTTTGTTTTTAAAATTAATGAAAACCACCTTGAAAATACCAGTTTGCATGCAGATTTAATTTAGCTGTAAAGAGTGGCCAGGAAATGCATAAAAAAAGTTTTCAGCAGCCGTATATGAAGGATAAGAGGTAGACAGCAAAAAGACAAAATGCATGTCGTAGTGCCTTGCTCTTTGTTGGCAGTTTTTGTGTGTTAATAACAGAGGGCAACTTTTTCCAGCTGCATGGAGGCAAGAAGGATGGAGCCCTTTCTGTGCTTATTGCTGCAAGAGTTTACTCAGGGAGGGTTTTTGCAGCCTGAATTTGGCAACATGCATCTCCTGTGTTACAGTTTTAATACAGAGTAATCATCTGCTTTCCTGTGAAATAGGGCCTTTACTAGCACACATTCCTAGCTCCTTCTCTAACATCCCTTTATCTGTCACTAGCCATGCTCTACTTTTCCTGGGAGCCCTGACAAATCCTCACTATCAGGACAAACTTACATGACTGCACTGCTGCCCTGCACCTGGATCATCACTCGTCCTGCAGTTGTGCTCCAGTGACCTCTAAACTCAGCTTTCTTCTCCTCCCATCAGGCAGCACCTGAAAGCTGAAAGCAGATACGAGGGATCATGTCTGCTCACAGGTCAGCTGGCTTGGTAGACAGAGTAGGAGATCCCTAAGGCTTACTTAAAAAAGAGGTTGAAATGGCTCAGTACCTGATCATGAAAGCAGATACAATTACTAAGGTGCAAAACATGCTTTCACAGCAGTGCACTGAACACGATTTGCACTGACAAGTTAAACATGTTTTAGCCTGTGTTGGGAAATTGAAAACAGATTTCAGGCATGGTTCTTGCTTCCTTCACCAGCAGACTCTAGTGGCTGTGGTCAGTGAATAACACCCTCAGTGATTAGTGATTCTTGGATGAATCACCACCTTGGGTTTTTTTGAGATTATGGTCTGTCATTCTGGCCTTCTAGTACTTTATTTTTTAGATCCTCCTCTAAGGCTAATACTTGGTTTTGAAGACAGAGTGATCATTTTATTACACAGCTGTAGTATTTATGGAGAGTTGAAAGGAAAAGGAATAGAAGGAACAAAAGTGTTTTTCTGTTCTGCAAAGGACCTGATTTTGTTTCTTTTTTGTTAAAGTCTTACTGTATTATGAGAGTGGTGAGATACTGGCACAGGTTTCCTAGAGAAGTTGTGAATGCTGCATCCTTGGAAGGGTTCAAAACTGGGTTGGATGGAGCTCAGAGTGACCTGGTCTAGTGAAAAGTGTCCCTGTCCATGGAAGGGGATTTGAAACTAGATGGTCTTTATGGTCCCTTCCAACCCACACCCTTCTATGTTTCTATGATCTATCTAATTTCAAAATATTTCACATCTCTGTAGCACACTCATTTTTCTCGTGATATTTAATGTTGTTAACTGCTGCAAATCAAATATTAGACTATGTTGTCTATTGCAAAATGACAATCACTGTGCATTTCCTTGAGAGAATATTTTGTAGAACTAGATGTTTACCCTTTTCTATTGTTACATTATTGACTCGTGTTGATCTTCACTTTTAGTTTCCTTTTCTGATGTAATAGGACATGACACATTCAACTTGACAAAATGTAATGAACTAATGTTCACAGTGCAGAATTTTTTAAAGTGTTAGAGTGTTGATATGGCCCCAGTAAAAGGTGCAGCACACATGCCAGCCGCCATCACATACTGCCTGAAATAAAAACATTTTGACTGCTTATGCTAGAAATAAGAAGCATGCTCCCTTGTTTTTCCTCATTCCTCCCTGTCTAGTTACAACTCTCTTGTCAAACTGCAGTGTATTGGTTAGATGCTTTACCAGAAAATAAGGTTAAGTGTCTATCTGCCACTGCAGCATCACCAATCATAAGGGATTGGTCACAGCCTATTCTGAAGAAGGTCAACAAAAAATTCAACCACCAAGAGGAAGTTTAGACCTCTTAACAGAAGTATATTTCTCTGAGGAAAAAAAACCAAGGCAGATACCATTTAAAGAGGAATTTCATTCTGCAAAAGGCTCAGATAGTGCTCTGATGTTAAATTGCCTTTTGGAAATGACATGTGCAAGGTCAAGGAGACACCCTTTGGGATAACATTTGGCTGTGCTTTTCCAGCCTGAGAGCAGGTATGTGCTCGATGGCTGTGGGTCAGTTGGCATGGACCAAACATGTGTGACTTAACAAGCCCACAGTGGGAAGTGGGGCCAAAAGCAGGGTGAACTGTGAGCCTGGTGAGAAGCTGGGAGGGCAGCATTTGCTGACAGTAAAGCAGAGGCAGATATTCTGAGACCCAGTGGCCAAAAAGTCATTCAGAGGGAAATACTTCTTAGCATGGCAGAAGGGAGAGGTTTCACCACAGGAGAAAGTTTCTGTTATCAGGCTGGGAAAAAATACTTAATGCGAATTATAACAGCAGACATTGTAGATTACCAAACTAGCAAAGAGCTGCCCAAAAGAGTACCAACTAGCACAAAGTAGCAGATGAAATTTGTGAAAACAGATGCCAATTGAATAATCAGTAATAAGAAACAGTTTTTCTTCTCTTACTTGCCCTTCAGCTTGAGCAATACCTAATATTGCTACTGTCTTCAGCCAAATCACTTGAGAAATAAAGAGCAATTTATGTAATTTATCTTTTATTGACACAGATTGTGTAATCCACAGATCTTTATTAAGAAATCGTTTTCAACATTGCATTTATATACAAATAAAATTAGACCAACTAAAACAGAGACAAGCAAATAAAAAATTAATTAATTCTGTCAATGGAATGACAAAATAGACAACCTTCTTGGTAAAATTGCAGCCGTAGGTGATGTTTTAATAGAATTAAAGAATAATTTGACAAAATTATTTTGCTTTGTCTCAAGAAATAAGAACAGCTAACATATTCCGACTTCCATTTTCCACTGCATATCTAGAGGCTGTCTTAAAAAAAAAAAGAAAGAAAAAAATAAATAACATAACGTTTAATTGTTTTCATTGCAGAGTTGGAAAGGGAGGGTCATTCCAAATTAAAGATATATATATTATTGTCAGGTTTATGTCTGAAGTCACAAACATAAATTATTTCTTTTAGTTATCAAAATAAAATGCCACCTGATGCAATAAAAATTATGTTTATTAGAATTAATATCAAAGTTTAAAAAATCCAGGGCAGTTTTTTTCTCACAGACTGAAAAATAAATTTTGCACAAATGTGCTTTCTGTCTCTGAAATATAAGCATGTGAAAATAAGGGAAAGTACTGAAAGAAAAACCACTGTCTGAGCAACTGTTATCTGCAGGTTCAAAAATATGAAGTGTCTTATAATGTGTTTGAGTTTTGGGGAAATATTTTATTGTGATTAAATTTAATCTAAGCAAAAAGGAAACATTAAAATAGTGTCTGCAGGCTTTTTCTTTTTGTCTTTTTAAATCTATTTTGCCCATTAATGGGTATACAATTATACCATTTCCTAATGCACATACTGGTTTTGGATACCCTTATTTGTTCAATACAGCTAAACATCACATTAGTTTCAGTTGCTGAATACAGATATTATGGCTTAATGCCTGTGCTTCTGGAAACAGGGCTGTGAGACCAATCATTGCAGTCCCTGTATCTGGCATATTTCAGCTCTCATATGTCAACTCTTTAAATCTTAGAACAGTTTCTTTTTCCTTCTTTTTCCTCTATAAAGCAAGAATATAATTGCCATTTTTATTCCCTGCTCCATAATAACTGTCATTGGATAATGGAAGAATCAATCAAACATCTTTTTTTCATGTCCCTGCAGCAACAGAACTTTATTATTTTTTACTTCACTGACACTGAGAAGCCTGAATCAATATTGACAAAACATCAAATCTTTTTGAAAAGTTTAGCTATGATGTTTCTCTAAATTTAACCACTTCACATCCGTCACACATGCAAAGAGTGAAGTCCCAGTCTTGCCTGAAGACATATGAGTCCTTAACATAATTCATATTCTGGAAAGGTATGTGCAGTGAAAACAAGGTAATGAGGCGGTGTCAAGATTTCACTGTATTTCACTCATTAATAATAGAGCTATTTAGTGTGCTTACAGCCTCTCTTCCCCTCTCCTCCACACACCACATCCCCTCCCCCCAGCTGTGTCACTCCTGTGGCAATGCCCCTACCTACATGTGTCATACTGGGGGGACTGGGGGAAGCAGTGGTTGTTTACTGTCAGAAATTCCAAGACAAAGTGCTTTTTGAATCTCTTCCTGTAGAATTCCTCTAGTAGCTGCCTATGCTGAAGTTGCTTTCACCAGTGAATTTCGCACTATTTGGGAAAAAGTGGTGGTGATGAGAACATTCCCACACAAGTCTGCCAGCATTTCAGGTATGAATAGCCCCTACAAGGCGTGTTGTGCCTCTTCAGTACTCTTGCAAACTCGTTGAAGCTGGTTATACAACTCAGGAGTAATGACAAGAGACACCCACTACACCTGAGCCCCTGTAATTAACACAATATTTTTGTAACAAGATGACTATGCTAAACCTCTGCCCTGTGGGCTGCAGACCACCCTCAGCACCACCCATCCTGTCTCTGCTCTGTTACCTGATGCTGTAAACTCCTACCTAGCTTTAAACTCCTAAAGAATAACAAGGAGCTGATCAGCTTTGTGTTAATAGTGTGTACGTTTGGTCAAATAATGTACACATTCGATCCACAGCCTCCCGAAGTTGATAACATTAGTCAGAAAATTATAGTCTTTCTCTTGTTTAGGACTATCTAGGCAACAGATATCCTCCAAACAGGATGGCATGCTGATTAAGGTATGTGTAATGCACATACTGTAAATTAGCATTCAAGAGAAAACACTAATATTTCCCTACAAGAACATCCTCCCTCCTTTTAGTAGGCGCAGTGTCCCATGAGTTCCTTCTTTCACTTGCAATATTAATCAAAGTTGGTCTCATATCACTGATGTCAATGAAGTTTCATGTAGTTTTCTAGAACAACTCCCAAGTGTTCTGAAGGACTGTTTCCTGAACCTGTCCTGCATTTCTGGTAAAGATGTTCTTAGTCCATCCCACTTCAGTTTCAAAGGTTAGATAAAGTAGTCGCTGTGGAGCCAGAATTCACTTATTAAATATAATGCAACAAAGGCAGGTTAGTAACCTGTGTTTTACTTTTTAGACTAGGCAGCACAAGAATATGCTTTTGGCCATTCATTCAATTGCTCTCTTGGGTAGTGTTGACTGCAATGTAACGTACTTGTTCTTGGCTGAGGTGATTTCATCCACTGCTGCTCCATTTTCTCTGCTCATTGTTATCAAACTTGTATTTACTGTGTTAATATAAAGGTACAGCCATAATTTCACTTGCTTAAAATGCAGTATGATAAAATGCACTATGATTTAGCAAAAGCTACCTTCTTCTTTTCCCCCTTCCCTTAGTATATGTCTCAAACCAGTATGAAAATTCAGCAATTCAGAAAATTCAGCTCTGCCCCAACACCACCAGTCTGAGAAATTATTTTAAATTCACACAAAGCACATCTGTTCTTAGCTCTTTTAGTGACTTTAAATAAATATATAAAGCTTTCCCCTGTGAAAAAAGGTAGAAAAAATTTCTAAAATAGGACCAATAGTAACTGAAATTGTAGTGATATTTATCGGTATTCAGAAGTAGAAAATTTTACATTATACTCTATAAGCTACAACAGAATTTATGACCCTCCTTAATTGCATTAGGATTACAGTATTTAAACCTTATCAAATGATATTTTTAAGCCCTAGGATCATTTGATATAGATGCCTTGCAGTGAACATTTCTGCTTTTTCCTTACCACTAGGATAATGGAGCTCATGCAGTTGCTTGTGCTGCCTACATATATAATATATATACATATATATATATATAGTAAATTTAACAAATCTTATTAGTCAGTGTGTTTCTAAACATTTTTCAATATGTGACATAATTAAAGATTTAGAGCTTAAAACACCTGATTTGATTCTTGCTTTCACATAGGCATTCTGAGTATCAATTTACAGAAAAATGAGCAGGAGAATTTTGACAGCACTGTGCTTGAGAGCTGTATTCTAGAGCTGCAGAAAGTGTTTCATGTGTTTGATGAGGCTGCAGGGTTTTTCGTGGTAAAGTCAACAAGTCCATGTTACAGGTAAAGCATTCAAAACCAAAGGATGGTGTGGATAAATCAACAAAGCGGACTCAGGAGAGTCAATACATGACCTTTGGGGAAGGAACTTAGTAGGCTTCTGTTTTTCCATCTTCATAATAAAGGAAGAGAAGAAATGGACTTTATTTCTTCCATCCTTGTCTGCATTCTGGCATAGAGCATTTATTGAATTAATATTTGCAGAAAAACAAATACAGTACTGTGACCTTGGCTGCATCCCACTAATGCTACAATCATTTAATTACTACCCAAGGAAAAAAAAAACGCATAAAGTCAGTCATTAAAAAAGAAATAAATTTAAAACTGCTGTTATAAACACTAGTTAAAAATATGCTACAATTTGCACTAATGTTTCTGCCTGAAAGGTCAGTCCTTAGAAAGGAAACTCCTAAAAGGCATAGCAAACCATGCAGTTCACAAGTAATTAACAGTAACAGTGATGCAGATAGAACTCCCTACAATAAATACAGCTATAATGTGAAAAAGAGTTTTGAAAGACAATAAAAAAGATTAAACCAAACAGGGATATAAATAAAGAGCATGTAAAAAGAGATACCACAATTAACAGATTTTGATGCCATTATGTTTGTGTGGCTGAAAACATAAATTGTTTCATAAATGGAGGAAGTGGCATGATTTAAGCACTTCTGAAGCAGAAATCTCATTTAGCTATTTTATGAGGTAAAGACACTTACTGTAAATCATTTCCACACTTGTAGGAGGGCAATATAAATTGCCTTGATAAGATACGACTGATTTAAAATACACTTCTTGAATAGCACTGGCTGAATATAAAGCACCTTATAACTGGATGTGCTCTGAATTCTGAAACTGGGAGTTCATCAACATGTGCAAGAGCTTGAAAACTTTTTATTGGTGAAAGCAAGAGGGAGAAAGACTGAAACACAATTCTAGAATCTCTTTTGTATTAGTGCAATCATTGGACAAATATACAGAAAGTCACTTCAAACAAATCTAAGTACATAAAAAAAAAATCTTCAGTTTGGTGTTTCAGTGTACCATACCTCTTTCCAGCATATATGTATCAAAAACAGAGGCCTATGACACATCTAAATTGTAAATATACTCATCAGGACAGCTTGCTCTGGATCCAAATATAAAAGTATTATAGGACCAACAACAGTGCATATTTTGTAACACTGTGCATATTTTGTACCACTGTGGTGGCAGCACTTATTCATTCCAAAAGCATGTGAGCAGTATTACCCCTGAAAGAGCCAATAAAGATGGGTGTAGTGGCATGTATGAGGTGTCCAAGTAACCAAAAGCTGCAAAATTAAGAAGATAAGCACACAGGGCAACCAGGCAGGGCATGTTGCTGAAAGCAGAGGATGACTGGCAACAATAAAGAATAGAAGATGCAGGGAGCAGATGACAATCTCTTATTTGGTAGTATAAAACAACACATACCAACAAGGACACTCAGGGAAAACAAGCCCACATGTCTTTTCACTTCTCCCACTGAGAAGTTTGTGAGCAAACTCAAATTTGGCAATGAAGAACCACCAAGGACCCCAGCCACCAGTGCTAACCATGTGGCATCGTGGTGGTGTGTCCTCAGTGTTTAACTGTTAAAGGCAAACAGTTTTGTACAGATTGTGATGATGACTAATAACATGTAGAATGACAATTGGAAAGAAAAATGCTGACAACAAAATAGTTTAATAAAATGTTACAGTTTAAAATAGAGTTTTGTCAGTCTTCAAAACATCCCCATCATAGCAATTTCCAATTCCGTGGTACATATGTACATATGTATATACATTCAGATGCAACACATGTAAAGAAATGTGTCTCCTTTTCGGAACATTTGATTTTTAACTCTTTTATTGGTTTGGTTTAGGTTTTGTTTGGTTGTTTTTTTTTTTTAATTCCATGAAATTCATATCTCTAATAAAGGCTATCAGAGTTAAATATTTGTTTCTCTTTCCAGGTGATGTATGGCAATAATAATGGTGGGTAGGTGAGATCTGAGATCTGACAATTTTAAAGGTTTTTTGTACTTCAAAGTAGAATTATTTTTCAGCCACCTTCTTGCTTGACACAGTGTTTGGTTTCATACTCTTGAATCTTACTCTCAGTCACAGTTACAAAATTCATATACTTTAACTGACTTTGGTAGACCTACATTCATTTATCTCATCTAAAATTCTGGCTTATTTTTTCTGATAAGAACAATAGGTTATTCAGTTAGACTTCTAAACACTCCTTATCAGTCTTCACTAGTCTTCACTATAGAAATCATTTCAGATATAGACCCTTCAGCATTAGCACAAGTTTGAACCTTGAACAAGTCCCAGAAAAACAGGTTTATTAGTTAAAATATCACATGAATATGGCAATTGCATTTGAGTTCATCGTCTAATATTGAAGATAATAGAAAAAAACTGCTGAAGAACAGTAAGGTTAGATTCAGTAAGATCTAGAACTGCAGAAAGGGAGGAAATACGTCTTAGAGACTTTTAAAAACAAAAAAATAAACAGTATGTAAAAGGTCTATTAGGTATTTTGTACATATTTTGCTAGTTGAAAGGATATTGGCTTCATTAAATTGCTGGTATTTACAGTATGCTTCCCCTCATGTACACAAATATGATTGTTCTCACTTGGCAGAATGGAAGATATCCAAAGAGAAAAGTTGTATTTAAACAGAAAGATAATGCGCCCTAAAGTGACAAAGATCACAGCCCAATTGTTAAGAACTCTTAGAAAGCCTTCTCCTCATTTCCAAGCAATCTAACGAGCTGCCAATCTCTAACCACCCTCTTCACAGAGGAATGGATCTTTGTAATTAAGTGAGATTTTTCAAGCCTGCTTCTGTCTGTTTCTCCAGGTTTCACAAAGGCCAGAGTGTGCCACGCACAGAATCAGCAGCTCTTTCTCCATTGCAAGATTTATAGAGAATGAGAACATACTACACGTGCCATCTCTTCCTTCTGAACAAATATGATGTGACAATACAAAACTTTTCCTATGTTCTCCTGTCAGTTCTAGTTTGAGATAATGCTGGAAATGAGAAAGTACAGACCTGAATAAAACCGAGGTAATACTGAAGAATATTCAAACAACTTGTTGAAAAAGTTTACTTTGGATTGGGTTTGAACTTCTGGAATGAGGAACAGACTTGTATTCTATTTTGTATGTAATCAGTGATGAGCACTGAGAAACAAAGTGATGGGAGCATTATGCTGCTTTTCCTGTAGAACAGGAATGCTCTCTGGCCTGCTATATAATTCTCTATCATGTGTGTGCCCCTGTTGTGTCATTTTCTTCTCTGTAGGTGGCTGACAGCTGTACTGTGCTCAAAAATGTATCCCCTGGTGTGGGACAACGTGAGGCCACATCTGCTGTTAGCACTGGGGTTCATTTGCTAGGCAGTGTTGCCACAGCCTAGAAGGAGCAGGATAGGCTATGCTGAAATATGCTGCTTATCAGTTTAAGGTTCCATATAACAGTGCATAAATAACAGTGAGAAGACTTCTGAACACAGTAGAATACTCCAGAACAGTCCTATACCACTACTATGTTATACTACATCCAGATTATTTAGTTTTCATTGAGGGAGAAGATTTTCTTCAAGCTTTTATAAAAGAAATTAACTTTATAATGTATTGAAAATGCATGTAACGATAATTTTCAGGATGTTTTCCTTGAAAACTGATTTTCTAATATGAGCCAAAATTGAAAATAAAATATCAGCCACAGGTTTATCAATTTGAATGTGTACATGCTAGAGTATGAGGTATTGAGAATCTAAAATTATCCACCTAGGAATCAGAGAGGATTAAACTAAATTAACAACCTGTCGTCAGTCAGTTTCTGTATGGGAACTGTCAGAATAAATTAATCAGCATAGCTGCATCTCTTTATGTGTAACCTGGGTATGGTCAACAGACTGATAAAAATTACTCTGCTAGGTCTCTGTTAAAACTCTGTGGAGTCCCCCCATGGAAAAAAAAAAAATGATACAATGAAAGTAAGAAAGAAACATCTTTTCTCAGTGTTCTTGAAATCCAGAAGACGGGATTCAGATAATTCTTACAAAGATTTTCAGACATACTTATCAAAAATATACATTCATCAGCATATTATAAAAGACTCAAGGATAAACTTTTTCCTATATATTTGATGGCAGATAAGCTAATCTTGTCTGTATAGTCTATATATTTTTAAATTATTATTATATGGGATAAAGATTTTCAAACACTATTTTCATAACATTTTCTCTACTCCATGACATGTCATCTCTTAACTTGTCTTCTGGATTACATTTTTGATTATGCAACGTGTACTGAGTGGAATTTACATGAATCCTCTTTATTTGATCCTCTTCTATTTCAATTACTATTTTTCAATACTTGATGCCTAGTTCTGAATCTTGATTTATTTAATAAATGCTCAAAGACCCTACAAACAGAAACACTATGTGACAGTTGATTTTTTTTTTAAATCTGCATTTAATGAATTTTTAGTTGAAATATCTTTAAGGTTTTTTAGTATATTATAAGAAGTAAATCTCTGCTAGGTTAAAGTATCTCTGCTGTATTAAAATAATGAAAGCAAATTAGAAGATAGCACTTGTCTGCTTGTTTTCTAATCCCATATTTATGACATGTTGAGGGCAGTACATGCTGGGGAACCTCTGAACTGGGCAAGTGCCAGAGCAGGGAAGAAGTTAATAGAAAAACTTGCAAGAGACATTTCTAGTATATCATTGGTGAGAGAAGGCCACTGGAAAGGAGGAAGAGCAGATCCTTGTTCAGGAGACAGAAGAACAACATAAAGCAAAAGCAGCAGAACCTGCTAAGAGCAAAAATAGAGAACTAAATAGCAGACAGCAGATCACAAACTTCTTGGATAACAGCCCTAAGCTTCAAATCTATGACTGAATTTAATTTCTTAATACCTGTCTTGATACAGACTTTGATGCTTCATGTTTTATTGATGCCTTTTTCTGTTTTCTGCTTTCACATGAGAAAATCAACTGAAGGGGCATTTTAAAAATATGTTACAAAGGGAACCTCAAACAACATTTGTCATCATTTCAGAAGAAAAGCATGAAAGGCCAGGAAAAGATACAAAACTTCTGTCTTTTATTTTATAATGTGGGATGACTCAATTTAATTGAGTTTAAATTTTCTATTCTTTTTATGTTTTATGTCCATCACTAAGGGCAACACATGTGCCTCTATCGTGTTGTGCTGGAAATTTTCTTGATGGAAGGTTCAATAGTTTTTCATTCACAGGAAAATTACTAAACACAGCCCAAAAACCAGTTGAATCTTTCAAAAAAGCAGCACAAAAAGGCCAAAGTGTATTGTAAAACCAAATCAGGAAAACTTAAAATAACTTCTGCTGGTTTCACAATTAAATACCCATAATTTACTCAGACAAAGCATATTGTAGAATTGCAGAATTAACACTGAAAAGATTTCTAAGATCAAGTCCAGCTTCTAACCCAGCACTAAACCAAGTCCCCAAGACCTCATATGTGTCAGTGGCAACAGCAGTTGTCTCCTTTTCCCACAAAGATCATCTGAGCTATGATGTCTGTCCTCTATAAACTACCCTGGCTTTGACAAGAGATGTTACAGACCAACACTTCTTTGATACCCAAACTGGCCACAAGTGATGTGGATGCTCCCAAGTAAAGGACCCACTTCTGCTGCAAATTAGAAAATACAGAGAGATTGTCTTTAAGCAGTATTTCAAAATAAAATCCCTACCATCTTGTTACTGCTTTCAGAGTTGCTTTCCTTTGAACAAATCTCAGTTCCACCAGGAGGTTGGGGAGGAACTTACAAGAGACTCTTTTGGAGCTTTCTTTCTCCAGACTCTGTGCTCTGGGCTTTACTGTGAATAAGTCTGACCCTATATTTTTTTTATCTTAGTGCTAAAGCATTCCCCCATTGGTGGGCTTCAGCATGAATATTTTAAAATAATATTGATCTGAGGTCATATTTTCATCACAAGCAGAGATACAGAACTCACCAAGTTCAGAACCCAGACCAACTTGGGTGATGCTCTGAGCAACCTGGTCTACTGGAAAGTGTCCCTGCCCATGGCAGGGGCGTTGGAAATAGATGATCTTTAAGGTCCCTTCCAACCCAAACCATTCTGTGATTCTGTGATTCCATAACTGTAATCACAATGGCTTAAACTCTTAAGGTTTAGTGGGGCAAGATCCAAACTTTTCACCCTCTCAGAGGATCCCTCTCGCTATCATTTAACGGAAAGGGTATCAAGAGAGACTGAGTGTTCCTAACTCCTACTCAGTGTTAACGTTTTTGGACCATCCTTTTCTCCCTCTTCTCAAACAAAATCTTGTAGCCTGTAATGAAGAACATTCTCACCTGGGCTGATTTTGGCTGGGATAGACTTAATTTTCTTCATTGTAGATAACTGCCTCTAAAGTCAGAATACCTCTTTCAGGAACAGCAAAGCTTCATGTTTTTGTCAGATTTGGAGAGGTTCTCCTGACAGTGATGTTGCAGAACAGTCAGGTCTGGAGACCTGACTTGCATTTTGTGGTATTGTACTGATTGATCTTGGCTGTACCAGTTTGAAGCTTCCATTCCTCCTGCACAAATAGCAAATATCCCTTGAGCTTCCTCTGCTTCTCTACCATCATATAAATAGATGTATTTAATTTAATACAAATGTAATGTTTTTATATTTATATTTATTTAAATAAAAACTTAATATAAACCAGAATATTCTAATGGCTCTAGAGAGAAGGACCTTTTAGAAGTGCCAGAATACTGTCCTGTCTCTCAGCTTATGCCAGACACTGAAACAAAATCACTTCAAGACATCCAAAGCAGTGTGGGCAGCAGGGCAGGGAGGGGATTCTGCCCCTCTGCTCTGCTCTGGTGAGACCCCACCTGCAGTGCTGCCTCCAGCTCTGGGGTCCCAGCATAGGAAGGACAGGGACCTGTTGGAGTGAGTCCAGAGGAGGCCACCAAGATGATCAGAGGGATGGAGCACCTCTGCCACAAGGAACTGCTGAGAGAATTGGGATTGTTCAGCCTGGAAAAGAGAAGGCTTTGGGGGACCTAATTGTGGCCTTCCAGTACCTGAAGGTAACCTACAAGAAAGATGGAAAGAGACACTTACAAGGGCCTATTTATAAGTGACAGGACACAGAAGTATGGCTTCAAACAGAGAGTTAGATTTGATAGAAGAAATTCTTCCCTGTGAGGGTGGTGAGGCCCTGGCATAGGTTGCCCATAAAAGTTCCAGATGTTCCACCTCTGAAGTGTTTAAGGCCAGGCTGGATAGAGCTCTGAGCAACCTGGCCTAGCGGAAGTTGTCTCTGCCCATGGCAGGGCGTTACAACAAGATAATCTTTAAGGTCCTTTCAAAGCCAGGCTGTTCTATGACTCTGTGATTCCATGGTTTTCAATACACTGTTGGTCATGCAGGTATAAATGCATATCTGCTTCTCACTTGATTTTTCACTATGTAGCCTCAGCAGCACAAAGAGGAGATCTCTGCAATTGACAGGGAGACAGATCTGGAAAACAGATAGCATTCAAGATCTTGAACTGGGAGCAATTAAAGAGTCTGGACAGCAGGCTGAATTAATCCTTCAATGCAATTGTTTAATGCAGACATATCTTATGATGTATCTGAGCAACTTAATCCAACAAGATAATGGGAACACAGAACGTAGGGAAAAGGCAAAGTATATGGCATGTTAAAAGTGAAGATACACCTGAGGAAACTGCAGCCGTATTTCTAATCATCTATTTACTGTTATTCTGTTTTTTCCTACCTAGAAGTCTGCATCTCTATACTGATATGTACTATTGCTAGGTGAATTTAAGATTTTATTTTGCATGTCTTACTCCTTGTGAGAAAACAAATTCATTTTGGAAGGAAGCAGTAGATGC
>JAWWES010000001.1:12652872-12674351 GCA_035583135.1 Lophotriccus pileatus
GAGCCACCTTTCTGGAGGGTGCTCAGCATCTTCTGCCTCAGCAGCAGCATGAGGGCTGTGGTTAGGGCTGGGTGGGAAAGGTTGACAGGGAGCTGGGTATGGGGGTCCTGAGAGGCTTGGTGGGGCTGGGGAGAGCCAAGGGACATGGAGAGAGTTGGGGATGTGGAACCCCCCAGGTTCCCCCAATATCCCCAGTGTCCACAGTGTCTTCATATTCCCCCCATCCCCATTTGCTGAATGTAAAGGTCAATCTTCTATTATTTTTCCTTCTCTTCCTCCTCAGAGACTGTCGTTTACTTCAATTCAAAAACTTCTTGGGGTTTATTTTGATTTTAACTTTTCAGACCCAGAGGTATCGGAGGCTATATTGGAGTTACTTTTATGAAACTTCAGTAACATTTGGAAGGAAAGGTTTCCTCAGCAAACTATCAATATTCCCCTCATCATAACCAGGGAAAAACAAAAACAAAACCCAAAACAAACAAACAAACAAACAAAAAAGAGAAGAGATGATACAGAGCGATGCTGCAGGAATTTATGAAAGAATAGAAAGTTGT
Source organism: Lophotriccus pileatus (assembly GCA_035583135.1). Classification (NCBI taxonomy): domain Eukaryota; kingdom Metazoa; phylum Chordata; class Aves; order Passeriformes; family Tyrannidae; genus Lophotriccus; species Lophotriccus pileatus. The sequence continues at coordinate 12,653,430 of JAWWES010000001.1, forward strand.
TCAGGAATTTACCAAGTACAAGTTGACTTTTCACCTAGGATAACAACATTGATCAGGACACTTGGCTTTATATTTAATGATAGCACAGGTTAACGTGCAGACATAAAGGAATTAAGTTTAATCATTTAGCAGAAGCTTACTGTGTACTGTGAAAGGCAGAATGTTGAGAGGAAAATGTATTAATTTGGCTTAATAAGCATATTTAATTTACAGTGAGTTTTAGAAGAGGTATTTCCAGCCCTGCAGTGCTGATTGGAAGTCCAGTTAGACGGTCTTTTGAGAAGAGTGCCTGAAAGTTAAATGCTTCTTTTATTAGAAAGCTTCAAACTTCCACATACAGAAAACACAATAATTTACAATGTCTTTATGCTTGCCTGCGTATCTATTGCCTAATTAATATCCATGAAATTTCTGAATTAACATTAGTTATCTTTTTTAAAAAATTATAATTACAGTAATTAAAATCCCAAACAAGAAGATTTACACTTTGCTTTCAGGGTGAAAGCTTGATAGGACTTGAATCCCTCAAAGAAAACAAACAAACTATAAACCTCTGAACTGGCCTTATATTTTTTGTGCATTTCCTCGTTAAATTAGTCAATTGTGTAAATAATGTAGACAGATACACAAAACTTCGAACTGCTTGAAAACTTACACTGCATTGAGCTGGGAGAACAGAGTCTCACCTTTGTTCTACAAACAGCAGAATAAAGGTATGTGAAAAGAAAATATCGTTTGAAGTTCAGGCTCAGACCCTACACAGTGATACAGGGAAGGATTGCAGCTTGTGTTCTCGCTTCCTTTCCCAATAGAAAAGTTTTTAAAAAATCAAGCTGAATATTTGCAGTTCTTTCATGTCTCTACAGTAAATTTTACAATAAATTGTTTTTGAGACAAGAATAGACATGCTGGCTCTTTTGTGTTTTAGGTTTGTGCTAGAAGTGCCAGTGGAATCAACATCTCCTATTAGAGAGAAAAAAATAATGTGAAGATTTGAGTCTGTCATAATAGATGGAAAAAAGAATCTTTTGCTCTGTGCTCAAATAATAAATGCAGCATGCAAAAATAATGCCCAAGAACAGCCTCAATAATTCTTACATTTAAAGTAAGTTTTATAGTGACAGAGTAGACTTCTGGAAAGTAACATTTCTTAGGTTGGAGAGAAGGAAAAAAAATTAAGATCTATAAATATCAGAGTTCTTATTGATATGACAAGAAGTTTTTTGTGCTGAATAATAAGAGCAATACTGATAAGTAAAAGGTCAATGAATATACTGAACTGCAGTTGCCATGGAAACCAGCATTGCCTTTTACCTGTGATTAGATACTGAGATAAGTCAGGTGCGTGCTCGTGTCTGTGTGCTGGTGGGAGGAAGGTTATTTAACTTGAAGGAATAAATTCATGAGAGACAGACAAGAAAATGTGCTATTTCATACTCTGTTTACATCCAGGGTTGTCCACCCTCAGAATGGGGTCAGCAATTTAGCTGTTACAGTTTAATAGTTTTGGTTTAGGAAAGTCAACAGCTGTTTTTCTCCAAGGGCAGGTGACTCAGCAGAGTAGAATTTCTTCGCAAGCAAACTAACTTCAGAAGAAGAACTCTATTTAAAAACTGAATGTACAGGTGCTGACTGAGGGTAAGGTAAGGGTAAGGACACCTGGTCTCAAATGCCTTCAGATCCATAGCTATTGTATGTCACCACAGGTACTGTGAATTTGTCCTAGATCTTGGAATACATGTTTTATTGATAATATGACTTCTCAATGAAAAGTTAGAAACGTACATTTATCTGTCTACTTCTTTGGCATACAGTCTCAAAAGCACTATAGAAGTTCTGGTAACTCTTTATCTGATTATTAAATGAGAGGAAAAGGTACTTTCAAAGTGATGTCACTTACTGGGAGAGAACTTTAACTTTTTCATCAAATGTAATGTATTCAAAATCAGGATCACGGGGCCTTTGTATGCATTAAAAATCATCAATAAATCCTGCTGCTCCTATCAGTACACCAGTAACAGATGATTTGATATTGGGTCAATTTTATCATTCAGGTTTTGGGTTTTATCTTATTATTTTAAGGATAGTTTCATTACTTATAACATCACTCTAATACCCATATTTGCTGGTGATGGAGAATTTCTATTACAGTTGTAACTTATGATATCATTTTCTTTTCTTCAAATTTTGGCACAGGAAAATTGCAGTAATTTATTTAAATCTATTAAGAAATGACATTTATAATAATGAAATCAGAATTTGAAATGGAAAGCAAGGCACAAAGACCTATAGAGCAGCTACTTGTCTAAATGTTGCTTTCAGTACACTGCTATCTACATATGAGAAGTAAAATGCAGTTGTGCAGAAGATGGCATGTGAGGAAATAGACAACCTGGAGAGTGTTGAACCTCAGAATTATCTGAAAATTCTGTTTTGTTTTTTTTTTTCTGCCAGTAAAACATTCCCTTTCTCTCTCTACCCAGGTAATATTCCTTTATGAGAGCACACAGGAGGACCTCAGTTATGGATGATTTGAACCACCTTTTGATTGCTGGTTGGGTCCCAGATTTCTTCCAGTTTGACAGAGTTCACTGTGGAAAGCATTATGTTCTGCCTGACCAGTTTGAGATACACCACGATGGTATCAGTCTATGAAGAGCCTAAAATAGTTTGTTTCAAAGCCTCAGAGTGATTGATTTTCCATTTTGCACATCTAGTCAGCCTGGATACACATGTGTGATCACAGCTATTCCGTGAAGGAAAATTCATTTCTTGTTCTAGTAAAATGAAAGTTGATGCACTGAAGGAAGGGAACACGTAAAAAGTTGTTTTCTGATGTGTTCACTATTAGATCATCTTGATTTCATAAATTCATCAATTTTAGTCAGCATTGTGCCAACATAGAATTATTTCCATCAATTACAAAGAAAAAGGAGAATAATTTTATCTGATTTAGTTCAGCTTTAAATGTTAAAGTTGAATGAGTGAATGACTGACTTTCAAAAAATACAATTAGTTTCAAGAAATCTTGGGTTTTTTAATTTATTTCAAGAACTATTGAGGAAATTTTTGCTTAATAAAACTGACAGAAAAGAAAAAATAACTTTTTTTAAGCAGGCTGCTTCCATCTGGCCTCAGTTGGCTTTACATCTTTTCTGTATCCTTAAAAGAGTTTGACATCAGTTGTTTGTCGTGTGTTGCATATTAAACTTAGCATTTATAAAAAAAGAATTTGTATTTAGTAAGGTAATTATACAAAGATAGTTTCATTTTCCTTGGTACGTGTGGAAATTGCAAATACTGGAATTAAGGGATAAAACTTTATAATATTAAAGTACGCATACTTAGAAATTACAACTCCTCTTTCCATTCAGATGATTCTCCCCCCCCCCAATACAAGTGGGAAAACAAGGAGAGTTTTTGATAGAGCAGCATCAGGAGACCTCTTCATCCAAGGAGGTAACAAGTCTACTTTAAGCTGGTGGGGTTTTTTTGAAGTAGGATGTGTAAATCTTGGTTTCTTGCACAAGACAAAAGTCAGACTAGGACTCAATAAATTGGGGTCCTCAAGAGAGCAAGGAGGTTAATCATTATTAGAACTATGATATTATTAATAATCTTAGTAATCATTTAAGATTATTCAGGCCTGCATGAAAGAGACTGTGTGGCCTTTCAACAGGAGGATGAGACCCACCATTTTCAACTTGCTACACCTACGAGTGGAGAGGAATTCCCTGTGATGAAATGAGGAAATGTTGAATTGTGACACGGAATGTACTCACAGCACTTCAAAAGCTGCTTTCAAAAAGGGAATGGAAAAACTACAGAGATTTTTTTCCTGGTGGTGGTATAATAAAATAAACACAGGAAATAAGTAATGTGCATATAATTACATTGTTGTCCTCTAGCCAATGTCCCTATAACACAAATCAATTAGTGCTGTAAACATATGGACCTGTTTGGTTATTTGCTTCATTTTTTTCAGTGTGGAGGCCATTGTTTACATGACATAGTTTAGGAAATCAACAAGTTTCTTCTAATTTATCGTGCTAGGAATCAATTATTAATATCCTCTTCCTGTAAGATTAGTTAATTCAGCTGAAGAAATTAGATGAGCTTCATTATCTTACTTCAGAGTTCATAACTTAATTGACTTCTGGAGCAAGTTCTCTTGCATCCAAAACTTTTTTTTTTTCTTTTTTGGTCGGCTTAATAAAAACATACAAGCAGCATTTGTTCTAGGTAAATTATTGAGCATTTTTAATGCTTTGCTTTATTTAAAGTATGTAAGCGTTCAAATTATCATGTTATTGAAATAATATCACAAATTATTTTGTAAATAAAGAATGTAACATAGAGCAGGAATCAGAAAAGAGAATATCCTTTCTGTTTATCTTCCACTATTTACCTCATGACATTAACAAAATAAATCTATTAGTGAAGTTCCACATGGCAGATGCTAACAATGGGACACACACAGACTTCCATAATCCATTCTGTACTCTTTTTACACTACAAAAAATATCTTGTCTAATGTTTTATTAAAGACTATTGAAAACGAAGGTACAGAGTGTCTGAAATTACAGTGACTGTTTTTAGAATGTAAAAACAAGCCCATCACATGCTCTAATTCACCAATCCTGAAATATTTTAATTTTAATAACCTGCCCCTCTGTCTCCAAAATGCACCCAAGTTCCATTATCAAATAAAACTCTTCTACCATATGTGCATCACTACAGATATGCTTGCTCCTTTTATGATGATTTTTCAATACTTAAAGAGACTAATACATTCAAGTTTTAGATGGCCTGACAATAAAAATAGCCTACCATGGCATACTAGAAATGTTAGTATACATACTAATGTAGAAATACCATACTACAGCCTAATAAAATTTTGATTCATCTATTCATCTACTTCATTAAATCTAAAAAATCTGTTTTAAGAAACCTAAAGGTTCATAGTCTACTCTTCTTCAACAATTAGAATAAGAGCTGGAAGCCATTATAAGGAGCTTCAGAAACAAGTTTCTCTAATGTCCATCACGTGCAGGAGTTGGTAGAAGAGAGTTTTCTGGTGACTGTTATTATTTTAAATTTTTAAATTAAAATCTGAGGCACTGATATCACACTCACACTAGAGGATGACATAACAAGGTGAGCTAAGTACCTGTATATAATGGAGAGCAATTATTTTTTTAAGTGCCTGTTATAAGACATTTTTAAAATCTCATGTCAATACCATGAAGAGATTTTTTTAGTATAGCTTTGTGCTATATTCTATTAATCTGATTTGCTAGCACTACACATAATGCTTTTCTTCCCTTTTGTACCTAGATGTTGAGCCTATAAAGTACTTGAAGTGAAATCTTTAGTCTAAAAATGAAAATTATACTCATAAACAAAGTGAATTTTCATAACAGATTAATAAAAAAGTAAGAAAAAAAATGAATAGATTTGTCCTCCTCTACATATTTAAAGAAGACATCATTCAGGTGGCTACTTCTACTTACATGCGTTTCGCTGATAGTTACCATGAGCTTTAGTGATAATCCTGCCTTGCAGTCTCCCTTTTCCCTCCAGGCAACATCATCTTGATGATTAAATGATTCTGTGTTATGTTTTTAGTTTCCATAATACCTTTACATTTACTCCTTTTTTTTTCTCCTTCCTACACACAATGGAAGGTTTGAAGCCTAAAATGGAGGCTGAGCTGACAAGGTTTGTTTTTTTCCCAGGTGTTATGTAATCTAATATTATGATCTAACATTATAATTGATTGATTACAACTGTAAGTAATGTTTTAGTATCTGTACTTTTAATTTTAAAGCCATTTCTGTTCGTTTATGTGCTGGTTCTTCCTGGGTTGGAATCAATTTTTTTCATAATGTCTAGTGTGGGGCTGTGTTTTGGGTTTGTGCTGAAAAGTGTTGATAACACAGGGGTGTTGTCATTATCACTGAGCATTTGTAAGGAGTTCTCTGGCATTCCTGGCAGCCACAGTCATGCTGAGAGACTGGGAGCCTGCTTATTGCCCAAAAAGCACCTCTCAACCAGCCCTTTCAATTGCTCTGCATGGTCCTGACAGCACCACATTTCCCACTGACTGACTCTGAAGCTGGATGTTCCAATGGTTTCTAGCTCAGACTCCTGAGGTGAAAAGCAGATCAAAACCTGGAAAGTTTATAACTCGTGAGCTATTAAGAATATGTGCAATATTCAAAAGCAACCAAGGAGATAATGATGTTTGGCCTCAACTTGCCGAACAGAAATGCAGCCATGCTTTTCATGCTTCAGTTCTTTCATTTTCATTTTGTTTCATATTTTCAAACAGCCAAGGACAGTAGGAAAAGCGGCAAAAATATAGTTAATATTTATACTTCTGTTAAAACCCTTTTCCTTTTAAGACAACACACTGGGTAAACCAAAAACTTTTAAAATGCTAAAACAAGTAAATCCATTGCAGGTTTTAGCAAATCTCACACTCCCCTGGATCCCTCTTCCTGTAGAAAATTTAGGGGGGACAAGGGGGAAAGCATATATATGTTGATTGGCTAGCCCTGTCAACCTTTATCAACATCTTCACTCTACAAGCAAATATCAGATTTATGAAGTTATGCTACTTCAGAAACTACAGGAACTGATATTTTATATTTGCCTACTTGTAGGGAACTGTATAGAAAATTTATACGTTGAGTGCATGAACATTGAGGATACATAAAAATGAGTAAGTATGCTTTTTGCCTTGTATTTGTGTTTTAATTGAGAATCAAAGCCAAGCTGGGGAAACATATCATTGTTTATACAACCACTCAGCTTGACAGGGCAGATGGAAAATTGGGCTAAAAATAGAAAGCACTGGAAAGCAGTCCTTGCTGGGTGAATTTCAAATACAGAGATAAGCTAGAGGTGTATGCACCCAGCATAGCACGCACAGAACCACTGGCTAACAAATACACAGCTTGAGCAGGAAAATTTAATGGCAGCCTTCAAACAAGTAGAGGTGATAAAAAAGCAATGACAGTCTGCAATACTTGATTTCTTGCTGAGTAAATCTTTGAGATACATTCATAACGACGTAGTTTACATGAATCATCTCTTAAATGCCTCAATTTTTTTCCTAAGCGCCATATTAAAAAAAAAAAAAACAAATTTAGAAAGGGAGGGGATAAATACTAAATACTTGAATACCAAAAATCTCCTCTTACTTCCGGAGTTTTTTGTTCCAGCCATATGTCTGGTGAACTGCTGCTTCTTTTGTCCAATTAATGAGGTGTCCTGGAGATTTTTGTATAGAACAACTGACCCTGGGCACTCAATATTTTGCTCTGTCATAGAAGAGCTATCCTTTACTGTCTAGACCTTTTTCAGGAAATTCACTATGAAGTAATGTGAATTGATATAATCAAAGCTTGGAGATAAAAAAGCATGTGGCTCATTTTAGCCTGAAGCAAACTGCGAAGGGAAGCACTTCACAGGCAGATAGCAGGTATTTTTCCAGGAACACCTACTCCACACCTAAACTTACCACATACTACAAGTTACTTCCCAACACCCTTTACCACGGTTAAAATTCACAACAAAAGCCACATGTCCAGCATTTTCAGGGAAGGTGAGGGTTATCATAAATCTTTAGAGTACCAGGAAACATCACTATCTAATTGCAAGGATGTGTGTTACTGTGATTGAAAAGCAAAGTGGCAATCTGTCAAAATAGATAGATTATGGAGAATGGAAACTTTTTGTGATTTTAGATATTACAGAGGTGTGCACACATGCACACACCCTTAACTAATGTCTCTTACACCCTATGGAGTTGCTCACTTTCCAAGTTTTGACTTTAAATAACCACTCCCAGTGATAAATTTACATTGACAGAGCTATCAATCTGTCTAAAGCGTTTTTTTTTGCTCACATTTCAGTGTGTAGTTGAATGGATTTTAAATGAAATTAGCAAAAGGTAATCTAAAGAAGATAATGAAAATCCTGAAAGAGCTTTTAACTCCTTAAAGAAAGAGTCTGCTTGTAGGCAGACAGAGATTCTCACAGCAGTGGTTGTGTGTGTTTTACGGCAGGTGATGTGATGTGTGAAAAAGAAGGATCACATTGTCTGGTTGTTGACAAATAGAATAGAAAAGTATAAGACCCAGGGAACAAGGCCAGTCAGTCTCATTTCTGTGTCCAGCAAGATCATGGAGCAGATCCTCATGGAAACTATGCTAAGGCATGTTGAAAATAAGGAGGTGGTGGTGACAGCCAACATGGCTGCACTATGGGTGAAATGTGTCTGACAAATTTGGTGGCCTTCTATGATGGGGTCACAGTGTTGGTGGGTAAGGGAGCAGTGACAACAGTGACTGCTGTCATCTACCTGGAACTGTGCAAAGCATTTGACATCCAGTACTTAAAGGGGGCCCGAAAGAAAGCTGGAGAGTGACTATGTACAAGAGCGTGTGGTGACAGGACAAGGGGGAATGGCTTCTAACTCAAAGAGAGTAGGTTTAGATTAGATATCAGGAGGTAATTCTTCCCTGTGAGGGTGGTGAGGTACTGAACAGGTTGCCCAGAGAAGCTGTGGATGCCCCATCCCTGGAAGCGTTCAAGGACAGGTTGGACAGGGCTTGGAGCAACCTGGTCTAGTGAAGGGTGTTGGGGGTTGGAGTGAGATGATCTTTAAGGTCCCTTCCAACCCAGGCCATTCTATCATTCTGTGGCTTAAGTAAACAACACTTGGACTACAAAATATATTGCAATTTTTCATGACCTTCCCTTAGATAAGTTACACAGTTAGTTCTCTCCATTTTTGTACCTACCTTTGCTCTGTTGACTTTTCAGACAGAAGTGAACATTCAAACACTCTAGCCAAAGTAGACAAGCATATCATTACTGCCACATCAGTTTGCTATGTGAATAGAAAGATTTTGTCTGGGTAATTTTGATAATAATAGTTATTAAATCAGTCCAGAAATAAAGTGAATCTTCCAAATCAAGCAGGGACACATTCTACGACAACAGTATTCTGCAAACCTATTTAATTGTGGACTAAATTACCTTTGAATAAATGGGCTATAAATAATTTTCTTAATTATACATACATGTGAGCAGAATCTGGTAAAAACTGTATTTGCCCAAAATATGTTAAAAATTGATAGTCAATAAATGAAAAAACTAAGAGGGCACCTTAAATGCAAAGTTAAAATATGTAACTAATTAAATCATGATAGATATTCAGGATTATAACAAAAAATTACTAGTGCTGTTGATTCTTATTCTTCTGGATAGAAAACATTTGAGAATATCTTGGATTCTGAAAATTGTTATTTTTTCTTTTAAACTTGTTGTTTCATAAGCACAGTTTATGAGAACATTGTACCTGTACTGAGTCATTTCAGACACTCTCAGAGCATTCCAAAAACTGCCAAAAAAAAACCCAACAAAAAACCCCAACAAATCTTTATGGGGTATTTTTAAATTGTAATTCATATGCATAAAAATACAAACTTAATTGTCCAAAAAGTTGGAGCAAACATGGCAATAAAGGATTTTCAGAAAGGAAAATGAAAGATGAAGCCATTTGGCATTTTAAATGTAAATTGTTCTGATTTTTTTTCTTAACTAGCTGAAACAACAACGAAAAAAACATGAAAAAAGTGTGCATTTCAAAAGCACAAGATTTTTCACAGGAAACTGTATGTATTTTATCTGGGATGCATAAACTTTATTCTTGTTTGATTTTAAAAAAATATTATTCTCAATAAAACTCTACCAGATTATTAAGCATAATCAGTAGTTAATTGTGTAGAAGCATTCATACTCACTTTGTAGGAAGAAAATATAAGATAAATAACTTTTCAAGCAATTAATTAAAAAGTCCACGCTTCAGACCAAAGTATAACAATGATATAATAGAGAATTATGCTGAAAATTATATTGATGTGTTTCTTTTGCCTTCTTCTAGTCAGTCAAACCTTTACTGCAATGTCTTGGTAAGAAATTCTGGGTGATTTTGAGTTCTAAGGTATTTAAAATGTCTGATAGAAAATTTTGCCTTGTCTGATGCAGAGGACAAACTCCAGGGAAGGTGAGAGGTGGATGGAAACTGAAACAGCTCTGTCTGTGAGCAAAGGGTCCTGGAAGAGGTGGCTTAGGGTTGCAGAAAGATGGTGATTGCCACAGGTACACAAAAGACTTCTGAAATTTCCACTACACAAGGAAAACAATATTTCCAACCTTTGATGCCAGTTCAATCCTTTGCCAGCGAAGCATTGCTCAAAATAGCCAGAAAAGACATGAGAGATAGAGGGTGCAGGGGGTAGGTTTATTGCTCTCAAATAACTACACTAGTTAACTTTTTCATCATTTCAAAAGAAAAATTTGCATTTCGATAATTTTATCTTCTTTCTCTGACAGTATTTTCCATACATGGTTTCCATAGAAGAAATTTAATATTAATACCCATTTTGAATGTGCTACACTGGACATTAACAGTGACAGAAACTTTATTCAGAAACCTGCTAACAAAACATTGTCAGTGTTTGTAAATAGTTTGAAATGTTGTGCAGACAAATGCATAGAAAGCACTGCTTAGTTTTTAAACTTTATCTTATAATTTTGACAGATTTCCAAATGAAATTCTAGCTTACTTCAGACTCAAAATTCAAGTCTGCCATTTTACTTTCATTGCCTGATATAACTAAGATGTAAAACAGAAAAAAAATAAATAAAAGGAATATTTCAAAGCTTTTCAGGGTTTCACAGAAAGAAAAAAAAAAGTTCTTATAATTATTTCATCTCCTTTGACTGTCAGAGTTTCAGTATTTATCTTTCAAATCTTTGACGCAGTGCACAGTGAATAAAAGCTATAACACATTTCGCTGCCTTGTTTTTAAATGCCTTTTATTATTTAGAACCCTCCACTACAGAATTGTATACCGGCTGTTTAAGAATTTCAGCAGCCTCTGCCCTACTTTCATGCCTCCTTTCTTAGTGACTGTATCACACCTGGTCTCAAGGGTCTTTGCTAGTTTCTACCATCTTTCCAGGTACAGTTCAAGACACTCATTTTATAGAGCAAATATCTATTTTTCTGTGGACTATTGCTAAGTCAAAAGCTTCATTTCTTCTGTAGTAGTAAAGATATACTGAAATACATAACCCAAGGTGCACTTTATTTCAACAGGAAGAAACGGGCAGGATACTGGTAATCTTTAGTAAGGCATCCTCGGGGCATAATAAACTTTCTTCTTTGATCTCAATATAGGGACATTTTGACCAGTAAAGTATCCATGAAAGTGGATAAGTACTTTCTCTCTCAGACTTTTGAGAGAGGTAATTTAAGAAGACATTGAAAATCTAAACTTGCTGCATGTCTTTGTGTCCTACTGTTTAAATGGTGAAAAGAAACTGTATTTCAGAGTCAAAATGAGAGAAAAGAAAGCCGAAGTCTCTTAGACCCTCCTAAGAATACTGTGCTCAGAAAACAGAGCTTAATTTTCTTCCTTTTTCATCACAGCACAAAGCACAGAAGATGCAACAAAAGATTATATTGGTATGTAGAGATGGTAAAAAATTCACACTGAAAACTATAGGGAGAAGTATACAATATATTATATATATAAACATATATAGTATATATACTATATATACTATAATATATATAATATACATACACTATATATTATCTATTATCTATTATATATTATAAAATATATATTATTATCTATATAGTATATAAAATATACATATAGTATATCTATCAAATGATGAAATGGTGCATGAATCTGAGTTAAACAGTCTGCATAAGCAAAAGAGTAGAAAACACATGTTAGAACACCTGAAATAAGGACAACTAAGTGACATTTTCAGTGTGTGTGACATTTCATTTTACACCATTGGAAATCCTTCTTCCAAATGTTTCTGTTCTCCAGATTTAAACTTCACCTTCTGATGGTAGTTTTTTTTCCCCTTTCTCTGCACTCTAAAAGACAGGAGCTGAAAAGGAATAGGTGCAATTAAGATTGAATGAGATTTTAAAAGAAGACAGAGCATTCTGCAAGAAGCAGAAAGAATGGGGGAAACAGAGATTCAGGGAAGAAGGATGAAAGGGGAAGTTGAGATTGGTGACAAAGAGTCATGACATGAGTGGAGCAACAAAACAGTATATATGAAAAGAAAGAAGGTGGGAAGGAGCAGGGAGGCAGAATTGAAATGAAGATTGCTGTAGTAGGCAGAAGGTAGAAGTAGAATCTCTTTGAATGAAGAGGAAGGAGATGCTTTGTTTAAACAGCGGATATGAGGCAGAGGAGGATCAAAACTATCAACAAAGGGAAGAGAGAATGAGTGGGGTGGAGAGACGGGGAAAAATAGTGGATCACAGGTTTACAAAAGCAAAAGAATATTGTAACAAGAACAAGCAAGTGAAAAATGGGCAACATAGAAACTACATGCATTCATTTTCATACCCACACCTTGCTGAACTGAATGTTTGCCACTACAAATAGAACTGGCTAGCACTATCTTGGAGATTATTTGCGCTAAGAAAATAGGAAAAGTCTGTTTGCTTCCAGACAGGAACGCTTGCTGGCTGGAAGTAGGCAGGCAGCCTACATGCAGCCTTGAGAGCTACATCACGACAGAGCAGAAGGAGCCTCGAGGCAAAGTTTATGGTTTATTTGTATTCCCTTTGACTTGTCTTTTCAAGAAAATAATAGCCTGCTACATAGGCCACTTCTAAGAGGTTCATTTCTATAAAACAAATACATTGACTTTATTGACCATACTATTCCAATCACCGTACAAATGATGCAGGGATGTAAAGCTGTAAACCTTGGTTAAGTGGTCAGGTTTATAACTCCTCTTTTGCAGCAGACAGGTAGCTCAGAACAGATGTTTCTTCTTTTGTGCGTGCTCTTCTATCCCAACACCTTTATAAGTGGGTGTCAGACAAAATATAAATCATCTCCGTGTAAAATTCATACGCCTGAAACTCCAAGTTTTTGTACCCAAAATTACCCCATTACTTTAGGGCTGACCTTGTGACATGAACAGCATCGTGAAGAACACAGAGTTCATCTCATCTTGTAGAGAAGTACTTTGCAGATAACAGAGCCAGACTACATCTGCTCAGCTCTTATTTAGCAAGGGATGTTGGCATATGCTGGGAAAACAAATGGCACAGATGATTGTTTGGGGGACAGTTTACATGAAAGTTCTGCCCTAGATCTGCCCTGCTCTAAGATGTTAAGTGCACAAAGGAAAAAAAAAAACAAACACCACAGAGAAGCACAACTGAACTGACAACTGATTTCTCATCCTTGTGACAAATCTGGGGGAAAAAGGAGTACCAGGAGGTAAAGAGTACCCAGGTAATAAGCACTGATTGGCTTTAGATATGGAGCAAGTTTCAACAATCTAAGTCAGAAAGCAAGAGTCAAGGTGATAGCACCATGATGGGAAAATCAACGCCCAGAGCCTGCCGTGGTAGAGGAGCCTGAGCCTTTGGAGAGATGTCAGTGAGTAGGGGCTGGGCCACCAGGCAGTGCCTCACACATCAAGGGACAGCCCCCTTTTCTTATGTCCATGCATAAGTGACAGCTGGAACAGAGGACCACACTACTGTCCCTATATACTAAATACAGGGCATAAAGCACGTTTCAAAACAGTGATTTCTGTTTACCTGGTGTTGTCAGCCCTCTTCATAATTACATTAAAACATGAAGTCTCTGAGTGTTACATCTCTCTCCTTCTGGCTAGTTCACCCTGAGTCCCCCCAGTCATATCTATATTTGATTAAAATGATCAAAGAGCAGGTGACAAGTGACAGAGAAGTTCTGATGTCTCCCTTTATTATGACAATTTTAAAACTATAAAATGCAGCAGATTGCTATACTTCAAAGATATACCTGTAATAAGAACACATTTTACCACAGCAGGGTGCAAAAATCTTTTCTATCACATCAGGAAATATGCTGTTTTCTGCACCAAGAGTAGTTATTTTATACTGAGATCAACTAGTTTGATGTCAAAGCCTCTTTGATCCATGAAACTCCTGTTTACAGAAGTGCCCAGAAGAAACAAAATCAGTTTCAAAAGTAAATTGAGAATAATTTTCCAAATGAAGTAAAATAAAAAAAAAAAAGATTATAAAGGGCAAGCTTGGTCTGAAAGGTAATTATTCACAAAAATCTCTGAGAGTGAGATGACTTTCCTCTACATTTATAGCCTGCATGCAGCACTGGTAAAAGGGTACAGGGGGAGATTTTATTGCTATTATTTTTTAACACATAAACTATGAAATTTGACTTCAGAGAAAATTAGGATGTCTCGTTTCCAGGTACTACTATAAAAACCTTGAAAAAAAAGTGACAGAATATTAATGATAACTCAAGATTATCATCTCTCAGGAAGATGTAGTGTGACCACAACTGGTAAATGTGCTCAGAGGTGGTTCTTTGTAGCTTCAAGCAAAGAAAAAGTGAACAAACTCTAATATCCCCCAAATATATTTACTGCAACCTTCCAATGTTCTGTTCGGTATCATCACAACCATCTGGCAAGAGAAAGAATCGACCAGGTGTTACAGGAAATAGCTGGCATGCAATTACCTTGGATAATACAATGTTAAATAGGATTAGCAACAAGAAGAAAATTATAAAATTAACAAGAAAATGCCACACAGACTTAAGGCAGTATTATTTTTATTTTTCTTTCCTAGAAAGACTTGGGGAATTAAGGGGAAAAAATAACCCAGAAAAACATCTTGCACAAAAGAGATTTCGCTATGTTAAAAGGCTCTATATCCAGGTGGAGGCTGGTGATGAGTGGTGTTCCTCAGGGCTCTGGCCTGGAACTGGTGGTCTTCACTGTCTTTATCAATGACACAAACAGTGGGATTGAGTGCACCCTCAGCAAGTTTGCCGATGTCATAAAGCTGAGCAGTGCAGCTGACACAGCAGAAGGATGGGATGCCATCCAGGGGGACCTGGACAGACTTGAGAAGTGAGCCCATGAGAACCTAAGGAAGTTTGAAGAGTCCAAGTGGGAAGTACTTCATCTGGATTGGGGTAATCCCAGTCATGAGTACGGGCTGGGAGAGAAGACACTGAGAGCAACCCTGCAGAGCAGGACATGCACATTCTGGTAGAAGAGAAGCTGGATGTGATCCAAAGCCTGGCACTCACAGCTCAGAAAGACAAACATGTCCTGAGCTGCACCAAAAGCAGCGTGGGCAGCAGATGAGGGAGCTGTTTCTTCTCCTCTACTCTGCCCTCATGAGACCCCATTAAAGTGCTGCCTCCAGCTCTGGGGTCCCCAGTACAAGAAGAGCATGAACCTGGGGAGAGCCCAGAGGAGGGTCACAAAGATGATCAGAGAGCTGGAGGACCTCTCCTAGAAAGACAGGCTGAGAGAGATGGGGTTGTTCAGTCTGGAGAAAGGGAAGGCTCAGGGGAAACCTTTTTGCAACCTTTCAGTACTTAAAAAGGGTTTATAAAAAAGAGGGACATTTTTACACTGTCAGATACTGATGGGACAAGGGAAAGCAGTTTTAAATTGAAAGAGAACAGGTTTAGATTAGATATTAGAAAAAAATTCTTTCATATGATGGTGCTGAGATCCTGGAACACATTGCCCAAAGAGGTTGTGGATGTCCTGTCCCTGGAAGTGTTAAAGGCCAGGGTGGATGGAGTTCTGAGAAACCTTGTTTAGTGGAAGGTGTCCCTTCCCACAGCAGTGGGATTGGAACTAGGTAGTCCTTAAGGTTCCTTCCAATTCAAAACATTCTATGAGTCTATGAACTTGAAAAATACTCTAAAAATATGTTAACATGTAACATGTTAAATAGGTTTCATTGAGCAAAGGTGTTTGCACTTATCTAAATGAACATTTTTTTCACGAGGATTATTTGCTTTTCTACAAAGTCTTCTGTCTTTTGTATTTCCTTTTTTTTCTTAAGAAAAAAAAAAACAAATCAGAAAAAATCACGACCGAATGTCATCACTGCATTTCAAGAAGTGTTTGTCAGATTAGTGTATTACAAAAAATTAAACCGAATATTATCATTGTCATACACAGCAAATGCCACAACAAATGTGGGTTTTGAAAGGTAATACTGTATTATTTATGTATCATTGGCTGCTCATTAGTCACTGTTTGAGCCTTCTATCTTCTCTACTTGTTGCTGTCACAAAAATTCTCCCTGCCAACAAAATACAATTTTTTTCTGTTTTAAATATTAGTGTTTCTTCATTAATGGAGTCATACTGCTGGTAAATCATTTTAGCAAGTCATTTGACTGAAAATAAGGGAAAATATTTTGGACAAGTAAAAATACATAACATTCAGCTTGAGAAAAGGTTTGAACACTTACAGTTCTTGAACTAAGGAAGGGATTGTGTAAAAGCCAGTCCCACTGCTGTCACTCTGTCTCAGAACCTTTAGAGGGTGGCTTGGCACCCCTCCACACTGTGAGTACGAACCTGTACCAACAAGCTGTTCATAAGTCAGTCCCAAGCCACAGAAGTGCAGTGCAGAGGCAAAGTCCTGATTTGGTACCTCCCATACAAAGTGGATGTAGCTGTGATGAACAGTGTGTGAACCTGCAGTTGCCAGCCTGCTCTTAGATCAGGTGGAGTGAACGCCCACTGAGATCAGCTTGGTGGTTTCTGTGCTATGTTCAGTGTATGGAGAGCAGTAGCTCTGAGGAGAAGGACCTGGGAGTCCTGGTGGATGACAAGCTGACTATGAGCTGAGGGTGTGCCCTTGCAGTCAGGAGGGCCGATGGAATTCTGGATTGCATCGGGAAGAGTGTGGCCAGCGGATCTGGGGAGGTGATCCTGCCCCTTTACTCAGCCCTGGTGGTGCCACATCTGGAGTGCTGTGCTCAGTTTTGGGCTCCTCTATACAAGGAAGACAAGGAGCTACTGGAGAGGATCCAGCAGATGCCACAAGGATGATGATGGAGCATCTTCTTCTGTTGTGAGGAGAGACAGTGGGAGCTGGACCTGTTTAGTCTTGAGAGGATTGAGTGGGGACCTCAACAATGTATATATAAATATCTCAAAGGCAGGTGACAGGGGGATGATATCAGACTCTTTTCAGTGCTGCCTAGTGACAAGACGAGGTGCAGTGGCCATAAATAACCCACAAGAACTTCCACTTGAGGAGGAACTTCTTTACAGGATGGCAGAGCACTGGAACAGGCTGCTCAGGGAGGGCATGGAGTCTCTCTGGAGATATTTCAAACCCACCTAGATGCTATCCTGTGTCACCTGCTCCAGGTGACCCTGCCATGGCATGGGGGTTGGACTGGATGATCTGCAGAGGTCCCTCTCAACCCCAACCATTGTCTGACTCTGTGACTCTGTGGAATGGATGTGTTCTTGGTCCCTTTTTTCAAGGAAAGTATTAGTTGGGATTGTTTTTGCTGTGCAGATCCAGGGCCTTAAGTTTGCACAGGAGCCAAGCGGTGTAAGCATTCCTGTCTGTTTTGGAGTTCTATTTGCTCCCGTAAGTGACTCCTTTATTTACTATACTGACTATTGTGAACCTGACTTTGAAGCACTTAATTGAACCTATATGTTGTGCCACAAACTCACAGGGGGGATTTCACTCAAGAACCAAGGCATGTAAAAGGCAAATTTTGAGATGCTCCAGCACTTTTCTGGATCATGCCTTCAATCCTTTTTTCTAAATGGGGTTTTTAGCTCCAGGAGCATTAAACATTTTTGTGTTGTGAATGTGCTAGAAAAGTACAATATAAAAAGAGTTCTGCATTCAGTGAAGCTGTACAGGATCATGAAAGGTCAAATGTAGTAGGGTGGGATATTTTCGTGATTGAAGTAGAATCTGTCATTTTCAGCTACTTATTGAACCATTAAATTCCTGACTGAGTAGGTGTAGGCCAGAATATTCACTGAAGAAACCTTTTAATTTTCAGTGCCTTTCAATATTCTCTTCCTCTTCTGGAAGACTCATTATCTCCAAGTTTTTATGCAGATGCATGCCAAGGTTGATCTTTCAGTAAAAAACATTGTGAGCTTATATTACCTGAAATTAATTCAAATTATATCTATGCAACTGTAATAAAAATAATTGAAACCTTAATGGATAATAAAAAAGACATATTAAAATTTTAAAACTAGTTTTGATGTAACCTGAGGATTTATAGCAAAGGATTATGTACTATCATAATTTGAATTTGTGAAATATATATTTGACACAGTTGTATTTTTCATTTGGTAGGATCTAAAGAATACATACATTTGATTAAATAGTATGTTATAGAACTAGTCTGCTTTTTCATTTCATGAGAATTCCAATTTAAATTGCAATAACCTAAAGGTCAGCCACAGACAATAGCTATGATAGTAGCAATTGCATATTATTAATTCAAATTTACTAGAGCCTTTAAAATTTGTCTTAATGTGAGGCATAATGCTGGAGAATTACTAATACTAATTGAATTATGGTTCTAAAGTAATTAGAATTTCAGGATAAACTACATTATTTTTGGGTATGTGTGACTGTGGTGTTGGAGATTGTAAGCTCTAGTTCATTAATTAATAAAGAACCCATATGTTCTGGTTATAGTGGTGCTGGAGGCTGAAGTATTTTGTTTATCAAGGGATAAATCTTTTATAATGGTTTACATCTGAAAGCTGATGAAGGATATGCATTGCTTTTGCAACTTCCTTCATCCACAAGACATTGTTTAATTATAATTTCATATCAGCATTTGTGTATAATGTCTAATATCAAATGTGAATAGAAAGTTGATTAAACTATTTTAGCAAATTGATTCCTTCAGTTATATTTGAGCTGGTTCTTGAATTAAATTAAAATATTAAGATCAAATCATCAGTCAACAATATAAATTGATTTTCCATCTCCATAAGATTCTACTCTTTGTGATTCAGATAAACTACTTGGAGAGGAACTGGACAAATTCAGTGATTAATAAACTTTCCTTCTTCAAATTATTTTTGTTGTCACTTAAATCTGTTTCTGAATGTAAGTGTCTGAATTTGGTGGAAAGCTTTGATGAGAGTCTTTAGTAGATTTGGGGGTTTTTGAATGTTAAAATAAATCTTGCACCCTGATACTCACACACCCAAACAGAGGTCTACTTGTGTTTATTGTTACAAAAATTGAAAATGGTAATAGGTTTCCCAGCCCTGGCTGTAGATTGGTGCTATCCTCTTTCCCTCCTGTGTTGGAGCATGCAATTCCACCCTGTCATCAGGAATTTTATCTATCATCAGGAACTGTAGTGATAGGAGAAGGAGTAATGGGTTTAAACTGAAAGAAGGGAAATTTAGGTTAGATGTTGGGAAGAAATTCTTCCCTATGAGGGTGGTGAGGCACTGGCACAAGTTGCCCAGAGAAGTTGTGGTTGCCCCACCCTGGAACCCTGGAAGTCTTCAAGGCCAGGTTGGACAGGGCTTGGAGCAATCTGCTCTAGTGAAAGGTGTCCCTGCCCATGGGAAGGGGGTTGGAACAAGATGATCTTTAAGATCCTTTTCAAATCAACCATTCTGTGGTTCTGTGATCCCTCCTAGAGCAGTAAGAGTTGAAAAAAGAGCATCAATAATCTAGAAAAGATAACTTCAAAATCAAACCCAGAATCATGCAGTTGCTCTCATCTACAGTCAAAAAGCATCTTCTGATTGCTCTTTCCTTTGGCTGAGCATCTCTGCACATCTCCTCTGACATCATGACTGCCAGTTCTGCTTTGGAAGCTTCTGGTACCTCACCTTCTTCTCAGCACCCTCTTTTTCACTTTGCACTATAGCCCCAGATAATCTGTATCCATCATCTGATACCAGCTGAAAATTTGCAGCATGGTAGATCCATGTAGATCTCTGTATGTTGTTTTATAGAGGAAATACGTAGTGTTTATTTAGAAAGTGATTGTGGAATTTCCCTGTTCTACTTTTGTCTGCTATTGAATTCATATACGATGGAATATGACAATACTCTGTCACCTGATTATTTGTTGTTTTCTTCTGATCTAATCGTAATCTAATAGTGGTTTATAATGCCTATCTCCTTACCTTCTGTCATTGTTTAGTGAAACCACCACAATTTTGTTATTGTAAGGATTGCCTAATAATGAGATTGAAGTGATATAAAAACTTGCATACTTTTTTAAACTATTGGGGAGGTTCCCCCTGAATTTACTAAGTTTCAGAAACATTGGGCCTAAACAATGAGCTTTCTTTGCAATGACAACTAAACTTGTGCATTTTCACGCTAAACTGAGTAGTGTAGGAAACATTAAAAATAGTATGAATCTCCCTTTTCTTTGTATGTGTAGACTCTTATCATCCCACTTCTTACCACTTGCTAGTCTTTTATTGTAACTTCTAAAAGAATAATGTGTAAAAAAATTCACCGCAGATGGCCATAAAATTATCCTGAGATCCTCGCCTGCTTCAATTCAAATGCATCAAATGCTTGTGTATATGTTCCCTAGTACTGTAGTAATTCCATTTATCAAAAGCTGTATCCTACTACATATGGTTTAGTTTCATCAATTACAGATTAAAATGGAGGTCTCCAGAATGGCCTTTGACACTGACTTCAATATACTGACTGAAGATGAACAGGGCTGTAAATAATATTATGCACCAGGAATTGATTAGCAAAGTGTATATCAGTGAAGCACTTGGAAAACTTTTGCAATAACCCAAATTGAAATTTGGAATTTAAGTGGTCTTTTAGTAATAAAATAAATATTGTATCTGCAAGATACCTCTAGACTTTCACCATTACCTTTATTTAGTGAAATTAAATAAACAAAAAGTGGGCACTGCAATTTTAGTAATTATTAGATTATTTTTAGGCTTAAGGCTGTTCACTGAGTGTGCACATTATGCTGAATACTAACATAACACTCATCTGAATCATTGCAGTCTCCAGATA
>JAWWES010000001.1:12696210-12712510 GCA_035583135.1 Lophotriccus pileatus
CTTTCAGTAAGCACTAATCTGGTGTATTGAATTGATGAAACATTTGCATCTTAATTCTGATGGAGTTTAAGATGCAGATACATTTCCTAACACACAATTTCTATTCCCACAGCAATGTCCAGCCAGAGAAGATCTGGATACAGAACCACAAGATTCAAAAGCCTAAGGCAGCAAATCTAGGGATTTGGCAGAATGCAGAAATTAATTACATCAATACAAGTTCCCACATTAAGGAACAGTCTAACAAGAGAATTGTGATGTAAAGTGTATACAATCCCCATGGTCACAACACTGTCTACATATATGGCTTCTGCTACATCTATCTATCTATATATATATCTATCCATCTATCTATCCATCTATCTATCCATCTATCTATCTATCACTCTCTCTCTCTCTCTGTCTTGTAAAGTAGTGATTGATAAAACAACACAAACTCTTAAAAATATTTGCATAAACAGCTCATGTTAAAGAAACAATCTACATACTTGGCTAACAAATTTAACACTGAAAATATGCAAAATTTGCCATTTAAATTACATGTGGGAGATCAGCTTTGGAATCTGCTAAATCAGACAGGAACATAACATCTTGATTGGAGGAAGGCAGGTCTTGCATCCCAGATGGGTTGAAGATTCTAGTGTCTTACCAATTAGTTTTGTTAATAACATAAATGTAATAGGCTAGAGTCAAGACAAAAGTAACAAACCTTTTCAGGGTCATGGAAACTGATAGTGTTTATGAGTAGTAATACATGAAAGTAATACTGGAGAATAAATTTCACTTCACACTGGATTTCTTTTTTTCATGTGTCACAGCTCCTTCCTCCACGCATATTTTACATTACATTTTTCATGTAATTATAGGAAGATAACTTGATGTACCATTCTTTGTCATATCTCACTGAGCTGTGAACATTAAAAAAACTCTGCAGCATAGTGGAGAGCAGAAATGAAAATAACAGAGTAAGTCACATAGCTAAAGTCTTCGATCATATACTGTAATAAAATGAATTTGAGTTATATGTAATCCTTGAGCATATGTCATTAGTTTATTTGGCTCAGATCTCCTTTGTGCATTGCTGTTTTTCATATAGAACATTTTGCCATGTATATATTTATTCTTAGACGGAGGAGGAGTTTGAAAATTCTTACCAATATATATTTTCTCCTCCTCCTCACATCTGTTATGGAAAGAAACAAAACAAAAACTCAGCCTTTTGGAAAAAAAAAAAAAAAGAAAAGTGTAAAATGGAAAAAAAAATCTCATCATTACAATACAGACATGACATGAAATGCTGAAAATGACCCGTCAGATGTTGTGTTCAATGACAGATTACCAGAGTTTCCATTTCAGCAGAACACGTGGGATCAGTGTGGGTATGCTGGGAATTGGGATTTGTGAAAGGTGAGGTGTGTATAAAGGTGTGAAGGGCTGAAGCACGTGCTTGGGAAATGAAGTCACACAAGGAGAGGAAGGAAGCTCCTCTCCTTTCACGCCCCTGTGTGCAGGGATTTGTACACAAGGCTTGTCCTGGAGGGAAGCACTGCTGTCACATTACCCATGGGATCACACGAGTTGATTCTGGTGCCCAAATGAGGGCAGCAGCTCCTGCCTGCAGCTGAAATGGGTGCTGGATGTCGAAGGCAAGGTTTTATGGATGTAAAAGGAGAAGCAAAGGGTGCTTTGTTCCATCTCCAGCTCTGCTGCACACCATGCCCACATACTGAAACTCCAAGGGTGTATGCCTTGTCATTTTAGAAGTGCTCCTCAGCCTGTGGAGGATTTGTGTGCAATTTTCACAGGGGCAGCGAAGTGTGACCCACTAACTCCTTGTTCCTAGAGCTTATGCTCAAAAAATGATCTGTCACTGCTTCTTTTTCCCTGCTCATCATTGTCAAAGGCTAGATGTGTATCACATTTGTGATGCACCACTTAGACCTGTGATAAAATGTCACATTATTTGCTTCTTCTAACAATCCCTTTGTGTAACTGACCCTTACTGCATTCTGCTAAAGTAGAGTTATAGAACATGGCAAAATTACTGTCATTTTGCAGAAATGTTATTTTATCTTAGATTTTGCTTCTGATTTATGTATGGCAACAAACCCCAAACAGTTAACAGAAATCAGTGTTCAATGACCAGCTCAATGAAAATATTTGAAGGAAAGCTTCAGTATCCTGTCAGCTTTTGATATTTTCTTTTATAGATATTTATCTATTCTTTTCCCCACACTTATTTCTTACCTGGTAATACATTAGCTTAGTTAAAGAGTTTTGCTTTGAATTTAATTCCATCATTATGAGCAATGACCTTTCCTTTTAACTTTAGCTCCTTCACATCTGAAACAAAGATGACACATCAGTAATATGTGTAACTGAATTATGACATTTTTATTCTGTAGAAATATGAAATGAGGTTTTCAACATTTCTTTCACTGCTCAAAAATTTCAGCCAAAATTCCAGAGGCAAGTAGATACTTTGGAAGCCACAGAGGTTTTGTAAAATGAGGCCATTTGAAATTGATTTGCACAACAAACCTTGAAAGATACATTAAAAAAGTAACCCCGAAAAACCAACCAACCAAAAAAATCTTTGTATTTACAGGAAGAGGAATACATCTTTGATTAAAAAAAAATACTTTGTGATACAGTATTTCTCTCTATGATTCAGCTGTGAAGACATATTCACAGGCAGAATAATCTTAATCTTGTAGTCCATGTCAATGGAAAAGATCTAGCATTTCAGTCTCCAGATCAGCTCAGGGTGTTAAATGATTGCTGTCATCTGACCTGAGACCCAACTGATACATGCACAGGATTT
The DNA here is from genome assembly GCA_035583135.1 of Lophotriccus pileatus. Classification (NCBI taxonomy): domain Eukaryota; kingdom Metazoa; phylum Chordata; class Aves; order Passeriformes; family Tyrannidae; genus Lophotriccus; species Lophotriccus pileatus. The sequence goes on from JAWWES010000001.1 coordinate 12,699,035, forward strand.
TAATTGTTTGAGCAATGTAAGTTTTGCACTGGAGCTCTGCCCAGTGTGACAAATACTCTCCATGTACCAGCAGCCCTGTCTGTAGGAGCCTTCCCCTGCACCCTTCCCCTGCCCATGGCTGTGTCCAGTTTTGAGGCTCACAGGGGTCTCTCTGTGCTGTGCTGGGGAGGGTCTGAGCCGAGCACCTCACCCTCACTTGACTGTTCCTCCCCTGCTTCCATTACTGTGAGTGTTGCAAAAGAGCACCAGTCACCTCGGCCACGATCTTGAATTCCGTGTGCCCTTTTGGTCATGCCAGTACAAGACAGACATGAAGCTGTTAGAGGGTGTTCAAAGGAGAGCAACAAAGATGGTGAAGGGCCTTGAGGGGAAACCATATGAGGAGAGGCTGCAGTCTCAGCCTGGAGGAGACTGAGGGGAGACCTCATCACAGTCTACAACTTCCTCCTAAGGGGAAGAGAAGAGGCAGACACTGATCATTTCTCTGGAGTGACCAGTGACAAGACCTGAGGGAACAGCCTGAAGTTATGTCAGGGGAGGTTAAGTTGGATATTAGAAAGAGGTTCTTCACCCAGAGAGTGGTTGGGCACTGGAACAGTCTCCCCAGGGCAGTGGTCACAGCACCAAGCCTGACAAAGTTCAAGAAGTGTTGGACAATGCCCTCAGGCATGTGGTGTGACTCTTGGGCGATGGTCTTGTGCAGGGCCAAGACTCGGTGATCCTTGTGGGTCCCTTCAAAGGATAACCCTTCTCAGGATATTCTGTGATCTCTCCTGCAGAGAATAAAGTTGCAGTTGCCTTCAAAACCTGGATCAGTACGTTTTGATTCCATATACACGTTACCTTTCTTCTTCAGCCTTTTTACATTGATATCTACTGAATTATCAAATTTCTAATGGATTATCTGTTTTCCTCAATCTTGTCCCTATAGTCCAACGCAGTATCATTTTATTAAGGATTTTCTTTTTACACCTTTTTTTTCTTTTCAATTCTTAAACCTGCTTTCTCTCTCCTTTTCAAACACACACCTTCTGTTCCTTTTTTTCATTTGTGTGTGCATTTCTGGGTTTATTAATTTTCTCAGATCCTCTTCTACTGTTGGCTAAGGAACCCAGCTTTCAGCAAGTTAGATTGTTGAGTTATTAGAACTGTTTTCTAGCAAACAGTGCATCAGGTCACACAAAGATAATGAGAGCATTTCATGGATACAATAGCATGCCAAGCAGCGTGTAGGCATTATCAAAAGATAAGTTGAAGTATAACTTGAGATGAAAAGAAAAGAAATATCACAAAACCCAATTAATTTCCAAAATAATTAAGGATTTGAAAATATTTGAAAAACATCAATAATGAAGAACAGTAATTTTAATTGTCAGAAAACTTCAACAAGAACTTCTCCATCGGTCTACTACCAATTATAAGTAGGTTATAAAATTGCCTACAAAAATTGCATATGTAATTGAAAAAATCAAAATAATTTCTGTTCATGTCTGTTAAATAAATTGTTCTGTCTTGATGACAGGTTGTATTTTTAAACTTATGACGTCTTTTACAGACATAAATGGTGGTAGTCTCTTTTCTACTTCTCCCTTGGTATATTTATTTTTCAGGAACAGATTCTCATTTGTTTTTCATATACTTATGTATGGGGTTTTTTATCTGCGTGATTTTTGCTTTTTTGTTTTAAAAAGCTTCATTTGAAAATTCACTGCTCCCTCCACCCCAGCTCTGTTATCATTTTGTCCTCTCCTCACTGATCTTTTCTATTCTATTTCTAAACCATCTCATAGCACCTCCTCTGTATTTCCTATTTGCTCTTCCATTTTTCCACTCTGTTACATCCTTATTTCAGTGGAGATTTTTTACAGTTCCCCTGAATCATAACTCTCAAGAACAGATGGATAGGGACAAACCATTGAATAATGAAACTAGACTTGCTTAGACTGATTACTTTGTACTCTTTGTGACCTTAGTTTTTTTAAAATGGAGAATTCCCTCAATGTCTTATTCTGAAAAACAAACTCAATATAAAAGGTCATCCTGAACTGATTGCAGGATCAAGAGTCCTAGAAAATGTGGACTAAGAAAAACATCTAACTGATTTCCATCCCCAGTGACTTCAGCCTTAAAAAGAGAATATAAAAAAATATTTATTGTCGCATTCTTAAAGTTTCAGAGCTACCCTCTTTCAGTCACAGAAGTTTCCACAATTTTTTTTTTAAACTGGTAAATTAACATAGTAACTATAGACTGCTATGAGGTATTACTGAAACAAGTAATACCAGTAAAATAATGCAACCCAAAGTAAGTTAAAGAAGTGAGACCACAGTTTCTCTGTAGACATTCTACTGTATAGATCTGGTTATTTTATTCTAGTGAAACTCAAGCTGTAATAAATCATGGCATCTCACAATGGCAGTTTCAAATGAACATGTTTATTGGGACAGACAAGTACATCACTAAGAGTGTTATTTACTTCAGGTGCTGATATACAGTACCAGCTGTTGGATTTAAACACTGACTCAGTCACTGCAGCTGAAAACTATGGGAATTTTTCAAATCATACATCAATATGAGCAAAATCCGGGGGGTATCATAGCATAAGTAATGCAGATTTTTTTCTAACAGCACAGAAACCATGAAGTTTGAGAGAAAATTCTCCTACAAAACCAGGAAGAAATTCCACTCCAATTTCTAACATAGAAATAAATACTGTCAGATTAAAAGATAATACTGTGATGCTAGTCTTTAAGAAAGTTTAAAGAAAGTTTTACTTAAAAAAATCAGAGACTGAACTTTAGAGGCTTGTTAATTTTCATAGAGTTCTCCATATACATGCCCAAAGCACCTCTAATCTCTATTTTTCTCAAGTAAGTAGTATGTTTGCCAGCAGGCCAAACATATGTGAGATGAAATTTTTTCCTTCACCACGGAATATGAGGAACCAGCTCATGTAGAAATCTGGGGAATGAACCTCATACAAAGGGTGGTTTTATCACCAGTAGGATAAAAACAAAAAAATAAAGCAACAAACAAACAAACAAACAAAAAACAAAACCAAACCAACCAAACCAAAAAGAACAACAACAACAAAAAAAAAACCAACAAAAAAACCCCACCACAACAAAAAGCAACTAACCCTAGACTAAAGAAAAACTCTACAAAATAAAAGCTTGTAGCAGAGCACACACAGGTGATGGGCACACAAGTGTGAAATGTATTTTAAGGTGGAATACTTCAGGAAGTCAGGATGCCTGTTGGTGTTGTGGGAGCTCTAATGTCTAGAATTGCAGTGATTTTATCAAATAGGGATATTTAGCGTGGAAAAAAAAATAAATCTGCTTCAAGAGCTTATTAGTAGCCTCATGGGGGGCTCCTCATGGAAGAAAAACACCTGTTCTAAAGGGAGGAAAGGAGGTGAGAGCTACCTCATAAGTGAAAGGACTGTTCAGTAGCCTCATCCATGTCCTCTGTCCTTCAAGATTAAGAACCATTGTGTGGTGCTGAGACCAAATGTAAAACAACGACCAGAACAACCAGATGAGACAGACTTTGTCCCGACACTGAAAGGAGTTCTTCAGCATCAAAAAAATGAAGGATGATGCAGTTAAAGGTCCCCTTCTGAGGGAGTTAATCCTATCTGAAAACTAGTCCAGGAATCATGAAGCCTAACTGGAACCAAGTCAAAGATATTAAAGATATATTAACAATAGTAGTGCTGCCTTTTGGCAATTCCTTATTTCTTCTTCAGTATAAGCTGCTTTACTAACTAATTTGTACAGTCATATATTTTCCCCAAAGGAGACTGACATGATGACAATCCTTTTCTGGTGTAAGTCAAGGAGATGAGTATAAAGCTGGTATTATGAGACCTTCAGCTTCAGGACACAAGGCTTGGCAGTGGCTTACAAATACTGCAAGATTAATGTGCAACTCTATAAATGGTTCACATGAAAACCAAAGTTAAAATTCCTGTGTCTTTTTATAGATGACATTCCATGAAGCAACACCACTGGTGAGACATAAAGTTCCAAGCAAAAAAAGCAATCCCCAAAGTGAAAAATCCCTACAATATTGTTCTATTGTGGTGGGTTAACCTTTCCTGGCTGTCAGGTGGCCACTAAAATGCTCTCTCACCCACCTCCTCATCCGGATAGGGAGAAAACATGATGAAAAGCAGATGGGCTGAGGTAAGGACAGGCTGATAGCTCAGACATTATGGCAGTTATTGTCATAGGCAAAACAGATTCAACTTGATAAAATTAATTTAGCATATAGACCTTCGTGGTCTTCTCCACCATAGGTTCTTCTCACAGGCTGCAGTTCACAAACTGCTCCAGCATGCATCCTTTCCACAGAGCCCGGTCTCTCAGGAACAGTCTGCTCCAACGTGGGTCCCCCATGGGGTCACAGGTCCTGTGACAAAGCCTGCTCCTCCTGAACCCGCCTCTACAGCCTCAGCTCCTGCCAGGATCCTGCTGCAGTGTTGGCTCTCTGTGGGCTGCAGTGGCCTTCAGGGCATATCCATGTCCTCCTGTGCTCTCCACAGGCTACAGTGGGGATATCTGCTACACTGTGGTCCCCCCTGGGCTGCAGGGGGACAACCTGTGTCACCACAGTCTTCACCACAGGTGCAGGGGAATCTCTGCTCCAGGGCCAGAAGCACCTCCTCCTCCTTCTCTTCTTTCTGCTCCTTTTTCTTCTCTCAACTTTGGTCCTGCAGAGTTGTTTCTCTCACATTTTATCACTCCTTTGTCCACTGTGGCACAGTACTTCTTTCTTAAATCACAGAGGTGCCACCAGTTCCTGCTGGGCTCATTTTTGTCCAGCTTTGGTCCATTAGAGATGACTGAGAGAGACCAAAGCCAAAGACTCAGTTAACCCAGTATCAAGCAATAAAAATTTCTGAAATGTACTGGGATATATTTTATCTTTCAAATCATCTTCCACATTTAAACTTTCATGTAGTGCTTTGATCCTACTCAGGATCAAATGTAGAATAATAGCTCACTAGTAATTTCTTCAGTTCCTAAACCAAAACAGGTGAAAAAAAAAATTAGTAAGGAAGCAGTTGTACAACTACATTTATTATTCTAGGTCAGAGGACGGACAACAACAGTAGAGTAAGGACAGCAACTTTCACAAAAGCACACCACAGTTTGAAGGGAATGGGTAGGTGAGCAATCTATAAATGTTGTTTTATATACATGAGAGCATTTTTTATACCTATTAAGTTGTCCTACAGGAGAATTGGCAGATCCTGAAAATGAGTGTATTGAAAGGACAGCAATCAGACCAGTGTAATCCAAAGGGAGGACAGTTAATTCAATAAACTACCAATCTAATCAGACATGCAGCAACGTTAGGGGGAAAAAAAACAGGGAAAAATTGCAAGCTGTTGCCAAAGGGTAAGTATGAAGGAGAGACAGAAGAATGAACATGAAAATAATCAGGAAGGCTGGCTATACAGAAAGAATAGATTTTATAAACACAATAGAGAATGAAATCAAAGGGAAGCGAAAGTCTCTTACTCAACAGGAAAGGAGAACAAAAAAGAGATTACGCACAACAAACTAAATTCAATATTTTCTTTGAATTTTTTTGTTATAAAAGAAAGAAAGAAAAGGGTAGTTTTTGACCAGATACTTCACAAAACGAGTTTTATCACGAGGATAAGTATGTCAGGCAAAAGAATATTTAGATAAATGAATTGAATTTGTCATAATAACCTGATAAATTTGACTTTAAATGCTTTAAAAAAAAATCTAACCAAAGAGATTTATAAAACTTTAGTGGTTTTCTTCAAGAGATCACAGAAGACAGAAAACATGAAAAAGGAGAGGAATGGGAAATTCTGTATCAAGTCTTAAGAAGTGAGTGGAAAGGATTGTAAACGAGTTACAGGTCATGGCACCTACCTTGAGGAATTAGGACAGAAAGAATTATCAATCTACTTATATTGAAAGAGAATAAATTGAAAAAGGCAGACAGTATAGTTTTGTCAAAGTTCAGATAGTGCCAAAGCAATCTTATTTTCTCCAAGATGGAACATGTATCAGGTTAAAACAGAATATGTAACTGACTTAAATAAGGTTTTTCCTGTTGCCCTGAGGGACATTCTCAAAAGAAAACTGAAGAACCACAATCCAGATAAAACACAGAGGAGCAGTCATTGCTTTATAAACTACATGTCAAGTACTAATGAATGCTTCCTTCATAGTGAGAGGGTCTTCCATCAATAGGGCATCAAGAATAAAAGCAGAACATGACAATAGGTGTCAATGACTTCAAATGGAATGTCGATGGGAAAGAACTCATGGTGGAATAGCAAAAAGGCTCCATGGGGGAAAAGTGAGCCTGAATGGTTAAAGAAAAATTCATATGGAAAGACAGACTAGAAAAGAAGAAAGGAAAAATTACTCCAGATATATGGATAATGCACACTCTACACAGATAATGGAAGGGGTCATAGATACAAACATTGTGCTGTGAAGTTGACTAAATCTTTCCGTTTGATGCCTAATCCAATAAATTGTGAAGACTGTGGCTTTCAGATGCTTTCTCTCTTTATATCTAATTGCTTAAATTTGGTGAGGGAATGCTGTAGCACAAGCTTCATATGTAGCCTGTTAACAGAGCTGCTGATAACATTAGATATTCTGTTCTTCATCTCTGCAATCAATTTCTTACATCTCTCTCAGTTTCATCTGGAAGCAGACTGCTTAAAAGTAAAGTGATATAAAGTGTTTCCCAGCAACTACTTCATCACTTTCAGTGACCTTCAAATTACATTTAACATTTGTCTTGGACAAAACTATAAGGCTGTTCAGTGTTGTGGACAGGAAGATTCATCTGGTACTGTTAACCTGATCAATAGTGAAATAAAAAGTCAACTGAGCTTACATTTTTACAACCCCAGGAGAAAGTTAAAAAACACATTAGTTGGTTTAACAAAATGATAGCAGACAGAGAATCAGTATCCAAGGTTATAAATGATAATAGCTCAGTAAGCCCTGTACATCATATACAGTCATAAACTACTCACACTGTATTAGTTTAAGGACAATCTCACTTTTGTTTCTCTTACTTCAATAGTTCCTTTCATTTTTCCTGCAGAAAGGAAACAAAAAAAACACCATCCCAAAACCCAACCAACCAACCAAAAAAAAAAAAAAGAGGCTGTGAGGATCAGAAGCACAGAAATGATTATGAATTACATAAAACCAGAAGGTGTCATGTGGTGGGGAGATTTATTCTGTGAGCTTTAATTATCCAAACTACGTGTACTAAGTTGTTTGGTGCAACAGAAGTAGATCGGTAGACTGAAACAGATGGCTTGTAAAGCTCCTGAGCTTTATTCCTCTTCTTTCTTTTGCTGTTTTCAAAAAAAAATGTTGTTCAGTCTTCCTCCTTAATCCACATTTACATCCGCTGTACATGACCCTCGCGACGATGTGGTAAACTGAGAGAGTTTAAACAACACAGTGAGTTGACTTCCAGCATTTCTATAAGGTACAAACAGATGTGCAGACTGACTTCTCTGGGAGTCTTTGCAGCAGGACTGCTTTACCCATGTTCACCTACAGATGTTCTGAGCATAAGAAATGCATCTTATTCTTTTAGGACACAAGGACTGCTTTGTCCTCTATGCTCCTTTTGACCTCCCCTAAAATCAGTGCATAGCTTTCACTGCTGCCTCCATTAACCCTCAGAAAACATCATAGATCTAAACCTGAGCAAGCTGCTGCAGAGAATAAAATAAACAAGTGTTGCAGTGTGAAGTTTGAAAGAAATGTTTAAAGGAGGATGCTGGCAAAGGAAGGTTTATTTACTGTTTCATTGGACAGCAGAAGATAAATGGGAAAAGAGACTGTAAGTGATTGCTGCTGCTTAGTGGAGGCAGCGTTCATAAGGGCTAGGGAAGTAGCAGGAAGAGTTGGCTGCATAGTCTCCAGTGTCAAGGGGCTTGCTTTATGTCTAAGAAATCCTTCTCTTTTCCTTCAGATGATATGTTAAGTTCTGTCACATCCATCCAGCTTTACAGCTTTCCATGGAGATTAACAAATGGTGCTGTGCCAAAGTTTCTGAAGCCATTAAGAGAAAGACAACACCCATCCACCAGACACCTTCATCCCAAGACTGTATTCCTTTTCCAGGCAGCCCCCACATCCAAATTCTTCAGTCTCAGCCTTCTTCCTGGAATAACCTGGAGGTGAATATAGTCCTACTCCCTCAAGGAGCAATAGATAGTTGTCTTTGCAGCCTTTCTGCCTTGCAGAGACCCAAGGCAGACTGACCACAGCCCTCAGGATTAGGATGGGGCATCCACACCCCACAGCATAGAGTTCCTGCCGCATCTGTTTGCTACCATAGCTCAGGGAACACACATACCAACATGTCAGGGAGACAATGAATGTCTGAGTAAGAGGAAAACCTGCAGATGAAGGGGAAGGGGTTCAAATAGCAAAAGTTTTTTCCCTAATAAGACAAATCTGGTCCATTACTTGCACAAACCATAGCTGTTAGAAGAAGGATCTGAATGTGACCTAGACTTTCACAAACACATGGCCTGAATTACAGAAGTTCCAGCAAGATAACATAAACAAATAGTAGCCAGCATGTTACACTCAAAATCTTGTCACAGGCAAAAGAGAACTAACCATTTTTAGGATTAAGGATTTTTTGTTAACCCAATTAGTATTTTCACACTCTACTAGTCCAAATAATCTAATAAAGGAAAACCTCAGTAATCTAGTTTAAATTGTTATATAAAAACTTAGTATCTAGCCCTTTTTTCTGTTACAGTTGTATTTCTACCCTGATTTGAGCCCATCTGTGTTACACAACAAGGCAGACACTTAGCTGTGTCTATAGGAAGAACTTAAATGACTGATTTGCTGGTCTTTGGCTGGGACTGAATATTTCCACTGATACCAAACTGGAATCTGAATTAAATTTGGAAATAACATGATGCTACTATTGTGGATTCATAATATTTTGTGTTCAAAGAAATAATTTTAAGTTATTTTACTGAGTTCAGCTGGGATTGAGTCAATTTTCCTCTAAGCAGACCATATGTTTTGACTATCTATGAGCAGTGCTTGCACAGTGTTAAGATTTTCTGTTTGTTTTCCCACTCTGCTCCCCACAGCAAATAGATGGGGGGTGGGCAAGAAACTGGGAGGGGACACAGCTGGAACCCAACTGACCGAGGAGATAACCCCCCCATATGATGTCATGCTCAGCAATAAAAGTTTAGGGAAAAGATGTTTGAGCTTGTGCCTTTTGTCTTCCCAAGCAACCATTAATGCATAATGGAGCCCTGCTTTCCAGAAAGTTGCTGAAGACCTGCCATCGATGTCAGGTAGTGAATAAATTCCTCTTTTTGCTCTGCTTGCACATGAACATGCTTTGCCTGTCAAACTGTCTTTATCTCAAACCATGAGTTTTCTGCTTCTGCTTTTCTAATTTTCTGCTCCCTCTGAGGTCGTAATGAGCAAGGACCTGCATGGGTGCTCACCTGCTGACTGTGGTCAGCCATTTAGTTATCATTTAGTGTCCCAAGTAATTAATTATAATAATTACACAATATCTAGAGCAGAAGACTATACCTCATTTTGGAAATATGCTGAAATTAGAGGACTTCAAACAGTTTTATAATGTTTTCAAGTGAGAGATTAAAGCAGCAATCAGATGATGCAAGGTTTTCTCCAAAGACTGTGAAAAAGTTTGTTGGAGATATAGAATAATAGAATGGTTGGAAGGGACTTTAAAGATCATCTGGTTCCAACCCCCTGATGTGGACAGGGACACTCCTATATTTTTCTTCTGAAAAAGAGGATAGAGTGTAGTTGAGTCTCTTGCACCATAGTCCAAAAAAACAGGAGAGATGTCAGTTGGCATCATTTATATGCAAGCAATCACTGTCAGTGTCAACCAGGACCACTTTCACAATACAAAACAGAGGAGATACTATAGCATAGCTAAATCTCAGAGCAGTGCAAATCAGGCTGAAAGGAAGATATATGCACCAGAGTGGGAACTTGTCATGCCTGTGAGATGCTATGAAGATGGTTTTCTTTGAGATCCACCTCTAGCCCGGTGGCATGGTGTGCCTGTGAGGAGAAGCAAAAGAGATTTTCCTCTAGATCTTTATCTTTGAAGCCCTCTTCATGTTATTAATCTGGAATGCTTTTAGGGAGGACTTTTCAGTTGTTTGGAACAATTTGCTAGGCTCCAAGTGTTATTTAATCACAAGGAAACTGGATGTAAAAGGCCTGACTAGTAATTTGAAGTTTTCCATCCTGATTGTCTTGTCTAATCCAAGGCACTATTAACAGTTTCAGCTACACTAAGTTATCATTAAAGCTCTGAGCAGCTGTTACAATGCTGCTTTATTTTTGGTATTAGAAACCAGTATGAATACCAGTGATAGAATTGTTTTAGCATCACACAGGTGACAGTACACAATCTAAACGTGACATTCCTATGGGAGAGCAGAAATTATGCTGTCCTGGTACGTAACTACAAGTGTGCACAACATGAATTTCTAAATAATCATAGAAAAAATCAAATCAAGAGTCATCATCAGTATCTACTAAACTGCCAAGGATGCTATTAAACCTGATAATCCAATTAAACAAGTAAACAAAAAAGATACAATAAAGATTAGTAACAATCCTGACGACACTACCTACATTTTTTTCTGAGCTTTCTTAGTCATAAACTGTGTTAACTGGTTCCACAGTCATTATGATAATCAGGCTGTCTTTCTGGGAATTCTTTGATAGCATGTTCATTAAATACATGTGAGATAGTCACATGTGTTTTTAAAGTACGGTAAAGAAAGGAGATATTTTACTCCATTTTCTCTGCCAAAAAAGTTTCCTCACTTACAAAAATACTCATCAAAATTGTATTTTCTCTTACACAGTGGTGGAATGGGAAAGAATTCTTAAAATTCCCAAGGCACATTTTCTCCAACATTTTGACAAATAAGGCAAGGAGTACAGGAATCTGCACATGGCCTTGGATTTAAGTATCCCACTGAAATTTTGGCATTAAAGCTAGGACAAAAAGTTTGGAACTGCTTTTGAGTTTTATTGAGCTCATTAGCTAAAGGGAGACGATCAAGCATGGTTAAGAAGTTACTTCTGCACATTAAACTGGCAAAAGGATTCTGGATAGTATCGTGCCCTTCCAACCCAACCCATTCTATGAGTCTCTGTACCAACAAACACTTGCTGGAGAAGAAGCTCATCCTTAGCTCCCAGAACAGAATACTTTTTCCCTGTTTTCCATGTGTGTCTAACTGGATAGCTGAGTTGAAGTGTGTAAAGTTTTTGGCTCTTGGGCCCACACTGAACCTTGCACAGCACAGCCAGCAGTGAAATTAGGCTTCACTTAGAAGCTCTTTTTATTCTAGTCTAAATTACTATCTCTATCCTATGATTTATGTATGTTTTTGATACTCAGGGGAAGGAAGCCTCCTTTCCTACGCTCCTTTTCACAAATATGTAGATCAGCCAAGCCAGGCTCAGAAACTCTGCAAAAGGTTATCAGTTATATGCCCAACAAATTACTTCATCAGAATTCAGCTACCATTCCTTTAATATCAGTTTTACCTAGTTAAGAATAACCTTTGGACAAATACAGCCATTTCATTATGAGCTCATTGTCAAATCAGATACCTGAACAAATACACATTTGTCATTATGATCTTATGTATCTATGAAATTTATGCTATGCATATATGTTGCAAAAATATTTACTTCAAATTTGATACACAAAACATGTATTAAAAAAACCCCAAACAAACAAGTGAGACTCTTTGGTCTTTAGTGCTTACAACTTTAGTCACTCACATAAGGTCCTAAATTTGCTCTGGACAACGTCATTTCAATTTTGGTTAACAATGACACTGCATTTTGTATCCCATATCACATTTAATTTTACTACTGGATCCTAATTTCTGATATGGCTCTACAAATTTTGTTTAGTTTACATATTAGAATATCCCACTATGATCTAACATATCTTTTATTTGAAACCTTTATCTTTGAAAAGCTGGTTTATAATTGCACATCTTCAATTGCCACACCCTTGGTGCATTTCCCACATTGTAGAGAAATATCTATATTGTTTCATTCATAATAGAGCTGATAGGATTATTTGCACTGAGGTTTTCTCCAATTTTTTTTCTTCTTTTCTTATTTTTTAACTGTGCTGCCCCACTGCAGGGTATTTCCCAAGAGATGTGTAGTAATAGCAGGTGGTTTCAAGATACATGAAAGGTCATCACTTTAGTTTTTTCTCTGTTGGTTTTTTTTAACTCTCAAAATAAAAGAATTTTCCTTTTAGTCCACACTGCACCTCCACGAAACTATAATGAACAGTATATTGTGTGCAGTATTTTATCACATTCACCCTTTGTCAAGGGTCATTTACATAGCTGAGGTAAAGTAACAAAGGAAAAATGCATCATAGGATATGGATTCCAGTTCTGGGTTTATTGCATGTTAGATGACATCCAAATGTTTAAAATTCACAGAAGTATCATATCTTGTCCCTCCCTATCCTTACAGAAACAAATGGAAGCTTGAAAGAAAAATTGAAAATTTTGATTTCTTTTTGTTGTTGTTGGGTTTTTTTAATACTCTGAAAGATGGAAATTGCTTGCAGCTTGCCTTGAATGTGGAAAAAATTGCTCACCACCTGTATCTGTTCATAAATAATGAATTAATAGCTAATTTAAGCAGAATTTTATACAACTTTCTTTTAAGGGACTGGAGGTAGGAACGTTTGTAGATTCTCACCATTACAACATTTCATTTTCACAAATGCATATGATTTTAAACATCCAGCTTTTAAAAGCTGATGAGAAGTTATGACCTATCTGCCGAGCTGCCAGGAATGACTAAATAGTTGCTGTTAGGCCTGTTCAGCTGTTAGGTAGAATTCATTATAATGATTTTTATGGCTCCTTAAATTGAAATGTTTTGCCTCAGCTGTAGTAAGATAACTGCACATAGCTTTGGTAGCTCTGTCACCGGGAAATAACTTAAGGCTGCTGTAACTTGCTTGTTTTACATTATGCTTCCATATTCTTATATAACCACTACTGTAAAATTTTTTTTGCTGTCCTTTTCTACATATCCAATGAAAGCATTGCTTTCAAATTATTTCTAGTACTAAGATATAATATTTCACTGAAACAATAAGGCAGCTATATTCATGCTTGCAACCTGTGTAATAAATTATTTTAGTTGGTAAAAATCATATTAAGCAGCAGAAGTATTTGTCGTGGTCAAATTTGTGTGATAAATAAAGTAGACTCACTTCTAACTATTATAATAGTAAATAGACTGGTCTAAGTAGACATTCTTATAAAAAAGTATGAACACTATAAAAAAGTATAAACAGCACATAAAAATTACATTCTTAAGAACCTGAAACAGGCATTTCATCTCACTTCTG
>JAWWES010000001.1:12713345-12738224 GCA_035583135.1 Lophotriccus pileatus
TCCAAGATGATCAGAGGGATAGAGCAGCTCTGCTATGAGGGAAGGCTGAGAGAATTGGGATTGTTCAGCCTGGAAAACAGAGAGCTTTGGGGTGACCTAACTGCAGCCTTCCAATACCTGAAGGAAGCCTATGGAAAAGATGGAGAGAGACTATTTATAAGGGCCTGTATTGACAAGATAGGGGAGAATGACTTCAAACTGAGAGTGGATTTAGGTTAGATGGTAAGAAGAAATTATGCCCATGAGGGTGCTGAGACATTGGCACAGGTTGCCCAGAGAAGCTGTGGACGTCCCATCCCTGGAAGTGTTACAGGGCAGGTTGGATGAAGCTCTGAGATACTTGGTCCAGTGGAAATTGTCCCTTCCCATGGCAGGGGGTTGGAACTGGATGATCTTTAAGGTACCTTCCAACACAAAACATTCTATGAAGGTCTGGTAGAGTTTAAACTGGAACAGTACAAATGGATGCCATGTGCAAGCTGTCAGAGCACCTGTGGGTCAGTGAAACACCGAGTTCTCTGAAATTGTTGCACATCAGCTGAGTACCTGTAAGTGAAGCCTCTCAGAAATGAACACTTGATGAGGTCAGACCTCCAAGAGGTTAGCTCCAGTTCATTAATTTGCAAGCTTTGTCCTCATTTTGCAATGCGTTATACTTGGATATAAATCTTACTTGATCCTTCCGAGGGGGTGCAGAAATACCATTATCCCTAGTGTAAAAATAAGATTGGAAATATTTACAGTTAAGGGAAGACCCATGAAGTTATGTCAGGTCATATAATGGAAATATTTTAGAGAAACTGAATCTAAAACAGTGTCAAAAAGATATTTGAACTGTTTTTTGACAATGTATGAAAAATAGCTTAGAAATTTAATAAAATCACATAAAAGAATGAAGCCTCGCTGACCTCAAAAATATTTGAAACACATAATGATACAGCATATGATTTCCAGAAGGAGGTGTACAAAATGCTATTAAATACAAATGATTTGTACCTGAATGTTTTATTATTTTTTATATTCTTTCAACTTTTTATGTGGTTTTCAACACTATTTGAACATCCCACTGTTGCTATTTTTTGCTGCTCAGGTATCTGAAAATTTATATAATATTCATTTATGCTTACACTGAGGCCAGAAAGGAAAACATTATTATATTTTCTTCTATATGACAAGAACTGAACATATCAGAACTGTTCTGGATTTTTATAAGGTATATCATATTATATACAAACAGGTCCAACTTGTGTCCTGCTATCTTCCTTCAATTTGATTTAACAGTATTGTTTTCAGTGGTTCACATCTTTCCATATTAAGACTCTGTTGTCTCTTTCCTGTTTCTGTTCTCAGAATGTCTTTATGCACATTTTTTCCCTGTCTGCATATTATTCAGCATAAAGTACAAAAATTTAAGAATTATTTGAAATCATTAGTAATATTAGCATTATTTTCTCTACCAGATTACTGGAAAAAAAAAAAAATCAGCCAACAGAACACCACTTCTGCAGTACTCCTTGCCTTCTTTTTCTTCATTTCTGTATGATGTCATTTACCATCATCTTTTTTTGGCAGATTAGCCCTTCACACAGGGAAGGATTTGTGTATATCTTCTCTTTTCCATGATGCCTCCCATCTCTACTTAGCACTAAACAGCTATTCATTTCCAAAGGACTTTTCTCCTGTATTGAGGCCCTTTTTGCATGAGTATCCTGTTTCTGTGATACATTCTTTCTGCCTAAAAGGGTTTTGAATCCTTAGCAATCTCCATAATGATTTTGAAAGAGATTGCCGGCTGGCATCCTTGCCAGGTTAGTTCATTGCCCAAATGCATCATGATAAACTTCTTTCATTTGCCTATTAGTGGCATGTCTCTCATTTAGATTCACGAAAAGCTGCATATGCTGTCTCAGCTGGCAGAAGCAGAATTAACATTCTGCCCAAAAGGGAATGAAATGATCGAAGGAAGAGGAAAGTATAGCATAAATAGGCGGATAAGTCTCAGGAGCTCCTGGGAAATGGTGACTGCAAGAAGCAATATTGCAGCTGGAGTCAGTAGGCAAAGACATTCCGCAAACATGCTGAGGGGGGACTGATGGTGTCCTGCAGAGGAGCACCAGCTATCCCCCAGCTGGGAGTGTCAGCACTTGTCGTATCCAACAGACTATTAAAAAGGAATTTAAAAACCTACTACTACTACTACTACCATAAGCCGTTTCAATTGATAAAGAAACAGGTACAAGGATCTATCAGCTTTCATGTCTTTTGTGATGGAAAGGAACAAATATAAGGAAGAAATACAATGCTATGTTTCTTTCTTGAATTTGTTAAAACAAGTACATGCCCCTCCCCTTCTTTAAACTTCTTTTTCCAGTTTTCTAAATGTAATTCAAAGGCAAACTCTTTGAAATCTTACCTTAAGAGTCTTGGGTAAATGTCCAATAGCATTTCTATATGGCAAGCTCTATATTATGTATAGATAACATTAATTGTTATTAATTAATTAATTAATTGTAATAGTAATTACAATTTAGACTTTGCTACTGTAATTTTCTTTATATACAGTGTTCTCTATAAATATATATTCCTCTTACTCTTTTTAATCCTCTCATTTTTCTTGGTCACTTAAAGAATGTAAGATAGTGTAAAGTGATAAAATCACTTCAGGGAAATAAAAAACCCAACAAACTAACTATATTCTGAGCACTTTTATGCAAATGTAATAATATTCTAGGCTTTTTACACGATGTGACTTAGAGTAAAAGTCTCTGTGAAATCCTTGTAGTTGAGGCTGACCAGATTTAAACCAATTGAGTACTGAGCTCTGCATATGTCAGCTCATTTCTGAATAAATTAACCTGATTTAAACAATGTATCAAATCTCAAGCTACACAGCTAATGACTCCAAATCTGAAGGTTTTATACTAAGTGGTTCAAATCCAGAGGAAAATGTCATCCTATATAATCTAATCTAGTTTGTTGTTTTACTGTAACAGAAGCTCCACATCTCTTTAAATATATTTAAAAGAGATTATGAGAGAAGGAGAATTAAGACATTAACAGGCTTGAAGCAGATAGAAAAAACTCCTATTTTTTTCTTGTGAGCTAATGCAGGGTGAGGAATAAAGAATGTACTGCCAAGAAATGTATTTTTAACTCTATTGCTAACCTTCCAGAACTAGAAGTTTCAAACTGTGCAGATTGATAAACATAGAGCTGGGTTTATTTCTTAGATGGCTTGACTCAGAATACCACAGAAAATTCTACAGCATTTGAAAAAATTAACACAATCTCTCATTCTCTCTCCAATTAATCTAGTTTTCTGCCAGTGTGTGAGAAATTGTGACCATTTCAAATGTTTTCACAATGATTTTTTTTTAAGTAAAAATTATATTCTTTTCATTAGAAAGCCCATCTAAAACCAAAAAGTTACACGGAAGATACCTCCCACCCACCTCTGATTTTGGGGGCTTTTTCTGGATTGAAAGGGAGGAATGAGAATAAGCAGAAGGATTCTGCAAGAGTGAAGGTGACCATAACTTCTCACTTTGGAAGGGGAGTGCAAAGGGGAGCACAGATTCTGCATCACTATCTGAGCACAGTCCTAAGATGTACCCTAAACCAAACTACCTTTTCTTCAGGCTGCTCCATCCGTGTACTCTTGTTAAATTCACTGCTGAGAAATAGCATTGCCAGACACATATTTGCCTCTTGTTAGGACAGGAACATTCATCTACTCTCTTTCTCACAAGACTTGTCTGTATTGATTTTAACTTTTTGGTTTGGTTCAGTTTTGTTGTATCACAGGATAAGGTTAGAATGAAGCTCGGGAGATCATCTACTCCGGTATCTTGCCTAAAGCAGGGTCTCCAATAAGATCATGGCAGCTTACACAGGGCTTCATGCAGTCAGGTCTAATGAGCACCAGGCAGTGATAGGTAATCCCTTCCCTCAATTTATTGTCTGTGCTCCTGTAGATGCATCCCAGGATGCTGCTGGCTGCCTCTGCTGCCAGGACAGGCTGCTGGCCCACACTCAGCTCAGCATCAACCCAAGACCCCAGTCCTGTTGACAGAGCTGTTCCCCTGTCTGCCCTGTGAGAGGCACTTCTTGCTTGTAGATAACAGTGTAGAAACTTTCTGCTGCTCCTCACAAATAAGGCTGTTTGGTCTCAGATGCACCTCAGCTGCAATCTGGACTTTCTGGGTGCAACTTAAATATCTGGTTTTAACTGGGAGGAGGAGGGTAGCTTTGGAATAAGGTTCTTGACCTTCAATAGCAACTGAACCTTGTCTCACACTGCAAAGTATGCCAGCAGGATCCTTTGTGGATGGAAACCAGAGGAGAGGTGAACTTCAGAAGCTTGCTAAGTGCATTCTAGCTGCTTACAGAGGTCTCCTGAAGTCAAAATTACAACACTCAGCATCTGGAGAAAACTGTTCTTAGAGGCCTGAGTACTCACTAATATATGCATATTGTTTCATTCAAACCTTGATACTTACTGTTACAAATGGAAAAGATCATAAAAATCAATGTTTACAACAGACTGAGCTCTTTTTGGAGCATGAAAATTCTTTGGTATCACATTGACAGAAATATATGACCTTTTATTCCTGTAATCAAAAAAGTAATTGAGAAATAGTTATTTCTCTACATACTTTTCCCCTTCTACATGTAGAAACAATAAAATGTAGTAAAGCAGTGTTATTGCTCTGTTGGTTCAAATCCTAGAAAACTTAGTTATCTGAAATATAACACTGTTAACACATGTTGAAAGGTATCATTGAGAATGAAATGTAAAACCCACAGATCATGTTTTACAGCTACTGTTTTAAACATTCATTTACTCCCAAACCCCATCACAACTCAAGGAGACACAGAATTGACCTGTTATGAACTTTTTCCTGTTGCTATCCCTCTGCTCTAGGGAAAGAAAGATGTTTTGCTTAAGTTAACTGTAGAACTATAAAGACTAAATTATTTTAACTGTGTTAGTGTTTGGGAAAAGACACAAATCTCACATAACTCTGTCTCATTTTATTTCTACATAAAACATAACTTAAAAGTGAAGATTAAAGGAATTGCATTTATTTAGCTTAAAGAGGTGACACTTTGGGAGAAACATGATAATTCTACATAAATATTTCAAGGGCAATAACAGGATAGAAAGGGTCACACTGAACTTCAGTAATAAAACAAAGACTAATGGGTTCAGTTAGAAGGATAAATATACTTTGGTCATTACAAGAACTCCCTGAGAGGAGGGATGATCAGAGAACAGAAAGACTTCTGTGAAATAGCTATGGCACAATATTTGGAGACATTAGAGATAAGATTAAAAAGCTGTCTGTAAAATATGAATTTTCAGAGACTGAACTGGATGACCAATAACATCCTTTTAATTATATGTGTAGTGGGTTGGCCTTGTCTGGACGTCAGATGCCCATCAAGCCTTTCTATTACTGCCCCTCCTAAACAGGACAGGGGAGGAAATGCAACAAAGAGCTCATGGACTTGGAGATCACTCACCAATTACCAGTACCAGCAAAACACTAATTCTGAGGAAACTAATTTAATTCATTGCTAATTAATATAAATGTAAAATGATGAGGAATAGGAAGAAATCTAAAACACCTCCACCACTCCTTCCTTCCCAGGCTCAACTTTGCCCCCAACTCTTCTAATTCCTCCCTTTGAGTAGCGCAGGGAGACAGAGGATACTGGTTGGTGTCAGTTCACAGGGCTTTATCTCTGCTGCCCCTTCCTCTTCACACTCTTTCGCTGCTCCAGGGGAATGAGATCTTAACCACAGGAGACAGTTCTTCATGACCTTCTTTAATGTGTACCCTTCCAACAGGCTGCAGTTCTTCAAGAACTGCTTTGACGTGTGTTCTTCCTACAGGTTACAGTCCTTCAGGGGTGCTCTGCTCTAGTGTGGATCCTCCAAGGATACTACCAGAAATCCTGCTCCTGCATGGGCTCCATGGGATTCAGCTTTCTTCAGGATGTATTCCCCTGCTCCAGGGGTGGCTCTCCTTGGACTGCGGGGGGACAGCCTGCATCACCATGATCTTGTCCAGGAACTACAGGGGAATCTCAGCTCTGGCACCTGGAGCACCTCCTCCCCCTCCTCCTTCACTGGCCTTGGTGTCTGCAGAGCTGTTTCTCCCCCATATTTTCACTCCCCTCTTTTAGTTTCAGTTCTGCAGTGTTGTTTTTTTTTCCTGTTCTTAAACATGTTATCACACAGACACTTCCAAAATCAGCGATTGGCTCAGCTTTGGCCAGCAGTGGGTCCTTCTTGGATCCAGCTGAAACAGCTCTGTTGGACACAAGGGAAGCTTCTGGTGTCTTCTCACAGAATCCACCCCTGCAACTCCTCTGCTATCAAAATCTTGCCACATAAACCCAATATAATGCTCTTTCACTATGGAAAAAAAAGTGCGTGCTTAAAAATATCCAGAGCTGGAGAAGCACAAACTCCCTCCCTGCTGAAATCAAGCTGTTTTAATAAGGGAAAGGAAAAAATGCCACACAAAATGTAATAAGCACTCTGACAGTTAATTTAATTTGTAATCTGCTCTGGCTATGATTAAAACTGTAATGACTGACTTCTAAGATACTTGCATCGAATTATACTTCACTAAGCAAATTTTTTACTGAAGAAAAATGAAGCCACACAAGGCATAGGTTCAGAATTCTCCCTGCTCACCCCTCGTGTTTGTGGAAGATAAAAAGTTGAATAAGACACATTAAGACAGTTCTGTATTCAGCGGACAGAGTGAAGATTTGTCCCTATCTTCTTTCATCACCTTTAGATTTTCTCTGGTGGATCAGCAAGACTTATTCCTGGACTTTTCTGACATTTGAGCCTCTAAGAGTCTGCAAGCTGGAACTGCTTCTTGACAATACATAAATTAGTGAATTTTTTTAGGAACAAACACAACATGACATTTTCTTAAGCCACCAGTTTTGGTCTGTGAAAGCAAAATGAACTTCTAGACATGGAGAGAATAAAGTAAGGATATAACATCAGATATTAACTTTTGATTGACACCCTCCAGTCAAATTTGTGCAGAAGGTCCCACTTTCTAACTGAGGTGTTAAAAACACATCTGGCCACATGATATGAAGGGTTGGACTTGATGATATCAGAGGTCTCTTCCAACCCAGTTAATTCTATGATTCATCTTCTGGTTTTGAGGCTTTTTAATCTCCAGTGCTTCCTTTCCCAACACCTGTTTCATCATAGTTGTCCTGTCTGCCTTGTCCTCAGAACACGGGTGCATCTAAATGTGCTGTACAGTTTATTCCACAAAAGAAAAACGAGCAAAAAACAATTTTTCTTCTGAATTACTGTTTCACCGTATTAACCAAAGCTCCAACTTATAAAATTCAGCAATGACTGCTGAGACCTCTACTAGGCAATATTATCTAGGACTTGTTAACAGATCACATTTTTTTTGTTAGATTTGTACTGCCATTCTGTATTTGGGTGCAAGGATGAGAAACCTTATGGCAGGTGTCAGTTCCTTACTCTTTGTTCTGCCTTATGTAAGTGCCACTTACTCTTTGTTCTGCCACTTGTAAGTCGACTAATAAATTAAACTAAAAGGAAAAAAAAAAAAAAGCTGTGCAAATAAAAATATTGAGTCAGTTATACTGAAGGTTCAGTTTCTTAAACTGATTGTTAAATTATTCATAAGCTGTATAGATGGTCTAGATCCAAATTAGGCCTTAAACAAATTTATTGATGATAAAAAGGAAAAAAAAATGGAGCACACCACACAAAGAGTTTACATATTTTAATTGATACATCCACTAAGCTACACTGAAGGTCCAAAGATGCAGAAACAATGCTAAAATAGTTTACAAAGTTTTCAGGATTTGCTTGAACTGTTGTCCTTGAATACTGTATTGATATTTTTTATCCTAAACATAGCCCTCAGATCCATTTTATATCCAGAAGCGCAGCAGTTATTTTATCCACTGTCATTCACAGTTTTCTTGTTTTTCTTCAGGTGACTGGATCAGAACCTCTTCAAGGAAAAGGGAGATCCATCTTGCCCTGGGAAACAAAAGAGACTACATAGAAAAAAGGTTTCAAAGAGCGTAGAGAGCTGGGAGGGTGAAATAAAGAGTGGAGTACACTCTGAATGTTTATAAAAAGTAATTTAAAACTGCAGCATATTAACATAAACTCTGCTGATACTAACTTCTGCTTTTGGAGTCTCCCTGGGACATTGCATGACCTCATTATTTTCATGAAGCTGACAGTAGAGCACTTACACACACTCCCCTGCCCAAAGCTTTATTATGGTTCCAGAAAACTGGCTGATGTGACATTATCAACAAAGGTGGCATCCTGATCAAGAGAAATATTGCTTGGGGAACAAAAAAATCAAGAAGTTTGTCGAGTCACTGAAGCCACCAAAGGAGATGGTGAGTCACTGTGCAGAAGTGAAAGCCACCCAACCAGCCCTGGAGGTTGCTGGTTTCACATTCATTCATGAATGTGAAACGTGCCACAACTAAGCAAGTCACACAAGTGAATGCTACCTGGAGTAAAGGGATACAGCTGGGTTTTCAATATCATGAGGCCTGGCGAGCTGACTGGACCACAGCCACAAACACCCCGAGGCAAGTGCTATGTACTCACCATGGTGGCAGCAACTACCAGCTGGGTAGAGGTACACCCTGTAAACCATGCCACTAGCCAAAATGCCATCTCAGGCCTTGAAAGGCAGTCTGGCACCCCAGGAGAAACTGAGTGATAGGATGTGACTCATTTCCAAAGTAACCTCATAAACCTCTGGGCCAAGAAACACGTCACTGAGTGGGTGTATCACTTCTATCACCCACAAACCTCTGGAGAGGCTGAGAGTTAGCGGACAGTTAAAGACTTTGCTGAGAGTGTTGTCAAGGGGGCATGAAAGCACTGGGAGGTAAATTTAACAGAAGCCACCTGGCCAGATTGAGCCTCAGTCTTTCCAGCTGACACTACAGGGAAACCCCAGCTCTGGGCAGCAGAGAACATCCAGGCAGTGGAGGATGTTCTGCTCCAGGTGCCAGAGCCTGAGGGGAAGACTTGTAACTTCCTGGCAGTACATGCATGTGGCTGCTGGAGCAGATCTGCCTGCAGTGTGCCTTGGAAGACCTGGAGAGGCAATGGGCTACCCTGGAGATGGAGAACTGCCTCCTGAGAAAGGGAAATTCTCCAGAAGGGTACAAGGAGGCAGAGAGGTTCCAGCAGAAAAGTGCTAGGCTAGCTGTCCTCCCCAAGCAGGTGAAGGAAAGATGCAAACATCTGCAGGAGACCACTGAGTGCCTGATGAATCCTCCAGTGCCACTGCCCATCCAAAGCACTGCTTTGGATTTGGGCATGAAATCCTTGCAGGATGTTTGCAGGGCATGTCAAGCCCACTGCTGCCCCTGCCTTTGTAGCCTGAAAGTCAGCTGAATGAATGTGCTGGGCTTGTCCAGGGCTTTCCAGATTGTCCCTGCATCATTTCTCCTGCTCAGACTGGTTCTGCAGGTCTTTTAGCTCTTCTCCTGGCTTCCTGTGGATGCTGCCCATTTAAGCTCTTTGGACTGTAACACCTGAAGCCTGGTGCCATGACTGCTGATGGAGCACACTGCAGGAAGCACAGATCAGCTGCTGATGGATTCCATCCTTCCAGCAAAGTTAGAAGAAAGAGATGAAGAAAGTCTAGGAGGTGATAGAACTCCAGGTAAAAATCACTAGTTGGCTTTATATACAGAGCAACCGAAGGAGACTGGCCTGGGTACGTGTGACCAGTGAGGTCTCTGGTGACTTATGCCAACCAGCTCAGTTAGAGAGAAAGTGATAATGAACACAAATAGCCTCCTGGGGTGAACATCCTTTATCCAGAGGGTTGCTGAAGGAGTCTGAGCTTCTGGTGAGACTGTGACACGTAGGTCCTGCGCTGTCAGCCCAGATCCACACGTGCCAAAGTGCTGGAAGTGAATGTACTTTTGCCTTGGCCCACACCTGGACTGTGGCAGCCTGTTTCTGTTCAGCACACTGTGTGAGAGGGTGTCATAGACTAGAAAACTTGCAGCAGGAACTGCAACCTCCCTGCTGTGCATGCCTTGCTTAATAATTAGCTCTCACATTTTTTATCACTGAGTGGTGTAGTTCTGTTCTTGAAACTCTTCACCTCTGAATTCTCCTTTGACAGGTATAAAACTCTAGGTATAGTAGTATTTTTCCAGTACTTTTACTGGTAATGGTATTTTGCCAATCCTTTTTCTAAAAAATGTCTAGTATTTCATGTAAACCTTCAATAACCCCAGTGGCATATTGCAGCACCCCACTATCACGTTCTTTGCAAGTATTCTCAGAAGCCAAGTATTTGCTTACACATTCCATCTGCTGTATATGCTTTTTTCTATGGTGCTTCTCTACACTTCAGCTGATTTCATTAGTATTCTCTGCTATAATCATCAGTTTTGGCACAAAGTGTTTTAATTCTTTCATTGTATTTACTTGTCTTCTTTTTTCTTTTTTTTTTAATTACATCAATGAAGCTTTGCTTTTGCAGAAAGACTCAGATTGAAATGTGAATGTGGATGAAACTGTACAACCCGTTTATCTCCATTTTTTTTTTCCTTTAACACTGATGTTTTTATAGATATTACACTTCATTTTCCGAATGTACAATGACTTATTTTTCTATTTTTGTCTTTTTTTTTTTTTCCCCTTTGTGGGTGAGAATTCACAAAATCAATGCATCTGAAGTAAGTAGGCTGTGTGGTGTTTAGCTGCCTGCCGGGTTAAACCATGAGAGTCCTTTTTGGCCCCCAATGCGGGGCACGAGGAGTTGAGATAATGACAGATCTGACCAGAGCATGTTAGAACAAATTTGCTGTAAGCATTCATTATGTCAGTTTAATAGTCTGTGGTCACGGTGTTGATTTGTTTGCTCCCACAGTTGTGCTTGTTCTCAGAGTCCTGTTATGTAAGGCCTTACTTGCTGTTTATCATCTCTGGGGGCTGGATTAGGGTTATCGTTTTGCTGTGTGTGTAACACTGGCTCACGATGTGATAAAACAACTAGTCATGGGACTAATCGGGTATTTGTGCTCAGCATTGCCACCATCCTTCTACTTCAGGAAACATCTCTCTGAAACTATTAATAATTATATTCTTTACTATTTCTCCTAAAAGAGACAATCTATGGGAGAGACAAGGAGGGACACTTTTGTGTGCTCCTTCCCCTTTCCTTTCTCTTTCTCCTCCAGGCTTGTTAAAATAACTCTTTAAAATTTTGAATATCCTTGGGATGTTTAAACCAGGATGTTTCTATTGCTATGCCTCCTGAAAGCATTTAAGGTCTTGTTTAAGATTAAGCAACTATTTAAGTATAAAACCCAGAGATCTTCCCTGAGGCTCGATAATTATGAGTGGCAGGATGTGTGGTATACTATGGACAAGTAGCTAGAAGAGTGGGCACCACCAGAGTTTTGAAACTTAACCCCTGAACAATCATACAATATGAAAAACAATAGTATTTTTTTTTTTTTTTTTTAAATTATGCTGTCACCTTGGCAGTTCCAGAGACACACAAATCTCTGCAACGTGCTGGGGCCTGGCTCAGGCCTACTGAGCCCTGTTCAGCACTATTCAGTACCCTCATGGGGAAGAAAAGGTCTCTGGATATGATGACAAAATGACAGGTACTGTGGCCACCCCAAGACCCAAAACCGGCCCTGCAGCTGAACCAGAGAACTAATCTCCGCCACTGTCAATTGCCCCTATACACAGTATGTAATACTGGATGCAAAACCAGATAATTTAGTAAGGGAAGAAACTCTATTAAGAAGGGGAAGGAGGAAGAAGTGGACAAGGCATGCTATTCCAAAGCAGGGCCATCACAAGAAGAAATGGAGGAAGAGGCAAAACTCTGAAACAAGTTGGTAACCTCCTGATCCCTGTCCCTGAGTGAGCTGTGAGATATGTGAAAATGTATTTCAGCCCTAGTCTAGGCAAGAATATTGTCACCTGGCTGCTTCAATGCTGGGATAACAGGGCTAGTAGCCTGGAATTAGAAGGCAGGAAGCCAAGCATCTGGTATCTCTTTCTAAGGATGGGAGCATTGACAAGGTGATTGGAAAAGAGGCATGATCCCTTACCCTCTGAAAGTCATTCCTGTCAGGTGTGAAGGAAATGTACTCCTTTAAGGAAGATGTTCTATGTCACCCAGGCAAGTGGAATCACTATGGAGAGAGGTAACCAGTGGTAACCAGTGCCTGAGGTGATTTGTGAGGACTTGGAAAATAAGCAGAATCTAGAGGTCCAGATGAAGTCAAGTGTACACAACGCACATGGTGGAAGTTTGTACAAAGTGAACCATCATCACATGCCAACTTGTTGGCAGTAATGACTGGAAAGAGATGGTCAAACAGTGGATGAACTGGCTGCCCAACTCTGGAAATATGAAGAAAGTCTCTCTTCCTCCCTATGGGCCTGCGTCTCACCTGTATATACCAGTATCTCAGCTGTTAGGAGTAAGTGTTCCTCTGCTCAAAAGAGAGGATACAGCAGGTACACACCATGGATCACCCTGTGATTTTACCCTCATGACCACAAAGAGAACATGAGGAAGTGGAATGGAAAACCTAGCTTGATGCTAGAGTCACTGGTACATGAGTTACAAGGAAAAACAATCACAATTTGGGGCCCTTCCCAGAAAATTGCTGCTCCAGTTTCCAGTGGACAGTTCCCCAGAGTGGAAGGGCTGATCTTACTTCTGATCTTAATAGAGGGACTTATCATTTATATTTATAAGTAGTGAGTTACAAATGCTATGACCAGGACAAGAGGGGTCCTGCTTTAGTCAAGTGGAAAAAGAGGGCAATTGGGTTTACTGGACTGTGTGGATCTGACTGTCTGCAATATCAGACCCACAGCAGTGTAAGACTTTAGATGACACTGGTGCACAGTGTATCCTAATGCCATCAAGGGAAGAACCCACCTGTATTTCTGGATCCCAACAGCTGACAGTACTGGAGGCTGAAATCAGCCTGACTAGGAATGAGTGGAAAAACCCTGATTGTGACTCAGCCTTTGTCCATACTTGGCACAGATTATCTCAGGAGACAGTGTTTCGAGGACCCAAAAGGGCACTGGTGGTTTTTGGTACAGCTGCCTTGGAGATGGAGGAAAATAAGCAGCTGCCTACCTTGCCTGGTCTCTTGAAGGACCCTTCTGTAGTGGGACTGCTGATGGTTGAAGAACAACAGGCGTTGATTGCTATCACAACAGAGCACCAGCAGCAATATCACACTGAGACTCCCTCATTCTCATCCTTAGGCTTCATCAGTTGGAAAGCAAAGGAGTGATGAGCTGACAAGGAGTGATCACTCACCCTTTAGTAGCCCCATATGACCAGTTGCAGTAGTCTAATGCAGAAAGGGATTCAGAGTGGACTATTGTGGCCTGAACAAAGTCACACTGCCACTGAGTGCTGCTGTGCTGGACATCCTGGAACTTGGATACAATGGAGTCAATGACAGCCCGGTGGTGCCACAGCTGATACTGCTAATGTGTTGTTCTCAGCTCCTTTGGCAGAACAGTGCAGGCCACAGGTGTTTTCACTTGGAGGACTGTCCAACACACCTGTAATCAGCTGCCTCAGGGGTGGAAAAACAGCCCTGCCTTCTACCCTGGACTGATCCAGACTGCACTGGAACAGGGTGAGGCTCCAGAACAGCTGTAATCAATTGAGAACATCATTCTATGGGACAACAGAGCAGAAGAAGTTTTTGAGAAAGGGAAGAAAATAGTCCAACTCCTTTGGAAAGCTGATTTTGCCATAAAACACACAAAGCTGTGAGGGAGCAGAGCCAGGACAGCTGACCCAAGAGATGTCCCCATACCATATGGCATCATGCTGAACAGTAAAACTGGGGGTATTTAAATGGGGGGTGGCAGCTGATTACCTGGGGAAGGGCTGGGCATTGATCAGCCAGTGGTGAGCAATTGCACTGTGCATCACTTGTTCTATATATTCTTTTATCCTTATTACTATTTTCCCTTCCTTTTCTGTCCTATTTACGTTTTTGTTCTGATTCTCTCCCGCATACCACTGTGAGAGAGTGAGCAAAAGGTTGTGTGGTGTTTAGCTGCCTGATGGGTTAAACCACAACAACACAGTTTCTTTTCCCCCAGCACTCTGCTTTTAGAACCACACTGATTTTCTGAGTTGAAGAAACTTTCAGGGATAGTAAATGTCTTTTTCTTTGTCTGCCTAAAGCCTAGTTGTGTGTCTCCTCTCTGCTATCATGTTGTACTATTAAATAGCTATTTATGCTCTGGAAAAAAAAAAAGAAGTATTAATTTCCCATAACTAGCTCAATGACAAGAATAAAAAAAAATCCTATGCTTTGGAATCATTCTAGATTTAGGTTAAAGGAAAAATCAGTTATGTAAGGATACATCTACATTGTGTGTAGATAATTAGTATTTGTATTCCAGCATAATAGTTCTGAAAATATATATTTTCATAAAAAGTGTTACAGTAAATTTAAATTTATTTGATCAAATTAGTTTAATTGCTTTTTATTTTAATAGTGTTCTACACGTCTTTGTCTTCTTCATCCACAATCCACAGAGAAAGAGCTGTTCTTGTCATTGTTTACAAATAGACCTGCCTGGGGTTTAGGAAAAATCCATGCAAATGTCAGACTGTGCTGTTTAAGAGTAATGAATTATGTAACAGTATCTCTTCATTGATCACGTTAAGGCTGTTCAGTGGTTGAAGAATTTAATTTTAAAGTCTTTTTTTTTTTTCTTGGGACTTTAACACAAATCACTTTTGGAAATTTATTTTGATACATTTTGTTGTTCACTTATGAGCAACAATTATTTGGCCTCATGCTGTGCTATGAGGATATTTCTGTTTTAAGAATGCATACCATAGAGTGTATGCAAATAATGCACATGGTTCTACTGTCTCTTAATTGGGCACTAATTTGGTTGTGCTGTATGTATTTATGCATTCCCCACCTGTCCCTCAAGTCAAGGCACCAGAACACTGGGCTGTTTTTTTCATTTACCAAAACACTTCCCTTTTCTGAATTGTAATTGGTAGTGCAATGGATTTAGCTCAGGATGCTTTCCATCTAGCCAGGCAATGGGGAGCTTTTTTTGCTGACTATTCACAAAGTGATGTACTATGCAGCTCAGAGATTACAGTGCTACAACAGATACAGTACGATTTATTAATTGGTCTATTATCTATTTTAATGCATTGTTGTGGGTTTGGATTTAAGAAAGGAAGCAAATGGAACTATTGGATCTTTTAAAAGTTTTTTGCTCAAATACTTTTAATGCTTAAGATGGTTGTATCTCATTTCTGCACAGATCCCATTCAATACCAATATTATAATGATTCTTAATGTGGGGATGGCTGTACCAGGGCCCTGAGCAAGTCTCACCCCCTGTTAGCTCACCCCCTTCCTCAAGTTGTCTGTCAAGTAGCCCAGAATGTACTGCAAAGGTACCTCTGTTTATTTGAACCATTCAGTGACTTTCATTCCAGCCATTTTATTGTTACTGCACTAAATCTACCACTCCACTTCCATCTCCTCTTGAGACACGTTGCTGTCGCTGCCTCACCATCCTTCTGCAGTGCCAAACCCAGCTCTGGGGTCCCAGCACAGGGGACCTGCTGGAGCAAGTGCAGAGAAGGCCACCAAGTTGCTTAAAGGGATGGAACACTTCTGCTGTGAGGAAAGGCTGAATTGGGATTGTTCAGCCTGGAGAAGAGAAGGATCTGAGGTTATCTAATTGTGGCCTTCCAGTACCTGAAGGGAGACCACAGGAAAGGTGGAGAGAGACAATTTACAAGGGCCTGTAGTGACAGGACAAGGGGGAATGACTTGAAAATGAGAGTAGGTTTAGGTTAGATATTAGGAAGAAATTATTTCCTGTGAGGGTGGTGAGGCCCTGGCACAGGTTGCCTAGAGAAGCAATCTGGTCTAGTGGAAGGTGTCCCTGCCCATGTTGGGGACACTGAGAAAAGATGGTCTTTAAAGTCCCTTCCAACCCAAGCCATTCTATGATTTTATGGTATGAAAACATGAGACAGAATATTTAGAAGTTTCCTATTTGGACTGTGGTTTGTGTGAAATGTAATAGATCTTCCTATTATTTGAAAAGTCATTCTATTTTTGTAGATATATACTTAGTATATGTTTGTGATTATCTTTTTTGGGAGACTAAAAAAGTAATGTAAAGCAGTAGCAGCAAATATTGTGCAACTTGAACAAAGACTCTTCTTAATAATATTATTGGGTTAGGGGCAATTGTTTTAAGAAAAGCATTGTCTTTAATACTGTCCTATATACTTGAAATAAAAAGTGTAGAAACTTGAAATAAAAAAATAGAGCTAACAGGTTGGTGATGGATAAAGTTATTCCTAAAAATTCTGAGTACTTTATGAACCCTTCCTTGTAACGTCCTGAAACCTTTAAGAAGATATATTGTTTATGGGAAGTTCAGGATTACTAAGTCTTCAAGATGGGTGAGTAATTATCGAAAATTTATAACAGCCAACGTATTGCTGTGCAGACACTGACATTACTTTTCCGTTAAAATGAACAACTCACGTGCAGCGGCTTCGATTGCTCTGTTAGTAAGACATCAGTTTCGAAATACAAACGTGTTTTTTAGCCATTCAATCATTTTTACTGGCGGGTTTAGGGCCTGGTGCTGCATAACCACGTGGTGGAGCTGTTGAATAAATTTGGATTCTGACAGCGTCGTCCTGCCTGAGCTCTGTGTTAGAGCTGCTGCCGCTCCTGTTATCTCTGTGTGTGAACCTGCCTCCTACCATCTATCTGGGGATAATGAGGGGGCCTGAATGCAGAGGCAGATGTTGACAGTTCCTTCAGAAACAAGTTCAGAGGCAGAGAAACTCACCGTAAAATAAATGCAGTCCAGGCCAATTTAGCACTCCAGAATACAGCTCCCTATGAAGTATATAAAGTGTGATGTTGTCATTGATGATTTTAATTGTCCTTTTCTCCCCTTAGAAATCGGTTCTTAAATCAAGTAAAAATGCATCTCTCTTAAAAATACATTAATTTATTTTTGAATGGAGATCTGCAAGATAACACCCTTGCCAGAGAAGGGTGTGCATCCTCTGACATGACAAGCATGTAATGTAGTTCAGTAAGAGAAATACTTTTGGTGCTCCATTCATTTAGGATGGCTCAAATATTTTTTCCAATTTGTATTTTACTATTTAATTTATTACTTAGATTTGCCAGATGCCTGGGTTATGTTTAAAGCAAACTGTTTCAAGGAGACTGCACAGAAATCTCAAGCACCCACAAGACATTCACAATTTCCTGAATAATGTTTGAATCTTTGAGTCTCTGAGGCCACACGTGCTTTAGGAGAGATGAGTGAATAATAGCAATGCAGCCATCTGGCTGATGGTGGAAGCTTCAAGAGTCTCTGTGGGCTTGCACGATTTGTGTCTATCCTTCTGAGTAATAAAAGGCAATATCAGAATCAGTTTGCATAGTCTCTCTCTTTTCAGTGTATTGGCTTGATGTGTATTTGTGAGCTAGAACATGGAAGAATTCTCATAAAACAGTCAGAGGAGGCAAAGCTAGAAATTTATGTGTAAACACAGCATGGTGTGAAATTACCAATGGGCTGCTATGCCTGCAGCCAGAAATCTTTGTCTTGGATCAGTAAGAACTAAAATCCTCATGTCCGTTTTTCTTCTGCCAAATCAAATGTCTCTATATGAGACATTCGGAAAGCTGCTGCTGACAAAGATCTTTCTTTCCTAATTTTAAAATTATAGTAACATACTTTCAATGTGACTATATTAAACCAGTAATATTTCTAGGATTTTCCTTGCCATATCATTGTTTTCTGTATTTCTATTTACATCAGACCTCAGACTTTCCATCAAATTGCAAACTTGATGCATTAGCTGTGCTTATGTTACAGAGTTCTGTCAGTGCCGTTAATAATAAATGATGTTACAGCTTGACATGGTAAGTGGGTTTATATCAGGTGCTGTGCACATATGAAAACACAATTACTGACCCTTTAAATTTTATGTTCACTGTTTAAATCTTGTAGCTGATCTTGTTTGTATGCTTTGGCCCACATCCTGATACCAAATCAGTGTGACTCCATTTGTCTCTCTGGTATTGTTATAGGTTGTGTTAACATAACATGAGCTGACTTACCCTATTTATCATTGTAGAACAATGGGCAGCTAATTTATTAGCAGATCAAGACACAATACCCAGACCACAATAATTTCTAGGAACTAGAACACCATTGCATTCCTATACATGTCATTTTGTTACCCTAAAGAAGGCTAACTACTGTTTCTATTAATAGGTTTACTGCTCTGAGAGGCTTTGAAAGCTTAGGGCAATAAAGCCATATACAGGTAAAAAATACAATCCTCAACAGGACAGTGGTGGGAAGAAAATAAGATTGGAAGAACCTCATTGGTCAAGAGAAAGGCAACTTAATAAAGCAAAAATTCTATCTTTCCAATCAACAGGCAATGGCCAGCCACTTCCCCTGCTGAAGCACACATAGCAGTTGTTTTAGAAGGCAAACATTGTAAATAACAACTGCCCTTTCTCTTAGCTTTTATTGCCAAACAGGCATCACGTGGCATGGAACACCCCTATGTCCAAGTTGGGTCAGCTGTCCCTGGCTAGGTTCTGTCCCAGGCTCTTGCCCACCCCCAGTCTACTGAGGATAGAGTTGGAGAGATGCCCTTGATGGAAGCACTGCTCAGAAATAGCCAAAACACTGTTGTGTCCTCAACACTCTTTTATCTACAGATACAAAGCCCACCACAACAAGGGCTGCTATGGGGAAAATTAAATCCATCTCAGGCAGAGTCACCACAACCCTTCCCTTTCGCTGCCTTTGGTTTCTCCACTAAGCACAGAATCAGAGAGAGGTTTGGGTTAGACGTGACCTTTAATGATCATCTATTCTAATCATCCTGTTGTGTTTTTTTTCCAGCATGACTGAAACAAAAGTTCTTATTCTGAGTGTCCATTCTTATCCAGTCTTGTTCAGAATGGCATTGTCTTCTTCAAGGTAAGGTAAGGTTGATTCCCTGGGATGTTCCCAAGCAAAGGGAGAAAAGGAAGCACATAAACACTTTATGAACACTTAAGTTATGTTTATAAACATTTTAAGTGTTTATGGGGTTGTTGTGGTTTTGTGGATTTCTGTCTCCAGGTATGAATTTGTGTTTTCAACTATATATTACTGCTTGTACTTTGTGTAAACAAGTAAAAAATCAAAAGAACTTTTCAGGCTCAGAGTTTTATTATTTTGCTATAAGTTGGTGTGTGCGTGTGCATTTTTGGGGGAGGATTGTTTTGTTTTGTTGTTGCTGGTTTGGTTTTTTTTTAAGGTTTTCAAAGTCAATTTCAAAATTGCAAATTAATTTCTAACTTAGAATTAGAGATGTAATTAAGCAACTCCTTTTTTTGAGTTGTCTTGCCAGTATTCAATGAAAACACAAATTAAAGGAGCAAAAATCACTTGTAGTTAACAACACGTAACATTTGAAAAGCAATATGGCAAACAAGAGTAAAAGAGAAAGTCTGGAGATAAGACCAGCTTTTCTGTGATTTTCTGTGATTTTCCCTTTTAGGTAAACTCCACACTGAAATGAGACAGTGGTCTTTTTAAAGGGCTATGATAAAACTCAGCATTCGTGTGTATGATCATTGCTGAGAAGTAAAAGATGAGAGGCACAGCTTATGAAGAAAAATCAAAAAAATAAAATGTGACTTTCAAAGGGAATAAAGTGACAAAGTTAAATTCAGTCAGATAGTCATTTAGCTGTGAATTTAATGGAGAGTTTCAGTAAACATTTGAAAAATGAGAGCATTTGAAGGCAATAACAGACATAGGAAAATAAAGTCACTCATGAAAGACCACAGCCCTTTTAAATTATGATCACAACTCCTGTCATCCTGATTGATACATAAGTTTCACAGGAGGTGTGGTGCTTGGTGCCACTCTACAGTTTGGGAAAGAGGAAAGAAGGTTTTTTCTTTCATTTCTGTTCACAGCTTAGCGTTTGGCAAGAAACAAATTGATGACAGAAACTGACTGAGCCGTATCAGCCTCCTATCAAAAAATCCCCCAAATTTCCCATCTCTGTCAAGCCTTACAGACTTTCCTCTCCTCACCAATATCTTCCTCGAATATGTTTTTCCTGGACATGCCTTCCTACATACTGTCAATCCCGTAGCTATTTCCCTTCTCCAAATATTCATGGTGCTTCTCTCAGCTAGTGGCTGCAGCTCTTTAGGAGGTCTATATTTGGTTCAGATGATCCATATGCTTTACCCAGTTGCACCTGTGCTCTCTGTTACCTGTGTCTGTACTGGAGAGTGTATATCTGTGTTAAAAGAGTATAGAGTCACAAAGAGTAGATGAACAGATGGAATAAGTTTGCCTCTGACCATGTTATTTTCACCAAGTTTAGCATTGTTTATTTAGCCCGTCTTCTCAAAAATTGTCCCACCTTCATGCTACTTAATGTTCTCTCTTTTAAGTAGAATACATTTTTTCTTGTCTCAATTCACCCAGTGAAAACACTCATGTAAGCACCAGTTTCTTCCTGTACTTTAACTGCATTTTGATCATTGCTGTGTTATTTTTGTGATTTATTACATTTTTTTCTATGCTTAATAACAGAATACATGTATATTTTATTCGTTTTCATACAATAGCTCAGGGTTTTTACAGATGCTTATTTTTAAGACCTTTCTTTTTCCATATTTTTTCCCTTATAATATGCTAATCCATTACAAGTGGGTCTCATCTTTATTTTCTGGTTTTTATTTAAACTCTCAGTCCACAGTATAAGTCTTTCCATTAGTTTCAATTTCCTTTAGATAGAAGAGCAGTTGGAATGCTCCCTAAATATGGAAAGTTTTGGGAAGGTTTGCTGGTTTTTTTCAATTGTTGTTCTTAATAGAAACATAGTCACCTTTTCTATCTAAGATCATCTATTCTTCCCTGCAGTCATTTTGTAAGATCCAAAAAAGAAATTAAGGGCAAAGAAAAAGTAAACATGGAAATGTTCATGACAGGAGCAGTTGGTTCACCTGTGGTATATTTCTTGTCTTCCACAGTCAGACATCCAAACCAGTTCAACATTTCCATAGCAATTTTTAGTATCCTCTGAGGACATAGGCACCTTCTGCATTTCTGCTTTCATGACAGAGATCAGCCAGGAACAACATATTCTGTAGTAAAAGAGCTGAATTCATTATTACCCATTTACCTCTGCGAGAAAAATGACCATGTCAGATACATTCAACTAAACACAACAGATGAGTTTTCTGGTGTTATTCAAGAGCTCAATGTAAAAAGAGATTTTGCATAGGATAAATTTTTTCTAACTTTAATATTTCTTGTTTTCATTTCTGCAAGAAAGTCTTCATGCTGTTGTTCTCTGTCATGTCTTCTATATCAAGGGTTCTGAATCCTTCTCACACTGGATAATGCCTTTAATTTCCCTAAGGGGCAAAGGAGATTTTAAATCACAATTGATTTTTTTTGTTGTTGTTGCTTGTTATTAAAAAATGAAATTAATAATAAAACAACGTTTATGTCAGCTATAGTAAGTATCATCTTATCTGATTTCCAATCCTGTTAAAAATGTGGCACAACACAAAAGGTAATTTTAATGCAGTCTGGGCAAAGCATGTTTCTTTTTATAAACCAGAACAAAACAGAAGTCTTCAGAATATCATAAAAGGTAGCAATCTAAAAAATCAAGGACCCAAAAGACCTGGCAGCTGATCAATTTGAGAGTGATATGATGGTTATAATACATAAATAAGATGAAAATAATTATAGGATTTTTAAAAAGTATGGGGAATGATCTCTTCTTTCTAAGTTCAAGAGGACAAAATCTGTTTGACACTGAATAACTTCTAAATGACAGCTCTGAGGGATAATATAAACAAGGGTTTTTTTAATGTTAGTCTTTTACAGACTACACACACACACATTTACAAAACACAGCAATACATTTACATTATTAGGGACTAACTCCTAAGAGGTACCTTATACCCTTTGCTCCCACAAAGTTGCAAGTCATAGAAAGTATTTGACATCGGTTAAAAATATGTCCTCAAAATATAAGTAGGCTACCTGCACTCCTAAATAGCATTTTATTAAAAAACCAGGTCATCATAAGTATGAATAAATCAGCAAATGTAGATCATATTAATTAACCTATTCTAACTGTAAAGCGTTTTCTATGTAATGCTCTAAAAGTATTTAGAAAAAGAACAAAACTGACAGGGTGATGATATTGAAACGCAGGCTTGACAAGTAAGTCACAATCAAATGCATGGCAGTTTCTGTGAAAATCTTTGGTATATCAAATTAATTAAAAAATGGCGTAGGGTGGGAATTAGCAACCAGAAACTGAAGTATTTTTGTTATCCAAGATACGAAGCTTTACAGAAACTTAGGGGAAGCTGCTGGGACGCTCTCTCACAAATCAGCAGTTCTTTGCACTTTGCTTATTTGATCAAGACCAGTAATTCTGTGGATGAAATCAATATTCATAGGATTATGTGAGTTTATTTCTACTTGAGTAATGAGGATACCCTTGTTCTCTTACATACTCTAAGTACAAATTTCTGTAGTCTGTCCTGAACATACATATATTTATACATTTACATATTTCTATACACACACACCCCCCTACTGGTTTCCATTTCTTCTTTTAGCTATGCAAGAAGCAATATTATAAGTATTTTTATTACTTATAGCTCCTGAAAATATTCCGGAAGGGTAAAATATCTGTAGAAAACAGTGATTTTTTTCTTTGGCTAAATTTTTTCCGTAAGTGGATCTTAGTCATTCAGTGGAGATTTATAATACAGTTATCTTTCTCTGATTGCTCATTAGTAATTGGCCTTTGGATTCACTTCTGTTGTGTTTTCCACTCTAAGTATGTCAGAACAGACAGTTAATTTTCTTCCTATTGACCCTTTTTAAAAATTTTATCATAGTTTATGCTTTGCTGACAACAATTTGTGTATTATAAAATTCTTTTATTTATTTTTCCCCTTTTGTACATGCATACAAGAAACAGGAAACATCATCTGTTCATTTTCTAATATCACTGGATTTGCTGACAGTTTTTACGACACTGTTTATTTTCCTCATCAAAACTGAAGTTCTTGAATTTTCATTACAAAATGCTTTTATTTTTATCTTGACCTCTTTTCTATTCCTATCCTCTAGGTCCTTTTTTTTGGTTGTTTTATTTTGTTTTGCTTTTTCCCCCCCCTCCCCCCACATATTTCACACGGAAGTCTCACTTCTATTTTACAACTCTGAGCTTCTATATTCCTTTTTCTGATATATCATAGAATCATAGAATGGTTTGGGTTGGAAGAGACCTTAAAGATCATCTCATTCCAACCCTCCTGCCATGGGCAGGGACACCTTCCACTAGACCAGGTTGCTCAGAGCTCCATCCAACCTGGCCTTGAACACTGTCAAGGATGAAGCATACACAGTTTCTCTGTGAAACCTGTGCCAGTGCCTCACCACTCTCACAGTAAGGAATTTCTTCCTAATATCTAATCTAAACCCACTTTTAGTTTGAAGCCATTCCCCCTTGTCCTGTCACTCCACACTCTTGTTAATAGCCCCTCTCTATCTTTCTTTTTGTCTCCCTCTAGGTACTGGACACCAGAATTAGGTCAAAGCCTTCTCTTTTCCAGGCCGAACAATCCCAGTTCTCTCAGCCTTTCCTCACAGGAGTGGTGTTCCAAGTCTCTAAGAAATTTGGTAGCCTTTCTGTGGACTTGCTCCAATAAATTGATTTCCTTCCTATAATAACATTCATGATACCAAACATCGTGTTCAAAGACTCAAAAAGACAGACTTGAAGATGCCGTGAATCTCATCAGTGAACTGGGTCAGCCAGCAGTGACTGCAACAAGGGCAAATGAGCATAGATTGACATGATTGGTGTTAAAACTCTTAAAAATTGTCTTTCTGCCAATAGTTCTAGTACCACCAATCAGTGCAGTAATTCCTTTGAACCTATGTTTGCCTAAAACTGGTTACTTTCAGTAAGTTCTTCAAGATGCAGATCAGGAGTTTGGTTTTACATCTAATAAGACTGGCAGCAGGCTCATCTCCTAAGAAACTTTATGACATTTTTATTTTTTAATATATAGAGAAATCCTTCAGTTTTCAGTGGAAGGACAATAGATTCAAAACTTGCTCCTCCAAAAACTTTCAGCACCTTTTGTGAAACAACAGAAAAATAAGCAACAATAGCCACAATGTTTCTTAAGTTTGTAAAGGTTAATAGGTGGTTATATATCCAATTTTCCATTCCAAAGGACAACAAAAGGCATCTTTGACTGATTGTTTTCGAACCTATAAAAAAGCTTAAATAAACCTGTCAAAGGAAGGATCCACTTGCTGAGAAGTTTATGGGCGAGAATAAAAGCCTGAGTGTGTTCTTACAAGAAACTCTCACTCACTGTACCCACAGGTAATCTTTTTCTTGCTAGACAGTAAACAGCAGTCTACAAATACAGTTAGCATTATTGAAGCTGCAAAGAGAGATCTTCCTGCAGTAGGAGAATAGCTGTGAAAGAATAGCAAAAAATTTACACAATAATCCTGGACAATAGATATTTTTTCATATTATGGTACTCTTGCTCATAATTTGTATTGTATTTCTCCAAATAACCAATTAGGCTGATAAAATTAATGTTAAACTGAAGTTTTAAGAATATCACTGTCCTAATGGGATAGACTTGTACAAAGTCACATACCCACCAAAATTC
>JAWWES010000001.1:12749444-12770240 GCA_035583135.1 Lophotriccus pileatus
CCCCAGTCATCAATTAACTGCACTGTCTGAAACATCTTAGAGCAGGTGAAGCAGACTCCTTTCAAAGAGAATTAAACTGAAATCTGCACTCCAAAAGTGCACCTGATGTCCTCCTGAACATTCAGGCTAAAGGCCAAGAAGACAGACCCCATCTAGAAGAAGCAACAGCAATTGACTGGTCATTTGAAACTGTTTTAAGCTAATGTTTTGAAACTGGTAATGTTGAAAACATTTATTCTGCTTTCTGATTAATAAATCTACAAAGCAGTCAAATTTCACTCTGATTTCTTAAAATATTCTATGCCTCCTAAGGAAAAGACTATACCAACTTATTTAGTTTAGATCAACATTTAACAGAATGTTTTAGATGTATGGATAGTTGATTGTGAGTGTGTTTTCCTTATGCTCACTATGCAAATTCAACCTTAAAACCTGAAAATCAGACCAAGATTTCCCTTAATCAAATCCCTGCCAAGATGATAAGACTGAGCAGGACACTATCAGGCCTTATTTGTACCTGGATGATAAGGTTGCCTCCAAATTATCTCGTCTGGATTTTCTGTGATCCTCTTGCTTTGGTAAGATTTTGGAAGTGCACCTTATCAGAAATTTGTAAGCAAACCTCTTGCAGTTGCCCAGGGTGCAGTGTAACCTAGAGCCATCTTTGTTCTGTCAGTGAAACGGGAGGGTAGCAGAGCGAGTGAATTTAAAGAGCAGTGAAAGCTGAATAAGTGTTTGATTTTCACTTAGTCACTGTTCAGAATGTATTGTCTCTTTAGGACCCTGTCAGAACATTGTTCCACTCCTTAAATATCATCTGTTTCCAACCCCCCTGTCATGGGCAGGGACACCTTCCATTAAACACAGTTGCTCAGACAGATGTTCCCCTCAGCTTTGTGCATAATCATATTTTTATAATCTGTGGTCTGTCTTTTAAGTAGGAGAATCTAAATGGCTGAATAAACCTTTCAAGCTACAAATAGTAACACAAATCTAATCAAAAGGTGTCACAATCCACCCAGATATTTTTTAGTTATGCATTATCTGTTTTGAATATCTTCTTGAATATCAGAGGGCATACTTGTGCATTTCAAAAAACACTGCAATATAACGCTCCATTTCAGAGGAAGTAGAAAACAAAAGAACACAGTAAGACCAAACAATGAATATTTTTGTCATTTTGAATTGCTACCTTTAGATTATTTTCAGGGTTAAAATGCTATTACAGATTTGCATATAGACACTTATATGTGAACTGAATTCGAGAATGAGAATAAATAAATAAGCATACTTTTGGAAACACTGTAATGTGTAAAATGGATCATTCTCCAGTGAATACAGAATTAAGGAATTGAACTTTACATCATGATCTTTGTAGTTGTAGTAAATAATTTTATCCTAAATCCACATGTCAGATGTGCATATTCATTATTAGTCATATATTTACTTCCTCAATACAAATTTCTCAGTGGAGTTTATGAAAAAAGTACCTTTTGAAATGTAAAAACAGTAGCATACTGTTTAGAGAATGATGCCCTGGCTGTTTCTCAGCTATGACAGGAGATTTTCACAACAGTTGCTGAATGTGTTTCCATTCTTCTCCTATACTTAAAAATGAAGTGCTATCAAGGATGTACTCTTCCTCAAATTACAGACTGAGCAAATCAGAATTTTTAAGAGGCTTCTTAATGTTTTTACAGATTATAACTACTTATGAAAATGTGGCATTTTCTTAATAGAAATTCTAATCAAATCAATCAAAAAATTCAATTCTAACTCTTGGTTTATAATAGGAGTTGCATTTAGAAAGTGGATAATATAATTGTATTAAACTGATTCTATAAAATCTTTTTTCTTAAATTCAAAGTTGTATCTGAATAGGAGTATAATAAGATAATGAAATGTGAATGGATTTTTTTTTCAGTCAGACATTTTTTTTCATTATTTGGCTATATAATTTTTTATCAGAGGTTACTTATTTAAAACTTTGCTATGACTTTGTATTTTTTATCTATTATTTCCCTTCAAAAAGTTGGTTTTTAATTTAATTTGAAGGCTTCTTTTTTGTCTTTTTCTACCTCTTCTTTTTCTGTAGGACCACTGCATGTGAGATTTTACAGAAACAGACTAAATGGAGCAGAGAGACCTTTCCAGTGTCCCTGGAAATAATGCAAGTCATGATCAGGAAAAGGCTTCAGAAGTGGATATTGGAGGTACTGGCCAGGGACACCTCCCACTAGACCAA
The DNA here is from genome assembly GCA_035583135.1 of Lophotriccus pileatus. Lineage (NCBI taxonomy): Eukaryota > Metazoa > Chordata > Aves > Passeriformes > Tyrannidae > Lophotriccus > Lophotriccus pileatus. The sequence goes on from JAWWES010000001.1 coordinate 12,751,690, forward strand.
GTTTTTCAAGGCCTTATCCAACCTGCCTTTGAACAATGCCAGGGTTGGGGCATCTACAACTTCCGGAGGGAATGTGTTCCCGTGTCTCACCATCATCACAATAAAGAATTTCATGTTAATATCTAACCTAAATTTCCTCTCTTTAAATTTTTACCCATTACTCCTTGTCCTACCACTACAGTTTCTGGGGCAAGAGTTCCTCTCAAGCTTCCATGTAGGCCCCCTTTAAAATCTTCCAGGATATGCCATTCATGATATTTTATAGGAAAATAAACAAACAAAGAAATAAACCCAACAAATACTCTCCCCTGTAAAAAAAAAACAAAAAACAAAAAAAAAAACCAAAAAAAAAAACAGCAAAAAAGCCCTAAAAAGCAAAAAAGTCCAACTGTCCCCCCAAAACCCCAACCAAAGCCTCCTTTTATATTCACTCAAGAGCGCTTTTAAAAGAAGTATGATTTGTCTTTCTATTTTACTTGAGCCACTTATTTGTTTTAACTTGCCTTCTTCATTATTCATGGTTTGAGCAGGATCTGAATTGTCTTTCACTGGCAGTAGCCAATATTTTACCTGACTTTGTGCTACTTGGCAGGTTATCTCATGTTGGTGCTGTTTCTTTTTCTTAGGGATATTTATATGTTTTCTAATGTCTAAGGTTTTGGTTGGGTAATGTGCTTGTCCCATTTTTTATGGTAGAAACTGCCCCTGCTTTCCCTTCTGAGCAATTTGCAGTGGCTAGTGCCTCTATAGATTTGCAGATAAAAGTCTCAAAAGCAGTAATTGCTAAAAGAAAACGACTCTGTCTGCCTCTCTACTGTTTCATCAAGTACTATATGAAGAAAAAACAGTGTGTCAAGAATAGAATACCTTGATATCAAAAGTTCTAGAATTTGACTCTTCGCCTTCCTGTAGAATATTTTAGAATAGGCAGCATGAAATAAATATTCTAGAAAGGGAATAACAATAGGTAAAAAATGCTGGTTTTAACAGAACAGTCTCTTGCAAATGACTGATTTGGGTGAATGATTTATAATCATAGGATCATAGAATACCAAGTTGGAAGGAACCCCAAGGATCATCTGGTTCAAGCTTTAACTTGGTGAAAGCATTTGTGCTAGACAAGATGGCAGGATTTAGCAGTGCAATCTAATTATAAAGTTTCTTATGTGGAATAAAATCTTTAAGTTTTTTGAAGTTCTGTCTTAATGATCTGTCAGAATCAGCCATAATGACTTTTACCCAAAGAATAATATATGGACAATATTGTTTCTCTGAAAACATGATACTTTATGAACTCCAACATAATGGATTTCTGATCTTGCAAAAGACAGCAGGGACATTTATTTACACATACCTGAAAGGGTCTTTGGTTTCATAGAGAGATACAAGCAAACGAGAATAAAAGAGTCATCCACAGTGAAAAGGATGATTCACACCTGCAGTTGTTCTGCAAAAGAAAATAGTCTATTTTTTCTTATATCATTTTTTTCAGAGTCTTTAAGAAATGAGAATTGAATATGTCTGACTGTGAAAGTTGTGCTTATTAAATGTAACTTCCCTTTGAAGTATGCTCCCAAATGGGATATTAGGAGAATCTGTACAGGATGGTTCCTCTCACAGAAGCATATGAATAAACCTGCATTAATGAGTATCTAGAGATGCAAGATCAGATTAAAACCTGAAACCCCAACATCCACCTTTTGGTCAAAATGGGCAGCAATTTGGTCAGATAAGGAGAGACGACTTCATTTTACCTTAGAATAAATAGATTGTGCACTTCATTTCACTGTATTTCAATATGTTTTCTATCTTTATGTTAATTTTTGACATTATAAGTATTTTTATTTTTATCTGTTTATTTCTTTGATCCAGCCTAAGTGTGATTGTAAAGTACCTGGATAATAAAAAAAAAAACATTTGTAACTGTGATTGCACAGCAGGATTTACAAAGTATATTCCCAAAAATGCAGATTTCATTGTATATTTCTCATATAGCCAAAGGCTAAGAGTGTGTTTCTATTCCAGATGTCTGAGTGAAAGGGAAACAATGCAGTGCACAGGCCAAGAGAAACAAAACACCAGATCATAATTAAGGCTGCTGATTGGAAAGCTGGATGAGTTAATATGGAAAGTGTCTCAGCATCTTTTCTGGATTCTGTGATTGCAAGCTGTCTAGACCTGAAGAATTCCAAGTATATTCTCACTAGACATAAAACAATGCCTTATAGGAATCATAGTGTATTTGTTTAATTATCCCATTTGGAATGGGATGAAAGTATTTTCATATTCATTGTGAATTCTTCTGTTAGCAATAAAAATGCAATATACTTTGTAACTTTTAATAATTTTCACTTTTTTTTTGAAATGCAATTAATTAGAATATTTATCTGAAATATAAAAATTAGATAAATGAAACAAACCCTAAGTGTTTCTTACAAAACATTCAAGTCTGGTTTGGGTTTTCTTTGATATTTTTATTCAGTGCCAACAATTTCAAATTCAAGAAAGGAGTCAAAGATGCAGATGAAATAGTTTTTGTCCTCCAGCAAAACTAGTAAAAGAACACAATCACCATAGCATCCTTACTTCATGCTATTCAAATACCAAAGGCCAAAGATTTCTGCACCTAAAGACTAAGGCAGCCCCTGAGGCTTTAGCAGAGTTTTAAAATAGAGTTCAGGAAACTATTCTCTGCAGAGGAGTATTTGGTGAAATTGGAACCCTGCATATACATAGATACACAATTGTGAATCTCAGTCCCTTGAAGCAACCCGAGATATTCTCTGTCAGCTTTTGAATCACAATTTCAGGATGAGCTGTTCTCAGATAAGCTATTTATATTCTCCTGATGTTCACACAAATTGGGCTGAGGACTGATCCCTTGCTATAAAAAAATATCTTTATACTCCAGGATAGGAAGATACAATCATTGTCACTTCACTGTTAAAGCCCCAACTTTCATGAAAAAACAATAAACTCTGCAGCTGGTGATAACAGCAGTACAACACATCTTCAGTTGCTTTTTTGCCCATTTTGTTAATTTTCAAGGGAACAAAATTCATATTCAAGTTTGTACAAAAGCAGCTTTCTACCATTCATGAGTTACCATTTTTGCTCTTCAGCTTTAACTGTGATTAAAAGTTTCCTATACCCTTTATGTTGTCTCTTCATTTCATGGATATTTTCTTAAGTCAGCACTCCTATACAGATGAAATTTGCTATAACTTAGCACTTCAAAAAATTCACACAACCCTGGGAGGTAGAAACACAGCGGTAAGTAAGACTTTTTGGCCTTAAGGATCTCTGTGCTTTTTTCTTATGCCTCTATGTAATTTTACAAAGCATAATTTGGAACAATTTTAGCTCCAAGCTACTATTATTCAATAGTATTCAACTTCAAATAAAACTTTGTAAATTCGGTGTACTTTTAGTTGCTTATTTCTTTATATCTTTACTCTTTTTTTTTAATTAGATTTTGCTATTCCCACATACCAATATCGCTTAATATCATATCCCACAAGTACTATTGGTAATGGAATTATTTCAGAATAGAAAACAATTTCCCATCTTAGGATAGAAATTTAATTAAAAATCTCTGATCACCTTAAGTTTTCTAAGATCTTGAGTGACCTGCAATGTATAAGACACACGTTCACATGTTATAATTTATTAATAATTACGTGGTCATACAGCTGTCAGATCAGACCAGGCCCTGTATTGGTCCGAAAGAGAAACCATAGAAATACTGACTATGTTATCTGACAAAATAAATCTTTGTAGGAGAAATATATTATTATACTTGACTGAAAAGGGCTGGTTTTTTGCATGTTCTTGAGACAAATTAATTTCACTCAGATGGCGATGCCTCCGATACAAACTTGGAAAAAGATTGGATGAATAAGAAAAGTATTTTGAAGATGTATTTTTCTTTTTAGAAAAGCAAAATCTTATTTGTGTGGAGGAATTTATCTAGCAGATCTTTTTGTGAGGTGATCTCAACTTTTTTTAAAATTTTTAAGTGCCTCTTAATTTAATGTGAAATAGTAATTATTGGATCTTTCCCTCTCTGAACCTTTTTTTTTTTTTTTTACTTCTAAACCTTTATAGAAAATTACTTCATTAAAACATCTCAAGTGTTTTTCTGGACTGTGGTGCAGCAATGGGGCCTTTTAAATACCAAGTTAACATAATTGTACTGGTTTATAGAGAATTATGTGCTGAAACACATAGCAAGTAATTGTTAGTCTTTTTCTCTCTTTTGATTTTTTAAAAAAGAGTAATATCTTACGGATGGTTTGTGGTGCTATTTTCTTTAAAGGAGGCACCAAAGTAAGAGAAACATTTTTTTTGTAATTGACGGGCAGAATGTGGGATAATGTCATACTGAGATTTACTTTTCAGTAGCATAACCATAAGACTTAAACAAGAAGAGAGTATTTCTTTTGAATGAGACAACATTTCTTGTTCTTCTGTTAGTTTTCTTGTAGCTCAGGAAAATTCTCGCAGCTTTGAGAAACTTTCCGTATTGTGCTGGTTTTGCATGGGAAAGAATTAATTTTCCTCACAGTAGCTGGTGTGGGGCTGTGTTTTGGATTTGTGCTGAAAAGAGTGTTGATACCACGGGAATGTTTCTGTTAGCACTGATCAGGACTTGCACAGAGTCATGGCGTTTTCTGCTCCTCACACCACCCCACCAGTGAGTGCGCTGGGGGTGCACAGAGGTTTGGGAGGGGACACAACTGGGACAGGTCACCCCAACTGACCAAAGGGATATCCTGTACCGTATGGCATCAGGCTCAGCATGTATATAAAGCTGGGGAAAAGAAGAAACAAGCAGGGGGATGTTTGGAGTGATGGCGTTTGTGTTCCCAAGTCACTGTTACATGCGATGGGGCCCTGCTCTCCTGGGGATGGCTGAACACCTGCCTGCCCATGGGAAGCAGCGAATGAACACCTTGTTTTGCTTTGTTTGTGTGTGCAGCTTTTCCTTTCCCTATGAAACTGTTGTTATCTAAGCCCATGAGTTTTCTCACCTTCACTCTTCCAATTCCCTCCCTCATCCCAGCACAGGGCGAGGGAGGGAGGGAGTGGCTGTGTGGGGATTAGTTGCCAGCTGGAGTTAAACCATGTGTGTTTATGGCACAAAGCATGTGACTAAACCTGACTCTGTTCTCATGACTGGCATTCTGATCTGGCTATTCCATACCCAAATTCTGAGCATATGTCTGTCTTCTGTAACATGATAGACTCACAGATAAATAAAAAGATTGACTAGTGTGAGCAACAGAATCAAAAACAGAATTAAATTTAGGGTGAAGTTTGAGAATAGACTGCTTGAAATGAGAAAAATCAGAACACTTAGTCAATCTAGCCAATTTTGGGTGGAGGGTGGGGGATCAAATACCTGTTTGCCACACCAGTCTACAAACCATCTAGAAGCTACAAACATACTATGTACACACACATTTTCTAAACAAGTTCATCCAAATTATATGTAAGAAATGTGCTCTCATATTTAACACAGGAACTACCCTGGAAGGAAAACAAATGGTTTCATACCACAGTCCTGTGGTCACAGCCTGTAGCATCCTCTATTTTCTAAACAGCTTTGGCTCCTTTCTTTTTTTTTTTTTTGTCCTTTCTTCCTGTTGCAGGGATCCTTAATGGACTGGGATTATGCTATGCTTTAAAATTCAAGTCCCTAGAGTTAGTTTGCTACTTATTGCCAGTGCCTATATCTTTTTAATCTTCCTTCTGTTGGGTGAAATTAAAAGAGAAAAAACAGGCAGTTAAAGATGTTTTCAGCTCTTGGCAATATGCATCTATACTGTTTAGGAGGTGACATTCCTACTGCCTGCAGAGGGGTTTTTCCATTGACTCTACACTTGTCTGGATTTGTGGAGTAACAGCTACATGAGTTTTGGGAAAAAACAAAACAAAACAAAACAACAACAACAAATCAAACCAACCCAAAAAACCCCAACAAAATCAAAAACATAGTTCCAATACCAGAGTGAAAAGTATTTGCTCCTTCACTTTACACTGCCAAATTCCTGAACAGGGTTTATTTGTTTTTCACTACAAATATTTAAAGAATCTTTTCCACTTCAAGCTCAGTTTTCCATAAAATACATGTGTTCAAATTTTCTGGCTGACTTTGTTCAATGGTATGTGTCATGTTGTGTTGTGTCAATAAAAGCAAGGTGACTGAAGCAGAGCAATGTAACTCATCAAGTACTAGAGATTCCAGCAACAAACATTGAAATCCAAATCTCACTGGCTTCTTAAAAGTAATTGCTTTTTCTTCATGGAAATAGTGTTTTCCAGACTGTTTTTTTATAAAGGCAGATTTTTTTCGAATGTCTTGCCATAGGATAAGGATGGGTCTGGCTTAGTTTTGCTTTGAAATGCTCAGCACATCTCTAATTGCCCAAAAACACTATTTAAATGTCTGACTCTGCAAATTTATGTTGTTTTCTCATAAAGTACAGTAGACACTTTAGTAGCTTGTGATGGTGGGAAAGAAATTTGAAAGTAGATGTTTCTATGTTAATAAGAAAGAAATCTCATCACAAACTGTGACTGCAAAAATGTTTTTTTAACTAGAGGCACTATCAAAAGAAAGAGGGAAAGCAGCAGAGAGAATTAATCTTGACCATAGCATCTAATTTACATAACACTAAACTGCAGAACAATTTCCAGAGGAAAAAATTGCTTTAAAATTATTCATTGTTCAGAAAAATATCAGTTTACTATGTATATATATATATATATATATATGTGTGTGTGTGTGTGTGTGTGTTTGTATATGTGTTAACATGTTTTAATATTGTATACAAAATTAAGTAGTTTGGCTTTTTTTGGTTAATACTCTAACCTAGGACTCAGAAAATCTCAGTTTACCAGATTTCTTCTTTTATTACATCTGTGGTCATGGTTTTTCCAGGTGTAGCAGAGCCAGTTGAAGGTTGTTCTTCTCAGCTGCTCTTTGGCACCCCCTGGCAGAAAGTTGCCTTCTCTCCTCTCAGCCTTTAAGTGTAGACATTTTTATTTAATTTCTGTTAAAATGGTCCAATTCAACTTTCAGTGATAGCACGTTCAAACTTGGCTGTCCCTGGGTTAGTATTGCACATATTCATATATACACTCTGACAACTGAGAAGGTGGAAACTTCTAGTGGGGTGAGGTTGAAAGCAGAACTGAGTAGGACCTTGCTGCCATTTGAAAGTCTGCTTTTCTGTGATATATATATAGTAAATTCAGAGCAAATGAACACAAAATGAGCAAAACCCTGCTATGTGACATTCTGTCCCTTAAAATTAAATTATTACTTGTTTTTATTATATTGAAGCAGTTATTTCGTACCTTTCCTGTCAGAAGCTTGGTTCCTTTTTCTGTGTTTCTGCAGGATTAACACCGGTTTCCCAAATCATATAATTATATCATTTATGTATTTTTTTTCTGCTCCAAATAAGGTAGATTCAACAAGAACACTTGCAACAGTTAGTACTCTCAAACAATCTATTATTATAATTGGAAGCTGTGTAGATGCACTTGAACTTTGCTATTTTTCATTTAAATTTGGATTTCAAAGAAAGGACTAAATCAACTAACTCCTTGAGTAGACACTGAAGACAAGGTATAAAGAACTTTACTTTTTTTTTGAGTGTCAAAATGACAGCAAGAGTTATTTTTGTTTCAGCATATATTTTTCTATAATGGCAAAAATACGACTTGAGAGAACAGAAAGAAAGTATGAACAGCCAAGTACTTTGCAAAATACTGTGTTTTGAAGGAAAAATCAAACCTAGGAAGAACATGAGAAGGACTAATGTTGGATTGTCAACATGGCCAAGGCAAAGAGCATCATTTTTATTTTCTTGTATAACACATATTTATTTCATTAAAACGGAGAAAAATAAACTCTTCTCAAAAATCTAAATATTATTTAAAAAAAACTAAATAAAGTTTCACTCTGCTCTGTATTAAGTGAAGTTGGTGGTGAAGTTGACTGAAGATGGATGGTAGTATGGCCCTTTTGGTCATCATTTTAGCTCTTCCATCTTATTTCAAATTGAAAAAAAAAAAAACCCAAACAGTTTTATTTTGTCATAAGCTTTTATTTTTTATACTCGTTCTTGGCTGCTTGGCAACCAAGAGAATATCACAATGTAACAGATTGCATAAGTGAGATCACTGCATAGTTGTACCTAAGGGAAATTTCTTTTCTATAGTTGGTTTAAATTAAAAAGTGCTATGAACTCAATTTATCAAGGCATTGAAGATACTTCAGTCTTCTGAATAGCCTTGCTGACCTCAGCCGACATCCTTTTCTCATTGCCATCCTTTCCCACAAAGGAACGATTTTCTGTGTAAAGAACTTTAAGTTATAATGTCATGTAGCCCTTTAGATCTTTTCAGATGTGCCTCTGGAATATTGTGTAGTGATTCTTCCCTCCCATTGAAAACACACCAGTCTATTGTATTAATATGGAGTCTCAGTCTTGCATCTTTATATGTGGGTTGAATAAAGGGCTATGTGAAAAAGAAATCTGCGTTGAAGGCTAAAATTTTAGTACTGTTGAAAAAAACTAAGGCTCCTTCTGCAGAGCCCTGTAAATTTGGGTGCTTCTGTAAGCTTAGCTTTTTCAGCCATGCATTTTTTCCTCATCAGGGGATGATCATGGTTTGGACTGTATTCTTTATTTTCTAAAATCTATGTTATTGAGTTGTTCTCTAAGCTTCATCCACCCAGAGGTTAAAGAAGAAAATAAAGAAGAATTCTTTACTCACTCACTTAAGCAAATCTTTACTGTGATGTCAAAATATGACAGATATGGATGAAATAGCCAGATAAATACTGAAGAACCATTTTTCTGTGGAGTGGTTACTACCTGAAAGATAAAAACATCCTGAAGTGCATTTTTTTTCTATGATACATAACTATAACTACGTGTATTCCATATAAATATTTTAAAGCACAAAATGCAGAATTTTGTATAACGCCAAAAAAATTAGAAGCTGTTCAACACTTTGAAGCATGTCCTGCTGCACAAAATAAATGGTGAAATGAGCAGATTTAGGATGTAATATTGGTTTTCCATCTACTGTATTGATATCAGTTTTGCATGCTTTTGTGCTTAAGGTAGATTCTAAACTTAAAACAAGCTTATGCTGTTTCATGATAGGTAGCTTAGACATTTTTCTGTTGTAGACCTACTGCTAGATATGGCTGCTGTCCTGTTTTTATATACTATAATACACACAACAACATGCCCTTGTGGCCAAGAAGGCCAGTGGTATTCTGAAATGCATTAGGAAGAGCATTGCTGGAAGGTCTGAGAGGTGATCCTCCTCTCTACTCAGCCCTGGTGAGGCACAGCCGGAGCGCTGTGTCCAGTTCTGGGCTCCTCAACACAGGAGGCACGTGGAGGTCCTGGAGTACATCCAGCAGAGGGGATTGAAGCATCTCTCCTATGAGAAAAGGCTGAGTGAGCTGGGCATGTTCAGCCTCAAGAAGAGATGACTGAGAGAGGACCTCACAAAGGTCTGTCAGTGTCTGCAGGGAGGTGTCAGGAGATGGACCAGGATCTGCTTGGTGGTGCTGAGCAATGGGACAAGAGGCAACAGGCAGAAACTAATGCCCTGGAAGTTCTACCTGAACATGAGGAAGAACTTCATTGCAAGGGTGACTGGAATAGGCTGCCAAGAGCAGTCGTGGAGGCTCTCTCTCCAGAGATATTCAAAAGCCATCTGATTACAATGCTGTGCACAGTGCTCTAGGGGACTCTTCATGAGCAGGGATGTGGGACCAGATGACCTCCAGTGGTCTCTTCCAACCTTAAACATTTTTTTATTCTTTGTGAATACTATGTGCATCTAAACAGGTCCACAGAATCAGTATGATCCCTACTTTACCCACTGCACCAGCACAAGAGGCATCTGTGATGATACTTTATTATGGCTTGATGAATCAAGACCTGTCTATGCCAGGAGCTGGCCACTGGGAAATCCATGAGCATGGATATACAAACAAGATATCACGGGTGTCAGCACTTCTATTATCTGGAGATGGGTGTTTCTAGAAATGAGATGTGGAAAGTCCCACTGCAAAGTGAGACATGTGATGAGCTACAGAAGGTATCATGTGAAAAGTATGCCAGGAGGAAAAAAAAGTTTTAAAATATTTGATAAAAGGTTCCTTAATATCTTCAGATCCTACATTCACACATCCCATTTCTGTCCTTCAAGGCTGAGTTTTAAAAAAACCATTCTATTCCACATTTCTGAGTATATCTCAGACAAACAGGATGACTTTAGGAGACTGTTACCATCCTATTATTGATTTAATAAAAAAAAAAAAAAAAACAAAGGAAAAAGAAGAAGAAGTCAGCAACTTCATTTGTTATTGAAGAATACTGGACAGACAAAACCTGTCTACTGTCATTATAGAAATAAAATAACTCTATGCCTTAATTTTCACAAGATGTCTTAAAAAGAAAAGGAATAAAAAACATAAAACAGTACACAAGATGGATTACTTTGCCTGACTAAAATATGATTTACTGTTGCAAGTGACAGGAAGATGTAAGAACTGACAGGAAGACATGAGAACATAAATAAACAATGAGGAAAGCAAGAACTGCTTGAGTTAGCAGAGTTAATGACAGAAATGTCTGTGGACTTACAAGCCTCTGTGTCAAGAGTGCTTATAAATCCTAGAGGCTTGTCCCTTCCTGCATTTCTCTGGTGGGATAAATCATTTTGGGACATCCTAGGAGAGTAGCAGCACACAACCATCATGGATCCAAGGCCTCAGGTAGCCCACATAAACCTTTCTTGTAGGTGCTATGTAGGTATGTAGAGAGTAGGTTCAGGGAAGTTTTTTCCAATAATACGTTTCCTGATGTGCTGGAGGAAGGGGGATGGGCTAACTCTGATATGGATTGCACAGTCAATTTGACAGACAACTGCTGTTTGAAAAGTAATCATGACATGTATGCTTGATGTCTTGAAAGTGTTGTAAATTGCTAATAGTTTCAGACTTTCTGTCCTTTTCTTGACTCAGTTTTGGGAAAAAAAAAGTATTTAAGGTTTTAAAATACAGAATAACATAGGATTTGACATGTCTCTAAAGCATTTAAAACTGAAATGCCCCTAAAATGTGTTGAACTTAAGTCATTCAAGAATCATTTATACACAATTCATGTAATCTCCGTCCTTAGGAACACAGAAATAGTCTCTGCAGTGGCAAATAAATACCTTACCCTGAGGAATCAGAACATATTTTCCAAAACCATCTAATAGATGAGGGAAGTATAAACTTTCTAAGCCTGGAGATTCTAAGCCATGCCATAAGCCATAAAAAAAGAGCTTTTTTCTGCCTCTTGAACAGAGTGTGATCACAGACAAGTAGTGGGCAAGCACAGGTACTAACAGTGGTGACAGTTGTTAATCATTTACACTGAGCAGGATTGTAGGACATGGAACAGAAAAACTCCTGACATTTCCTCACTTCTTTTCACTTGTTGTTCCATTGTTGCTCTAATGAAGTACAGTGAACAGTTCTGACTGAAGGATCATGACACTGGTTTATCATTCTATCGGCATGTAGGTAACATGAATTTGAGTCTAAATATGTTTTTTATGATAATAACAAAAAAAAGACAATAATTGAAATAGATAATAACACATAAATAGAAACAGAATCCATTAAATTAATTATCATAACAGTATAGATTTTAATCACATGCTATTTCATTGATGATTTCATAGATTGCCTGAAACACGGTGACATCTACAGCTCTTAAAAACTTTCTAAATCTAAACACCCTTATCTTTTTTTGTTGTAGGGTATGGACAACACATTTAGGCAGAAAATGTTTGTTAACAATATTTTTAAGGCAAAGTTAATTGGAGATCTACCTCAGTGTAACACATACTTCATGTGCACAAAAGGCAATGCCTTCTTAAATGATGCTCCTTAAATAAAGGTGTTCAATGGAAATGTGTCCTTCAGATCCTAAAATTTATTTGTTAATAAAGTTAACTGCAGAACTGACCTTCATACCTTAAAGTGAAATGTGTCAAAGAAACATGCAAAATTGAGGCATTTCCACAAGTTCCTAGTTTTCCATACACCTTCAGATTATCTAGGAGATTGCAAATTGTCTTACCATACAAACAGCATAAGCCAATTTCCAAAGCAGATTTCAAGGGAAAAAAAAATCCGAAAAACACCCTCCAGAGACTTGTCATTACAGCAGCAAGGAAATAAAAAACACTTCTAAACCGTGGAAGAATTTGTGATGATTCATAAGGCTTTGTTATTCATTTTAATAGCCTGATGCATCAAAGGTGATAATTTTTATTTCTTTCAGTGATATTAACAATTCTGGAAGAACATACCTGTCCTCCTCACAATATGTACAGGGCCAAGTTTCTTTCACTTGAATGTTTCATGGAATCTAGTATGACTTCAGACACAGATATGTGTGATTTATTCCTGAGAATGCACCACGGCTGCAACCCCAAAGGCTTTCTGTCTTAATGTCAGTGTAATTTCTTTGCAAAGGATAAACTATGACCATATGCAGTGGTCACCACTGTCCAAAATTCCACATTCCTGGAATTCAGCAGCAAACACTGGGATGTTCTGTATGTATTTAACTTTTGATATAATAAACTCCTGATTTCTTCTGTCATTGTATTACCTGAGTACCCCTCATTAAAGTCACAGCTGACTCTTGTCATTGCTGCCTTTCCACAGGTGATAGTCATTCTTTTGTCTAATGGGAATAGATCCTCTTCTGACATCCCTCACTGATGTGTTACAAAAAAAGAGGCTTTGTTTCCACAGAACTTTTTGCACCTCTGAGAAATCATCTCATATATATGAACTAGACGCTGTTTGCAGGCAACCTCTGAAAATGATTGCTTGAACGTGGTCCCAGGAGTTCAATTAAAGTACAGGATCTTGTCATTGGACTCCATGTCTGTAAAAGTCTAATTAGACTGAAAATTCACTGTGTAGCAAAAAACCTGAAGATACTCCTCTTCCAACTTGTTGTGTCATGTTTCTTCAGAAGTGTCAGTGCATTTAGGGGTCCCTAGTAAGAGAAACAAAAAGTGCATTCTGACTGATAGCTGCAAACAACGTTTTTATTTCTGGGAAGTCTCCTGACTGAAAACAAGTTAGTATTAATATACATGTCTACACACAAGTATACACAGTAAGTAGCACGCAAAGTGTAGACACAATTGCAGTATTGCAACTCCATTTCACTTACGCTGTAGTAACTATATGTAAGACACTAATTTTTATCTGTATGCATGAGAAAAAATCTTGTTCTGAATAAGTCAGTTTATTGTTAAAAAAAGTAAATTCATAAACTTGAGAGTAGAGAGGAATATATGCAACACTTAGTTAACTTCTTGAAAGCCTTGTGTGTTTATCCAAGTATAAACAGAAATATAAGATGGTCAAAATTCAATTACTAATGTTTTTCCTTCTCTTTTTACTCTCCTTAATTTTCTTTTCCCCACTCTAACTAATGTCTATAATCCGAAGTTCAACTTTTAGCTGCTGGTTTCCAATTTTGCAACTAATTTTGAGTTCTGCCAATTCTTCTTGCACAATGTCTGGAGTTTCTGTGGGTGAGTTTTAACAAGAGTCAGCACTGAGGCTTTCCTCATTTTTTCTTTAAATCTCACTTAACATATTCCTAAAAAATGTCAGAGAAAAGAAGTTCTAGGACCAAACCACAGAATAATTGTTGCTTTTCATATTTTTTGTATGTCTTGCCACATTAAACCTGGTTGGGCATCAGTGTAACTTTTCAGTTGTTAGCTTTGAAATTACATCTACATGACAGAATTATATCTATTATGCCATTTATTCATGTGTTAACGGGGTTGCAGAGGAAAATATGATTAAAATGATTGCTCATATTCATGAGGAATGATGACAGGATTTCCTAAGGCTTTGGATAGGGCCAATTTCTCTTGAAATCAGTTTTATTACAGACATAATTTTAATATATCTTTACTCACAGTCTCTCAGCAGTGCTTATTAGCTCAGACACAGTGCTGCACTGGTATGGTTATTTAAATCAGATCTACATCGGCCTACATCAGATACAGACAGAATTCACCTATGTTGGGGGCTGCACTGGTAGTTTTCAGATGCTTTGGAGTGGACCCATGAACAGAATGAGATTAGTGGTCTCATTCAGTTATCAGGGATCTCAAAAAATCATGTCACTCTCCTCAGTGACATGGAAGAAGCTGCAGAGACAGAAATCTTCTAAAAACCTATGCCTAAGTCTCCATCTCTGGATACTTGAGAGATTTGGCACTTCTTTTATCATCATTGTCATTTGTCAGTACATTAATCACAAAAAGTCACAGTGGCTTGCAGATGTTGTTTTAAACAACAACAAAAAACTCGGCTCCTCATTGCCTTCAACTTGGAAAAGTAATTAACTTTTCTGGCTGATTCTGTAGGCAGATATTCTACAAACTTGGAGAATTATTATCTAATCCAGAATTATATCTTTCCTTTTCTAAGGGGATAAGTGAAAAAGATCTCCTGCAGTGCTGAATTTCCTCACCTGTCTGGTTGCTTCATCATTAGCATTTCTAAAAAACTTTTTCGATGTTAGGGAAAAACTGAGACTATACTACTGTGATTTTAATTTTTAACTGTCTTTGCATGTGAAGGAAATGTGGTATAAAACATGAAGTACTGCTGAGTCAGATTCCAGTCCAATTACACGAATGCTTTGTAAAGAGCACAGCCTGAGCAGTGACGTTTGTAACAGTGTACTTAAAACCTCTCTTCAGTACTCACTTGATCAGACTGCCCTCTCCAACCTCTGCCTCTACTCTGGTTTTACTCTCGAACTGAAACCACCCATTGGAATGAAACTCTTAGAGGTATTTTTAAAGCTGTTTTCCTTTGGAACCATCGAAGCTGATACTTAGATGTCAGAGATGTTTAACCCTTGCTCTTTTAATAATGGAATTTCAGCTGAGAAGGTCAGGAGTGGCACACCACTCCATTCAATTATATTCAGCAATGGGCTTTTGCATCAACAGCAGTGCCTTTAACTGGGTGGAATAAGCCAGTCTGCTAAGTGAGAGGGAAACCAGTGTGCTGACAAGGTTTAGCTGTTGTCCCGTGAAACGGGAGATTTTCTCAAAGCTTTGTGTTTGATTAATCTGTCAGTGCCCCACCCCAGGAAAGCCAAGACCTTTGTGTCCAAGCAGTCTTTCAGTGTCCTGTTATGGGGACACTGAAAAGTCCTGGTGGATTGGAGGGCAATTTGACTTCCATTTTCAGGACCATGTGCAAACAGAGTGACCCTCCTCCCAGTTGTCCTCACCTTTAATGGGTTTGTTGGCACTGCAGAAAAGATGCAGGGACACATGTCAACAGCGTAAGAGAGACCCCCCTCCTGGGTCTCCACGGTGGGGTATGTTACCCACTGCCAGTGACTGCCAGCACCCCTGCAGTTAACAGTTTGTGGAATAACACTCTTCATTAATATAATAGAAAATTGTGACAAGGTAAGGTTTCAAGATTACCAGTGATAGTATCTGGCTGGAAAAACCATATTCAAAGCAATATATGGATAAGTTGTCATTCCTGACAAAAGCTGACTCAAGATAGTCAATCAGTGAGCATAAGGCAGCATGGCTCTTTACCCGACAGGCATCCCTACGGGGGAGAAGACAGGATCAGCCCATTGATGGATCCCAGAAGTTACAATGCAGTCTTCCTTAACTTCTTCCCATTCTTAACTTATTTCTATACTATTTTTGCATTTAGGTGAAGCTTGAGTGACTCTAGTCATACATCAAGTTTAGCGGGTGGTGGTCATACCTTGGAGGTGGGTAATGTCAGTATGCACCTGAGATAACCTTTGGGATGGAGGTGTGCATTTGTGTTCTCACCACAGTTGCTGGTTCAACAGCAAGAAATCTTTTTTATCTCTCATTTAACAGCTGCTGTGTGGCTTATCAACTATAAGGTACCACTGAGTTCCCCCTCTTGCAAGGATTTGCTCCCCCCTCCATTTAGTCCCCCTTAGCATCTACTGTGTGGGGGAAAAAAGAAAAGCAGAAATATCAGACAACAAAATGATGTAAGATTTAGAAACCTCTCCACATGTAGTGAGACTTCAAGGGCTTAGTCGTTTTAACTCCTTTAAAATAAAACAGTGCTTGATCATGGTCTAAATCTGCCTGCAGCAGTAGAAAAATATTTGATACTACAGAGCCCTTAAATGTTTCAGACAAAAGCATAAAAAAATGCTGGAAGCTAAGACTTCTGAAATTCCTGACTATTAAAAGTTGCTTTACTGTTAACCATTGAAAATACTTGCTAAGAGCTGTGCCACTTGAGAGAGTTTCTCAGCTACAGCCAAGAACTTCCCTTACTTTTGCACGCCTACATAACCCACTCTCATAGTGGCCCATGCATTTAGGTAGAAAGAATCCTCTGCCTTCCAGACACCCTAGAAAAGTCTTTCAGTGGAGGAAGCAGAGGCCATAACCCCACTTACAAAGATTTGGTCATAGGCTGCAGACACAACTGATAAAAAAGGAAAGTATGTGATAAAAATCCCCTCTAAAAACTTCCTTTAACTCTCCATCATTCACAGGAAGAAGATGACTCTTAACCCTGGATGGCAGCAGACTTGGTCTCCTTTTTCATATCTCAAGTGTCTGGGTTGCAATTAAAGGAAATGCATCTTTAGGGCGTGTTAGGATAACTTCTATGCTCTGGTTCGATTCTTCTGTCCCCAGTTGGTAATAATTTTTCTCTCCTTTGCCTTTCCTCACTCCTGGAGTAATTCAGGTTTATTGCTGTGGTTTACTTAGAAGAAATTTTCAATAATCTTCCCCTATGTAATTGATCTCTATTATTTCTTTGAAGCTGCTACTCCCCTGGATTATAACACCATTTCTTACTTTGATTAAACACTTAGCAAAATGTTAACCTACTGGAGGAAAATGATCTCCCTTTCTCGGGAAGCATTTGGTATATCTAAGGATAGAACTTTTAAATACACTGAATTTGTATCTTGTATCAAATAGCTGCCTCAATTAACAATTTGGTGTAAAGAGGTTCTTAAAGAATTTGTTCTAATCATGTTGACATAATAGGCATTAACTGATACCAGGGCTGATGGTAATGAACCAAGAGTTATCTGAGACTTGTTCCTTTACCATCTGAAAATCTTAAGTTTAGGATCCTAAATTACCTAAAATCCCTGCTAAATTTTCCCTCTTTAAATTTGATCAGGTAATTAAATTGTCTCTGTCTGATTCCCAGTACAAATAAGTCTAGAGAGCAACCAGTTTGCCTGATAAAATAGCCCTGTTCAGCTGAATTGAATCATTCCTTTGGAACTGGCTTATTATTTCCATATTCTACTTCTCTTAGTTGCAGAACAAGACCAGCTAATTATTATAAATATTTGGTTGAGATAAAAGTCACATTTACTAATAATTGATTTTGTTATTGTTTAAAGGGGAAGTAAAGAACCTTTTCCTTTTTTTTTTTTTTATGTCAGTCATGCGTTTTGTATCTGTCATTGATCTTTTTCCCCCAATATATTTCATAAGTAGAATAATAAGTTCACTGAAAGGAAAGACAAGAAAGGCAATTACTCAGATCTGAACTTTAATACAGCCGCAAAATAAAGACGAAGAACATGAGGAATACATTCTTATAATAAAGCACATGGAGGTAATTTTCAAAATAATTTTAATTACCTATATATCTTACACAAATACCGTGTAAATCCAATTATCACTAAGCAATTTTGCAGTTAGAATATTAACTTTTATTATTAGTGTGTATAATAATATAAATTAATAATCTTTCAGAGCTCTTGCAAGATCTTGATGAGATACAAGATCAAATGGCAATAAAAATAGATTTTATGTTTTAAAATAAAACAAAACAAACTCATAAATGTGAAAGCTATAATAAACTTGAACATAGCAATGTATTTATCAATATACCATGAGATAACAAATATTTATGCCCTGATAACCTCAACTCAGATATTTGGGAGACACAATATCTAATTAGGAATTCTCAGTAAAGAAATACTTTTCAGCAAGAGGGAAAGTGATAAAATTTCATCAAAACTGGTTTTTAATTTATTATGAGAATATAGTTTTCTAGTTAGATTTGAGTAGATTTACATGGAGTTGGTCACTGTAGGCATACAGAGTGATTAAGAATCATTAACAACAGTTTTTTGGTGGAGAGAACAAAAAGGTGGGGTAAGTGAGAGAGCAGATTGATTTTATTTTCATTGTTCAATAAATTTTTGTCCACAAAGTTGTGTTCCTGAATGTTTTTTTTTTCCAGTGAGAACCTTTTCAATGAATGTGGCAAGCAAAAAAATTTAAAGAGTTAAAAGCTCTTTTTCTTCTGTACATTTATCTTATTATTTTAATTTTAATAATTCAATTATTCAGTAATCAGAGCATGAAAGCTGACAGAGGTCTACTGCATTCATTTTGTGATT
>JAWWES010000001.1:12775469-12786946 GCA_035583135.1 Lophotriccus pileatus
CAACAGCTCAAGTTCTTACCTTTCTTTAGACACTGTGGAGAAACAAATGAAGTGAGAAGAGCTCACTTGAGTGATCTCTTCTTGTTAAACAAATAGAAGTAAAAAATCAGCAGATCCCTACTGGATCTGATTGTTCTTTCTTTATAAAATTAGAAATATGACTTTTCTCTAATGAGATTAAAAGACAAACATTGAAGTTCCCATTCATAGATTTTTTTGAATAATCTGACTTGCTGTGCTGAAAGTTGTCTACTTTGCCTCAGTTTCAGAAGCTTTGTTTTATGTTTCAAAATTTAAGGAAGACCAATCCCTACTCTGAAGTTTAAAGAGAGCTGGTGATATTTGGTAGCTTTCTCTTTTCATGACTTTCCTTGAGCTCGTTGCTGCTCTTATGTCTCTGCATCTATATCTTTTTTTTCCTATCATGATTGCCACAAAACCTATATTGTAAAAAAGGGTTTCTTTTCCTTCTTAGGGTTATTCTTGCAACTATTTCAGAAAATGTTCTTGTATCTCAATAAAAGTAATCCTTCCTGCAAGAGATTTAATTTTATAATTTGTATATCCTGTGCTATATCATGGGGTTAGAGTAGGACAGAAACCCACAGAAGCTTGGAAAATGTGATATCACTACCAGTTTCTTCTTTGAAGTAGGTTTTATCAGAAATTTTTAAATTTGAATGCCTACATAAAAATAATTTCCAATAATTTTATAAAAATGCATATTCAAGACATTTCAATTACATCTTTTTTACAAATATTTTACGTTAAAAAATACTCTCTCCAATGGACTGGAGACTTTATAGTCCCTGCGCAGAACCACCCCCAAAACCAAAACATGTTCTTGAGAGCATTAACGAAACAAAACCTCCCGCTTTACTCTTTGATGGAGTTTGCCTGTTTTGTTCAGGTTTTTTCCCCTCAAATTCAAGAAGGTGAGAGAAATGAGTCATATCTAGTCTTACATAACTGCAGTGAAAAGAGCTTTTATCTTCTGAAGGTTCTTCCTCTGCATGAGAAACCTTGAATGCAGACATTATTAATGCCATTTTGCTAGATATGATCTTGCTATTTTATCCCCCAGACTTGAACTCACAATATGTTTTTTTCACAGAGCATATCAGAGTATCATCAGTTGGGGGAGTTTGCTGGTTTGTTGTATTTCACAGTTTAATATGACTTGATATTAAACCAATGAAAGATGTCATTGCCTTTGGATGTCCTTCAGTTCTCTTAGTTTTTACTTGAAACAAAACCAAACAAACAAAAAAGAAAAACACCTCAGACAGGTTTACGTTTTTTCAACAATTCATGTTTTGCACTGAAGTGAAGTTGAAGCAGTAAAGGTTCTAATAGAGTGACCTGGTAAGAGTTCATGGTAAAACATGTATACAGCACTAGTTTCCACATAAACACTTTTATTAAAACAGATGATAAGCAGCTGGGATCACACTTTCATATGATCTTGCCTCGTTTCAAGACTTGTTGTGCTACAACCACATTGAAAATATTAACACTTTTTTTTCACTCAAGCATTCAGACTGTCTGAGGATTTTGTTCCATCTTAGGTGTTTTGTTTTCCGGGCTAGAACTTACCCTAGAGATGTATCTTCATGCAGCTTCACTAACACCTGCTTGTCCCAGTCTTCCTTTTATATCATCCTCCACTTCACAGAATAAAGTTCCTCATGCCTAAATCAATTCATTCAAAAAGACTATGTCTTCACATAAAGAATGTCATATGTGTCATTTTTGCATGAGCTTTTTCTGACTTGATAATGCACTATCAATCACCTTTTTGTGTGGGAAGTTTGGAGTAGAAAACAGACACAAAGACACATTTCTCCTTAAATTTATACATTATTGAAACCAGTTATAAGGTAAAAAATGTACTTTACGTATTCTCAAGTCTGCGATAAAATCAGGTTAAAAATAGCAATTGGCTGTTCGGGTTTTTATACACAGAGTTGGTCAGGAATCACATCCATAGCTGAAATACATATATGTACCCTCTTGTTATCTTTTTTGTCTTTCTTGTGTGAAGATTTCACCCATTCCCTGAGAGTAGGAGAGAAAGAGCAGGTGGTGATGGGAAAATCTGTAAGAACATCTTAAGCAGACCCAAGGCAGGGGAGGAAGGAAACCCAGCTTTTGAAAAACTGAGGGACTCTGATAGTTGGCTAAAACATCCCCCTACTGCTCTGCCCCCTGGGAAAACTGCCAACAGACCCCAGGAGGGTCTTTGTGGGGGCAGGTAAGTGTGACACCAGAAGAAATGCTTCAATATAAGAAGATTTTAATTCCATACAACAGCAATTTAATTAGAACAAGAATAAAATTCTGGTACCCGTTGTGTCTTCATTTAAACTTAACAAGATTTTCAATGCCACAACTCAGCTGTTCACACCTCAGGTGACAGTTACCACCAAACACTCAACTTCTCTGTGTGACCTTAGAAGGCAGTGTGCACTTCACCGACTCTAACTGTGGCAAGAATTTTGATAGACAACTATAAAGGTTGTCAATCATGAGGCGTAAGCAAAATGCGAAAAGGAAGTAGAGAAAATTGGTTATGGTGCCTTGACTTCTTGTAGTTCTACTGATCTTGAGATTATCTCTTGAAGCAGACGGGAAAAAAAAAAAAGAAAATATTTCCTATTTTTTAAAAAAATTTATTATCATCGCTTAAACAACATATGTCATGATTGTTAATACAGCCTGGCTCCCATGTGCTTGCTGCCTGCCACTCTGCCTGATCTGAGCACCTGGCCAAGGTACTGGATCATTTTTAAATACCTAAAATAAGCTGCCTAAAGAACTCTCAGTACTTTTGAGGTCAAATTCTGCCCTCCTAGAGACAAAAGCCCAATAAAATAATTTCATACTATGGAATAATGGAGAAATGTGTCCCTGTAGCTTTGACTATTTTGTTAAAAAGAATAATCTTTTTAATTAAGCTTAATTTGGCAAAGGTAAGTTTTATGAGGTAAAAAAAAAAAACAAAAAAACCCCACAACCCCCCCCCCAAAAACCCAAAAAATCTCCAAACAGAGAAGATTCTCTCTATTTACTTCTTACACATCATCTAAGTTTCATCTATATAAACACTGCCATTTCAATGATATAGTGCATCTGTTTGATATATTAAATATGGTGCAAATAAATATCCACCATTATTGACGTGAAAATTAGAAATATGGCTTTCAGTGAGACACTAGGAACTAACATCAAATGGTTTAAGTGAAAAAACAAAAGAAAAAATGTAAAAAAAAAAAAAAGGGGAGAGTCATAATTTAAATCAGACTGATATGATTGTTCTGTACTTTCCAGATAAGAAATATAGCTGGTTTTGGTTTTGGCATTTTTACCTCTTTTTAATGCAGTTCATGCATACTGTATTCAAAATATGGAGACATTCTCTGGAAGTTATTCTTTAAAGAATAGTCCTAGAATTTATAGTATATGTTCTGCACAGCTTACTCCATCTTAATGCTAGAAAATAAATACAGGTGTTGATGAGGTTTTCAGACTCCAGAGCACAGCTTGTTCTGACAGTGGCACAGTGAGGTTCATTTTTAAGTTAATGAACATACATATCGTTATAAAAAAAGCACTGGAGCTTTAAAATTCCACCTGCCTGAAAGCAAATGTTACTTTCATTTGAGAAAATAGTGTTATTCAATGGAATTCATTGTCTCCACCAGGAAATTTTCACACTTCATTATTACACATAGAGAAATCTGTGGTTATTTATATATTCATGTGCATAGTGTAAATAAATATCCATATAAAATCTTTAATTTTCAAACCACTTGTTTACTTTGCGTTTGACTCTGATTTCTAAATTTCTAGTGTTTGTGATGGCATTAAATTTAACAGTGCTTAAAAATGCTTTTGTAAGAACTCTAAAATAGCAACTTTGAAAGATCCTTAAGCTGAAACCTAAAACATTACAGAAACATTCTATGTTATTAGAACAAAAAAACCCCAAATTTGTGAAGTTGCTTTTTTATAAATAGAAAGTAAAGGGAATATATTCTTAGAGTGTAGGCCCCAAATGATGAACCTTAACTGGAGTTTTGGAAACAACTGCTGGAGAAAACGATACAAAATAATTCAGCAGAGTTGTGAACTCTTTATCATACAGCTTGGACTCACCTAAGGGGTAATATTAGTCATTGCTCCCAAAGCTAGCCTTGAAATAAGGTGTGGAAAGCACTATAAACCTTGAATCAGAGCATCTCCTTGAGGAATTGAAGCCAGAAGCTTGAAGAATATGCCAGAGTTATTGCTGAAGTACGGGATAAAAAAGAATTGCTTTTTCACTAGCTACTCTTTTTTGGTCATAAAAACTTTGTCGGACATTGTAAGCCCAGTAAGCATATATGAAAAGTAATGAGAATCTCCTTGTATAAGCCTGTATTTACAGTTAACCCACTTATATGCCTATGGATAACTAGTAGATCTCTACAGATAACTACTTAATAGAGACAGTACTTCAGGCTTATATTAGTTTAGTCTATGTTCTAATTATTTCTCCTGGATTCATTCAGCTGGAAAAGCAGTTGCACTGAGCCCAGAATTTGTGACCCTTGCACCTGGATATCACTGGAATGTCCAGGGATGTGTGGAGTACCCATGTGTGTGTGCACATTGTCTAGAGTAACCTGTAATTAACCCAGTAAAGTAAGAGAAACTAAATACAAATTGCCACAAATTCAAAATGAGAGGAGGGGGATACCAGCAGCCATGGTTCAGTGGATTTAAGAATTGCCAGTGATGGAAAGGAAAACTGTACATGTCAGGGAGTAATAAGAGCCAGCTGCTCCTTAGGGTTGGAGATCCATGGGGGATCTCCATATGGAGTGGCAGGGTAGGGTTGGATATCCAGAGCCCATCCATCACCCCAGCCAGGAGCAGGCAGCCAGGAGCCCCAACTCCTGGCACTGGACATCTGCCAAGGGATGGGCCAAGCCTGGACAGAGGGTGAGCACACCTTAACTGGGTCCATGGCCAGGTAGGGCTGTGGAGAGCTGGAGACTGGCCTTGCTGCAGCATCCCTAGGGCAGAGGCTGATGGCCCCAGGGGGCTGACATGGGGTCCTGGGACATGGGCAGGGTGGGAGAGGTCTAGGGGGTCAGAAGTGGGGTCCTTGGCCATGGTTAGGTGGGGTAAGTCACAGTGGAGTGGTCAGGGACAGTCAGGACTAATGTTGTCCTCAAGGACCTGACAAGAAGCCTGAAAATACTGCTTCATTTGATTCATTGCAATCAAATCTCTCTTCAAATACGATGGTACTATTTTTTTTTTTTTGTAAATAAGCTTAAACTTGTACACTTGGGCACTTTAGGCTCAATCTAACGTGTAAGAGCTGCTGTATTTTGAAATACCATATTAGGTATTGAGGGAATTCTGTGTGGTTTTCAGTACCAAACCACTCATCAACAAGCAATCTGGAACTACTCAAGGCTCCCATTGGTGAATCCTGCCATAAAGCAGCAGCACTGATGTGTGCCAGATCCAAACAATTTTGCTGCTTCTCTGAAGAGCTGTTTATGCATCAGTTTTCCTCTCCAATATGTCTGCTTGTATACCTGCTGGTTTTTACACAGGCTGTTATTAATCACTTAATCAGGAACACTATTTGTACCTGCCAGAACTTCCTATATTTTTTTTTCTCTCTCTTTGGTGCAGTGAAGACTAATATACAGAAATTAAACTCAAAAGATCCTTCCTCTTACTGTACTCCAAGGAGAAAGAGCAAATCAGACAACAGAAGGAAGCAAGTATTTTGGGACAGAGCTTTGGCTGGAACAAACTGGCTGAGGTTAATTCTATGCCCAGCTGTCTCTAGTCCCCGTGGGACACCTTGACAGCAGGACACTGGTACAACAGTAGGATGCTCCTATTTCTCACTGCTAACCACAGAAGATGAAGAAAGAAGTGTTTGGATTGTGGAAGGAACATAATGTTTGTAAATACTCAATCAGATTTCATGACTCATTTACTATAGGTGGCTTTTTGGTTAGAGATCTTTTTTTTGCTGTTTTGAGCTTATTTTGGTGGGTTTGTTTGTTTGTGCAGTTTTGTTTAGTTTTTGGTTGATTGATTGGTTGTTTTCCTGTCAGAAAAGCTAAAATATGTAGCCTAATTTCTATTTATGGCTTGTACCTCCAGCTTTTGTGAGTTGGATTTCTAAATATGAACACACTGATGCATGCAAGACAAAAACTTCTATGGTAGTGGGGTTTTTTTAGTCAAAACTTGACTATAACACTGGCTTGCATGTAACTGGTTAGGTCAGTAATAGCTTCAGAAAAGGACAAGATCAGAGCAAAGGAAGTGACAAACTGAGAACCAGATGTCGCCACTATAAATTTAATTTTAGGACTGGCTGGACAACATAATTTGCAAAAATAGAGCTGGTACTGTGAGGAAGTGTAATTTAGAAGTAGGAGAAGAGCAACAAAATAGGATTATACACTGCAGCTCCCGAAAGTCACTCCAAATGTAGTGATTTGCTGTACATCATCTTTCGGGGTGACTTTGGCAAGATATAAAAATGTGTTTGGGGACTGGTGAACATTAATATACTGCTTTGGGTTTTGTTATTGTACAAAATTGAATATGTGCTCTAACCCAAATTGATTCTCTCAGGGCTCTGTTCCAAAATATTTTCATGATCATTGTTGTGGGAATTTTTAATCTTCGCTATAGTCTATTCCCCACATAATACTTCTTAGGCAATGACTCCTTCATTAGCCCTATTTAACAAATCCCAAAGTGTTGAATCTTTTGTACCGTATCAGCAACACTAATTCCTTAATAGGTGCTGCTCCTAGGATTCTAATAGAATAAAATCCATTAAGTATTCTATCATCCTGGATTTTTTTTCTTTTTTTTTTTTAATTATTTACATGGAACTGTTTGTTAGTACTTGTGTTGTTGTCACTGGAATTTTGATGTCAATGAAGTAGCAGATAATCAGAGAAAATTATCATTTTAATTTATAATCTGGATGAGAAAAGGTAAAAAATATCTAATATCAGTTATTAAGGGTTTCTAAATAGTTATTTTTAAAAAACCTATTTCACTATACTTTATGTATCATTGTGAGGAGAAAATGTTTGCACTGACTTTTGGCTCCTTATATCTTATTTTTCTTTTTATTATAGTTATTTCTTTTCTACTTGTTTCCCCTAAAGTTTTCATTTTATTTTCTTTAAAATTTAGAATAAGTTATTTGAATCACATTTTATATATATTTTTATTTTTTTTTCCATCACCCCAGATGTTTATGCCTGGTTTTTCCCATGCATTTCCTTCAGAGGAAGGCAATCTTCCTCTTTCCTCTATCATTACTGTCTCCTTTCTTCAAACTACTTTTGTTCAAGCAATTTTTAAGTCATCCTCTAATAGAAACAAAAGACAGACAGCAGAACAGAATTGTGAAATTGTCAAAGGGATTTTGCAGTTGGTCAGATATGTACATATCTATAACATCCATAAGATATTTAGTAATTTTTAGGTGTAAGATCACATCTGGAGCCCTTTATCCAGTTCTGATCTTCACAATTCAAAAATGCAAGGACAGATTGAAATAAGTCTAAATTTGGTCCAAACCTCCAGTCTACTAACAAAGTGAAATTTGGGGACAATCCTGAATTTTAACATTGGCAAGTCGTTCGTGAGTTGTCTTTGATAATTACCTGTATACTGACATAATTGCATGGAAGGAATGAAGGAGCATGGAATTGCATGGAATGAAGGAGCAAAACCTTTCCTATTTGTCCATACAACTTGTATTTTCCTCCCTCTCTGTACATAATCTCTAAGGTGTTGACAGGATTATCAGTAACTTTGTCACCATTGTCTCATTCATTGCAGCAGGAGGAAAACAAACTGAAAAAAACTTTTTATACCTGCAAATAGGGATATGATATCAAAAAAGATGATTGTGACAAAGCAAAAGAACAAGAAAAAAGAAAGAGAGGTTTTGTTTATAGAAGAATCCGTCTTGAACTACTTCTGTGTGTCTCCTCTTACCTTAGGTTCTGAGTATTTATCTTCATGCTAACTCTTCGAGGCAGAAAAATGGTGTTATCCCCTCTTCTGTACTTGCAGATCTTCAGGCTTATATTCTCAAAGGGAATAAAGTTCCTAAATAAAATGAAGCCCTCAGTGAAAGACAGTGCCTTGGCTCCTCAGATGTTCACTGTGTTGTTCAAACACTGATATAGTGCAGGGCTTTTTGGCTTCTTACCAAGTTTTTAACCCCTGAATCCTGCCTTTTTTTTTCCTGTCAGTCAGGACACCTGGGTTACATCTCTGACTTAGCCAAACATGGGGTAGAAACACTGCTGATTTTCCTAGTGAGGAATAAAGCCTAAATTCCCTCTTAGAAATTCTTTAGTACATTCTCCATTCCACTGTGCTGGCTGTGCTTTATTGATTGTACTAATATATGTCATCTATGTACACCAAAATATCACGGGGCAAGAGTCAAAAGTATCTAAAGATATCTAAACTGGGAGATACTATTAGATATTTTGTGGGATTGTCAGATGCCTTAGCAGCTGACCTGTTATAAATCAACAAGGATTTAGAGAATTTGATGGAGCACGTTGGTTTTTGGAGGACCCTGTCTAAGTCTTGCAATTTCCATTTAGGAAAATTCTGGAGCTGTCTTCTACCAAGGAATTGCATTTCTCACAATAGCAGGAGATGTGTAGGACAAAAAGAGGATACTGTTTACTCGATTAGTCATCCCTTGAATCATTCATTCATACAACTTTAAAAGGAACTTTAAAAGGTTATTTTCACTATTGTTAAAAAGGTACTGGCAAAAGGGGACATCTCAAAACAAGAAAAAAATAAGGAAAAGGTACCATTCCCAAAACAAGCAGGTTATATTACTTTTCTCCTGAAGTGTTAATAGTGGCAGACTAAAGTAAACAAGCAAACAAACAAAAAAACACAAAAAAAACAACAGCAAGACTTTCATTAAACCTCGTAGAGGCTGGAAAATGTAGTTTCTCAGTGGAAAAAAAAAGATTGTGGAGGGCCCTGAATATGAGTCAAACTTCTGAGAGGCAATCAAAATGGTTACTCTTTAATGTCACTTTTGCTATTTTGCTGTCAGTATGTCCAAATTTCAAAACAGCAGGAAGTTTTTCTTGCTTTTCTTTGACTTCAAAATAGTCAACATTTCAAAAAGTTCTGAATCTGTCCTGTCAGACCACTCCAACTGTGGGAAGTGTAATATTTATTTCCTCTGGTGAAGAAATTATGAAAAAAAAAAATTCAAAGCTGATTTCCAGCTGGGCATTTCAACAAATACTGTCCTTTCTAATTAAGAAAGAAAAGTAATAGAATGCCATTAAAACTGACAGTGTTATTCAGACATCAGTGCTCCACTGAGGTTTTGACAGAATGAAATTTATTTATAGTATTCTGAGATATTGGTCAGTTTGAAAAAGAATATCTTAAAACTTCAGAAGCTTGCATTGAATTTTAAAGGTATAATACATAGGAAGACTGTTTTAATCACATAAAAATGAACAATTTGGTGAAGTGTTGTGGTTTGACCCCAGGCAGAAACCAAGTACCACACAGCTGATCACTCACTCCCCACCAGCAGGATGGGGAGAGAATTGGAAGGGTAAAAACCTGGAAAAGTTGTGAATTGAGATAAAGGCAGTTTAATAGGGAAATCAAAAGGCACACATGCAAGCAAAGCAAAGCAAGGAATTAATTCACTGCTTCCCGTGGCCAAGCAGGTGTTCAGCCATCCCCAGGAGAGCAGGGCCCCATCACAAGTAACAGAAACTCGGGAAGACAAATGGCATCACTTCGTATGTCATCCCCTTCTTCCTTCTTTCCCTCAGTTTATACACTGATCACGATGTCATATGGTCTGGAATGTCCCTTTGGTCAGTTTGGGTCACCTGTCCTGCTGTGTCTCCTCCCAGCTTCCCTTGCACTCCCAGCTTCCTCACCAGGGTGGCAGTACAGAAAGCAGAAAAGCCTTGGCTCTGTGGGAGCCCTGGTCAGAAGTAACAAAAACATCTCTATGTTTTGAACCCTGTATTCAGCACAAACCCAAAACACAGCCCCACACCAGCCACTGTGAAGAAAATTAACTCTACCCCAGCCAAAACCAGAACAGAAGGAACTGGGAATCTCACTCAGTATCTCCTGTGATTACTACAAAAGGACAAAAATGACCACAGACCTCTATCTTGAGACTTGTGATAGAAATCAAAATTAAATCCATTAAGTACATATAAGACACCTCAAGAAAGTCTGTTTAAATTATATTGCAATTAATATAATATATGATTATATGGTGAGAAAAAAAGGCAAAATGTAACATCTGCTAAGAAACAAGAAGATTTTGATGTTTTCTGGATGTGCCATAAGGATATATAAGCAATACATCCTTCATGATCAGAGACTGCACTTTGTGAGAAGTTCACTTTTGCACCTTCAGCACAAACCCTCAAGTGAGAACTATGTATGTGACACTAGTTTTCAATAAAACATGAAAAATGAAGTAAAGATATCAGTACCTGAGGATTTTTGAGCCAAACAGGCAACATTTACTATAATTACTGAAATGCTTGTTTCATCTTTATTGAAAATTGTTTCTTTTTTGTTGCAATGGATCATAAGTTTGAACACATTTCTTTCAGAGCTTTGAAGCATCCTGAGCAGCAGAGACAGCCCTGGAAGAAATTGAAAATTCTTCTGACAACATCTTATTTGTACCTTCTGAGGGAGTGTAGGCTGTATTGTTGCCACCTATCTATATGGTGCAAACGTCTATTTTGTCAGGGCTTTTTGAGTTTTGTGTATGGTTTCTTTGACTACTTGAATTCAAATCCGAATATATTAAATATGAAACTTACATTTAAAGTGAACGAAATACCAAAGAGATTAGAAGATGTATATTAATCCATTTTAAATAACTTCTAGATCTAAGGCTAATGATGCCCATGTTTGCAACTGTATTCTGAAAGAGAAAAGTAAACTTTCTTTTTGAAGTCAGAATAGGAATTAAAAAGAGTCAAAACCAGAAAAAAACCCTGTGAGATCAACAAAAGCAAAGCTATGAAAATACCCAAACTTGCCTGACTGAATCTCTTTGTTGAAGTTGGAAATGTTGCTGGGCTTATATAATGTTTCATGGATATTTTTTTCAATTAAACCCCTCCATTTTTCAGAAAATAGTCTGGTTTTAGCCCTAGATCTTCTCTATAGTCAAGTCCAGATTTTGTTAAGTTCAGATTGGTTTACTCATTTCTAATAAAATTTGAATTGTTCTTGTTCATTCTTTAAACAGAATTCTTTAAACAGCAGTCTTACATGCATAAGTATGTTTTGTTGTAGTTGAAATTGCAGTTTTCCAAATGATTAAAACGTGTTCTGCATGGTAAACAGGTTTTAAAGATCTCATTTGAAATTTAGATTTTATC
>JAWWES010000001.1:12787046-12798559 GCA_035583135.1 Lophotriccus pileatus
AGTCCCTCCTTGGAGAAGCCAGGCACTTGGGCAGAACATAGACCAGGGCTGAGAAAGGGATTTGAATTCTGGTATGGAACACCTTGGTTTCTCCTCTCTGCAACTGTACATGTGTGTGTAGTAATTCTCTAGTTATATCCCTCTCCCTGGTCAAAAAGAAACTCTCTTTCATATTCCAAAGTAGGCAGAATCTTTTGCATCAAATAGTGTAAAGTCAAAAGGTTCTTTCTTACCAAATGTTGCATATTAGGTCTATGAAAATTTTTGTGATTAGACATTTAATTAAACATGTATTTCTCCATAAAAAGGAAAGTAAATCTGCAGCTCTGAGGACAAGAAATAAAAGACTAAATTGAACACCAACCAGTAACTATAATTAGACTCAAATTTCTAAACTTCTGTTAATAAATATACTTTTATAAAGGCTCCTTCTGAGTAATGCTTTGAATAACTATTTGCTTTACTGTCTCTTGGATAATCTTCAGAATTTTCCTGAAAAAAATAATTGGATTGGATATTATTTATTTATTTGAATTTATAAGCTCACTTTCAAAAATAGAAGGGGATTGATTACCAATATTCTTTAAGAACAAACAAAAAATTCCACTGAACAAAGAGAAAAAAACATTAGTAGATGTGTGGGAGTTTGTTTGTTTGGGTTTTTTTTGTTTGTTTTTTTTTCTCCATGATTTCTGTGCATCTGCAAAAGGTTTTAAAAGACACATATAATTTTGAAGGCACAGATCAGATACAGCCTTCAAGAATAAAATTAATAAATTATTCTAATTTTCAGATGCTTAAAATATATTTTATATATATTTTTAAACATATATATTTACTATATATATTTAAATATATATATGATATATATATTTATTTTATTATATATTTTTAAAACTTGTTCTAATCAAATCTTCAGTGTTCACTCACAGTCCATCCATATGCGACTCTTAATCTGCCATATCCAGTCATATAAACAGTGGTTAAATAAAATAAGAATGCTGCTTCTGATGACTTTGTGTAACCCATCTTTCATTCTAGGACCTTATTGCTTCATTAAGTATCACCAATGCAGAGCATTCTTCAAGATCAGCTTTGCAGTTGGAGTTGTGGTTTGGCATAAAGATGTACTTTTTCTTATGCGGCCATGGGCATTTCAAGAGATAAATGACTTGGCCTGAATAAGTTTTACATGTTCTGTTGGTTTGGGTTGGAAGGGACCTTACAGACCATCTTGTTCCAACTCCCCTGCTTTTACTTCCCGCTAGAATTAAGAAAAAACATTTAGAAAGATGGGTCTTGTTATCCCCAGCTCAAAGTTCTTCTAATCCTGTTGATATGGGCTCTGCATACATAAAGCTTATATTGCTGCACAGTTCCAGCGCAAGAATGTGCAGTTTACAGAATTAGAATGAATTTGTTTCAACTGGTGGAGAAGCATATAGACCCTTCAGTCATATTATGGTAATTCTGTCCGAAAACAAGTTCTTTGAACCAAATAAATTGGTTAAGGTGAAATTCCTGTGTTTTTATTTCACTTCTCTGAATGAGTATTGATGAAAATTCACTGAATCTTAAAATCCTTTAAAGAAAGCTCTTCATGGGGAAAAAAAATCAAAACAACAGAAAAATAGACAAAATATATTTTAGTATTTCTTGCATTCTAAGTCCTACCTCTGTTTCCCCTCAAGAGAGTCACAGTCATGGTCAGGAACTTGCCAATTATTGGTGATGAAATGAAACGCTTGACGGGGAAGCAGTTGGTCAAGGGAGGCAAAGAGGATGCTCACTGATTCAAAGTTGCTGTTAAATTATGACTAAAAACTTGTGCTTCTAACCTTCTGTCTCTTTTTTTGCGTAATTTTCCCCCTGGTCCACATTATTGTATAAATACTATAAGCACAATATGCTAGTTTATCAAGGATCTTGTTGTTGTTATTCCTGTGTGATTTGGTATCTTTAACCCAGTCAGTTGCTTTCTCCATTTGGGTGGAATTTGTGTCTAATTCCTAATTGCCACCTCAGACATATGTGCATTCCACCAACCATGACTAATTCTTTGAACCAGTACTCCCTTCACCTCTGTCGCTGCCACTTATTAGTGTTCATTTATTTCTGTTTTACTTAAGGATTACTGGATTTGCTAAGGATACTTACTATCCCTACTGGATAAGGGTAATTCTATCAAGGTCTTTGTCTTGACACTTTACCTGCTACTCCTTTCTGTCAAACTGCCTTGTTCCTCTTTTTTAACTGGTTTGTGGCAATTTTCTTATGAAGTGCCTGTACTCGTTTTTGCAGAAGGTCTCCCAAAAGAATCTGATCCAATTCTTTTGCATATAAGGGCTTGAAATAACACAGTTTAAAGGCTTAAGCATTCAAAAGAGACAACCTTTGCATCTAGAAAATTGAAAATAACGTCAAACTGAAAGAACTCCATGATAACATTTGTCTCACATCCTTTTGAATTACTTGGCTTGTTCTGCCAGAAAATGTGTAGTTTAATGGTAGGGAAAGAAGGAATGGTTACCATAGTAACTGTCATACAATCCAATGTGGTGCTTATGTTACTGTACCTCTGAGACAATACAAAGCTGCCTTCTTAATCCCTTTAGTGCTCCTGGTTGAATGGTGTATGCCCAGTAAAGTGGCACTTGTAGGTCCCTTGGTTGTACACTCTATTTTCCATCTCCTTCTCAGTAAAGTAATGAGCCTCCTATAAATAGTGTGAAATAAAAAACCAAACCCAACATCCAGAGACAGAAACTTAGTGCTCTGCTGGAAAAACACACAACTTCCCCCCAGACTGTAATGACTGTGATTTTATGAGCTTTTTTTACATCCTCCTAAAAATCTTTAAACACTAAGTGATGTCAATAGAGATACAATGAACCTTGTTCAAAGCGTAGGAGATGCCTCGGTACAATTTAATTTTTCCTAAGATAATTTCATGCATTTAGTTTGTTGTTTGCTAGAGTCAGTGAACTTTGGGGACAAAATAAGACAGACCTCATAAAATTAAGCCTTAGTTGATTGTTTAGTCACATTTAACATCTGTTAGATTTCAACTAACACTGTGGAATAAATGAAAGTTGTGGTCCCCATGGAGTGGACAGCTTCAAATTAATACAGTGTTTTGTAGCAGCTTTCTCATTAGATTTTTATGTCAATGCTATTTCATCAGTGCTTTGTATATAGCCATTAGACTTTTCACTAGAGAGGAGACTGGGATCTGTATCATAGGAAAATGCTCCAACAATTCAGGTGTAGGGAATTCTATGGAGAAGTTAAATGTCTTTTGTTATTGCATATTGATTAACACATTCAAATATTCTTTCAGAATGAGGACAGATTGAAAAATTAATTAAGCTTGGAAATTATGGCACTTGCCTGAAATGTGGGACAAGGGAATATTAGTACTGCTGAAAATTTCAGTACTTTTCATTTTCCTCTTTTGTCTGAATGAAAATGTGTATTCTACTTTCTCCACTGCCTTTTATCTGTGGATTTTTCTTTTTCGTTTGCTTGTCTCTTAATTTAGGAAGGTAGTATAGCAGAAACATAAATTCTCTGGAATGCACTAAGTTACAGCTTGATCCTGAAAAGTTTCAGTTTCCAGCAGTCTAACATGACAATTTTGTCCTTTTTTCAAGTGCCTCTATAGTGTTTTAATAGTTGTAGGTTCAAATAAGACTTGTAGGTAGCTATGAAAATGCTTCTGCAAATCCTAGGTGGGTGCATCTCTAAGCAGTAGCAGAAGTGAAGTTATACTGGTAGTATTTCAATGTTAGAGTGTAAGTTATAAATTATGCCTTTACAATTCTACATCCTATAAAGTATAATGATTTAAAATGTTGAGATTTCCTATTTGCATACATGATGTGAGCTTTAAGGGTAAAATGTAGTGCTCATGGATCATCAAGAACATCTCGAAAACAGGTTCAACAAATACTCGCTTTGTCCTTGAACAACTTTCAGCATTTCCTTTCGTTTATGAGTATGAGATCATTGCTTTGACTTACAGAGAGAAAAAACACATTTGAGTGAATCCATGAAAGTCTGATGGAAACCATAAATATCTTTCAAAGTTAATGGGGAAAAAGCATAGTATATATTTTACAATTTTATAATTTATATTTTGTTCAATACTACAGTTAGTATGAGTACTCTTTATGAAATTTATTCTGAAATTGAAGGAAAGAAAGTGCCTTGCTCCAGACCAGGGCTGTTTACTCTGGTTCCAGCCAGGAAGCAGGGCAGGACACAGGAAAATCACTATTTATGGGCTGAAACAGTGTCCTGGGTCAAAGGCAGGGGTGGAGACAGATCCTGGGAGCTGTGCAGGCAAAATCAAGCCAATTATTGGCTTCAGGGGCTTGATATTTATGTTAATTTAGTTTGCAGATACAAAGAATAGTGGTCATAAACCCTTATCTTTTCCTTGGTACTTTTAGTATGGTTTGTTAATGATGTAAGCCTGACATTTTTAATAAGCAGTTTTGATGGCATTCATTCTAAGTTTGAAATAATATTATATTCACAGGTACTTTATGGAAACCAAAATGCAAGTTTGCATATTTCTCCAAAGATATAAATAATTTTCTTTAAGTGGTATTATTCAACTTATAATAAATCACATATGTATACATGAATTAATGCCATAATTTAATTATCAGTTTGCCAATATTAAATTTTGACCAGAACATATTATCAGAATACATGAAATGGATTTACGTTGATGTCATTGTACTACTTAGCACAAAATAGTAATTGTTTTAAATGTACTGAGGTGTATCAGTTTTTATTCATGAGCCTGTTTGCATGTGAGCTTTTCCAACAGGGAAAGCCAACTAAAAGCATAGTGCACATCCCACTTCCAAAGTTCCAAACTTTTGTTATCAGAGATCTTCTGTTCATCTCTTTGAGTTAATAAAAGTCAAGAATGAATCTGAGCTGTTGATTTGTTTCTTGTTTCGTCAAAGCTGGTTGACGGGAGAAGTGATGGATTTATCCATGTAGAGACACAGGTGTAAGGGCCATTATTGTACTATATCATGGTAAAATGCTCTATGTGCCACTACTCTATGAAATGATGGTGCCTTCTTCACTATGGCCAAGGTTTTGACATACCCAAGACTTTAAAAAGTTAGATGGGAGGAAATGTGTATGAGCACAAAGAGTAAAAATTCTCCATCACCGTGCACCACACACCACTAACACAACAAGTATTAACAGACGACAGAACACTATAAAGGTCCTTTGGCCAGGAAAGTTACCATGTTTTTATTATCTGAAGGTTTGTAATGAGTAATATGAAGGCAGAATGGATTGGAATTGAAAGAACAAATCTTTTTTTGTCTATTAAAAATATTAAATTATTGTAAAAATGGGGATTTATATTTTAAGTCTCATCTGAAAGAGTTTGCCCTCAGGATATAATGTCACTAACATCATGTGGGTTTTCCTGAGCGCTAGTCCAATGGAAAAAAATTTCATAACCATGCAATTTACTGCAACATCTGGTATTTCCCTGGAAGTATTTTATATGCATGTGACCTGACGTCCTATTTTCAGCATTTCAGAAGGCCTATCATTGTATTGCTGGTCAAAATATAATGATTCACTTACATTTAGTGCATTCTACTGAAATTTTATAACCCTGAAATAAAATTTAATTGAATTTATATAGAGCTAATCATGGAAACTATTAGTAACTTCATAGATGAATGATCTTGAAGATTTATATTTTATCCAAGCAAATGGATTTAATTTGAATAACTGTTGATAGAATTCTCTTCATGCCTACTTTGGTTTACATAGAATGCAGAATATCTGAAATTAAGTTATGGAAATTTAATTAAATTTTACTAAAAGAGTTTTTGAAACATCACCAAATAATATAATATATTGCTATTTTAGCCCTCCTGTATCATAGTATGCATTTGTAGCATGTTTTTTTAACTCTCTTTAGAGTTTTTATGCTTTTCCCTCTGGGGGAATATTTGTGCACAATTAGTAGAATTCCAATTTTTGGTAAACTGTTTAAGATTCCCCAAATACACATTTTCTCTGCATAGTAAAGGAAAAACGAATGCTATCTAGACCCAGAATATTTAAATGAGGTATTTGGAAATTTACATTTCATACAAAATCATGTGCTAACAAATTTTCTTGAAATTACTCATTTCAATAGAAAAGAAAAAGCTGGAAAAAGCAGAAAATCTTTAAACATTGCAAACACTTAAAGTAAATACAGGCTTTGATTCTCAATAGAATTTGAAACTTCCTGAAAAATTTTCAATTTCTCTCTCTTAAAAAAGACTTGTCATGGTGTAATGCTTTTCTAAATATTTTTAAATATTAGTTTATGTTGCTATGTTACTATTCTGATTAGATTGTAGTTTCTAGTAGCTTCTCATTCATAATAAAGTTTGCAGATGAAGCTCCACATAAATAACAGTATTATGCTAATAGCATTTATAACATACAAATAAATACCAAGTGATTCAACAGTAAATGTATTGAAATTAATGTAATTACATTAATGTAGAAGTTGTATGAGATTATAATAAGTTATTTTCTGGTTTGGTCTTGGTTGTTTCAGTCAGCAATATTGCATGAAGCTGTTTGTTTTGATTGCGTTTCATTCTGCCTCTAAACTGATGCAATTTTTAGAAAATGTGAGGTCTTTGTATCTCCCTTGCTAAAAATTTCAATTATAATAAATTAAAATCATAACCATAATTGCTGTTGCAATAAAGGAAAGATGCAATTTAAGAGAGAGATGAAAAAGGATAGTTTGCCTTGGTTGTTTTAAAAGGGTGCCTTCTAAAATACTTAATATAATTACAAAACCAATAAAAAGATGTTTTTTTAAAAATTAACACATAAAAAAGGCCTTCACTAGACTTACAATTAATTTGGTGGTTTTTACACAATGAAATTAGCTAATATTCTGACTTTTTGCCAATAATATTTGAGATTCTATGTAAATTAGAAAAACTATTCAGTCACAGATGTAACTATTCCTCTTGGTTAATAGCCTTAAATAAAAAGTGATTGCAGAGCTGGAACAAGAACGACCCCCATGCCTATTTCTTGAAATCTCCAGGGGGCAATACTCTCAAGCATTTATTTAACTAACAAGGTATGGAGGGGTATGGAGGGATAGCAAATGACAGGAGTCAACTTCTCAAAGCAGCACTGAGATTATTTGACAGCGATAGCAGCAGTTCCCAGTTGAGCGCAGTTTCCAAGCAATCTCTGAAGGCAACAGTGACTTCTAATAGAAGTTGTAAACAGAGAAGCATTTAACCTTAGAGTACCTTGTTTGGAAAAAAGAATCAAACCCCCTGGCTAATTGCCATGGGCAGTAGGATCCCAAAACCCAAGCACCACTGACAGATATTCTAACTACTCAAATATCTGCTCTCTTGGGAAAGTCCTTGTGCATTTAGTTAGATCAATTTAGGACATACTTGTCTTGCTATTTACAGTGTTGTTCAAATAATTAACCCACAAGAGAGCAAAAGAGTTTTTACCTAGGACAAGTAAAAGTCAGCAAAATATTGCAAAAGAATAAAACATTATTTTCATTCCCACTAGAATCAAAAGATACCTTATATTAGTAGGGACAAGAAATGGGAAAATAATTCACAAAATAAGGGTAAAATTATAAATAAACCACGTGGCCATGAGGAATTAGGGAAAACTGAAGGCTGTGAACCACTGTATGGAAAATTGCAAGCATGGAAATAACATAATTCAGATCTGTTCATCTGTAGAGCTCTATTTTACCTGGAAAATTAGGTGATTAAGGATTCAGAAGTTCCTTTTTCTTTTACATTTGAAGCTTGCATAATTTGGATTAGAAAATGTTAAATAGATATTATTTTCAAAAAATGTGTTTATTAGATATGACTACATATTATTGATTTTTGCCCATTTAATTATCTGCAATAAAATACAAAGACAACATTTTCACTCCAGTTTTGGCTACCTGTGTTTAAGGCCAGCTCTGACACTGTGCAGCCAGAAAACCTTCATGCAGACTTTTTCATGAAGTCTCTTACACTGCTGGGCAAATACTTCATGAGGGAAAGCACAAGTAAGTTCAAGTAACTGAGCAGTTTAATTGATATTCAGGTAAATAAAAATATATTTCCATTAGGAACTTGGCTTGGAGATACACCCTGTCCCTCAAAAAAAATTGACGGAACGCTCTTTCCAAACCTGAGATAAGTGCAGAATTCAATCTCAGTAAGGAGTATTTGCAAAGTGCTTGTAAAATGGCTTGGATAGAATCATCATATTTCCATACATTTTTGATTTATATATGGAATAAATATACTGTATTTATAACTGGTTCTAATTTCTCTAGAAACATTTTACAAAGTGCATACATGTAAATATTTAAAGTACATCTTTTAGTTTTCACATAAATAGTCTGGTACTTTCTACCTTCTATACATGCAAAAAATAAAAATTCTTTCAGATGTTGATCTTGATGAATGAGATTCTGACTATGATCATGTTACTTCATGTGTCCATCATCATTTCAGGGACATTACTATTGAGGAGGAACAGCTTGGTGTTTACAACTGTATGTTCTTAATCAAAATGTTATTTTAAGCAGTTTTAAATTCTAATAATTTGAATAGATCAATTTTTTTAATAGGTATTATTTTTTCCTGTAAGTAGTAGCAATAACAATTATATTTTTAGTAAAACAACAGGCAGCCTGTACATGTTTTTTTTTTCCTTTTTTCTGAATAGAGGACAGCATTTTATACATGTTTAATTGTTCACAGAAATCCTGTGACTGAATACAAGAAACTTAGTACCATCATCTCCCAGCTAATTTGAAGAATTCAGTATTTAGGCTCTAAGAAAATGAGAAAAACTATATTGATTTTGTGTGGCTACAAACTTACCCCATTATCCTGTCTCCCATGAAGAGTCTGGATGGATGCACACTGATGGATAGTTGTATTAGAACAAGAACATGAAAAGAATATATGATATTCTTTCCTTACATTCTCCCAGTCTCCAGTTATTTTGAACTATTTTCTGGTCCTCCCGAGGTTTGCATGTTTTTAAAGTCCTTGAATCTCCCTGCCAATAATTCATCAAAGTGGCCTATGAAAACACATAAGATCCTTGTGCCAAAAAAAGTCCTTTAGCAGTGACTTCTGTAGGAATAGTTCCTGTTGAAAAAACAAAGCCTTATTTATTTATTTATTTATTTACCTTTATTGTGAACGTAGTATTTGGTGTTTTGTCTGAGCATTTGCTAAAATTGTTTGGCTCCACTTTAGCAAATGCTTAATTTCTTCCTCCATTTTGTTTTTAAAATTCAATTTTCTGTCACTAAAAAGCAGGGACTTTATAGCAAAATAAGTACCAGTAGTATGGTAAATTGAGTCGATAAATGTCTGAGATGACCTTATACAACATAAAGAAAAGCTTAGTGGAAACTGAAATATATTCCCTCCAGTAAATAAGGGGACTTATTGAATCATTTACGTTGGAGAAGACCTAAATCAAGTCCAAATATTAACCCAGCACAGCAAAGTCCACCAGTAAACCATGATCTTGAATATCTACATGTGGGATGGTGACTCCACCACTTCCCTGGGCAGCTTGTCCTGGTGTTTGAAAACCCTTTCCATGAATTTTTTTTTTCCTTATATTCAATCTAAACCTCCCTTAGTGCATCTTGGAGCATGGAGGCACTTTCTCAACAGAAAATAACTTCTCAAGCCAATAATACTTATTAGAAATGGTCTGTGACTAGAACAGCTGCACTTTTACCATTTAGAGCTAACATGACCCAGACAGGATCTGTGTTTTTCAGATGTAAGTGCCACCTTGCCTTGAGCACACAGTGAGGTGTAATGTCCTACTGGTCCCTCAGCTCAGGGGTCTGATGTTTGGTCATCAGGGTCAGAGAGAAACCAGGATTTGGAGCTGGATTTCCAAGTCTGATCCACGTTTCGCTCACTGAGGGAAATGCTGTGCACAGGAAAGACACCCATTCAGATGATTTTTATGGATGGTGATGTGC
This sequence comes from Lophotriccus pileatus, assembly GCA_035583135.1. Taxonomy (NCBI): domain Eukaryota; kingdom Metazoa; phylum Chordata; class Aves; order Passeriformes; family Tyrannidae; genus Lophotriccus; species Lophotriccus pileatus. The sequence continues at coordinate 12,797,113 of JAWWES010000001.1, forward strand.
GTGGTGGTGGTTGAGGTCACTCTGCTGAGTGAGGCAGTTGCAAACCATCTCCAAATCCAAACTTTTCCAGGTGTCCATGTGGCAACGTGGCTGATCAAATGAATGACTTTCCTCACTGACAAAGATTGCACACATGAAGTTTCAAAGTTAATGTAACTGTTACTCACTAAGCCATGTTTGTTATGTGCTATTCTCTGTATATTTTTTTTAATCCAAAGCAGTCACTGATTGCTACCTGCAGTCTGGACTAGGTCAGGACCCACAAAGTACTGAACATGGTCAAGTTAGAAAGGGAGAGCTCATTGCTTGTTCTTAGCTTTCCACACTCAAGTAGGTCTTTATTTTGGGTTTTCTTAAAGAAATTTAGGTGGTTGGGGTTTTTTTTCCTGTTTGTTTGCCTCCTGAATTTGAACTAACCAAAAGGAAGAAATGGTCTCTGTAACATGAAGACAAGATGATGTCCCAGTGTTTCAGTGCTGATAAGAAAGTTTCATTATCATTGATAAGCACAACCCACAGCAACAGGAGATTTTTACTGTGAAAAAAAAAAAATTACCAACTATTAGTGTCAGATCTGTGGCAGTCCCAAGTGATTGGCTCAGAACAGAGTTATTCAAAAAAGCTAGTATCTAATAAATATGTATAGAGGTTTTCATCTTCATTCTTTTCTTCCTCAGTGAATAAATGAATGAGCAGACAATACTATTTGCCTGTTGCCCTTGAGTTAAGCTGTAGAAATACAACTTAATTAAAAAAGACTTTTGGCAGTAGGACTGATTTACATAAGGGTTAGATAGGTTAGAATGCCAGAAATAACAGCTGTTAAAGAAGAGAAAATGAGCTGGCTTATAAAGAAAGTGTACTCCATTACCAAACATGCCAGTATTACAGGATGTCAGGGGAAAATAAAAGTACTGGCCGATACACTGCGCGGAAAGAGTCTTTCCTAAATATGTAGGAGGGCTGTTCCATGAAAAAGCCAAATGAAACTTATGAAAAGAGAAATACTCCATTAAACAAGCACTGAGATTTTACTACTAGAAAATGATGGGAAAATTAAAAGACAGACATATTTTAATTCTTTTCACAACCAACAATTTCAGAAATCGTGCTATTTTTTTAAAGAAATACTTTCTTTCCCTCTATTTTTCTGTTAAGGAGAGGATGAAGATATTTATTAAAATTATGCTGAAAACTTTCTTTGTCAAAATAAGTGAACAATAATTGTCCTGATGATATACATTTCCTCTCCTGTGGGGAGAAGACAAAAATACAGAAGTTTTAGAGATATCAAAACTTTCTTGGTAACAGGGTGGCTACTATTGTAAAATAATCTCAAAGTGTTAAAAATTCACAAACTAAAAACAACTAAGTAACAAAAATTAAAATAATGTTTCTGAGCAATATTCCCTACTCATAATATTCCTCTATAATGCTATAAGGTATT
>JAWWES010000001.1:12819219-12836917 GCA_035583135.1 Lophotriccus pileatus
TTCGCAGCATATATGGCATTTTGTTGTCTCAATAGAAAGATTGCATCCCTTTTTATGAAAGACAACATATACTGATTATATATACAAATGCTAGCAAGTCACTGTTAACTGTTCAAGAGTTTTTTGTTTAAATATGACTTTAAACCAAAATAATGTATGGAAAGCATTCTTCTGCTAACATACAGATATTATGTGCAATTAGCTAAATGCTAACTCGTAACTGTGCTGAAAATTTCAGCTCCTTTACCTGTTAGTTTAAAAGATCTTTTGTGGAGCATCTTGTCTTTCAACATACCCGGGCCGCTACTATAAAAATGTTCAGTTTTAAATAGCTTTTTGTTTCTTGGTGGGTCTCAAGAATTCCACTTATGAGATGTTGTATTAAGATACGGAATTCCAAACCCGCATATGGTGTTAATCCAGATTAATAAAATGCAGCTGAGTGAAATCACTGGCTAAATATAGGAGTCTATATAATTGAAGATACGCTAATAAAGATAATTTTTAAATGCAGCTATGGGAATTTGAAAATGAAATGAATGTACCTCAGGCATGGTAAATAGATGGAAAAATTCTGGAAGGTTAGGCATCAAAATTGGTCCTCATTTAAGAGTCTTTTTTCAAGACATTTTGTTGCCTCAAATGTTAATATAAATGTAACTAGTAAATTTTCTCTTTTGGACTTCATCTGACATTGTAGGAATGTACGTTTTGCATAAAGTCACATCTTAATGAAAACACAAACCATATCTAACCAACCAAGAAACCCAAGCTTCATCCTGTTCTGACATATGCCAGTTCATTCATTTGTTTTAACTTTTTAGTTTGCATTTGCTCTCCATTCAGAGATGCTGTACTGTAGGTCCACAATCCAGGTATGATGGTTATGCACAGAATCACTGCTGACACAAGGAGGAACTCATTCTCTCCTCAGATGGGAGAAATAAACTGAGTGACAAAATATAAAATTCCAAAAGACAAAGCACAAACTTGTGACTGTCCACACTCATAGTAGAGGTGCTGAGTTCATTCCAAACCAGGAACAAGAAGTCAGAAGACTGACATTGCTTTCAGAGGAGTTTGGGAGTGGTATTTTACTATGAGAATGTTGTCTTGGATCATTTGGAGGAAAAGTGGTTGTCACAGCAGATTGCTGCACTCTCCAGTCACAGAGCCAAAATACATCTGCTTTATTCACTGGAGGTTCTATTTAAGATATTGCCACGTTCAAAGAGTATTTGATTAAAGTATAATCAAATATAAAATTTGATAAAATATACATCGTTAGTAACAAAGACAAATGTATGAAAGGAGAAAGATCAGAAAACATGAGAGTGTTGTCACTTAGTGTATTATGTGCTGGCAGCTCTTCTGACTGACGTAAGCTTCAATTTTAACTGCACTACCTGTCTGAAGACAGCTAAAGGCATAACTCAAAACAACAGCACTAGGCAACTCTCTTTTTTATTATTATATATGAAGCTTCTTGAATACAGAAAGAAAGAATGCGAGGTCTACACCTAGATCAGTTTTTATGTCATAAGATTCCATCACTACTACTTATATCAATGAAATCATACTGATTTTCCTTATTTTCTTAGTCATAAGAAAATAATTTTAAAATTGTGAGAATGCTTTTTGATAGTGTGTTGAGTTGCAAGAGGATTTAAATCACCAGCATTTGCAATCAGTGTGTTATCACTGCTTGCTCTTCATTGTTTTTAGGAAAAATTTGCAAAAATTGATACTCTGATTTTTTTTCCAGTTCCTGAATGCACTGAATGCACTGAGTGAATGAATCTCTTTGCAGATGATTATTTACCAGTTGCAAACTGATACTAGATATCCTTTATCCTAATTCAATCATGTTATACACCCATTTCTTGAAAAATGTTATATTAGGTACTGATCTCCTTATAGCACTAGTTATAAATAGCCCGTGGTAAATTAAGGAACTAAGAATATCAAATTAATATAAAATGTATAAATGTTAATTTTAACAGCAATAGTTTGGTTAAGAGAGAATGATGATCAATACCTTGCAGTAGAAATCCTATTATTGCTGCTTGCAAATAATTAATTGATTAATTATTAATCACGAAACCAATACAGCTTAACATTTGTTGTAATTAAGGGACAGACTCAATGAACTTGGGATGAACTGCTCATTAAAAGTTAATTCAACACTGTAAAAATTTAAGTTTTCCCAGAACCTTGACTTGTTATCACAGATTTTCTGTACTGGATATGCATGACCTGTGGGGATGTACAGCTGAGGAGAAGCTTAAAATTTATAGCCAAGGAAAGAGTTTAGCCTAAGATACCTGCTTAAAGCTACTGATCTTGTTAAGAGTAACACAGATGTTATATAATAAAAAAAAAAAAAAAGAAACAAATGTACTTTTCTGTATCTGACAGTTGGATATGACAGAATATGGTTGGCAACTATTCCACCTGTATTTCATATTTAGTACCAGTACCAATGTAACTTGTAATGCTGTAAAGTGCATGACATGACTCATCTATCGAAATTTCATTTGATATCTGAGATCAATGGTGTATTTAATGCATCTAGAACCATAGATAACATCGTTTTAATTAAAAATGCTGGCTGAGTAATTACTTTTTAAACATATGGTCGCAGATAAGAAAATTGAATGACACTTAAATTGGGTTTGTGAGAAAATGAATTTGCATTAAAAAGTAGCTATTAGCCATTTCGGTGACAATGTGGGAGATCAAGGTTACGGATCTTTGCTCTGTAGGTTGGGAAACCTGTTTTAAGAGAGGTGATACATTTGGGCTTTAAGGCAAAATGAGGTCTCAGTGATTTTTCTCATCTCAGTTTCGGTTTAATTAGTGTCATCACACAGAGTAGCATTTGATCCTTTTATGGAATAGCAGACAAATGGTCCTTTCTAAAATTAGAGGAAAATGCCATGGCAAGTGGACAGTCAAAATTGGGGTGAAGTGACTGTTTAAATTGATTTGTGCAGTTTTTTTATTTTAAATGCAATAATAATCCAGTTAAAGTTTCTATATAGTAACGTTCAGAGGAATATAAAGTGAGGAAGAAAGCACAGACAACTCTTCCTGATGCTTCATTACCACCTTTCTGATTCAAGACATGTTTTTCCAAAAATAAGGTGGCATTTTAGTAGCTTGAAAATTACTTTGATTAATTCTTTGTTATATCAAAAAAATAAAGCATTAAGTTTATTTTATTAATTTATTGCTCAGCTTATCTCTAAATTTTCAAAGCAAGTGTATAAAAATAAATTCTTATCAAGGCACCAGGATAAAGAAATGGATGTTACTTTTCAAAAATTAAAAGTTTCTATTAATTTCTACTTTCAGGAATTCCTTTTTAATATTTAATCATCCAACAATAATAAACGAGTGGGAACTGAAAGCGTTTACTCTCTGCTCAAAATGTTTTTCTTGGTAGATTTCCTCAGAAAGGAATTATTTAAAAGTCTTAATTATCTTGAATATCAGCATCTTTTCTGGCTCACTTTAGTTCATAGCTAGTTGTCGTATCTTAAGTCCCATCTTGTGCTCTTTGGAAATAAGAAATAATGCTGTTATTGCCCATTCTCAAAAGAAAAACAAACAAACAAACCACAAAAACCCCCACAAACAAACAAAAAAATCCCACTAAACCCCAAAGCAAAACGGCAGCTTCAAAGCCAAAACAAAACAACAACAATAAAAAAGAAAAAAAAAAAAAAAAAAAAAAAACAAAAAAAAACAAAAAAAACCAAACACAAAAAAAAAAAAAAAACCCACAAACCAAAAACCAAAAAACCCTTCTTTTAAACAACCACAAAGCCTTCTTTTAAAAAGTAGAAAAATGTCTAAGTTCTATGTATGGATGAAGAGTACTTTCCCAAAAGTTATATTTTGGCCATTATCGAGCCTCTGACACTCTCTTTTTTTTTTTTTTCCTATTATATTTGGTGGTTATTGGAGCACTGGCATGTTAAGCTCCAAATTTTTTAGCCAGAAGACACATGGAGAAATAGCAAATGCTGTGCTGGAATTAAAACCAAAGTACTACAGATAAATATCCAAAGGTGTTACAAGATTTCTCCTTAGAAGATCTTCCTTGAAATGTTTCCTTTGGCAAAGAGGGTTTCCTCTGCAAAACACACATGAGAGTTTATCTCATATTACTGGAGTAATGCAAACACTTCAGGTGCTCTTCCAAACTCAGCCTTTGTAGTTATGGCAAAAAAACCTCAACTGAGCGTAGATGTGTTTAAAACAAGTTTAAAAACATGGTCATCACGTATCACTGATCACGACATGAATGTTTAGAGCTGCTACTGTAATTGATCCACATGACTCAAAAATCCCACTGAATCAACAAATTCAAACAAACCCAGCACTGCAGTGAATACAGGTTTAGTCACTTAGGGTAAAACTGGTGACAGGTCTAGCAGATTGCCAAAAACCCATGCAATGAGCACGCCTTTTTTGTCTAAACAAAACAGCATTTGATGACAGCTGGAAGGTATTAAATTTCCTTTTAGAGAAGATTTCACTTCTCTTTTGAGCGAATTACTCACATTTCACAGAATACCAGCTCAGCACTCTTCTGTGCAATCATGCTGCATAATGGTTTTACTTAAATGGGACAAATAGTAGATGGTCTAATCCCTAACTACTTTTTTTGTTAGAGTTGCTTTCCTTTTATGTATTTTTATCACAGATGGAAGAATGCAGCTGTTGTAGAAAACTATTCAAGCATCCCTTTCTTCTTATACTTGTCCATCCCCATGCTCACTCCCTTTCCTTTTTCTTCCTTTTTAGTTGCAAATATAAGACATTCTACACTTTAGAGTCTCATGTTATACCATGAAATTATGGTTGAAACACCCCAAAATACCCATTTCTCAATTGAATTAGTCAATGGTGCAGATTGCTTGTTTAAGAGAAGACAGTTTCAGTATATATGTGGAAGGTTTAGTTTGCTTTTGGAAGAAGGAGCTATAATAACCACAATAAACTTGTTATTCTAGTACTGTTCCTTCTTTTCTAATTTCCTTCCCATAGAAAGATCCATCTATGTTAATTTTTCTTAGTTGAATGTACACCTATGTCAATAAAAGTGTATCTTTTAAATCACTTCATTATAGAAAATGCTGCAAGGCATTATTGAGTAAGCAATATTTGTTTTCCTAATTTTTATGCTTAGAATTAATTTTAACACAGTAAATGAAAAGTTTTGATATTGGCTGTTACATTTGCTGGTAATATTTTCAAGTCTAAAGTGCTGTAAAAGATTAGGCCATAAAACAGTTTCAAAAATGAATATACAAAGAATTGACATTTCATTTCCATATCAAGTGCAGTGACATTTATATACCTCATATTTTAGACAAAGGACAAAACTCTAAATTATGATGTTGACTTTTTTTAAAATGAGTTTTATAGTTCAAACATGAGGCTGATTAGATTTTCTACTGGTTTTGGAAATCTATTCATAACTATTCTTTTGCTGAAAGCTGTGAATTTTACTTTACAGTTTAAAGTACAGTTTTCTAAGCCTGAAATAAATAAGGACATAGATATTTACATGTGTTGAAAAAAACAACCTTTTCTTTTTTTTTTTTTTTTTGCTAAAGTATTTCAAAGTAATCACAAGTCTAGAGAGCTCTTAATAGCAATCTAGAAAAAACAATATATATTAAGTTGTTAGTAGGAAAAATATGACTGGATATAAAAGAGTAATTAGTATAAAATATCAATGATTAAAGACTTTCTAAAGCCTAAAATAAGTCTCTGTAAGTGTAGGTGATTTATTGACTAGATAAACCTCTCATAATTCCTAAACGTTGATCTCTTGCTGACTGAAACCATTAAGTTCAAGTTTAAATTGCTTTCTTCCACATAGGACGTCAAGCCTTGTGGGTGCTTGGAACAACATTAGACTTCCAAGATGGAGAACAGGTCAGGCAAAGGGTAGACACAAGATCTCAAGCAGTCCTTTGCATGGTATGTTCCAAATAATTTTGTTTGTTTTCTTTCCAGATAAAAAAAAATTAAGTGAATTTTCAACAGGAGCTGTTGTTTGGAGTATGTTTCTGTTAATGGAAACTACAAAGCAAAGCATTTAAGAACTTATGTCTTTTTGTAAACTGAAATTACTTTTAGGGCCCAGGGAATTAACTGATAAAGTTTCCAAGAATAATGCTAAACCATCATAATCTTGTCCTTTCCCAAAGTGACATTAACCCCCTGATTGCTCTGTTCTCTAAAAAGGCCTGACCTCTTACCATTGATGATTACTCCTACGGGAAAGGTGGAAGGTTTTTTTAGCCTGGAAAAATAATTTCATGTATGATTCAGTGACTATTGACTTGTTTTCCTATAGGAGCTTATCCACAGTTTTGTTCACACATCTGAGATACATGTTTGGAGACAAGTTTTAAAGGCAGGGGCAAAAAGAAAAGACAGACCATGTCCGTCAGATACTTTTCAGTCTCATCTCAAACCTCAGAGTTTAAGTGGTGCAATTCTAGATTTATAGGGTAAGGATGGTGGTGAGGGAAAATTGCACTTTTTTATATGACAAAAGGCATGTTGGGTATAGTCCCTTCTCATATCTTAGAAGCTGCTAGTAAAATTTTGTGGGAGAAAACATGACTTGCCTTTCTTACTGTATCAACTATTTTTCACAGTAAATCCGTGTAGTTTTAAACCTCATGTCTTCTCTAATTTACTACACAATATGCTTCTTTGTTCTGTAGAAAGAGGGAATCCCTTGTCAGGGAATTTTACTTTAGCTTTATTATCATATATGTATTTAATATTTAGCAGCTATATTTTTGATCAATAACATACATACACATTCCTGGATTTTTAAAAAAGGAATCTAACTGAATGTTAAAATGAATAGGATTATAAATTGTGCTTTCTTAATATTTTACAATACTGTATCAAAATAATTATTGGTGTTCTTCTCTTTCAATTGTTCTTTCAAACAGTAACTACAGTCATTTAAACTTGTTACAATCCTCTCTGAAAATTTTCACACAATTTATTTGGTGATTTGAATAAAAGAAAAATTAGAGCAAGGCAGTACTTGCAATTTCTCTAATGTGCAATCACAGTCACTGCCCAGAGCAACCATTTTGTAGTTCTTTACACTAGGGAAAATATCTAATCATTAGTTTCTTTAGCTAATTCAGAGACATTTAGCATTTCCTAAAATATAACTGTTAAGTAGGTTAAGAATTGTCTCACTAAAATATCCAGTGTTTCTTTCATACACTATACTTTAAAAAGTAGGATGTTAAATATATTTTTTTTCAGCCACTGTCATGTCTTTCTTTTTCTCAGTTATTATTTGCCCAATGCTCTTCGTGATTTAGTTGAATTTTGAGTCAGAGGTTATAGATGAATTTAATGCATTTGGTTAAAATTAATATTTTAATATTGAGGTGTTTAACTTATTTTTTTTAATAAGATGACATCCTTGGTAGATATTCTCCCTTTTCCGTGTTCCAGCAGACACATTATCCCAGTGTCACCATAAGTGAGTGAAGGATTTAACCATTTTAAAAGAGTGTGGAAAGCTGTGAAGTCCAGAGAATTTATCAGTAGACATAATCATAATGGCAGCTATGCAGCCTGTTGCCTTTAAAATGTTTATTTTTCATTGCAGAAAGTTGTGGGAAGTTCTTAGTTTGTTGATTTTCATTTTGTAATTTTTTAGGTAGACCAGGTAGAAGACAAGCCTTTAATTTCATTGCTGAGGTTTTGTAGTTGTTGTTTTCAATTTCTTGTTTGTTTTCTTCATTTTTTTACCTTTTTTTTCAAGTAGTTTTGCTATACTGGAATTTTTCTTGACCTCTTTTTTTGTCCTCACTGTAACATTTCTATCTGGTCAGGAAAAGTTCAAAAAGTGTTATCTATAATAAGGGGTTTGAGGTCTTTGTGGGTTCACAGAAGTGTTTTTATTACAATTTTATTAGTGAAATAGTTAATGCTTTCCATCTCTAGGAGTTTTGTTCCTTTGTTAGTCATCACATAAATGGAACACTTCTCTTACTGACAGAATGTAGTTTTATGTGCCTTGATGGTGGTCTATGGATTTGCAGTTTTTCTTTTTTTGACTTGCAGTCAAACGTTGCTGGTTTTTTAATGTCTCTCACTGTGTGCCACAATATAAATCACAGGCAACAGTCAGCCTTCTGGCTTTGTTTTGTGTCTCTCAGACACACCGACTAACTAGGATTTTCAGGGACTATGTGAGTGTCTAAAAGGTCAGTTTTACTGTGTTACCTATCATACCCATTAAATACAGTTATCTTTTGGCTTCACTTGACTGCTGAATTTGTAAGTTTTACTAGAATTATAGAAAGATAGTATAACAGAATAATTTGGGTTGGAAGGGACCTTTTAAGGTCATTCAGTCCCTGTAGTGAACAGGGACAACTAAATCACAAGTAGATCAGGTTGCTCAAAGGCCCATCTAACATGGTCTTGAATGTTTTCAAGTACAGGGCATCAACCACCTCTCTGGGCAACCCATTCCAGTGTTTCATTAACCTCATTTAAAATTAACTATTTTTTTTTTTTGGTCAAAAGGCAAGGAAAGATGTAGGTAAATAGAAGTCCAGTCTTTACTTGTGTCCTCAAAAAAGAAGCTATTTTATCACCTCTTTCCTACTGTAGGAAGAAATATTGTGAATTGTCAACTTGCTTTATATAGTCCAAGATACATTCTGTTATTGAATTCAGAATGGAGTGGGTTTTCGTTTATTTGTTTGGGTTTTTCTGTTTGCTTGTTTTGTTTGTTCATTTTTTAAATGTAATTTAATTTATTTTATTTTATTTATTTTGTTTTATTTGTGCAAAGTGCCTGAAATTGGAAAAAAATAACGTGAGCCCCACTTGCCATATGACTTAATGTAACTATATTGTTTTGGGAAAAGGGAAAAGCTGATCATATACCTTGGTGGTTCCTGTATCAATCCTAAATGATGGAATGGCTTTTGTTACATACATATTTTAAAAAGGTAGTTGTACATCAGAGAAGAATAGTGGAAGTACTGTTCACTTAGTGAGGCTGCCTGTCGTGCCCTTTTAAGGATCTTGGAGTATTGCTTGGAGACTCAGGATCTTGCCAGTGTGCTTAAAGGGCCTGATACAAACCCTGTTAATGGCAGTGGAAAAATCCCCATAGCCTTACATGGACTTTAAATCAGGATAAGCAAGTGCTCATGTCAGTATTTTATCTGAGTAGTACATGGGCCCACAGAGGAGAGGAGAGGTTTGCAAGCTAGACTAAAACACTTTCAGATTCCAGCAGTAAATCTCACTAGGTATGATGTGATGGTCCTAAAATTTACTGGGCTTTTTTTTTTTATATGTTGGCATTAATTAACAATATGAGCTGACAGTCTCTAGCAGACAAGCAGAAGAAACTTATGTGGAGAGGAAGACTCCTGTTTATCAAAATAAAGAACTTGCAGGAGTTGCAAAAACTGTGCTTCCTTTCCAGTTTTATTGTTTTCCTACTTTTAGAAGCTCTCCTATATCAGAATTTAGTCCTGTTTTACAGCTGAGGCAGATTTCAATAATTCTTTCTCACAGTGCAAATTCTTATGGTGTGAGACTTGGATGTGTCCATATTTTCAGATGGTGATGAGCAGTACTTTCCAGATATAATGACAGCCATTATTATTCTCTGTCTAGAACTTGAATTTTTACTTTAGCACAATTCAGTGGTGTAGTGACGGATAAAGAAATAGGATAACCTACCATTTTGAAGGGGGGAAATGACATGCTCCTGAAAACATGTGTTAAACACATGTGATAAGATGTGTTAAACTCAATTTACTTGTGCTTACCCCTACCCACATCCTACTGAAAAATCAGTAGAGGCTGTGTGCTTTCTTTCTTAACCACAAAAACATGAATGCTTTATTTTGTGAAATACCGCTGTAAATGCAAACATAAAAATTCCTGTGGACTAAAGAAGCTCGGTGGGTGCTCAAAGAACGTTCATTATGGGTCAGTAACAAGAATAATTGATGTTCAAGTGGGAGCAACCTCTTGTCTGCTAGCAAAAATCACATCCTTCCAGAAGGAGATAAAAAATACAACTGAACAGAGGATGCAAACTGTAGCTCCTTGTGACAAATTGCCATTTGCAGTTCAGAAAGGATATGTGTCTACTCTGACTTGATACTGTTTTTTTCTTGTAGTCTCCTCATTATCCAGTCATTATTTGTTTAGGTGTTGGAATCTCTGAATATATGCCTTAGGTACAGCTGGGAATTTGGCTTTAAGAGCAACTGTCATGCAACAGGACCTCACCAAGGTCTGTCAGTGTCTGCAGGGAGGTGTCAGGGGATGGACCAGCTCTGCTCAGTGGTGCTGAGCAGTAGGACAGGAGGACACGGGCAGAAACTAATGCCCAGGAAGTTCCCCCTGAACATGAGGAAGAACTTCTTTGCTGTGCAGTGACAGAACAGTGGAGCAAATTGTCCAGAGAGGGTATGGAGTCTCCTTCACTGGAGATATTCCAGAAAAGTCTGGACACAATCCTGTGCCATGTGCTCTGGGATGACCCTGCTTGAGCAGGGAGGTTGGACCAGATGACCCATTGTGGTTCCTTCCAATTTGACCCATTCTGTGATTCTATTATAGGAGCTGCTCTCTGATGAGTCCTATCAAATGTGGAGTTTTTCAGTATAGGGTACACAGTAAGATGAAGAAAAGAGGTCATAGGAAACACTGATCCATTGATAGATTTAGTATTGAAAATCTTTTGTTTTTTTGAAGATTGGAAGCTTATTGACTTCTTAGCCTAATAATCCCTCTTTTCATTTTCTGGAAATTGAAATCTTGAACAGATGAGACAAATGTCCTTAGCAAAATACCTGTGAGTGTCTGAAATACAATTTTAAGATGATCACAAAATAGAATATTATTATCTTACATAAGATCTCCGAATTGTTACCTCCAGGGTAATCTAATACAAGAAATGCACATATCTAGGCTCAGTTGTAAGACTAATTGCTCATCACATTGTAGTGCTAGATCTGCCAGTGCCCATCGTGTTTGTGCGTTATTACAGACCAAAAAAAAGTGCCAAATAATGAGTAACATACCTTACATTGGCATAAGTAATTAAGTTTGTGTGCTTACAGGAGACCAGAATCCTTGTCAACATCAAAAAGATTAATTCAGGAGCTAAAATGTACAGTGAAATCAAGACCAACTCTGGAAACTCTGCAGTTTAATAGTTCAGTCTACAGTGAGCTGAATGAAAAGCACATTTACACTGGAAACAAGTGCCAAAGAGATATGATTATGACCAGTCAATTTGCTCCCAATAAACTCCTCCAGCATCAAGATATATTAAAAAAGAAAATCCTACAGACAAACAAACCAACCAAACCTGATCAACCAATTAAAAAAAGAAAAACAAATTCCCCTCCCCAAAGCAGCCAACCAATCAAAAAAAACCCAACCCAATAATAAAAACCAAAAAGAAAAGCAAGGGTTTTCCTTGACTGTCAGGTTCAATTATCTGCTACGGTAGGTTGCTTGTGACACAATCTTGTTCATATTCTCATATTTCCCTTCATTAGGGAAATGTCTTCCCTAGTCCATGCCTACAGGGTTTTTTAGTCTTCCTTTTCGATGTTGCTTCACAACTTCATTTTTCTCATGGTTAGAAATAATCTTCTAATTTACAGTGCAATTTTGCAGGCCAAATTACATACCTTTGTTCTAGCGCTGATACTGTCTTTTAGCTTTAATAGCTCTTCCCTCTCCCTTGTGTTTGTTCCCAGAGGTACTTACAGAGAACAATCATCTCCCCTCTTATCTTATGTTTCTCTAGGCTAAACAAGCCAAGCTCTTTCAGTCCATTCATGTAAGATAGGCTTTGCCAGCTCTGCACTAATTGTTTCAAAAACATTATCAGAAGACACAGTTATTGGAAAATAAACTTTCAGTGGATGCTGCAGAGCATACAGGAATCCTTCCAAACTTGTTTCAGACCTAAGCCTAAAAATTTGCTCAAGAAACTGTTTTTCAACTACAACTAATTAAGTCTGTGAGTTGAAATTGCAGGTAATCTAAGTTCAGTAATAATGATGCTACTCCAGCTACAGAAATTTCTGGAAAGTTAGACTAGTCTAATTAAGTGTGGTACAAAGAAGCCAGGAAGACTTTATTTTTCTTGTAGAATAGGAATGTAACTGAATTTTGAAAAAATAAATTCAAGAATTAAGATTACCTAAATAAAAAAAGCAAGGTGTTTATCCACCTTTTCCTACAAAAACCACAAAACAAAAAAAACCAAAAAAACCACAGCAAAAAACCCAAACTATTGAAACACAACCTAGTATACGTGCTTTTATCTGAAGTTTTACACTGGCCTATATATAGGACATATCAGGCAATCTTTGGGTGTCAGGGAGATGTGAAGGGAATCCTTGAGCTGCCCTTGGCCAGCTTGGCAACCAGTGGAAACAATCCACTGGGCCCCAGCACTGCAATGGGCTCACACATGTCTAAGAAAGGTCAACAGCAATGAAGGGCATGAGAGGCAACGAGGAGACTCACGAGAGGACAGAAGGACATGCAGAAGGAGACACCTTAGGAGGAATGTAAGGACATGTGTGTGAGGAAAAGGAAGGAGACGTGGAGACGAAACGTCTGAAGATAAACTGTGAGGGGAATGGCCAGAGATGCAGCCCTGGAGGAGGTGCTTTGTGACAGAAAAGGTATCTCTTGGGGATCTTGGCCCATGGGGAAGGACACATCAGTATGTGGATGATCCTGACTAGACTGTGCACCGTAGAGGAGTCCATGCCAGAGTGGGGATGCCCCAAGAGACTGTGACCCAAAGTGGGAATCACGCTGGGATGGGAATGCCCCTAAAGGGCGGGGGGACCATAGAAGAACTCAACACTGTTTTGGGGTTATCTCTGAGGGACCCTGCTCCATAGAGGAGCTGGGGTTGAGAATAAAACAGTGAAGGAAAACAAGTACAAAGCAAGGAATGGCAGAAATAAAATATTGCCAATCATGACATCCTGCACTACAAGAACACTAAACAAAGGGATTTGGAGAGACTGTGTGTACCCCCGCTATAAACAAGATAATCTGAGACAAGAAAAGAGAAAGGAGAGGAATTGAGCAGGAGTCAAGACTGGGAAATGGAAAGGAAAGGTGTTTTCTTAAGCGTTGGTTTAATCATTTGTTGTCTTTTTCTTTCTTTTTTTTTTTCCCACTCAAAAGCTGCATCAGTAATTAAAAAATGGTTTTAATTGGTCATTAAAGAAATAAATTTCCTGTATTGAGACTTCTTTGTCTATGACAATCCAACAATTATTGAGGCTGGTATATGAGATCAAATTCCCAATTTAAGCACAGAAGTATTATATTTAGAACATAGAAACTGAACTTAACTGTCATCCTGTGGTGACCTTAAATCAGTTGCCATCTAAATTTTTGACAGTATTTAAGCTCCTGCCTTCTGAAGGGCATATCCATGAGGACCCTGACTCAGACAGCCCCACCTCTGTGTGTGAGGCTCAGCAGCTGCAGCAGTCACAAAGAACATAAAACCATAATTCAGCTCTCTCTGCTGAACTCTGAATGAAGTTCAAAGAAAATCTGAGCTACTTTAATCAAGTTGTTAATTAAACTCATTACCTTTAAAGCTCTGTCTCTGCATTTCTTAGCCTAGTTCAGCCAATAAAGAGAAATAGTTTTTTTCTGGATTACAGACCATCCAGTCTACTGAAGCTCTTGTTGTAAGAAGGGTCTTTGTTTTTATTTGCTTATATTGATAATGGTGACGTGGGCAGAGGCAGAAGTAGAAATCTACATCTTAAAGGTCTACTTCTGAAGGATGCTAAGGATAAACACCAGTGTATACAACCACATTATGATGCTTTTGAAGAAGTTTTGGATAGCTGCTAGTAGCAATTCCTACATTTTTGAAGTGTTTTTCGTGATTGAAGGTAGATTTAGATTAGACATCAGAAAAACATTCTTTACTGTAAGGATGGTGAGGCACTGGAACAGGATGTGGATGCCCCATCCCTGTAAGTGTTGAAGGCCAGGTTGGATGGGCTCTGAGAAACTTGGTCTAGTGGGAGGTGTCCCTGCCATGGTAGGGGAGGTTGGAATAAAATGATCTTCCAACCCAAACTATTCTGTAATTCTGTGATTGCAAGGAAAGCATGCTCTTAAATCTGTTCTTGGTGTCAGTTTTTAATCCATCTGTGTATGTATGTACTCACCGTTTTATTACTCTTGCATATACTACTGTTTTACTGACTCTTAAAATTTTATCATCTCTTACAATATTTGATGATAAATTTTCATTAAGTACAAAAAATAGCTGAGCTGAAACAAGTGAAGTCATGGTTTATTGTAACCGAGGATCTTAAAACCCAGCTCGCTGAGCCACATATATGAGACTCTTTTTTTTTTATTGGCATTATATATTTGTATCCATCAGTGATGCTGTTTATAAGGATAAACCTTTTTCTTTTAATTTTTCTTCAAATTATAATGAAATCAACTTACTAACAAAATGTAATCAAGGGTCCAAATTATGCATCTGATTCCAGAAAGTGATTATACATTACCAAAGTCAAAAAAGTATTTTAGTCACGTCAGCTAAACTGTAGATTTTCTATAGCACATATCACTATTTATGTATATGTATATTCACACACACACATACGTATAGCTTGTACTCCAAACTCATAAGTGGTCAGTAAAATAAAATTGTCTTTTAATAGTGCTCCTTTTTATGTTGGATTCAGTCACTTTTTTTGTGTAGCGAAATGGGACAACCTTTGGACTTATGAAGAAAATTATCAATAAGAAAATTTCAATAAGATACTTGCAGATGCCTCTAAACTTTTCACTGATTTCATGTCCATAATGTAACTTATTAAAGACCCAGAGATGTTATGCCTTTTAAATGCCATAATTATCT
The DNA here is from genome assembly GCA_035583135.1 of Lophotriccus pileatus. Classification (NCBI taxonomy): domain Eukaryota; kingdom Metazoa; phylum Chordata; class Aves; order Passeriformes; family Tyrannidae; genus Lophotriccus; species Lophotriccus pileatus. Next base: position 12,834,209 of record JAWWES010000001.1, read on the forward strand.
AAGAAAAATGGATCTATGTTATATCTTTTATAATATTTAGTTATATTTCCAATATCTACCATTTCTTAGAGTAGATTAGGCCCATTAGATGTCTGCAGTCTTGTATTTCTGTTTATCATCAAATGTTAAGCGAGAGACAGAACAAAGGAAAAAAACGAAAAAACAATTAGTGAAAGAAGATTAAAAAAAAGTCTTTAAAATTCTCCAAATCTTTTTAAAATTTGAATAGTCATGAATCCAAAACAAATTTAACCAATTACACACACACCTGTCATCTGAATGATATTTTTAAGAAACAACAAACAAACAAAAACCCCAGCAAAAAAAACCTAATTAATATAATGCTATAAGAAAAAAATTAGCTATAATGATCCTCTATGTAAACTATTGAAACCTACTTCATGTTCACTCTTGTCAGTACTTGTTTGGTCAGAGGGCAACCTGTGTGCTAGAACCTGTGTGCTTTCCTGGATACTGAAGTTATCCAGGAAAAGATGCAGAGGCAAGAGCTACATGCTACATTTTTTTCCTTTTTTCTTTTTCTTTTTTTTTTTTTTTTTTTTTTTTAAGAATGACTTATCCTGATAACCCCCAAGGGACACATTTCATAGAATCAGAGAATCATAGGTGGCTGATGAAAAGTTCAACATGACCTGGCAACGTGCTCCTACAGCTCAGAAAGCCAACCCTCTTCTCCTGGGCTGCATCCAAAGCAGGGTGGGCAGCAAGTGAGGGAGAGGTTTCTGTCTCTCTGTTCTGCTCTAGTGAGACCCCATCTGGAATATTGTGTCCAGCTCTGGGCCCTCCAATATAAGAAGGACATGGGACTGGTGAAGAGGCCTCCAGAGAAGGCCGCCAAGTTGGTTAGAGGGCTGGGGTCCCTCTTCTGTGGAGACAGGCTGGGCTTGCTCAGCCTGGAGAAAAGAAGGCTCCAGGAAGACCCTACAGCAACCCTCCAATATCTAAAAGTGGCCCAAAAGAAAGCTGATAAGATTCTTTTTTCAAGTTCTTTTTACAATAACAAGGCAGAATGGATTTAAACTGGAAGAGAGCAGGTTTAGATTAGCTATTAGGAAGAAATTCTTTCCTGTGAGAGTGAAGTACTAGAAAGGTTGCCCAGAGAAGCTGTGGATGCTCCATCCCTGGAAGTGTTCAAGGCCAGGTTGGATGGAGCTCTGAGCAACCTGGTCTAGTGAAAGGTGTCCCTGCCTATAAGAAAGGGTTTGGAACAGGATGATCTTTAAGGTCCCTTTCAGCCCAATCCATTCTATGATTTTATGACTTAGGATGGTTTGTCTAGCAAATAAATACAGAGTTCTGAAGGCTCAAGTCACTATTACCAGATGTAGCAATTAATGACCAATATCACCTGATCTGTTGAATTTAAGTCACCTGAAGCCATGTATCAGTTCAATTACTTCAATAGTAAACGTAATATAGGAATTGTTTTGATCCTAGGGAAGCAAAGCTTACCACTACATAATTTTGAAATCCTTTTCTTTTCGATGCTCTCAACACACAGGGCAGTCAGTACATGAGGCAATTAGGCCTTCCTTCTCAATCCTGAGACAAAGAGGGGGAGACAGTTAACCTTGTAAACACTTCAGCACCTCCCTTTTTCGCTGAACAAGAAGAGTTTTCAGCCTGAAAAGCAGTCAGTGTGTTACCTTGTATAATGTTAAAGCTGTATAACTTTGTACGCAATAATTTCTTTTAACTTTATGTTTTGGCCAGAGGAAGTAAAGCAAGAATCAAAATGCAAAAAGAGGCTAAATCTGAATGAACAGCTGAAGGATCAGTGAGGTTGGATGGCAACTGATTCATCCTCCATGTCCTTCTGCAGCCATGCTGACATCCACTACCTTGACAAAATGAAATTTAAGATCTGCTTGACTTACTAGAGTTACTTGCATTTTATCACCTACTGGTGATGACTGGCTGGTAATAAAGCTTCAGAGCTCATATCTCAATAAAATTCATGTTCCTGTGCTTGCTACTGCTTGATTATACCAGGCCTAGGCATTCAAACATAAATTTCCATAACTGGGCTTTCCTTCTGGATAAAAAAAATTAAGAGGATGATGGAGATGCTACTTTAATCTTAAATAAACACTAGATTGTACTGCTAAAACCCACCAGAAAAGATAAAAGAAAATATTTATATAGCAAATATGGCTTGTTTACAAAATTAAAATATGCTTAGAAGGTGTTTCTAATCTGCTCAAATAGCTAGATATATTCTTAAATCCAGCAGTTAATGAGAATGGAAATTATGTAATATCTTATGTTTTGCACATGGTAGGATCATTGATGGGCACTTTGTATGACCATGAACGTTCAGTAGACATTTAAATTGTTCCTCTTTTTACGTTCTTTATGAACAGAAGAAATGTCAGCTTAAAATAGTTCCAGGAAACCTTCTCAAAATATCTAAAATTTCTTCTACTGATTTGGCACATAGACATGAAGACTTGAACCTCCCTTCTAAAGTGGACAATAGAACTGTTTAGGATTTTCAGTTAAAATGTTTGTTGCCATGTTAAAGATGTCACATGTTGAAAAAATGATCTTTATTATTTAAGAACTATAAGGACTTACCACCTAAATTGTAAGGCACCTTGAAAAAAATGGGTTTCTTTCTTTCTTTCTTTCCTTCTTTCTTTCTTTCTTTCTTTCTTTCTTTCTTTCTTTCTTTCTTTCTTTCTTTCT
>JAWWES010000001.1:12845320-12855328 GCA_035583135.1 Lophotriccus pileatus
GGGGAAAAAGCCTTTCAGTCCAAAAGTTGACTACACAACTATCAGCTAATAAAAAAAAATTAGTGCCCTTCTGTCTTTTCTCTGTCAATTATCACATTCTGCAAATACCTTAGTTTCTTTAGGCTCACTAAGTACTCACTCTCTGATGGCCGATGGTTCTAGTGAATCATTACTGAATTATCCAGAAATTGTATTTCTGTACTGACACTTTGGTTCCATATTCTAGAAAACAAATCCCAACAAACATATTCCAAGAAGAAAGGAGTTTTGCATAAGATGTTATTTCTACTTGTTATACTGCAATGCATTATTTAAAAAAAAATATTTCCATAAAACATATTTAGCATTTATTTAGTTTATTTTTCCTTTCTGCAAATTATAGGCTAAGTTAAGTATATGTAGTTTAACAAGAAATTTGTTTAGGAATAGATTCTGTTCAGCAAATTTTAGGAAAATATCGAATATATCATATATATAAGGGATAGAATTGCTGATCAGAAAATATAAGTACTGAATTTGATGTCTTTTCTCAAACTCAAGATTATATGTACTAATCTTTCTACTAGCCTACTCCTAATTTATGTTGGGCTACTAGTATTTTTTTCACTCTGTCAGTTTTATATTTCTCTTCCTATTTGTCTCTGAGGAAACATATCCCAAATGAGATGTCCAGGTGTGACTTCCACGTTTCAAGAGACAACAGACTAAAGCTGTTTTAGAGTTTTATTTAACAGAAAGAAGAGTTTTATTTAACAGAAATAATGAATAGGATTTATTCAGAAATACCTCAAATATCCAAAGCAGTCAGCATATTGACCAGCACTTCTCTAGATCTCACTGGTATGTCCCTCTTTGGGAACATAATTCCTCTCCAGGAAATATGTAGCTTTTTGGTGCCCTTCTTGCAAAACAAACCTCATTGTGTTGATTTCACTGATTTTACTGATCACTAAATTTGCTAACTTGGGCATAAATTAAAATTGGGCATATACTGTCATTACTATTTCAAGAAGCAAAAAAACCTTTCAGAAGTTTCAAATAACTGGCCCTGTTTTATAATCCAGATTCTTCTCTGCTCAAGGTCAGACCCTCAGTTAACTCTGCGGAGCATTCAGAGAAGCACAGGTGTGAATCATCCCGAGCTGATCCAACACACACCCCCAGCCATGCTACTCCATGGTAAGAGGCAAGAGTCTTAATTTTTTTTAATTTATAAATGTTATTTCTCATGAAGACCCTCCCTGCTGAGGTCATTATAAAGTTACAGCTATTGGGCCTCTTTTATTGTTTATCTCTCTTACAAATCTGGGCTTGAGATAATAAGAATGAAATTAATTCAGGGATACTCATGTTTTATGAAAGGAAGGGGTGACTTTCATATAGGGGAGCCTTGTGGTTACTTATTTTCCTAGGGGCAAACTCCTTTGAAAGCATATGTTGAAAGGTGTACAACTTTAGGTATGGTACATGGGTTATCTACAATGATAAAAGGAATTTAGGTGAGAAAACAGGAAATGTCACAAGAGCTAAAATTAACCTTTCTAATTGTTAGGTTGGAACAGCCACTAGAAGCTTTTCATACTGAAAAAGCAAAATTTGATTTCAAGAAGAAAAATTAATGCTTTGAGTCACTATCCTGAAATCTTTTCAGAACTAAACAAACAGTTTGTTTTAATTATCTGAGTTACAAGGTCTTTATTTTACTCTTATCATGGAAATGCAAGACCAATTATTTCACAGTTTGAAAGACTGTTCCTCTATTACATTTGGGATGAGATAGCAAGAGCATGAACAGGAGGTGATAAAATACGGTGGATAAAGAAAACAAACACTTATTTCCTGAAAGTGGAGGAAGTGCCTCCTAAGCCTGTCTGACTTCAGACAAAACAACAACAGCAAAAAAAAAATGTTGAAGTTCTTGGAATTTGTTTTAAGAATGATGTATGAGTATATTTTCCTTCCCATGGAACAAAATAAAAATTTGGTCAAAAATAAAAATAAACCCTGTAAATGTGTTCACATGTTTATACAACAATATGTGGGAGAATGATAAAAACAGGGAAACTTTACACCCTTAACCTTTTAACTAGTAGGAGAAACAAGCTTACACAACTAAAAAATGGGACAGTCTCTCCTTGCTCATTTGTATAAAATCCGTGGATCCCAATGAATCATTCACGTACTATCATAATCACGTAGGAATCACGTGATTTGTCAGAACCACTGTGCATGTAACACCCTCTCTTTCACCACTGTTTACTTCATTAAAAAAAAAAAAAATCCTGGTTTTAAACGATTTTTTAAGTAGTTTTCCCTAAATCAGAAAAAATTTTTAGAACTAAGATATTGCAGAAGTTTTCATAAGATTTGTGGAACCGTCACTTCTAGAAAAAGATAGCTTTGAATGTTTTAAAAGTCCTTTTTCAGGAGAACTGTGTGTTTCAGTTTGGTTTTTTATTTGTCTTTTTGGTCGGTTGGTTGGTTTTTGTTTAGTTCTTTTGGTTTGTATGTTTTAACATTCCATGTTTATCTATTTAAGACTAAACAAAATTATTGGCTTATGGACAGTCCATTTTTCTATTAATATACCATATTTTTTTTTAATATATCCAAATAATAGATTTAGATTTCTGTGGGGAAAAATTAGTTTTATAATGCTAATTTTTTTTCCTTTTGGCAAATGAGCATTGATACAAATCATTCTGATTAACTCTTCCAAAAAATGGATTAAAAATAAAATATGTAAACACTGGACAATATAGAAATAAGTGGATTGGGAGAGTCCAAATCTCTATGCAGCTACCCTTTAGGCATCAACTGCAAAGATAGGGAATTTTTGTCTCAGAGGTAACATATTTCTTTTCTTCAAGTATATACAGTAGCATTTAAAAGCTGTTGGAAATTTACATGTAAATGAGTTAATTTGTGAAATTAATTTTCCTTTAGTTGTTCTCATTTAATTGTCAGATTCATGGTTTTGTTGGCAATGGGTTATCCTTGTACGAGATAAGATTTCAGTCTTGGGAAACTCACTGCCCTTCTCCTTCTGTATGATAACTCACACTTAGAGAAATTATCAATGCTATCATATAATTTCTAAAATTACTTTTTTCCAACCTCATTGCTCTCCTAAAATTGGCAGACTCTTCTTCCCTTAAAACAGCTATTATCCTACTGTGTCTGGAAAAATGAATAAGGATATTATTTATTACCAATATCCATAATTAAGAGTGCTCTCTCTTTTATTAACAGGATGCACCAAATGGAATTTAATCTGAGGAAAAATTGACAAGCAAAAGAAACAAAAAAAAAGTAGTTTCCAAGTGACTGAGCTTGACAACTCCATTTCAGGAATGCATTCCTATTCAGGGGGCATAGTGAAGCCTTTGTAATTTAAATATCTGCTAAGAGTTTAAGCAATTACCAAAGTGTTTTTCCCTACTAGGGAGGAAAGCCATATCCAAAAAATTTGATAAAAAGAGAGTTGATATCAAGCTGATCTTTCACAGGGTTCAAAAGCTTTTCTCAAAACCTACAGTCAGAGCTTTCAAGCTGCTTTATTAAACCTTTGCTACTCAGGTGCCTACACAGTACTTTTTAAAATTTAGGGGCCTAATGACCAAAAATAATTGTTGATATATTGTTGCTTCACAAACACAGGCTGAAATATTCAACCAGCTTATCCATTCTAAAAATCAGAGCCCTAACGGTATTTGATTTCCAGAAGAATTATCCCTTGAAATCTATGAGAAAACTTGGTGGGTTACAATTACTTCAGAGAAGTTTTCCTAGAAGTATCAGCCTCTCAAAATCTTCAGATTTGTAATGAGAGACAACTAGTGAATCTCTACACGAATAATCAGGTGAAACCCTTTAATCCTATTTTTTTTTTTATGATGGAGTCAAAACTGTGAAATGAGGTCCTCCCATTTCCCTATGGCTTGTCAAAATTAAAGCTGGTAATTGACAGCCTGATTGCAGTTATATGTATTGATTTTCTTCTTCCTCTTCTTCTTCTTCTTAATAATAATTAATTGAGGTTCCTATTTACCTTTGAAGAACAAAAACAACAACTTCACTTTTGTCTAAGTGGTCTGTCATGATTTTTTTTCAGTCTCTTTGCCTAAAGAAGTTGCTGCGCTATAAATAAAACCTGAATAGTCCTTTTACATCATTCAAAATGATTACATACAATTTTTGAAATAACTTCACTGCCTTCATTTTTTTCCCCATTGATAATATATGGGAGTTCAGTTTTTTCTTCTTCCCAGTGAATTTAATGGGAGCAGGTACAGAATATATTTGGGAGTTGCATCCATTAAATGACAACTCAAGGACATTTTTTAGTAATGTATCTAATCCTTTGAGTAGTCCTTGTCTATATATAAACACAAACAAAAAGAAAAAAGGGTCGCTGCTTTAAAGGAGGAACTTTGACTACTTCAATCATTGCCCCAGGCAATACATTCAAGATAATTTTCTTCACTGATTTTTTCTTTGTGTTTTGTTTTTATTTGATGTTTTTCTTGTGTCTGTTCTTTTCAAAAAGCAGCAATTGAATAGAACCATATCACAAATTTGAAGTGGTTTCACAAACAGCAGCATTTTTCAGAATCACACTTTTTCAACTTTCTTGTTCTTCTCTTTCTGATAGTATATGAAATAAGTTGGGAAAAAATAAGGTCCTAAAACAGTATGATTTCACAAGGGTTTATATTGTGTTTAAAAAATTTTATCAGAAACAACACACTCGCATTGAAAAATCTCAGAAAGGCTGCTCAGATAATATCTTTTTAGAAGTAATATACCCTTTGTATGGTTTTGGTTTCCTAGACCACTAAGATATATAAACATGATTAAAAAAAATAATAGTTTCATGCTCTATAAATTAAAAATCAATCTTTCTGAGGCTTAACTGAAAGGTGGCAAACCATTTATAGTTTCACTGTAATTTTGTTAATTAATAGTAACTCCAGTTCAATTACTGGGAGATTTTTGAGATTGATTGAGACCTTGATAATTGAGATATTGCTTTCTCTGACCTTTATCTTTACCTACAAGGCTTGAGAAGCATTGGCAGAGTGGGTTGAACTGCTCACTTTGTTAAGCTGTAATGTCTGGAGGAGATTTGAAGTGCACTAGTAAGATAATAATACATTCAAACTTTTCTTCTTTCTCTTGACATTTGAAATATCAAGGGTACTACATAATCATTTCCGTCTGCTTCTCCTAGGGCTTCTTGACATATCTCAAAAAGATGAAAGGTAATAGTGCAAGCAGTTGAAACCTGAAACCAAAACAACCCCATTCCAATCCACACCAGGTGAGCAAAAGACGGTTGGAGATTGAACCACAGTTTTTTTAGATCGTTCAAAACTTTAAGATTTTGCAGTAAGAAGTTGAAGGTGGTGAGGCTCTGCCACAGATTGCCCAGAGAACTGTGGCTGCCCCATCCCTGGAAGTGTTCAAGGCCAGGTTGGATGGGGCTTTGAGCAACCTGCTAGTGAAAGGTGTCCCTGTCTGCAACAGGGGGATTGGAACTAGACAATCTTTAAGGTTCTTTTCGTGCTAAAGCATTCCATGACTCTATGTTTCCATACATACAGGACTAAATATTTAATCACATGACTTGCATATTAATGGACAGCTTTTCTGACTTGCTTAAGCTCTATCTCAACTTTTTTTTTTATTTTATGCTTAAAGATAATAGAACTCTCAAACGCGATCTTGAAAGAAACCTATGGAAGCACAAGCCTTTTCTGACTTCTGTTTTAGGTTAAAATAAACACTCTTTTTGTTTGCTTGTTTGCTTCTTCCTTTTTTTAATTCCTGCTACTTTAAATTTTTTCTCTCTTTGCCTATGTCAGTGACAAAATTCACAAAATTTTCGTGACTGGTACAGGGGGTGAAATGTGCCAGATGGTAACATCAGCTTGATTCAGTGGGAAAAATATTTATTGGGAGTTTCAGGAAAAGATTGGAATAGTGCTCTGAGTCAATTACAAAGGACTTTTAAGGGTAGAGCACAAATTTTCCTTCTGTTTGGAAACGTACTTATATAAGGAACTGGAACAAGGATTCCAGGGTACATACCTTGGAAATTAAATGGGTTTATCTTAAAAGAATTGTGCAATTTGTTTCAGAATGTTAAAGCAGTGAATATGACACAATCCTGCTCATGACAATGTTTCTTTTGGACTATTTTCTCTGCTTCCTCTTTTTGATCTAGCAAGCATATGGAATTTTCATCTGAAATGTTTTGAGCATCTGCAGTGTTGGAGATGGTTGTCTGAACTTGTTAGACGTGCTGTAGACATACAATTGTTTCTCAGTTTGTCTTGAGAGCTATCATAATTTTTTAAAAATCATCCTACAGCTCTGCAGAGCTCTGAAATTATGAAGTCACTCTTACAGTGCTTTAAATGAACAGGGAGTGGTGTGAGTGAGAAGAAATATAAAATCCCCTCCAAAAGCAACTATTCTTTTACTGCTCTAATCTATATATCCACAAATATTAGTACTTGATATTTACAAACTAATTATTTAAAAACAAAAACCACACTATGGATTGTCTCTGTCATGATTTTTATAACATAAGCCACAATTCTGGTGCTGTAAAAGAATCAGAGAGTCATAGAATTTCAGAATCACAGAATGTTTTGGTTTGGGAGAGACATTAAAAATTATCTAGCTCCAACATCCTGACATGAGCAGGGACAACTCTTACTAGACAGGGTTGATTAACCCTAACCCAATGCAGCCTTGAACGCTTCCACGGATGGGGCAGCCACAACTTCTCTGGGAAACCTGTGCCAGGGCCTCACCACCCTCAGAAAGAATTCCTTCCTAATATCTAATCTAAACCTAAATCTTCACTTTCAGTTTGAAGCCATTCCCCCTTGTCCTGTCACTACATGCATTGTAAATAGTCTCTCCATCTTTCTTGTTGGCTCCCTTCAGGTACTGAAAATATGCAAATCCCAAGGCCCTTCCTTCTCCAGGTTTAACAATCCCAATTCTCTCAGCATTTTCTCATGGCAGAGCTGCTCCATGCCTCTAATCATCTTGCTGGGCTTGTCTGGACTCTCTGCAACAGACCCTTCCTGTGCTGGGACCCCAGAGCTGGAGGCAGCACTGCAGGTGGGGTCTCACCAGAGCAGAGCAGAGGGGCAGAATCCCCTCCCTGCCCTGCTGCCCACCCTGCTTTGGATGCAGCCCAGCCCACGGGGGGTTTCTGGGCTCCCAGTGCTGGGTCATGTCCAGCCTCTCACCCGCCAGCACCCCGAAGTCCTTCTCATCAGGACTGCTCTGGATTTGTTCATCTCCTAGCCTGGATTGGGACTGGGGGTTGCACTTGGTCCTGTTAAACCTTGTGAGATTCCCATGGGCACACTTCTCGAGCTTGTCCAGGTTCTTCTAGATGGCATCCAGTCCTTCAGGGGTGTCACCACACCACTCAGCTTGGTGTCATCTACAAATCTGCTGAGGATGCGCTCGATTCCTTCAGCTGTGTCATTACTAAACAACGCTGGTTCCGTATGGACTCCTGAGGGACACCACTTTGTCATTGAGGTCCACTGGGTTTTGAGCCACTGACCACTACACCAGTGGTGTATAACAGAAAGTAGAACACCTGGAAGTTAAAACAAGCACACTTGCTAGCATAGTTTAAAATAATACTGGGAGGAAGCCAGTCACTTCAGATGATATTTCGGATGTCACAGTTGTAGACAACACATATGATCTCATGTATATTCTAAGAAAGGGTTTTTTTTAAATCCATATTGTTTGCAATACTGAGAACATTTCACTTCCTGACAGGTGCCACAGAAACATATCTTGGGTTTTGTGGGTTATTTGTTTTTTTCCTCCACTGCCTTGCAGATTAAACACATCATATTTATTTTATGAATTTCTTAGATAAATACATAAATAAAAACTTTGAGGGTAGAGTAAAGAAAAAAATTATTTGCATTTTGGACAGATCCATTTTTTGTGTTGACTTTAGGGGAAACCTTTGAAGTTCAGTGTAGAGTAGCTAAGAAACATGTCACTAAATATGCCTTAGCAGATATGCTATCAGGAGGCCCGGTCATAAAGGTAAACTATATGATCATGAAATTAATATCCTGCAGTAGAAGGATTGAAGTGAAGGTAGAATTGTAACATGGTTGTGAGATATTCATTTGTGATGGGAAATTGTTTGAGCAGCCTCCATTTTGATTGTACAAAATTCAGATAGATGTAAAAACCTGTAAAGTAGTTATTAATATTATGTGCATAAATAGAAGCATGAAAGTCTCAAGTAATTAGTTTCAGATGGCAAAAATATTTTTGTGACTTTGAACAAGAAGTAGAAAAGGGATTACCAGGGTTCTACACACCATTTGATGATGGTCTGATTCACTTACAAATAATATTGACTAGTGAGAACAACTCTGAGAGCATGCCAGTGACTGAAATAACGTTTGAACAGGTGTCAAAAGGGCTTTCACTTCCAAGTTTATATAATATGTGTCTGCAACTTTTAGTTATGGTTGGTTGGTTTGTACGTTTTGGGATGCTTTTCATAAGTTGAATTGAAACCAGTTTAAAACAAATGTGAATTAACTGGGAAGTGATATTAAAAAAAAACTCCCCAAAATCATGCAAACAGGCATACATGAAGTAGCTTTTTGGAAATATGCTTACAGAGACTTAAAAATCCTGATGCAGTTTTCAAGACCAGCATGTTCTATTCTGCTGTTCATGACTTGCAACAATATTTTTGAGTACTGGAAGGACCAGGAGAGGGAAAAGGATGACTCTCCCCCTGGATGAATCTGGTTATACATGACGCATTGGCAGATATAAAATCAAGGAAGACTAATTAGTCCTTGGTGTTCTAAGAAGTAGTGAGTGACTAATGCAAAGCAGAATTTAGGTCTTCTTGTCACGTGGGATTTCCATGAGATCTATCTGCTAGTATGTGAGCACAGTATATGAAATCATCTTTATGGCTAAAACTTATCACAGTGTTATGTTATTTTTCATCAGTTTAACTCTGCTTTAAAGAATTCTAAAGAACTTTTCCCTAATGGAAGCAAATTAGAGATTATATTACTGTTCCTTAATAACCTTCTCAGGAAATTTTTATTATCTCTTAGATGAAAATGTTAGCCCAAATATGACTTAAAAAAAAAATTGCATAGTAAAAGCACTGACATAATCTGAAAATCATACTGAAAAAGGAAAAGAAAGAAGAGATGAGAGCCTTGATTTGGGAGAAATTGTTAAAGAAAATTGGAAGAACAAAAATGAAAAAGACATGGCATAAGTGTGACATGGAAAGTGAAAAAACCTCCCAAATATTTAAACAAAATTTTGTTGTTGGCTTTTAACTAACTGAAGTTTAATCACTCTTTATTTTCTGCTTTTATTTGCTGAAGCAGAATCAGGAATGGAAGTTATTGACATTATGTGTCATTACAGACTCATTGATATAAGCTCTAGGGATTTGTTTTATAGTGCTGTTCCTTCTGATTGTCATATGGTTTGAAATGGAAGTGCAATTAGATCTGCAATACTTTATTAGCTTCAGCTATGGTCACTTTATTTCTTAAATGAAGCACTCACTTTTGTGGTAGTCTGTGAATTCAGGCTCTTCCCCATATCTGTAAACAGTGTCTATACCTCTGTTTGTAATTGACTTTCAAAGTGAAATAAGATAACTGAAAGTTAGCCACCCATGGATCTGAGAGTCAGCCTTTGCATGAAGAATTGATCCAGGTTAACCTGTTCTGGGCCTAAGACAACTGTTACACAAAGTATTGCAAGTTGGTCTGCCTTTCATCACGCAAAAATTGGCTGCATAGGCTAATTTCAGAGAAGTAAAAACACATTTCTTGAATATTTCTTTTGAGGGAAAGAGAAGTTGCTTAAAAGATTTCTGCCTGTGCCTAATGTTGGCTCATATTATAGACTTGATTGGAAATTTAACAATAAAAATACATTTATTATATTTAATAT
>JAWWES010000001.1:12855428-12890388 GCA_035583135.1 Lophotriccus pileatus
CCTGTGCCTAATGTTGGCTCATATTATAGACTTGATTGGAAATTTAACAATAAAAATACATTTATTATATTTAATATATTTATATATTAATATATTATATATTTATATATTATTTTTATATATACATTTATTATATTTAATACATTATCAATAAAAATATATTTATCAGAAAAAAATATAGTATGTTACAGTTCTTTGAAAATGCAGTTGTATCTTGTAGAAAATGTTGATGTTTGCTTTCCTATACCTGGAAAGAAATTGTGAGAAAATAAAATCAAGTAAGTGATCACTGTTTTTCAAAGAAGGTTCTCAGCAAACCTGTGACATTGACCAGCTGGGAGGTTTCACGGAAGTAATATGAAAGATAGGGGTCCATAGTTAAATCCTATTTCTTTAAACCAAAAATGAACTTTGTTGGGGTTGCTCACATCTTAAGAAGACGCATGCACACACAGGTTGTGCAAAAAAAAGAGGTTAGTTCATTAATATTGTGAAGACTGTATGATTCCAACCCTCATAAACTCATTTAAAATACTGTTTACATTTCCTTCTTTTGGTTTTACTATGTTACGGTTAAATTACCAGTGTCAATGCCCAGCTATTGACATCACTTACACTATTATGATTCCTCTGGTAAATATTTGGCTTAAGACTTCTTGCTTCCATACTTAGATAGTTTATTAGTTTCCCTCAGGTTGCTTGTGACTGAAAATGTAATTTCTTTAGAGCATTCTCTAGGTAATCATTGCAGGTGTATAATGTAAGAAAGAAATTTACCTACCTAGTGAGAGGATTTATTTTCCTGTACTACTGTCTGCGGTGCTTCTTTTGTTGGTGTATATTTCATTGTGTTCATATTTCATTGTGTTCATTTAAAACAAATTGGAAGAGAAAATGCATTTTTTATTTTTATTACATAGATTTTTATTATTGTAGATTTCAAACTACTTCAGATTTTTCTTTGAAGAAATAGAAGTAAGGAACTGATATTCCATGAAGACTTGAAGGTTCCACAAATTACAGACTGTATGTGCTACTCTGGAACTGCAATTACCACAAGTATTAATTTTAAAGGGAATGTTGAGTCACAAGGGTGAAACCGCCTCCTAAAGTGCATTTTAAATCAAAGCAAACAGTTTTGGGCAGTGTTCAGCAGTTGTGAAGACAGTAATTGCTGATTATTTTAAAGAAGAGAAAAATGTCAATGGAAAAATCAAAAGAAGTTCCTGCATAAGAGACTTCAAAACCCTGGTTGGTTTGTGAGGTTCAAGGTTTATTAACTTCTCCAAGGTGAGAAAATGGAATATAGATACATGATTAAAAAGAAAAAGAGTGAAAATTATGTCTTAACCAAGACTATCTGTCCAATGGTGACTTAATATATACACTCATGTATATAAGAAATATACATATACAATATATTTTTATACTCATGTATATAAGAAAGAATGTTTTCTTTCTTAGGCCATAGAGAGAAAGAGAAATGGGAATATGCTGGGTGGGGAGAGGAAATTAAGTATCTTATTAATGAATTCCAATAATCTGGTGTGTAAATTTCAGGTCATAACTGTGCTATACTTTAGACTATCCTGTCACAGTTACAGATGGAAAGGCATAGCTCTGGAAAGGAAGCTTTTATATCAACAGTAAGTCAATCTTTAATTTCTTAACTGTCTTTAGAAAAATGTTTTCCTTGTTTGATTGAACAGTGGCTTCTTATTTACTGATACTGCTATAAAATGCATATTTTCAGGCCCTCCTGCTTCTGCACATAGCATCTTAGGTATATATAACAGCAAATTTGGCACAGACATTGACCAACCTTTCATGGGGAAGGAAGCCTAGGTGAGATTATCTAGAACCCTGTCCTGTCATGTCTTGAAAACCTCCAGTGAGGGGAACTCTACCATGTTTATGGGAAGGTGGATCCTGTTCTTACTGTAAAAAAATCTTATATCAAGAGGAAACTCCAATCTGCAGTGGTTGCACCTTTTTTTTCCAGTGTGACTCCTTGTGAAGAGAGAGCTTTCGCCCTCTTTGAACTACTGGAATATTATGATGTTTTCTCTCCTGAGAAAAGGAGACAATGCTTAATGCCGTCAGTCTTTACATATAGGTAAGTTTTCCAGCTGTTTGACCAACTTTGTGGCTCTCCTTTGGACCCTCTCCAGTCTGTCCTTGCCTTTTAAATGGTGGGAACTGGGACTGCTCACGGTGCTCCAGGTGTGACCTGACAAGTGCTGAGTAGAGTGGGATGTTCACATCTATCTCTCCCAGTACTGCCCCTGTGGATGCAGTGTATGATTAACTTTTGGTACTGCAGTGGTGCACTGCTGACTCATCTTCAGGCTGTTGTTCACCAAGATCCCCAGGCAGTTTCTTTCTAGCAGGTAGTTTCTTCCTAAGTAGTTTCTTTTAGGTAAAACCCTACTGTTCTTGCTAGCCCTGCCCACATCTCTCAGTGAGATACTTCCCGTAATTTGTGAAGATGTTACACATCATAGAGCCCAGTATTGGTCCCTGAGGTGTCACATCTGTGACATGACACCAGCTTGAGCAAAAACCATTGACTACCACTCCCTGAGTACAACGTTACTCAATTTCCTACTCATCTTCTAGACCATCAATCCAGTCTGTATCTTGTAAGTACGATTATGAGAAGTCTGTGGGAAACAGTACCAAATGCTTTGCTAAAGTAGTTGTAACTTCTATAAAACATAGCTAACGCTTTTGCTGTAGTTTATTGATTTATGTGATACCTCTAAATTTACTTTCTTAAAGTAATCAGACTTATCTTATTTCCTGCCATTATAAATTATACTTCTGCTCCTATGCTCAGTTATATTGTCAGCTAAACCTACTTGATTCAGGCTAAAATTAAGTGGAACTGATGAATGTTTTCTGCAGATCTTTTGATCTGCCCATCAAAGAGATGCTCATCTGTCATCAAGATTTAAACAAATAAATATTTTAGTTCTTTAGGCCTTCAAATTACTGATGATGAAAGCGGCCAAAGTGAGGATCCGCAGTTATGAAGCAGAAGGTGTTCTAAGGAGATAAAAATCCTTCAGCTCTGTCTCAGCAAGAAGGAGTGTGTTTTCATTCATGAGGTGACTGAAGTAATTAGGAAGGAATACATTGCTCACTGGAGCGTGCTGCTTGGAGCTAATGACCTACAGAAAGAGGAGCAGAGGCTTAGGAGGCAATGAATGCTGTGCAGAGCTGTAGGGAGGACTGCATGTGGACAGATGGGTGCGTGACACGAGGTCATCAATAAGCCATGATGAAGAGGCACAGGAATGCTGTCTGTCAGTGAATATCTCAAAACAAAACCACAGTTCTGAAGGCTAAGTGCCTTCAGCTTCCCCCAAATAAACCCCAGAAGTAGCTCACTATTACATGTCCTGAAGACGCTTGACTGTTTGTGAATGGTGCATTGATTTTACATTCCATCTTTCCAAGCAGGTCCATGATATTCTTGGAATTATAGAATTACAGAATGGTTTGAGTTGGAAGGGATGTTTAAATGACACTTAGGACAATCTATTCCAGTGTTTCAACCCCTTCACTGTAAAAAAAATTCTACCTATATCTAGTATGAATCTACCATCTTTTAGTTTGAAACCATTATCTCTTGTCCTATAGCTACAATCCCTTCTAAATATTCATCCCCATCTTTCTTATAAGCCCCCTTTAAGTACTGAAAGGCTACAGTAAGGTCTCCATGGAGCCTTCTCTTGTCCAGGCTAAAAAATCCCAGTTTTCTTAGGCTTTTCTTGTAAGAGAGCCTGTCCTCACAGGAGAGAGTTCCTTCCACAGTGGCAACTTCTCTTATTAAAGTGATGAAGGCAATATGGAGGGGGTAAACATACGGTTGTCTGCTACTTGAATACAGTAATTTTTTTAACCACAACTTTTGCTAAGATGCAATTAGATGGAAGAATTTGGGTTCATTCTCCACAGAGAATTTCAAGAATCCATCTACGTTTTCAATTGGAAGCCCATCATGTGGCTCTGTTTGTATTCAGCAATGACTTCAAATGTATGAAAGAGACAAAGGTTATAACTGTGGGGAAAACCTGACACTTTTTTTTCCCCCTCACTCAAGCTCTAATGTTTCTTTTTTTCTGTCACTCAACTAAAGATTATGCATTATTAGGTAATAGTTGGGAATCTTATTTTTAATAGGATTCTCTATACTATAAAGACAAAGGTAACAAGGGGCAGATATTTCTATTCAATGTAACATGCTTAAAAGGGTGTTTCCTATATTCCTTTGATCTGTCAGTCCTTGATCATGTCCCTGGGAGCAAGATGGCTTAGGAGCACTACTCTTACTCTGCACAGGACAGCACCTCTATGACAACACTTTTAAGAAGGGGAAAAAGAAATAAAATTATTGCACAGAAGTAATTGTGGCCTCAGAAGAGAGGTGTGAAAATGTGTGCGACAAAGCCCTGCAGACACCAAAGTCAGTGAAGGAGAGAGAGGAGGTGATGGAGCAGAGATTCCCCTGCAGCCCCTGGTGCAGCCCGTGGTGAGGCAGCTGCTCCTGCAGCATATGGAGGGCCAAGGAGGAGCAAAGATCCACCTGCAGCCCTCGGAGGGCCCCACATCAGAACGGGTGGGTGCCTGAAGGAGGCTGTGACCTCATGGGAAGCCTGTGATGGAGCAGGCTCTTGGCAGGACCTGTGGCCTCACAGAGAGAGGAGCCCACACTGGAGCAGGTTTGCTGGCAGGACTTGTGACCCTGAAGGGGACCCAGGCTGGATCCTACTGTTCCTGAAGGACTGCTCCCCGTGGAAGGGAACCCATGCTGGAGCAGGAGAAAGACTATTCTTCCTTAAAAAGAAGTGGAAAGAATAACCTGTGGTGAACTGACCATAACAACCATTCCCATCTCACTGTGCTGCTGGGGGAGAGGAGATAGAGAATCAGGAATAAAGTGAAGCCAGGAAAGTTTTCATTGATAATAAATTCACATAATTTCCCAAGTCTGTTTTGCCCATGATGGTATTTGGTGAGTGATTCTCCTGGTCCTTATCTTAACTCACAAGTCTTTAGTTCAATTTTCTCTCCCCTGTTCAGTTTAGGAGGGCAGTGACAGAGCAGCTGTGATGGGCACTGGTATCCAGCCAGGGTCAAACCACCACACCTGCTGATTAAGAAGACTTTGTGAACATTTCCCATGCAGAACACTTTTAATATTTTGATAACTTGGTAGGCAGTGATTGAATATTTTTTTTCCATGCAGTAGAGTACTTATTCTGTCTTCACCTTTTTCACTAGGTCAGTATTTCAGGAAATCAATGTCTAAAAGTAGCACCATATTTGTGTCCTTGCCTTGCTAACTCGTCTCTGGGACCATGCCACGATGCCACCAGAAAGAAAAAGCAATAAGCTGTTTTTCAATAGCAAATCACAATCTCTTTGTGATAAATAAATAAATGTTTCATGTACAACTGTTTGTTCTAAGCCCAGAAGAACTCCATTGTGTGAGTGACTATGCACTGGATCAGATTGCCTAGAGAGGGTGTGGAGTCTCCTCACTGGAGGTATTCCAGAACCATCTGGATGCAATCCTGTGCCATGTGCTCTGGGATGACCCTGCTTGAGCAGGGAGGTGGGACCAGGTGACCCACGGTGGTCCCTTCCAACCTGACCCATTCTGGGACTCTGAGAATACATTATGTGTAGGAATGAAAGGATGAGCAAACACAAATGTGATCTAACACCCATGGAAGCAGGGGGTTAAAAGGACTGTCTCTGTACTTGATATTATTCACTGAAGTTTTATGAAGGTTTTCAAAATTGAAACTGGAACCAAGGTCATCTTCTTTCTAACCGATTAGATTCGTTTCTTTTGTAATCTCCTTGTCCTTTCTGGTTCAGTGAACCATTAACTCCTTTATGCAAAGTGAATTAGGACAGGAGTAATGATACCTTGTTATAAGAGTTTATAGTCTCCTAGCCAGGGCATCCATACTGGACAGGTAGTTTCCAGTAATCTTCTCAGGTAGTAGGAGTGGTGAAGAGGGAGGAATAAAAATCCTTGGTGTGTATTCAGCAATTGATTTCTCAAATGAAATGGGATTGAGGAGGTGATAAAGTGGAAAAAGGGAAGTCATGCAGCTTCTTTTCCTAGTGCTGTACTCTAAGGCAAGGGGTTACTCGTGTTACTTTTTGGTACTTTTTTTTTTTTTTATGTAATGAACATAAAAGCTGCTTTCTAGTCTACTTTTAAAATGAAAAATTACTTACCAATCACTATTGCAAAGCTTGTTTTGTTTAGTTGTTCACGTGATCCTTAAGCAGTTAACGAGACACAGCTTTATAGGAAAGATCTTAACCATATTTCTTACCCCTGAACTTATGTCACATTTTCTTACCTGTTAATTGATTTTTGGTTTGCTCACTTTTGGGGTTTGGGTCAGCTTGGTTTTTTGTTTGTTTGTTTGTTTTGGGGTTTTTTTTAAATTCAGAAATTTTTGTACAAAATGAGGATGAAATGAAAATAAAATCCTTGTTTAACATCAAGTCAGGTGATAGGAAATTCTGAAATTGTGCATTAATGAGGATGAATGTAACTCTCATTTTATATTCTCTACATTTCGCTCCCTTTCTGCTTATTTCCTAGCAAAATGTGTCTGATCATAAGGAACAGATGTGTAATAGTGTTTGCTCAAAATAATAACAGCCTTTTTTTTCTTTTCTGCCACCACTTCTTTTTTCCCTCCTTTAAAAATGCATAAGCCCAATGAAAATAAACTTTGTATTGGAAACAATCCACTGATTTATTTGAAAAGGTCACCTTTGGAAAGGAGTGAAAATATTTTGAAATAAAACAACAAAGTTTAGATTTGTTAGCATGTATTGTGTGTGTGTGCAATTCTACAGCATCAGAGAATTTCTTTGCATATTAAACAAACTAAAACAAAATTATTTATGACTGTTTTTTGCTAGTCATTGTTATCATAATATATTTTAGTCTGGTTTTGTTTTGGTTTGGGCTTGTTTCTTTTTCATGATGATTATCTTCCTCCAACAAAAAAATATAAAACATAGTTAAGATATTGATGTGTAAACCCTTTTTTATTATCCTACACACTGAAATATCCCCAGCACTTGAGGGTTTTTATTGTGTCTCCAATCTCTATGCATGTGTTACAAGCTTTTTATTATACTTTTCCTTCTATTGCATCTGCTTTGGATGTTATCAGACATATTTTTCAATAAGACTGATCAAAGTGTGTTCAGAATATAAGTGTATTTCTTTACAAATTGAAGATCTCTCCTTCTGTTTATATAAAAGATGGAACAATATATACTTTTTTTCTTTCAGTACATCTCCTTCCTCCCCAGCTTCATTTTCACATAATTCAGCCTGCTGATGAAAAGAAAGCAATACAATCTTAGTGATTTTGTTGGGGTTTTTTTGTTTGTTTGTTTTCTTCAGATAATTCTTGTTCTTTTTTTCATCTTTCAGAGTTAGAGAATGTGTATAAGGCATTGCAGGTTACCGGAAAATTGGATCTTTATCACTTATGTAAAACATCTAATAATTTGATAAATTACCTGTTGGAGCAAGTCCCGGGAGGCCACCAAGATGATCTGAGGGCTGGAGCTGCTATCAGGAAAGGCTGAGAGAATTGGGATTGTTTAGCCTGGAGAAGAGAAGGCTTCAGCATGACCTAATTTCAGTCTTCCAATACCTGAAGGGAGCCCACAGGAAAGATGGAGAGAGACTGTACAACGGCCTGTAGTGACAGGGCAAAGGGGAATGGCTTCAAACTGAAAGTGAGCAGGTTTAGATCAGATATTAGGAAAAAATTCTTTACTGTGAGGGTCGTGAAACACTGAAACAGGTTGCCCGGAGAAGCTGTGGCTGCCCCATCCCTGGAAGTGTCCAAGGCCAGGTTGGATGGGACTTGGAGAAACCTTGTCTGGTGGAAGTTGTCCCTGCCCATGGCAGAGGGGCTGGAACCAGATGATCTTTAAGGTCCCTTCTAACCCAAATACTTCTGTGATTCTATGATTCTGTGATTAAATGCAGTTTAATCAAGGTTGACCTGGAAAATAGGTACTTAAACAGCAGACATCTCAGTTCCTGTAATTGAGTAGTCGAAACTTTGTAAGTTACAAAAAACTCTTAATATATACTTTGAAATGACTTACAGTTAAATTCAGAAATTATCTGTCTACTAAAAAAAATTATTAAAGCTTCCTTTTTTTTTCATTTATTTGATTAAGTGTAAAAGCAAGTCTGAATGCGTAAATGCATTTTTAAAAAAAAGGATTAATATTTTAAGAATAATAATAGTGTCTCTGACTTACAGATGAAGATGCTACGTCAAGTTATTTCCTGCTTAAAGGAAGATTTTCACATATTGGGATGGTTTTCAACTTTCAAATGGATAAGCTAATTTTTCTGCATAGTTAATAAGTATAGCAAAGTCTCTTTTATAAACAGCCATGACTTACTGGCACTATAATGTAACCGAACTATCAGTGCATAGAATTACTAGAAATGTATTAAATGACAAAATTATGTGCCAGCAGTTCCACAAAGTGAATTATCAGACCAAAATGGCATAGCTCTGCATTCTAAAATTCAAGAAGGAAAACACATATCCAAAAAACCAAAACAAAAAACCTGCATCAATAATAATAATAATAATAATAAAGGCAGCATAGAATCATATAGAAACATAAAATAGTGCCTTAAGTTTTTGAAACATGAATTGGCACCAACTCTCCAGCATACTTTCTCTATTTTAATGTATTCACTCAACAAAAGATATGAGCAGTTTATTTATAGCTCTGGTGGTCTTTTTTCTCTCCCTTTCTTTCTTTCCTTGATTGCTTATCTGCTGGGAACTGGACTCCCCACTTAACTCATTTCTGAAAGGTCACAGCTCATCCTGACATGAAAATTAGTCTGTCCTATTTAAGTGACATAATTTTGGTGGTAATTTCTCTGTGATATTTGATGTTAATTTAAGGGATTTGAGCTTCAGTGTAAAATCTGATATTAACAGTAAAACATTTACATCCTTCTGAAATCTGTTGACGTTAGGGGCATTTTTTCAAGGTAGAAATTCTGTATGAGTTTGTTGTCTTCTTTTTAACTTCTATAGACTACTCATGTTGGAAAGGCTATGCTTAGAGAGACTTTAATGAAATTATCCTTGCTCTGAATTCTCCTTTTATTTCAAAGGCTTTTTTGGGTTTTCGTAATCTTGTTAGATAGATTTTTTGTGAGATCTGTGGATTAGAGCATAAAACCACTAAAAAATTCAATATTTCTTTCTGTTTGAATATTTGCAATACGTAGATTTAGAGGTGGAAAGACAGAGGTAACACAATATGTTTTTGAAAAATCTAAGCCTTCAAATTTCTATGCACTTGTACGAACTACAAATATTGCTTTTACAAAAAGCTAAATTTAAATAAAACTTTAGTAATACGATTATTTTTCTGAATTTGATAGCCATTTCATTTTCTCTGCTTATATTTGCACATCCATTTTTTTTTTGCAATCTATACCTTGGAAGCTGCATAAATTTTAGAAGTAATATAGTAATTTGGAATCCAAGAGCTCAAATTCCTAGAAGTCCTTTAGGAGACCTGAAGTGGCTCAACTACCAGTAGATGCTTCAGTCAACCTCTTTGGCAGCTGCTATCAAAGACAGTATAAAATGTTGTGAAGTACTGAGGGCAGTAAGGTCAAAATGAGTTCAGAAGGGAAGGACTATTTAATTATAATTTCTGTGTTCTGCTCTCTGATCAGTTATTCTTGTGAAAAAAAAAATATATCACATAAGTGGAAAATAGGTTTATAGGTTTGTTGTTAAAAGGGAAGAAGTAATGTAAAAAACCTGACTGGTACAGGATTATATTTGTACATTAAAATGCTAATTATACCAAATCTGTGTTAATGATGATGCTAGAAGGGCAAGAATTTGGATTAAACTAATTGAATATATCCTACAGGAAAGAAAAAAAAAGAAATTTGGCTTCTCTAAAGCTGCATATATATAATTAAAATGAGAAGTAACAATAGAATGAAAATATTGTATGGTTCTATAATGGGGAGATAGTGTTGTAAGACATTTAAGGTATTGGATTTATATTTTAGAAGGTATAATAATACATTGTCTAATGCTTGGAGCACATAAATTTGCATAATTTCATACTTAAGTACAAAAAAGTCAGTGCAAATTGTTAATTAGAATGTAAACATAGTAAATATGGATATACTACACAAAATTTTAGAAAAAACAGTCTTTCCCTTGTACCCTGTTTGAGACCTTCACCAATAATCCTTTGGATCCTCATTGTGGATAAACCAAAGTTGGTCCAAGTATGACCAAAATTGCCTATTAGATCAAATAAACTGAACTTGTTCAAAAGTAACTTAGATGAATTCCTTACAATACATGTGTGTAGTCAATCCATTCATCTCCTATTTATATATAAATTTATATATATATATATATTTAGAATGACTGAAATTTAGATATTAG
The DNA here is from genome assembly GCA_035583135.1 of Lophotriccus pileatus. Taxonomy (NCBI): domain Eukaryota; kingdom Metazoa; phylum Chordata; class Aves; order Passeriformes; family Tyrannidae; genus Lophotriccus; species Lophotriccus pileatus. The sequence goes on from JAWWES010000001.1 coordinate 12,865,955, forward strand.
AAGTGCAGAACATGAGACAGAGCTTAGATTCAGATTGTAGAAGAAGTATGAGCTATTTTCCAAACAACAGATGTTATTTTTATTCCAGACAAATTCACAGATAAACCTTTCAAATGTTTAGAAATCTGCAAATTCACCATGAAGCAATTGTCTGTTGTATTCATGTTTTGTGTTTAGGGTGAAAATTTGATGGATGGTCTAATTTCTTTAGGGGGAAATAGAAACAGAAATATAAGCCATAATGAAAACAAAACAAAACAAAAACAAAACCGACCAGAACATGTAGGAAATACAGCATTACATTTTAGACAATCTTAAAAAACTGGTTACATTTTGAAGAACGCTGTATGAAACTTGTTTAAAAATTTCACACTAAGTTTTAAAGTCTTGGTATCAGGATGGTGCAGCAGAATTTGCTGTCCTTCCTGTACCTATTTAATTGTCATTGCTTGGCTTGTGATAATCACAATGATACATTATCTGCAAGGAGAAACATTTGCCTTATTACTCTTGCTGAACATCTGTGAAACTTTTTATGTAGAGGAATCAGCTGCAAGGTGGATCCACCTTTCCTCAAGCAGAAAGAGGGAGCTTGGAGGTAAGATGTGTTGGCACCATCTTTGCCAGCAGGAGACACCTCAGCCCAGGAATACCAAATATTCTGATAGTTACTGACCTGCAAGACAACAAGGTCTGTACAGTGGTGTGTGGGGATAATGGTCCCGGTTTCTGCTTGGATCATGACACGGATCATCTGATTTTTTCAGTTCAAGAAGGAAAATTTTTTTCAAAGCTGTCCTGACACAGGTAAAGGGCATGCAGGAACCTGCTTCGTCACTAGCAAGTTCTTGTGAGGAAACACGTTCCTGTCATCAGTACACTCCATATTCAGGGAGGCAATCCAGGATTATCCCAAGGACCTGTAGTGGATACAGATGGGGCTGTCAATGTCTGAATAATAGTTTTGGAGTTCTCCGATAAGAAGTGCTCAGTAGCTGTGAACACAACCATTAATCCCTGCTTTTGCAAATTTTCAGGATAAAGATATCGGATATAATAAGTCCCCAAGGGCATCTGTGGGGAACAGTGCTGAACATTATTTCCTCATCTAGATGGAAGTACTATTTATAAGTAGCCTCTCCTAAGTTAGACAGACAGCTTTTGATTCATTTAATTGTATTCTTCTTCAAACCAGTTTGATTTAATTTCCCCATAGGATATGCTGCGACATAGTATCCAATACATTCTGAGAAATCCAGACAGATTTTCTACATGTCTTTCTCATAGTTCTGCTATTGTATCAACACCAGAAAAGGGATCAAGATGGCTTGGGACATTCGGTTTCTATGGATACATTTATGATTCTGTTTTGCAAAGGGTTCCACTCTTTTCCAAATGGCAGCTCCATTCATTAGCACATACACTGATGTGAATGATATCAGATGCTAACATACTTTCTTTTTCACTGTTTCACATTTTAAGATTGTTACTTGTTCGCACTAAAGGCTCAGAAAGTTATTCCATACTCTGCAACTTGGTTTCCACCATTCCTTCACTGTTCACATTCATGAGGTATAGATAGCACAGTCTTGAACAAAGTTAACTTTTGTGAAAGGTTTTTCAATTGCTTGGGTTTAATCCAAACACTGCTTTGTTCCCTTCTGGTTTATTTTCCCAACTAATAATTTAGCCTTGGATTTTGGAATGCTCAGATGACCTCCTTGTAGGCTGATCTTCCCACATATGATTTTCTGTAGCTGCAAGGTGTACTCCCTGATTATCTTGCCCTTGAATATCTTGGTCTATAGTTATTTTGTTAGTTTATTGGCTTAAGACATGTAAGCCACCTGCAATCCTCTTTTTACTTTTTTTAAACTTCTCTATGTTTCTTCCAGCTTTTAACAAATTTTGCTGTCTAGCAGTAATACCAAGAACATAAGAAATAGTTACTTCATTAGATCAGATTAGAGAATGATCTTGTCTAGAGTCTCTCTGACAGAGGACGATACCTAAAACTTCCAAGAAAAAATGCAAAATGATGAACCAAATTCTATTTCCAGGAAAGCAAACTTTGAAGGGTTACAAAGCCACTAATAAAATCAGCAGGAAGAAATAATCCTTCATAATCAATTTCAGCTATTTCTCTCCCTTAATGAAAAAAAGATGACACCATCTTATATTTAAAATAATTAATTTTTAAGTGCTGATTTTTTTCTAATAATTGATCGTGCTTGGCAGAAGCACTCTTGGATTTTTAAATGACCTTTGCAAGACATTCAGCTCTTAATTTCTGAAGATACAAAGGTTTAAAAAGGCACATAATTTGTCTCCTGAACCAGATATTGGCCTAGCTGTATCCAACATAACGCAGAAACTTCAAGTTTAGGCTTAACATTATTTGAGCTTATTAAAGAAAAGAAGAAGTGTATTTTCTGTAAGGTTTTTGGTAGTTTGACAGATTTTGAAACATTCTCCTATCTTATATATGCATATTTAAACTGCTTTTTTTGTACAGAAGGAACCTAGTTTTTAATATACTTTTTTTTTAAAGATAATGAAAAAGTTAAGAACACTTAAATTTTTTTCCATGTTTAGCAAAACATTATAGAATCCTAGATGGTTACATATGTAGGATTAACATTTCATGCAACAGACATCATCAAATGGCTGTTTATTGCCTAATATGTTGATAAAATAGTATTTCTTATGGTTTAATAATTTCTAATTGCATCATTAATAAGAAAATGAAATTATATTTTTTCTAGTTTCTCAGCTATGTATTATTTTTCAGCTCTTCATCCAGAAATTAGAAACAAAATAATTTTGGTTTATGAAACACTGTTTATAGCAACCTGTGATGACCATTGTGGTAGGAGCAGAATATTCACTCCTGGAAACAATATCTTGTGTTGCAACATTAAGAAATAGCTAGTACAATGTCAGTTTTCATATTTATTTTATGAATTTTCTGTTAATAAACATAGAAAATTAGTATTGTAATCTATTACACTCTAGGATTAAGGCTTTCCTTCGATGTACGTAATCACTGAGAACTGTTCTTGTTCAAAGTTTTTGTTTTAGATCACTCAGGAACACACACAAACACACATACAAATGTTAATAAAAGAAAATGCCAGAAATTATGTCATGGTGAATAAAACATTTCACTTGAGACACATTTCTACTTGTACACACTTGCAGAGACAAGGACAAAATATTTCAGCCAAGGTACATCTTTTAATTTTTATGAGTTTAGTTACAGACTAGTGCTATTTTGGATATCTATTATGTTTGGTCTTTTGACCAAAAAGACTAAATGATGGAATATTTAGAAACTCAAGTGACCCCATTAAGGCCATTTTGCCCCATTTCCCTAGGAATTTAAATTATGTTTGAAAATGTGTACATAAAGTGCTCATGAATAATTCCACTTTTCAGTGATAAAGTTCTAAAGAGTTTAATATGCTGTCATGATTTACATTTCACATATTTTTAATATTAAATGTAGTGAGAATACTGTATGTACATCCAAGTAGTACTATCCAGACAACTTCTTACAGGTATATGAAAAATGAGGGAAATATAATGGTTGCTCATTTCAGTAGTGAAGACAATTCCGTGTGGTTAATAATAATTGTAATGATTTCAATTCAAAAGGTAAGGATAGCTTCACAACTTTTTGTTTGTTTGTTGTTGTTTTTGTTTGTTTGTTTGTTTTTGTTTTGTTATGTTTTGGGTTTTTTTGTTGTTGTTTTTTTTAAGTAGTGGAAGATGAAGAAAGATAACTTTTTCTCCTTCACAAAGAGCATTTTCCAGGAGCACTTTGACTGAATCTGTACCATATCATTACTGTTACTGAATGAAAAGTGCCTTAAGAGAAAATAAAAATCAAGGACATGCATGGTAAAACTTTGTTTTTTGAAGGTTGAAGGGAGTAGATTTTTGTGAAGAATGGAAGAAATAATGTCCTAAATTAAGCAAACAAACAAAATTGCTAAACCATTTTTGTGTTCTTAGTTTGCAGTATGGAAATGCATTTTTGGGGCTACTTCTAATGAAAGCTAGGGAAATAATTAGATGAAAAATTGTGTGAAGATTTAGTTCTAAATATAAGAATTCTCAGGATCCAATTATAAGGGAAAGACACTAATGACATATTAAAAGTAGATTCACAACCACTGTTACAGAGTGACAGTTAACTGAGAATTGTGGTTCTTACTGCCATTCATATTTATGTGCAAATATACTCTTTATGTAGTTTAGAGGGTTAGAGACACTGCTTGGCTGTTTCTTTCCCTGTTTTTAAGTGTGGCTGCTTTTACACTTTTCTTGGGTTTGGGGTTTTTTTGATTTTTTTTTTTTGGTTGGTTGGTTTGGATTTTTTTTTAAAACATTTTTCCATCATTTTAGTCTGTTACCTAAACTGGTTCACTTTGGATGGACTTTCACCTTACAAAGCTACCACAGCCAAGATGGAACATAGCATAAAATCAGAGAAATGAACAAATAATAAACTAAATAAACAAAAAGCAGAAGCAAAGCCTTCTGGAGAAGGGTTAGATGTTGCCAGAGAGACCTGACTCACTGAAGTGGATGCTGAATATATAAAAACAAACAAACAAACAAACAAACAAAAAAAAAAAAAGAAAAATCTAGGTGAGAACCTAGTACATAAGAGAGCTTTTGTGAACCAGTTTTGATATCCTCTTAAATAATACAGTATAACTTAGTATCAGAGTAAAGTACAAACTCTGTTGTAAGGACCCTGGAAAGGTTTGATGTCAGGACGAGCAGTGTGATTTTATTAATGGATTTGGAAGGTGAAGTCAATAGCTGGGAATTATAATCAGTTTTGTGAAATAATCTGAGATAGTTAAATATAGTCAGTGATAGCAGTGAGACAATGTTTAAGTCTCAAGACTAGAATACAATAAATCCTATGTATCCAAAACATTATCTGGTGAAAAGCAAAAATGTTAAATGTTTACCGTTTGTCTAATGGAATAAGGATAAAAACAAATATCTATTTCAAATGACCCATGTGTAACTTCTTACTTAGGAAATAAATAAAGGAAACCATCTAACAAAAAAAATAAAAAGGGCATCAATAAATAAATATGAATGTTTTTAAGAATGATTCATAAATATAATCTCCCATTTGGGTATGCAATTAATCCACACTTGTCAAGTCCCTTACAGTGGTGTTTGATAACTATCCTGTGAAATGACTTACAGCTCTAATTGACAAACAAGTGTTACTGTTTTAAGTGACTTTGTGACTTAGTTGGTGAAGTACTTGCAAAATAGAGAATTTGGATTTATTATTGCCTCTCACTATCACTTTTGAGAGGGACTCTTTATAGCTGTGATTGGCTTCAGCTGAACACTGTCTCCATTTCATTCACTGATTTCAGCTGAGTTGTTGACTTTTTAGTTATGTCTGGGGACACCATGGCCAAGTAAACATTCCCTTTCCTCAGGAGAAGAATATTATCATTCTGCAATTCTGCTGAAGCCCTCATCTTTTCATTTGAGCTTTTCTTTGCATGTAAAATACACATGGCTTTAAATACACATCTGGTTTGAGACTAGAGAGTTCTCCTTTATTTTTTGTCTCTTTTCTGTTAAGTTAAAATTTGGTACCTTACATCTTATTGGGCAATTTTTCTGTTAAAACACTTGTGAGAAGAGAGAGAGAGAGGAGAGGATGTGTGTGGGATTACCTCCCTCTGAGGACCAAATCTCCCATTTCTGACAGTTTCTGTTTATTAATCTGTATGATATTTTTCTAGTTAGACTTACAAACAACTCTTTCTTTGAAGCCTGAACTCAATTAACTAGAATATCAGAGCCGTTGTAACAAACGAAAAAAGGTTGTACTGCCTGTAGTAACTGAATTAATTCATTTTTCTGACTATGCTTCCACACAGCTCCATAAAATTATCCAAACACCCTTCCTAAACAAAGATGCAATGCTTGATTTTGTATGTTTGCTGTTTTGTTTTGGTTGTCCATTTTATTTTTTATATAAAATTCCTTCAGGAGACTTTTTGGCACTTCCAGAAAAAAAAAAGCGTGAGATTACAAACAGAAAATTTTTTTCAGTTTTAGACTTTCACTTAAATTTATAAACAAGGAGAACTTGTCGAGTTCTTGAACTTGTCTTTATTCTAATATTTTTCAGTACATTAGACTTAAGTGTTCTTGTGTAAATTAAGTTGCTTGGAGTGACCCAGAGAAATCACTTTTGCATTGTGTCTCCTGCAAAATCAATAATACTTATGGCTACCTTGAGAACATTCATCAAAACAATTACATTTTTACACATTACATGAAAAATATGGATAGAATTGCTCCTAAGAAATTATGATGGACTACTCTATAAAAGTGTAATAAATTAGAGGTTTCCATTTTATTTAGTTCTGACATTCATATGGTTTACCTTGCTCCAGTCAGTCACCTTAGAAATATTTTTAGGAACATAGCAGTGGTTTTAAGTAGGCAGTGTATATTATAGTAATTTAGATACAGGACCATATTTTTAAATTTCTTTAACAGCTGTATGAAGGTACCCAACAAGTTTACTTCCTAGGGTTAGTATCTTTAGCAAGGAATCTTATTAAAGAATAGAACTGTTCCTTTAGTAATATATGGATTTTTCCTTGTACCACTTCTACACTCAGCAAAATAATTCCCAACTCTGAAAACTGTTAAGATTGTATGAAATAGCTTTATTACCAAATAAATATTTCTCTAGCAAAGCTTCATTAATGAACCCTATACCAGTTGAAAACAGAGTAGTAATTTTGAAAATCTTCTTTTTAATGACTGAGGTTTTTGCAACAAATTTATGTTTATTAATCTCATACTTCAGGTAGACAGCTGTCTATCTGAAGGGATCAGAAAGGAATAATTCAAGTTAAGAGCAAAAATAACTTGGCTGTTGTGCTTTTATACCCTTATGAATAAAAATTAACCATACCTGGATATAAGAGGTAGAGTAGATTGCACTCCTTTTTTATTGCTACTTAAAAAAAGAGAGAAATCAGATTAGTGATTTTTGTTCTACTTCTGATAGGGTTTGAATGTGATACTTGAATCAGGTGTAAATTGACTCTGTCTGGAGAGTACCTTGGGTTGATTTATTTTTCTTTCTCTGTAATGTAGGGAGATGCCTCTTTTGCCTGCTGTTTTGGCAACACACATCAAAGCAGAGGAAAAATATGTTGCAGAAACAGAGAAAATTAATTCTTGTTATTTTCTACTCTTTTCAGAGGTTACATCAACTTATAGGATTTCAATTTTTGCTATAGAACTTTGGGGTTTTTCCATAAGGAATTAAAAAATATGTTTTTTACTTTGTGTGGTGGATGGGACAAGCATTTGAGCAGATGTTCTAGAAACCTTTCAAGATCAGACATCTTTTGGGTTGTCACTGATGCCGAGGGTCTATATTTGATTCCTCCAGGTTGGTAAAGCTGGACCTGGGCTTTTTCATTAGCCTGCAGAAGAGAAGGCCTGAGGGCAAACTAGTCTGTGGCTTTTCAGTATCTCACCAGTGGATAGAGCAGATGCTGTCAGACACTTCTTAGGCATGAACAGTGAGAGGCAACTGTGACAAGTGGTTGCAAGAGAAACCCAAAGACAATAAAATCCTGAAAAAGAGTCATTAAGCACTGGAACAGACTGTTTGGAGAGTGCTGGGAAATATATATTATTGGAGTTTTCAAAACTTCCTCTGAGTTTCAGTCAGTTTAACATAAGATTTGAACAGAAGGATACATGAGGTGACTTCCAGAAATCCCTTTCAAAATTAATTACTCTCTGAATCTATGTAAAGAAATAGTGAGATATACAGATTTTGCTGCAGGTTTGTTTCATTATTTGATTCTTTTGTACAAATAATGTACTACTGTGAAATGCACTGTCTGCATGTAGAGTTCAAATGCTAGTTGGTTCCTAATGGTCCCACAAAATTGCATGTATAGTTCTAATAATAGTGGATATACTCAGAAATGTCTGGCTGCATTTATTCCTTCTTTATTAGGGCTCTGATGAGTAGTTGCAGTCAGTGATAGTAAATAAGTGCAAAAAATTTGTCATGTGGGTTGTGCTTCTTCTGTTGTGACCACTGCAGATAATATGCACCAACTCGTATTCCTGTCTGTGTGCCAGCATCAGGTTGAGCAATTTAATCTGCATTCAGATCACAAAATCCATTTTGTTCCAAGACATGTCAAAGGCATCCATCAATCACAGAATCATTTAGGTTGGAAAATACCTCTGAGATCATCAAGATCAGCCTGTGACTGATCACCATCCTGTCAACTAGACCATGGCACTAAGTGTCATGTGAAGTCATTTCTTGAACATCTCCAGAGATGGTGAATCCACCACCACCCCTTCCAATGCCTGACAACCCTTTCCATAAAAAAATTCTTCCTAACATCCAACTTGAATCTTCACTGGCACAGCTTGCCTCTTATCCTGTCACTGGTTGTCTGGGAGAAGAGCCCAATCCCCACCTGGCTACAACTTCCTTTCAGGGAATTATGAAGATTGATAAGGTCTCCCATCCTTTTCTCCACGCTAAACACCCCCAGCTCTCTCAGGTGCTCCTCGTAGGACTTCATCAGCTCTGTTGTCCTTCTCTGCCCTTGCTCCAACACCTCAGTGTCTTTCTTGAAGTGAAGGGGCCCAGAACTAGGCACAGTAATTGAATGTGTTTCCTACATAGGTTCTTGTTCCATTGCAGGCAATGGGTGTAATTTCAAATGTAAATATTTTTGTATTTGTGCCTGAAGTATATTTTCTGTGAGTATTCATATATAATAAGCTTCCAGTGGCAGCAGCAATTGCGAACTCAGTATGGTAAGTACTATTTTGCAATTTATTGATACTTTTCACAAATACCTTTATCTAGTGTCTTATTTTAACTACTGCTGATTGCAAACGAAAAGAAGACCACTCTAACCACATATAAAATATGATTAGAGAGATCTTCTCTTTATTTGTCATCAGGAATTGTGATCTGGTATATGAGCATTCTGACACTTAAAACACAGTCTGGAAGTGCTGTGTTGAGGGAGACAAAAAAGGAATTTAGCAGCAATGAGCTATAAATTGGCTCACTTAGTGTAGTCATTATCTCACAAGTCTTGTAGCACTGGTTCATTGAAATTCCCATCTATTGCCACCATTAGTTGCAGAAACTCTTATTCAATGCAAGTATTGTACTAATTCTTTCCACCTTTTTGCCAGGGTTGTATTTTGACAACCGGATTTAGTTCCAGCCACTTGTCAAAACTGAGATGATATGCAAAGAACATCTATTTTAGTATTATCTTCTAGCTTAGGATGCCACCACTGTCTTCTGTTTTCAAAGCAGGGGAGAAACTAAATGCTCTTGTTTTAAGATATAATTCATATACAGAAAAATAAAATGAAGGGTTTGAACAATGGGTAAATTTTAATCCTTCTTTTTACACCCTCTCAGAAAGATATTTTGTATGTTTTTCTACAGTCGGGCTGTAGATTTAATTATCTTAGGACCATTTTGCATAGTATTTTTAGAAATAAGCTGCCAGGTTACACATTTTTCTTCGGTTGGTTTGATTTGTTCATTGTTGTGGCTTTGGTGGTTTTGGTTTGTTTTTCTTTTGCTGGAGTTTTTTTTGAAAATGTGACCTGCAATGTCAGGCAGAGAAAATATTAAATATTAGTATTTTATTTGCCATGTTCCAGTTATCTGGCATCAACCTGTCAAGAGTAATCTTATTATCTCTGAGCTTTTGTCTGAACATTGTGCTTCGTACTTTGCTAGTTAAGTTTGACTTAAATTTATTCTCCTGCTGTTCTCAGTCTTAACTCTGCTACTGACAGAAATCTTCGCTGGCTATTTTCTAACGTCATGTTTTCATTAATTCTCTCTTGCCTCCTTGGAAGCAGGCTGACAAGAATACATAGATCAGAAAGCCTGCTGGTATAACCTCTTAGTTATCAAATCCCACAGTCTCATTCCTTTATGTACTTTCCAATTGCGGTGAAATAAAATAAAAAAAATCCACCTATTAACTTCTTCAAGTTTTATATTGATATTAGAAGGGAATAGGCAGCAAACTCTCTTTAAATATTTTATGAGTATGTACTTTGCAGAATTACAGGAATGAATGGTTTGCATGGCACTACACAAAACAGAAAACAGAGGAAAAGAGGTGTTTTAAGCACTTCTCCTTAGGCAGTCCTGATTGGTCGGAGTTCTTTAAATTTATGTCCCTCTTAATCTTTTAAATAAACTTGGATAGCTCTCAGTGTGTATCAATTGTGAATTTTGTATGACATATTTTCATATTTGATGGGAGTACCCTTTCCCTGTGCCTTCAAAATTTGCAGGTTAACAAGATGGGGACTTTTTCTGAGGTATCTTAGGATCAGAAAGTGTTTGAGTTTCCTTTTAATCTCCCAAGGATTTTAATCATCTACAGACCTCAACATTTCATAATTTACTTTCTTATTGTTGGGGGGATACCCATAGGATAAAGACATAGAAACAGCAGTTTAATTAGTTTGCAAATTTCTAAATGTCTATGCAGTACCTACTTCCCTTTTGCAGTTATTGGGAACTAAAATCCCGAAGATATTTTGCATCCCAAATTCTTTTTTCAGTTTCCTTTTCTTAACCCTTATTCTGTTATCTTAACATATTTCTCCAAACTCTTTAATTTCCTATTTTGCCCATCCTCCTAACCTGTGTCTTATGCTATGTATCACTGGTGACAGAAACAAGCTCTGCACAGAGCAAGGTCTGGAACTCCAGGAGAAATAACTAAAGGGAAAAATGTTGAACAGACATAGACATGTGTCAGCAGGAAAGCTTGCTCCTGTGCAAGGCAAACATTTTTGTACTGATTTGCTTTTATGTGCGTGTTCCTTGTTGTTGAACTCAGAACAGGACTGGTTTGGGCCTCAACCTGTGTATGAACTGTGTGAGTTACAACTTGGCTGCCTCTGCACAGAAAATCTTCAGGGAAATCTTCCAGTATTTTCATGGTCATCTGAAGCTAACCCTTTTATTTCTTCACCATCATTTGTGATGAGCAGCACTCCCTAATGTAAACTGGAGTAATTAGTCTTTTTCTCTCTTCTCTTTGTGTCTTTACTTTCATTTTTAAATCAATATTAGCAATCAGAGCATCTACTTTGTCATTAAGCAGGACTTTTTTTTTTTTTTTTTGCAAGAGCTGTTCAGGCTCTTCTCTGAGTGATCCACTGTCCAGCTGAGATAGTATCAAGGCTATGAGCCCAAACAACAAGGGCAGTGAGAATAGAACTGACGTACTTATTTTAAACTTCTGAGTGTCATTATTCTTCTTTCTTCAGGATCCTTCATTGGGAAGAATTTCTTCATGGAAAGGGTTGCTAAGCAGTGGAAGGGGCTGCCCAGGGAGGTGGGGGATTCACCAACCCTGGAGGTGCTCAGGAAATGATTGGACATGGCACTCAGTATCCTGGTTTAATTGGCAAGGTGGAGATCAGTCAAAGGTTGGACTCAGTGACCTTTTCCAACATAAATGATTCTATGATTCTGTGATTAACTGAGTTTCATTAGGTGAATGCCAGTGTGTATGTTTGTGGAAGAAATAAATTGTTATTTATGGCCAGCAATTTTGAATTCATCACACAAAATAATTGTAAAGAAAAAGAAACAAGGTGGAACCTTTTGTTACTTCACAGCATCAGGTAAGTTGTACATGTGCACACACAATTAAATCTTCAAAGGTTGCTGGTTCGTAACCTTTTCAACAGACTGGGGGCTAATTAATTCTTAAAGAATAATTCTCTGATCATAGTTGAAGGTGACCTGTCTTTTCTTGTACCTCAGACTGACCTGTGATATTATGAAACACTGCATCTGGTTCTTAATAGTCATGTCATACTGCATTAAGTCATACAATACTATCTTGAAAAGATTGATGCAATGATTTATTTCATGTCATATCTTGATGTGTCAATCAAGGAAGTAGAGCAAATACAGATGGAACTTATCTGTAAAAATGTCTTGTATATGTGGAGTTTTAAGAAAAAATAATCATGAAAAGCACAGAGCATGAGAAAAACTACTTTTATACTACACTATAATGATTAGAATTATCTGTTAGACTGACAGATCTTTGATAAGACATGGTTAAATTGTTTAAAAAAGGGTAGTGGGATAGGTTTGACAAATAAAGAAACCTTGATGTAGCAAGAGCTACTAGGAATCCATTTTGAGCAACGCACAACAGGAATCCTCTTTGTAGTAGTGTTTGAGGCCCTAATGGAGTCTAACATCTTAAAATTTAAGAAATAAATGTATATAGTGGTGGGGAACATTCAAACCAAAATGGCTTCTTTGTACATTTCTTCTTGTTTGCTATTCCTGGTGTCAATACAAAAAAAAACCCCAACAATATATTCAGATAGAAACTGGGGGTAAAACTTGACAGCTTTCTTTTAAGATTTCATCTATATGATGAACAGTAGGCAAAGCTATATGGACACAAACCAATTAAAACCAACTGTTAGGTCAGAACTACTTTAAATGCATAAACCCTCTTTTTTATCAGTAGATCATAAATTTTTAGGCCCATTTATATGGCTTAGGAAATGTTTCTTAACATGCTTAAGTATGTGAGTAATAAACACTGAAGGCATTGTTGGTGAGCATAGTTACAATCTGATGGATATGTCTTTGGCTCCTGAGCTGAAAGATTTTGTGGTAAATATTCAGTCATAAAATCATAGAATCATAAAATGTAAGGTTGGAAGGGACCTTAAAGATCATCTTGCTCCAACCTCGCTGCCATGGGCAGGGACACCTTTCACTAGACCAGGTTGCTTAAAGCCCATCCAACCTGGCCTTGAACACTTCCAGGGACAGTGATATAGGTTTGTGTAGAGTGTTCGATGGTGTCCATGACCTCCAGCTCCATTAAGAGGTCTTGAAGTCTGAGGAAATATTAACTACTTAATGCAAATATGTAAAATTGCATTTTATACAAGAATGGCTGTAAGACGGTAAAGCTGCAATTAGCTATGTCCTAGATTTTTGAAGGACACCTGTAGCTTCTAAATTTTCCCCATCTACTATGGTCAGAGATTATTAAACAGATAAACATATTTTTTAATTTACAAATCGCCCACTTTTTATGATTGACTGACTCTTCCTGTAGCAAGTACAGAGTTAGATGAACATTTATCCTATACTAGGATGTCTTTTTCAGGATGACCAATGCATGGAGTTTTATAGTGTGTTAAAGTCAAGATAGTTTCAAAAAAGACAGTGGTCAGTAGATAATAACGAGAGTAAAAGACTAACAAAGTAATAAATACTAAATTAAACTAACACAAAATTAATTAAATAAGTGAAAGCATTGTCCATATTCAATTCTTCAGAAAACAACAGCAGGTGAACAGCAATGTAGAAAGCTCTCTGTGTATCTTTCTCCCCACCTGCCTGTCTCCTTCTATTCCCTGCTCAATAAAAAAAAAAAAAACCCACAAGATTTTCCTCTCTTAACTGTTCAGGAACAAAAACATTTGTATTTGGAAGCATCAATGTTATTGTATTTGTTCACCTATTCATAAACTTTAGAACTTTCACGTCAGTTTTCGCTAGTGAGATCATTTTGCAGTTAGAATTTACATTGTCTAGAGGATCTGGGTTTTAAGTCTGTTTTTATCAGAGAAATATTTGCTTTCTTCAGATGCACTCATCCCCAACCTTATGGAAGTATTGTTCAATTTTTCTTGAACATGTTTCCAAATTAAATTGACCTAGAAAATGCAAGCTGAGTGCATGAAAATGTGTCTTGGATGAAATGTCCTTGTACCTACAAGCCACATGGACTTCAGCTCACCTTTGGAAAGGACCTATGGCCATATATCTAGTAACTGCTAATTTTGTGATGGTTAACTCTGAATATCTCTGGCTTGTTACACTACTTCATACAAGGTCAAATTTCAGGAGGTAGATACTAGAACAGATTTCTGATTAAGTGGCTCTATACACATTCAGGGTTTTTTTTTCAAGATATGAAGGTTTAACAAATGCTGAATATTAGGCTGAAGTTAATTATGGATTCTTACAAAATACAGGTGTGACCTATTCCATGAAAATGAATGTATCAGTCATGATATGTTGTAAAATTCTGAAATCTCAGGGATGTACCTGAACAGATTTTGAACAGAATAAAACTATTATTGATTTGTTCATTTTGTTTTGACATCAGAATGAGGATATTAAAAATGAAGTAACTTTGAAAATTTATATAAAAGCCTTACTACTTTTTTCTGGCTTTCTTATAATGTTTTCATGGAGTAAGCATATAAATCCTAATAACTTTTTTACCACCTACTGTGCCACTTCAAGTTTATAATAACAAAACCTCAAAGTGATTATCTTTATGTGATTTAATATTTCCCTTTGTCTATTTAGTATGGGTTTAATAATGGAGTTTATGAACTTTGTTGTCTCTTGAGGCTCCTACTAGGATAAGTCTTACTGCCAGCTAAATCTTATATTCTACCCTACAAGCTGTTATGTGAACTAACATTACTTTTTTAAGAGACATCCCCAAAAAACTTGCTTTTGTAATTCTATTAACACACAGTTACACATTCCTGGCCTTTACAGGCACAGTGTTTCAAGCTACCTCAGTTAACCTTTTATGACTTTGTACTCAAATAAGAATCTGTAACAGAAACAAATAACAACTAATAACCACGAGTTTTAGGCCTCGTTTGGTTTGGGTAGAGTTGTGTTGGTTTGTTTTATTTTTAATTTTCCTGTAGCATATTCAGCTTTATTTCAGTCTTCCTTTTGATGACAGAAGACCAATGTCATGTGTGGAAAGCTGATATTTTATAGGTTTTGGACAATTCCTATATTACCTTTGTTACTTTTCCTTGAAATACCTTTTACCAACTAGTCCTTTTGGAGTTTTAGCAATTTGGAACCACAGGAGAAAACCTGAAAGACAATACTTAGATGACCTCCACTGCCTCTCTGAAGTAGAAAACTCTACTTAAGAGACAGTCATATATATGTGACCACAACTATATATGATATATAAACTTATATTCTACCTCTGAATATTTATAACTCCATCATAACTAGACTGTGATTTTAAAACATGAGTGTTTAGTCCTTTTCATTTTTTAAATTTTAATTGCAGAAAAAATTCCTCTCTACCTTAAATAATCTATTTGTGCATAAATCTATTAGATTCTTTGCAAATTTAGAACATGCACTATCAAAGTCAAAGATTTCTATCACCTATTAAAAGTTTGTATACTATTTGAAACACAAACATAAAATACATTATTTCTTGAAAAATATCTACTCAACCCCTCAATCTACCTTTTATTTAACGCTTAGACATAGAAGCCCATCATGATTTTTACGTAATATAAATTCAGGTCAAGGAAATAGGCAATTGCACGGTAGCTCTGAATTCTTGCAATCATTTTTTAAAAGAAAACTATGCAATGAGTGGAATAAAGAGAAAACAAGTAGGTGAAGATACACAAGAATTGCCTGTAGGCTTTCAATATGTTTTCTAGATGATATTCTTACATTTTTAATGTGATCTGACTAAAATACTAGTGAGCTTGTCTCCTGTGTTGTGTTAAATTTAGCCTGAAACCTTTCTGCTAAGATCTTGAAGCCATATGGTCTTGTTAGTATTTAAATAAGAGACTTCCCAAGAAAAACTCAGATGCGACAGCATAAGGCTGTTTCAACTTCCTTCCCTTCTGTTCATCTCAAATTAATCCTTATTTTGAACAAAGGTACTGGCAGTACTTCCTTCAATAATATTCCAATGAAGTTTAAAATCATTTGAGACCTAGACCTGCAGTAATTTGTAATCTTAATGCTATTTTTTTCTCTCTTAAAATGGGACTGATTTTAATAGAATGGTGGTGTTTTCATGGTCCGGTGCATTTTTGTTTGTTTACTAAAGACCTTAAATGCCTATTGAGGATTTCAAGATATAGGTGTCAAGGAAGTGTTTAATTTTTCTGAGGTAGTCAATGTTCTTTGGCAAAATGTTTGTCTGAACATCAAGCACAGGAGACAATAGACAGAGGAAAAGCTTGCATTAATTATTCAGAAATTTTTGTAATAATTGTTTGTATAATTAGGTAAAATATGTTTACAATTTACAGCCCATGTGGTAAAAGACTAATAATTTCCTATTAATATTTAAAAAACGGAGGCTGACCTCAACAAAATCCTGAATCTCAAAAAATTCTATATTTTGTAGCATAGGTTTTCTTACTTTTTAAAACACTGTGATAAAATGAACAAACCATATCAAAAAGAACATAAATTATTGGGGAGGGGGCGTGGAAAGGAAGGCAGTTGTGACTCCTTTATAGATGTAAAAACTGTATCCATTTCAATCTTCTTTTGTTGTTTACAGATGAAAGACTGGTTTGGATGACATTTGGCTTTGAGGATTTGAGATCTGGCTTCAGCTGTGGCACTTTTGAGCTGAGCATCACTGATGATGTTCATAAAAATAAACTGGATTCCCAGTCAGAGTAAAACTCCCAAGTCTCCTGTAAGTTTAGGACTCCTTTGAAATGTAGCAAAGGATTTCCTTTTTCAATACCTACACAGGTATTCAAAGAACTGGGTTCGTTTGTTTGTTTTTAAGACTGGCACAAAAGTATCTGTTAGTGGGGAAATTGCACTTAGAAATTCTCAAAGAAATATTAGGATTATGTAGAGATTTAATATTTTGCATTTTAGAAACCATTAGTGGTTTCAATCAAATACTGAAGATTTTGGGGCATACAAAGAAGGCTGAAGGAGCTTTTTTGAGCCTCTAATTTAAAGATTTTAGATTCCTGTGTGCTGTTGTCATTAAATACCTTAATCCTGTCTTAAAATAGAAATGTGTTTGTCAATCACATTGTAATTAGATTAACTGAGACTACTTTGTTTTCTCTGCCAATTTCCAATGAAAATAAATGGTATTAACTGTGATCTCTAACATTTATACTGAATATTTGCACACTGTGCAACAAATTGAAAAATCACTGGACTTCTAAGGGATCCATTTAAATGAGTAAGTGACTCAGCTTCTGAACTAGGTAAGATTAATCTATTTTCCCCAAAAGTAAGACTTTCAATTGATCTGTCTCACTTTTATTGCCTATAGGAGGTCAGATTCTTCTACACTATATGCATGAAGAGAAGTCAACAAATGAATTAAAGCATTCTATGACTTTGCTTTTATCACCTATTACAGATACTGCTTCCTGTCTCTTTGTTAGTAGCCACAGTTATTTGATTTATTGAAGGTATTTTTAAAGCACCTTGAAAGGGAAGAGAGTAGTGTCTTTACGATTCCTTAGAAAGCTAAAGGACAGGAAAAAATGTCAGTAGCTGGAAGCAGTACCAATACAGGGAACAGAGGAAAGAAATGACAGAGGTAGGAACTGAGTTCTGGGCTACAGAGATGGTGAAGGGCCTAAGACAGGCTGTATGAGGAGCAGCTGAGGGCACTTGGTCTGTTCAGGCTGGAGAGGAGGAGACTGAGGGGAGACCTCATTGCAGTTCCAACTTCCTTGTGAGGGGAAGAGGAGGGGCAGGCACTGATCTCTTTGGGGTGACCAGTGACACGACCCAAAGGAAAGGCCTGAAGTTGTGCTAGGGTAGGTTTAGGTTGGATATTAGAAAGAGGTTCTTCTCCCAGAGGGTGGTTGGGCACTGGAACAGTCTCTCCAGGGAAGTGGTCACAGCACCAAGCCCGACAGAGCTCAAGAAGCATATGAGTGATACTTTCAGGCACAGGGTGTGACTCTTGGGGATGGTCCTGCGCAGGACTAAGGGTTGAACTGGATGATCCTTGTGGCTCCCTTCCAAATCAGGATTTCTATTCTATTCTATTCTATTCTATTCTATTCTATTCTATTCTATTCTATTCTATTCTATTCTATTCCATTCCATTCCATTCCATTCCATCCTATTCTACCAGGTGTGGTAGGTTGACCCTGGCCAGCTGCCAGCTGCTCTCTTACTTTCCATGCTCAGCTGAACAAGAGGGGAGATTAAGATGGAAAAACTTGTGGGCAGAGATAGAGAAGGTGGTCACTTACCAATTCTCATCATGGGCAAAACAGAATCAACTTGGGGAATATTATTTTAACTCACCGCCAACTAAAGCAGATGTTGGAAAACAAAGACAAAACCTCAACCAACTTTTCATTACTCCCTCCTTTTCCCATGTTAAACTTCAGGGCCTCATTCCAAATCTTCTACCTCCTTGAGCAGTGGAGGGGGATGGGGAATGAGTAGGTTGTGATCAAATCATAAAAGGTTTTCTCTGCCATTTACAATGAGAAAATAATTTCATTAGTTTCTTTCATGATAAGTTAGGAGAAGCAAACATACCATGAAATTTATCTTTCCCTATCAGAAGTTCCATCTGGAATCTTCCTCAGAGATATAGCTGTATGGAAGTTTAAAACGCATAAAATAATAAAAAAAGTATAATAACAGCATCAAGGGAAAAATAATTTACAATTTCTTTAAAGGAGTCATTTATTTGGTGATTCAGACATTTTTGGCACCACTGTGGGCTATCTGAATAGATCTCCAGAAATTATTTTGCTGACAGAGCTCTGGCAGGTGAAAAAGTGAAGCCCTGTCTATCAAATATGACATTTCATGTGATTACTCTTTTAAATGTCATCTTTCCATAAAAAGCATTTCCCAATTTCTATTTGTGCTCTGTCTACATTGTTTTTGAAAGGCATCCTCTGATCTTGCCTAATTTTTGCTAGGGTGATTGGCAGGGAGGCCAGGATATGCCCCCAGTGGTCACTGACCCCTGTGTGACTGATGGGGATTGGCAAGTCAGCACACTGCCAGCAGAGCATTGTCTTGGAAGAAACGTAAAGACAAAATGGGCAAGATATGAAGTATCCTTTGAACTTTATCATCTTTCTTCTGTTTGAAACACAAGCACCAACTTAGCTGCAGTGTTTTGGCTTTTTTAGGGTATCCTCTTCTGCCCTCCCTCGGCCCCTCTGGGGGAAATGTGTTGAGGACTGTCTCACCAGCCTCTCCACTCTTCACAGTTGCAGTCTGAGAAATGCAGTGCACATTTCTGGAGCTTCCACAATTTTCTGAGGTGACTACTCCTTCTAGTCTTACTCAAAATGGTCAAGTAAGAAAGAAGTCTAATTCAGTATTTAATTAAGTCATGTGCATGAGGTTCATTTTCTATTAGGTTAGGATTTTCTCAGTTCTGAGGAGTATTGCAAGTCTGAATATGCAACAGGATTTGTCAAATGCTACTACCTGTTACCTTCTCACCAACCATTATTGAAAACAAAACAAAACTAACCCTTAAAAGGGTGAGTAAATAGCTATATTCCATTTACTGATGTTTACTCAACTTCTGCTTCTGATATTTAAATTGTCTTAGAACTAGTTTTTGTATCTAAAAAAGGTATACAATTCTAGTGTGTCTTTCTAAATAATTGAGTCTTTAAATTTTTTTAAATTGGTAATTTATTTTTCATTTGGTGGTGTTATCATAATTTTTAGGAATTTAGTCTTAAACCACTTTAATTATGTTCCTCTTAAGTATTAAAGTGAGTAAGAATGAACAATAGTAAACAGGGGAAAATCACTGTAAGAGTATGGAAAAAGGAAGCAATAAGTATAATAATCTCTCATTCTCTGTTTGAAAAATAGAAAAGACATAGTATAACTTCAAAAGGAAAAGGACAAGAAGGACTTGACATAATTTTAAGTTTCAAGATGAGCTTTTTAGCAGCCATAGGTCCTTTGCCCACATAAATTACTTTGCTAATGTCAGCCACTGAGTCTGCCTCTGGATGTCTGGATCACATTTCACAATGCATTTCTCTTTTTCATCTGTGTTTGCAAGTGGCAATAGTACTCTTTAGAAAACTGTATCACATCCTCACATTCAAAGCTCTTTGGCTGCCTTTATAGATTTCCCATTTCCAGTATCTGAGATGTTAAAATTGTGGTGACTTGGAAGATCCTTTTCAAAACAAAATACTTACCTGCCAGAACATAAACACAGAGGAAAAGTGATGAAACAACATCAGTTAAAAATTGTGTGTGTTTTTCTTATTTTCCTTTTACTAGTATTCCACAACAGTGAACTTCTTTTTGTATATGAATTTAGTGTCCTTGTTCTTTTTTCTAACTAAATAATGAGTTTTAAGTCTCTTCACATTGGTTTTTTTTCTACAGGACATGTTATACTGCAACCCTTTGAGTAGCACAGACCTGAACCCAGTTAAATATTTACTTTTGGCACTTTGTTTCAGTTGTCAAGAGTTAAATTCCTTTGCCCCTCTGCTTGGGGCACACGTGAGAGGCCCAGCTGGCTGTGACATCAGCTAATAATTCTGATACCTGGGACTTTCATTTGAAATAAAACATTTCTTCTCTAACTTCAAAATAACAAAGAAAAACCCCAATACACTTAGCATCAAAATCATATATAGAAGAGCCTTTTGGGGATGTGTGGTAAGCCAGATTTTGATTTTGTGTGTGGATCAAGTTATCCTTCTCAGTCAGACGGGCTGAGTACTGAATTTCCACAAAGGTGCCAAGCTCAGCATTGCTGGAGAGTTGCCCATTTCCTGCAGTCACAGATATTCTGGGTAGTGTGGCTTTATGCCTGTTTATTTTGCATTTCCATGTAGGAGCCAACTCGGTCTTCACTAAAAGATGGCTATTCTTACTGACTTTGATAACAGAACTATTTGACCTGTTTATCCTGCTGCAATTCCTCTGCTGTGCTGTCGATGTAATACCTGAAATGAGAATGGGAAAAAGGTTTGGTTACATGTGCCTAAGGTGATTCAGATCTAAGGGGATTCAATCATTCACTGAAATGCTAAAATGACATTCCTAATAATGGGAGAAACTATAATAATGTATCCACTGGAAACTAGTGGGAAGTAATAGAATTTTAAAAATATCCAGTCACACTGATAATTTGTTCAAATAATAGTTTTGTGTATTACATTGGAAAAGGACAAAACAAGTTGTGTTCTTATAATTAACCATACACCTTCATTATAACAAAATGGAAAAAAAAAAAAAAAAAGAGTTTTTCAACCTTAAACATAACAGCACTTTTTTTTTGGTTTATTTTTAAATTTAGTAAATGTTGTTACAGTGATATTGAAGGATAGAGGAATTTTCTGCTTGTAGTGGAAAATGGGACAAGATTCTCATTCTAAACAGAAACAAGCCATAATTTTCTGGGGAAAAAAAAACATGTACTATATGTCAAACATTCAAAATAAATGTGCAGAGCTTCCAGTTCTGTAGAGCTGTGTGGCAAATACTTTTAGAATATTAGCTTCCAACTTCCCACAGTCTGATTCATTGCCTTAATTTTAGCTTTAAACTCAACGCTGAAAATGTTCAGATTCTTTTCTCACAGGAGATTTCAAAAGTATTAATTAAAATATAATAAAATAAAGTGAGCGGTTGAACGGTTTTCTGAACTAGTTTCAATTTTACTACAGAGAGGAGCCTGGCAGGGGGCACCTGGTGCAATCCAGGGGAGCAGCAGCAAAGCAGGAACGCTCTACAGGCAGGGCTAATCTGTTTAGCTCCAGGAAGCTGTACATCAGAAGTTATGTCACTGAAGAAAGTTACCAAAATGCTGATGGCTTTTTCTCAGACAGGGGAGTCAAAATTACTTCCAAAACTTCTCACAAGAAATTTAGCACTGTGGGATTTAAACCCAGGAGGCCCCATCCTGTGCTATGATATCTAGTCCCCTGTGGTAGGGGAGTCCCACCATCTGGTGCCTCTCATCCTGCTCCAAATTATTCTTCCCTCTACCTCCAGTTCAAGATCCAAAAGGACCCCTTGTGCTGTGTAATGCAGAACATGTTATTGGATACATACTATTTCTAACTGTGGCCGAATACCCGGAAAAAATAGGTTTAAGGAATTTGTGCAACAATTTTCCAAACTACTAAAGGTTTAGAACTGCTCATTCAGCACAGCTGCAGGTCTTGATCTCACATAAAATGGTGGGAATTGTAGGTATTCAACATCAAGGCCGTGAGGCTGCCATAAAACCTGGATCATTGCACTGAATGGTTCTCCCCTGCCCAGGAGCCCTGTTTCAGTTCTGGCCCCATCAGCAGCCCTGCCCTTGCTGTTCCCTGGCAGTTAAGACTTTGGAAAAGGGTCAGCTTTCTTCTCTGGAATCATGATTATAAGATGTCCAAATCTCTCATGAGTTTTTCTTCTCAAAGAGACTATGTGCCCCATGGTTTATATTGGCATATTTCTACGGACAGCAGGAAAATTATATGTTATTTAACCCTCCTATTGTGGACATCATTCAAGCAACTACTTTTTTTAAAAGTTATGGTAACAAAGAGTTATATTTCTCAGATCAGAAGTTTGAAATGCCTTAGATAACTGGTTAAAACATAACATATGGAAAGTTATACTTCGTGAATGTAAGGATCAAGCTTACTCTTTCCCTGTTTGGGTAGGCACTATAAATGCTTAGGAAAATAAATCAATATAGAATTTGTTTTTTAATCAATTCTATCTTCGCAAATTTTTCAAGTTTCTGACAAGACTCAGGATCAAAATTCTATCAACAACTATCTTAACAAAATCAAAATAGAAATAGTAGAACTTCACATTTTCTGGTTTTAATAGAAAGAAGATAGAAAAGGACAAAGATGATCAAAAAGGTATAGGGAAACTTATAGAACAGTCCTCAATAAATTTGTCTTGTTCTTTTTTGAACATATTTATGCTTCTAGTTTTCACATCCTATTATAAAGGGTTTGACAGTTTACCTATGTGGTGGCTGGGGAAAAGTGTTCTTGTTGGTAGTGTTGATTTATTGCCTCACTGTTTTACTGGATGTCCCCTGCTCCTTGCATCGGGAGCCAGCTCATTAGAAACAATTCCTCACAGTTCTTCATGGCATTTGTGATTCTCTCTGAAGAGAAATATTTTGGACATGTACTGAGTTTCTTTCTGCATGTCTTATTTGTTTTTTTCTTTGATGCTTTACTCTATTTTCAATTCCCTCTGTGTTATTAAGCTTTAAACCATTGTTCAGAGAGCTGTCCCTAAACTATTTTTTTTAAAGAACGAGATAAAATGTGAATTTTCTCTGAGAAGTCCAAATATCTACCTTTTTTTTTTTACCAGTTGGTTCAAATTTTGCTATTTTTTCCCTCCAGGCTGAGTTGTGCCTGTCCCCATTATTGCCTGGGAAATCTCACTAATGGTATACATTAAGGTATTCATTTAACTTGAAGAATATTACAAGGGTATGTGATACACTGAGGTGGATTCTTTTATTCTATATACTTAAATTTACTCCTTTTATATTTTATTCCCTGATATTAGTGGAACAGTCTGGTGATTTCTCCCTCTAGATGTTAAAACACTTGAGATTTTTGTTACAGTTCTGGTATATTTTAGAGAAATCTCTAAAGAAAAACATGATGTCCTTCAGCAAGTCTGTCCCTTTTCAGATAATATAAAGGGGCTAAAATATTCTGTATGTATATAGAGGTATTTGAGGTACAAAATTGCACATTTGATAAGTTTTTATTGTTGTGCTTTGGTTTATTTTCTTTTCCTTTTGAAGATACTGAGTTTGACCTCAACTCAAGAATAGATTTTGTATACAAAAATAGCATTTTTCATCTGGGAAGTAAGGTGCTTAAATAATCTCAAACAGCCAGAGGATAATGTTAGAACTTCTTTTCAATACCTTTGATTTTTTGCATAGAAATCTTACTGTAATGTGAGCCACTCATTTGTCTGGGGTTGCTTTTTAAAATCCTTAACAAAGAAACATCATTGTATTCCAGTTGCTTTTCAACTGTATCATTAACAGCATGCATTCTTCTAAAATAAGTTTATTTTAATTCATATAATTTAATAATTAATTCTATTTTCTTCCTAATACTTCTATTACTTTCTTTTAGAAGCTTAGATTTACTTAAGATAAACTAAGTCTTCTAACATTCTGGAGCAGTAGAGGCGGTAGAGATGAACGTAAAATGTATTCAGCACTTTGCCTCGATTTTCTTCTAACAGTTTCAAAAGGAAATATAGAAGCTGGAGAAGTTATCCATGTGCTGAATTGCTTTAGGAGATTCTCTTTTATCACTTAAAGTACTCAGTGAATTTTACTTCATGCTGCAGTTAAGGACTATAGACAGAATTCTGAGTCATCTTTGAAGACAATTTCTCATTTCCTGTCTCATGAGAGGACGAATGACTGTTTCTTTGACCCTTACTTGGTATATGGGAGCCCCCGGTGGTCTAGTGGTTAAGACGCAGGGCTGGTACCGTTGAGACCAGGGTTCGATTCCCGGTCAGGGAG
>JAWWES010000001.1:12890488-12903702 GCA_035583135.1 Lophotriccus pileatus
AGGCTCGAAGGCCTTATCTGCATATGCGGGTAAGGACCTTCCCCGGCTCTTCGTTCGCGAAGATGGGCCATTTATTACTTGGTATGTTTAAAGTGTGATCATAATACAGTCTGCAGAGGGTGTTTTGGGTTTTTTAAGTGGATGAGTAACAATGTCAGTAGTAATATCCAAAATAGGAGGTGCTTTCATAATATCCAATTTATTCCAGTAAGCAAAGTGTAAATTAGTGTAATGGAAATATCCTCATTTGGGGATAGCTGTGTGGAAGAAACCTTCTTTTCTTTCTTGTCCTACCTATTCAACTTGACAGTATTGATAGACACCTTTAACATCTTACTTTGATGGTTTAGGATAATTAACAGATGATACTCCCTTTAATGAACTGAGATTCCTCCTGGTTTCAGCTGGGATAGAGTTAATTTCTTACTTGCCAAATGGTCTTAAACCACCACAGCCTTACCTTGCTATTTATTTTGACTTCTTGCTTCTGCCTGGCTTGCTGCAGCTATTTTTACATCCCTGAAAGTTTTTCTTTGGTTTCTTATAGTTGTGAATGAAAATATCCCATGTGCGAATTACGAAAATTAAGAAAAGGCAATGCTTTGGGTTTGTGCTGGAAACGGTGTTGATATAACACAGGGATGTTTTTGTTACTGCTGAGCAGTTTTTGTACAGCATCACGGTCTTTTCTGCCTCTCATACCACCTTACCAGAGAGTGTGCTGGGGGTGCACAAGGAGCTGGGAGGGGACACAGCCAGGACAGATGGCCCCAGCTGACCAAGGGGTTGTTCCATAGCATATGATGTCACACTCAGCAAAAAATAAGGGGGCAGGGGATTGGCTGGGCATTAGTGGGTTGGTGGTGAGCAATTACTTTCATTTGCATCACTTACCTGTCTTTGTGTTTCTTTCCCCTCTCTGTTTGTTATTTTCCTTTTCATTGCAATTTATTGTTACTTTTCTTATTATTACCATCACCAATGACCTGGATGAAGGGACAGAGTGTACACAAGTGGGAGGAGCAGCTGATACAGCAGAGGGCTGTGCTGCCGTTCAGCCAGACCTCGGCAGGCTGGAGGGGTGGCCAGCGAGGAATCTCATGAAGCACAACAGAGGGGTCCTGCAGATGAAGAGGAATAACCCATGTACCACTATAGGCTGAGGGTTGCCCTGCTGGAAAACAACTCTTGGGGAAAGGACTTTGGGGTCCTGATGGACGACAAGCTGTCCCTGACCCAGCAGTGTGCACTTGTAGCCAAGAAGGCCAATGGGATCCTGGGGTGCATTAGGAAGAGCGTGGCTGTCAGGTCAAGGAAAGTTATCTTCCCGCTCTACTCTGTCCTGGTCATTTTGTGTCTGGAGTGCTGTGTCCAGTTCCAGGCTCCTCAGTTCAAGAAAAGAAACTACTGTAGAGGATCCATCCAGTGGAGGGCTCTGAATGTGATTAGGGGATTGAAGCATCTCTCTCATGAGGAAAGGCTGAGGGAGCTGGGCCTGTTTAGCCTGGAGAAGAGATGACTGAGAGATGACCTAATCAATGCATACAATTATTACCAATGCCTTCAAATATTATCAATTCCTACAAATATCTTAAGGGTGAGTGCCAAGAGTATGGGGCCAGACCCTTTTCAGTGGGACAACAGGTACAAACTGAAACACAAGAAATTCCATACAAATATGAGGAAGAACTTTACTTTGAGGATAACAGGACACTGGAACAGGCTGCCCTGTTGTCATGGAGTCTTTTTCTCTGGAGATATTTTGACTGGACACAATCCTGTGCAACTTGCTCTAAGTGAACATGCTTTAGCAGCAGGGTTGGACTAGATGATCTCCAGTCTCTTCCAACCCCAACCATTCTGTGGTTCTGTGATTATGTCCATATATTTCATATCAGTTTAAACTGTTCTTATTTCAACCCATGAGTTTTTTTCACTTTCACCCTTCCAGTTCTCTTTCTCTCACCTGCTAAGGGGAGGAGTGAGCGAGAGACTGTGTGGTTCTTTCCTGCTGGCTGGAGCTAAACCACAAGAGCAGCCATAGATCATGAACAAGCTTTTCCTTGGAAAGGGAAGATTTAGCTGCAAGAATGGAAAAGAACCTTGTGGGTAGAAGATGAGAATGCAAGTGATAGATAAGGTGATAAAGCAGGCAAAGAAGAGATTAAAAGGTTTCAATTTGTTCCATAGGTAGCAAATTCTAAATATATCTCCATTTCTTGCCAAAAAAAACCCTAACAAACTCCTAGCAGTCTTTTTCAGTTGGCCACATTAATTCTTCTAATCAATGAGTTTAAAATATTCTAAATAAAAAAAAGGAAATAAAGGAGAAGTTTGAAAGAAAGATCCCTTCTGACAAAAAAATTCTGTAGTATGTATCTTCATAACTTAATGATTATTTCTTCTGTTTATTACTTGCTCTTGTGTTTACAAAAAATGCAGCTATTTTAAGAGTTATTAGGTTTCTCTTGATATAAGGACACAACACATTTTCAGCATTTTTTTCCTCATTTTGATCACGAAAGGTTGGCATTTGCAGCTGCTCTGACATTTCCCCAGAGCATTCTGAAGAAAAACCTAACAATGCCATGCTCAGGAACAGACTGCCACAAGGGCAAAGTCCTGGTGTCAACTCTCAGCTAATTAGGTAAATGTACACCAGAGGTTACATTTAGACTATCCATTTGCATCAGTATCTCAGATTTAATGGTATAGTCACTATGTCTCATAGCGACTTGGAAGGCAATTATTTTGACAATTATTAGGAGAAGTTATAAATAATTCAGGGAATAATAATGCAAAATAAAACCATTAGGACAAAAGCCCTAGGGCAAAAGCCTGCCTCTCGTAAAGACTTGAACAAAACGCTTCTCACAGAGACTAGGATTCCTACCACGTGACTGTGTGTAAAGAGGAATGACCAGAACAGTTCACAGAATTTGCAAGGTTGTGATTCTGTCACTGTCAATCCCATGCTTAACACTTAATGCAAAGAAGGGAACTGTGATTCCACCAACAGAAAATAACAGAAATATTTGCTTGAAAAATGTCTGGTAAAGTTGAAAATGTTCCTGTGCCAAGACTTGGCAAAGATGGGAGGAAGGGCTGAAGGAGGCCTGGGTTGACCTCAGCACACAGATGTTCAGTGTGCTGGAAGCAGGATAGCCCAGACTCCTCAGTCTGTTTTGGGACATGTAGCAGAGAGTGACAGCTTCCTGGATATATGTGGAGAGAACATTTAAGATATTTTTCTCAACTAGCTTTAGGCTGTTGATTTTTAAATCCTCAAACAAAGATAATGGAGCTCAGGAGGAAAAACAGCTCCTGCAAAGCAACCCCCTGCATACTGTATTGTTCTCTTTCAAAGCATCTTGTGTGGTGATTGAGTCAAGCTCTGTTTAGTTCATAATTTGAAAGGATTCAGTGTAGAACAGTAGAGCTGTGCAGAGCACACCACACTATTATAGATGCAATCTGATTTCCCAATAATATAGAGCATGCTTGTTTAGGTGTTTTAGGAAGTTTATATTTGGTACAATAAGATTGAATAATACACTCAAAAGACACTTTAATTGTTTGAAAAATAGTCTGATTAATGTAATAGCCGAGGTTTAATGATATGTATAAGATGCACAGTTGTTTCCGTCATGCCAGCAAAATCTTTGGAGCTAAAATATTATCATATGTTTTTTCTTTCCTTTCCTATTTTTATGAATAAGCTTGTGCTATTACAATCCATCTGTGCCTCTTGGATCTTATCCAGAGGCTGCCCATGCTGCATTGCCGGTACCTATATGGTCTATCATAGGATAAAATAAGTGGACACATCCAGATATTGATAAATAAGTGGGATTTTTCCATTAAAATTATATATTAGAGAGATTATTCATCAAAGACGTGCAAGGCATGGTTTCTAAAAAAATGAAACCAACCCACTGAAACAATTTATGCTGCTTTAAGGTATGAAAAAATCAGTGTGGCACTTCCTAGAGAGATATTAAAAAGGCAGATTTTATTACAATTTGTCAGTTTTGTATTGCCAAAAAGAGATGAGGAGATGTGAAGAAATCCTGATTAAGAATGATTCATTAAGATTATTTATCTTTACATCTCGAATATGGTTGTTGATTGGATTATTTGGCTTTCTGAGCCTCAATACCATCATCAATTCTGCATGCTGAATGTTAAATATTGGATAAATCATTTGATCCTCTCTACCAAAAAAAGGGAAAATTAATATTTTGAAATTGCATGTCAACAACAGTAAAAGAGAGGTGTATCTTTGCTCATAACTGCTGCTGCTTAACATTTCATAGCTGTATCTCCAGACACAGGAAGGACAAGAAAGTGTCTGAGTTCAGCCAAATGGATTTCTCAAAAGCAAATTGTGTCTGGGCAGTCCAGTTGCCTGTTTTAGCAAGATGATTAGTTCTGTGGCAGAGCAGTGGATGTTGTGTGTCTTGACTTTAGCAAAACCATCAACAAGGTCTCCCACCGTATTCTTACACCCGGATTGGAGACACCGATCAAGTGGAAAGTAAGGTGGATGGAAAAGTGTCTGGACCATCAGATTTAGAGGGGTTAGATCACTGACACAAAATCCAGGTTTGACAAGTGGTGTCCATCAGATATTAATATAGGAGACAGTAGCTTAATGTCTATGTAAATGACCTAGATGATGGGACAGAATACACGCTGAGCAAATCTGTGAACCGCACCAAACAGAGGGGGAGGACTTCTGCTCAGAGGGTGTTTGAGAGGCTGGAGAAATGGGCTGAGGAAAACCTCATGAACCTAAACAAAGTTTAAGAAATATTTTTTTCTAATTTATTAATGATAAAAAGGAAAACTTATTCCATATTCTTGCCCATTCTTAAATAGGTTTCATAATAAGACTGAGTTTGGGGCATTTCTGTCAAATAAATAGAGCTGAAAAGTGATCATGGTTAAAATTTTAAACTGCTTCACGAAAAACACAGAATTAAATAAATGTCTTGGATATATTTAAGTGAGGTGTGTATATATATATATATCTCCTTTTATAGGCACATGAGATTTTATAGCTGCATGTTACTCTGATATTGATATGGACTTCAGTATGTACATTATGTTGCTTGTTAATCCTGCTGTGGAAATGGTGAACCATTTAATTTACATAGCGATACAATGATGAACTTGCCCTGAACAATTATTTTCTTTCATAACTAGATATTAAGTCAAGACAGACTTTTCCATTAACATATATAGGTGCTGGACTTCGAGTCCTGAGGAAACTTTTATATTTAATGTAGGATTTATGCTCTTATAAATCTGGAAAAAGAAAGTGAATGTATATCATATGCATTCAAACAATAACTTCAATAAAGCTTGAAGCATTACTTTATTTATTGCTGCTGATAAAGTATTTCAGCAAGAAACTGGCGTTTATTTGCATGTTTCTTAGCAGCATGAGCAAGTTCCAAAATTATGGATTAAAATTCATGCCAACCTGTATTCATGCATTACAAAAGATTAAGGGGAAAACATATCCAAATTTGGCTAGACTAGGTCAAATACTGAACTGAGAGTCATTTGAAATGCAAGTGATAAATAGGTATTGGAGGCTGAAAAGGCTCTTCAGTCAGTTTTGGTTGCAAAATTTGTGTTTGCATTTCTGATTTAAAACTGTTCATATTTGTTGGTATCTAAAATGGGAAAAATTGAACATTAAGCCAGAAAGGATCTTGTTATTGTCTAGTTTGAATTTTCATGAATTTAATCTGAAGGGATATTTGATTTCTGTAATAAAACCTCTTACAAGAGCACTAACTTGTTCGTAATTACAGTGAGGAACACAAGGTGGCATCTTTTCAGTGATGTAAATGCATGTGGGATCATTTTTTTTTTGGTGCTGAGGGCTACTTGCAGTCTATCTGGTCTGTGTTAATACAGTTGCTGTTGCTCTGAGTTGAATGTATCCCAACTTCCAGCTGTTGGCCCTGGCCTTATCACAAAAAACACACCACAAGCCTTTTCTTCCTCTCAGCTGTGTATCTCAGGCACTGCAGAAACACCAGGTTCTCTGCTCTGTTCTTTGCAGGGCATGACAGGGCATGTCATCGTGGAGCTGTTTTATAAAGGAGTTCATCTCCACACAGTTTTGGACTGTGGTACTGACCCCTTTCCAGCCACCATTCCTATACTTTTGCCCTCCTGAAGTGCATCACAGAATTCTCAGGCTTCTGGATTTCCTGTAGTTTCTGCTCACGACCACATTGTGACATTTCTCAGGCCATGTGATGTCCACTCCATTTCCCCAGCTTGTGGCTATGAAGTTGATGTTCAGGACCATGCTGGAAACTGTTTCTGGTAGGAAAATTCTGCATTATAAACATGACATTCCACAGGAGCTGGTGCTGAACATCAGATGCAAGAAAGTCCTTCTCCCTGGGCACCATTTCCATGACCCCCTTACTTAAGGAGAAGGGTGTTGTTCTCTCGAGCTTTGCTATTTCTGAATTTCATCAGTCAGTGAGCAGCTGATTCTGAGTTTTCTAGTCCAGGATAGAAAGACAGCAGTGACAGAGAGAGAAGTGATAGCAAGGTCATTGATCTACGATTAGTGTCAGAAATATTTACTGGGACTCTACTTCTCTTTGTTTGTTGCAGTTCCCCAAAGAGTGGAGGAGCGTTTGCTGTAATTTGAATACTTATGGAGTCCTCTGCCAGTGCACCAGCAGTAGCAGCTGTCATTCCTTTTGTGTGAACCACCATGGACACAGCACACCACCCAACTACAGCCTTTGAATATGTCTGTCTTTCATGAGTAATCCAGAAGAGCATCCTGTTCCTGACCATGGGTGTCCATGTGCATGAGGATACACTGCCTGTGAAAGTGCCACTTCCCAGTTACAATCCTAACTTTGGATTTCTTTTGTTGGTCACTTCAGGATCTCACGGGAAATTGGATTAATTTGTGTGTCTGTGATCATGCCACCCCTCCTCAAGAGGCACTTCTGGTGTGTGATTTCCTACAGTGCCATAAATTCCTTATACAAGGATACTGGTGACAAATTTTAAAATGATGTACCTTTTTTTTTTTTTCTTCACTGAATTAGACTTTCCAGTTCTCTTTTTATTTGCCAGAATTTATTTACTCTAGGCAATCTTTTATTTTAAATAAGTAGCCCTAATCTTTTCCTATCATACGTAACATTTTCAGTGATTTCTAAGGTTAAGTCTTGTAAGAGTGGACATTCTGTCCCAGTCTATATCTGTAAATATGTATGAGGTACGTGGAAACTTAAAACCCAGTTCTGTTCTGGCTAAGCTATGAGAACAGAAAGGCAGACAAATACCTCTTCCTACCCTTTGTCATTACGTTGTATATTATGAAGCCCTTTTAGGAAATTATCACTTTAAATCACTGTACTTTTAAGAAGTTGTATGTCCTTATGTGCTTATAAAATTTATGATTTTTGAAAGGGCTCACTGCCAACAGCAATTTAAAATGAATATTAGAAACCGATAAGAAAGTGTTAGCAATGAGCAGGAAAAGAAAAATATTTGAAAGGGTTAAGAATAAAAATAATGCAATTTCATTTCATAAAAAGGTACTCTTGCATCAGCAAAACTATTCAATTAAAAAAACCCAACTAATTGATATATCTAAGAACTAAAAGGGAAATTTATAACTTTATGTTCTTCTACAAATTTCCAGTAAAATGGCTGGGAAAAGAAAATAACAAATTTTGGTTTAAAATAGCTGTTAAGAATAACAGACACAGAACTGCAAAGGAAACAGACACCTGATAATGATTCCAGCTATTT
Organism: Lophotriccus pileatus; assembly: GCA_035583135.1. Lineage (NCBI taxonomy): Eukaryota > Metazoa > Chordata > Aves > Passeriformes > Tyrannidae > Lophotriccus > Lophotriccus pileatus. The sequence goes on from JAWWES010000001.1 coordinate 12,898,298, forward strand.
ACATTTTTTGTTCTGTCTCTGTACTTCATGAACAGTGAATTTTATAGCAGAATCATACCTCTTTCACTCTTAATGATCCCAGAAAATAGCATTTTGAAATGAAATTGACACTTTCAATAGGCAACTGCTAGTTTCATAACCTATTGTATTAAGTAGCTCTTTATCAGCTTTTTTTAAAATTTTATTTCTTAGATTAATAACATATGAAAAATAAATCAAAGCAGATATTTATGGTTAACTGGAAGATGAAAAACTCCACATCCAGTCTTTATGAGACGACTTGAACTTCTGAATGTGTAGTAAGGATGCATTTTAACATGCATCCTAGATTATTTTTTTAATTTTGGACAATTAAAAGTGGATAAATATTGTCTTTCTAGCAGACATATCCATCTCCATATGGTAAAAAAAAAAAAAAAAAAAAAAAAAAGAGGGTGGAAAAACACCCCAAAAGTAATGGGAAAACACAGCAAAGAGCCACGCCAGATTTGGTCAGTTCAAGTGACAGAAACCGAATGAAGCCCTGGATCAAGAAGATACAAGTATAAGCTAATGCCAGTATATATATATATAATATTCAGCTAGTTGAACATTGTCCAGTGACATATGGAAATTTTTAAATGATTACTTATGAAAAGTGCAATTTTACCCTGTGAACATGTACTTTCCGCAGAATCTGAAGTAATTTCAAAATTATTAAATTTCTGTCTTATTCAGTATTAACATGAATAAGCAAGTTGTGCCAGGGAAGGCTTAGATTGGATATTAGGAAAAATTCATTCACCAAAAGGGCAGTCAGGAATTGGAACAGGCTGCCCTGGGAAGTGATGGAGTCACTATCCCTGGAAATATTTAAAAGACAAGCAGATGTGGCACTCAGGGATGTGGTTTAATGATGGCCTTGGCAGTGCTGGGGGCACGGTTGGACTGATGATCTTAGAGGTCATTTTCAACCAAAATGGTTCTATGATTTTATGATTCTAAAATATCTGGTCTCAGACTGCCTGTGAACTCCAGAGTTCACAGGGTGACTTGTTTTCCTGATCTGCCATTCCCACATACTCCACACTTGCATTTACAAAAGAAACTAAACCAAACCAACCAAACAAAAAGCAACAGAAAACAACAACCCCTCCCCAGCCAAAAAAAAAAAATACAAAAAGCATCTATAATTGTGTACAATTAATATGATACTTGTGTGACATCTTTGTCAGTGTAATCTATCACTTCAGTGCTTACATTAAATCAAAGGTGAATCGTGACATCTGGTCTAGCAATATCCAAAGCTTTACGTTGTTTAGGTTATTGGCTTTCAGGAGCTGCATTAAATGTTTCCACATGGATTCCATTGTTATTATTATATGACATCCTGCAATGTTATTTTTTTATTCAAGTTTGTGTGTTTGTTTATTTTGCTTGCTATTAGTAAGAGCTATTCTTTTTCTTTCTGTGATCTCTTTCACACTCATTCAACTAAACTTTAATTCTATATAGGTTTATTTCCTTAATTTTGTAAGTCAACTGCAGTGCATACCTTGTTAGGCCAGTGAGGAATTCCCATCAAAAGTGGGAATAGGATTTATAGAAAATGTTGGGTTTAATATAATGAAATTTTTAATGAGTAGTGCCTGTTGTCATCAGAAAATATTTATTGTTGGCACCAAAAAGAAGAAAAGACTTCAAACTAAAATATTTTTTTCAGTATAAACGCATTCTGAATTGTATAGACTTTGACAGGAATTCTAATAGAGTTGCCTTTATGTAGTTTTTTTCTGAGGCTGGCTTCCCAACCTGGACAATATTTCCTACAGTGTATCATTATGATAATTCACCACAACCTTCTTTCCAGGAGAAAATCCAAGAGCACCCTTTGGGAAATAGAATAAAATCTGAGAATATGGCCTGAAGAGAAGTGTGAGACCAAAGCTAATCAAACTGTAATCCTCATAAGGCATAGCAGCAGCTTCTTATTCTATTTTATTATTATTAATAAAATTTTATACATGCCATTTGGCCAAACGTAATAGGGCTTTCTAAGCAAAAATTAGACAAAAATATAACTAATTTTTTAAAAAAAATTATTTTGATAAAAATATTTTGACAAAATTCTTTTGACAAAAATATTTGTCACTTTTGCCAAAGAAACAAACTAAACTAGTTTTAACAGCACAGTGAATTCTAAACCAGTTGCTTTGTAAAGCTTAGAGAGGGGGCTGAAAAGTACCCTTTTCTTCCAGATGAGTGCAAAAAACCCAGGAAAATGGAAGCATTTCTGTTGTCTAATTTCCCCTTGGTCCATGATGCAAGGAGGACTTATGTCAATTACAGACATTTCCAGAGGGTGACACGAGTCTAGACAGCAAAAATTCTGCTAGTCTGGCTCAGGGGAGTTTCTGCGCTGCAGGAGTATTTGATGCCTGCCAGGTTTTCCAACACACCAGACTATCAGGTATTTAAATTGATTAAATAATTATTTATTTGGGTTTTTTTTTTGTTTTTTTTTTGGTTATTTTTGGTTTTAAGTCAAGTATTTGCTGTCCTTGAAGAATAAAAGGAAGCTAAACCTCCCTTCTTTTTAGTTTGCTTCTTTTGGGGGGATGGGGGACATTAAAAGGTTTCTTCCAATCAAATGTAGATGTATTTTTATGTCAGTTGGCATTTAAAAAAAAAAAAAAGTTGACTGCATTTATTAGAATGGTTTGAATTTTAGATGTAATCTCTCTGTGAAATGCAAAGTACTGTGTTGTAGAAGCTTACTAGTGTCTGGGGATTAGGCTGCTACACCTCTGTTGAGATACCCTACCATAGCAATTCTTTCTCATACCTTACTGGTTTTTCTAAAGAAATAAAAGTATGAGCTAAGACTGGATGAGTCACTGAGCTACTATATTTGATGTTCCATTAGCTTACATTTAATGAGGGAGTAAGGAAAGAAGGTAAACATGACAATTGATGTTTCAGTAAAAAATAAATCTCTTTACTCAACTTTTCAGTTATTTTCAGAAATGAGAAGCTATTCTATATAAATGTATGTGTTCTGAAGTACACGTGGCTTATTTTATTATGTATCTCTCAATATTTTTCTTAAACACATTTCACAACACCTTTATCAGTGCTTCACTATATTTTTTACAAGATTGCTTTTGAACATTGGTATTTTCATCACTCTGGGTATCATACCATTTTTTTTTCTTTCCTGTTAGTATTACGACTCAAGTTGTATAAATTGGAGGGCATGTACATAGTAATGTTTTGTTCAGAAACCTTTAGGATTAAATACAAGTTGTGGTATATTGGGACTTTCTTGAGAAGGAAGCATCTTGGGTTACCAGAGTGGATGGTGCTGTTCCTCTGCCCTCGCTCTGATTGGACTGGCAAAGCAGGTTAAAATGATCCAGCAGAAGATACCCCTTAATTAAATGCTTGAACTGGATTTTGACATGGGATCAACCAAAATCCCAGAAAATGTATGTTTTTAAGCAATGGACTTGATTGTCTAAAAGTAATGGCTTTTTTTTCCTAGGAAACCGAGAAACAATTATCCTTTTTTTTTTTTTCTTCAGTGAAAACAAGGATTAACATCTTTCACAGGGGGATATCTACGGAGAAAATACCGAGAGCATCAGAGGAAAATTACTCTTATGCATGTATGAAGAAGGCATTGTGTGCAGTATTCGTCAAGGGGCTCCTAATCTTACTAAAACACGTACATATTATAAAAACCTCAGCTTTCATTCACTAAATTTATAGTAATAATACAAAATTCAAACAAAGCAATGTGCTTTAGAGAACAGGCTGCATCTTCAAGGTGATTATTTATTGTGTGACTTCCACAGAGCAGGCCTCAATAATAAATCTTGTTGAATTTTCTCATTAAAAAAGAGGTGTTTGTCTTTTGATATTGCTTTTGGGTTTGTGTCATTTTAATTTTATTATTTGTACAATTTCATATCTGAATCCAGGCACTTAAACTCTGTGGAATTAGAACTGCCATACTACCAATTTGTTCGTTTTCCCTTAATGTCACTAACTTGAGCTGTTGTGCTTGCAGGAAAGATCAGATTTCTTTGAAGCTATATTGGAATTGTTTTAAGAGATTTTATTATTTCTACTATGTAATGGAAATTTAATACTATAACAATAGTAATAATACTAATGATTTCTTGTGATTTGTTATAAGTCACAACTCTTGCAAGTAAAGTATGTCATGGAGTTATAATAGTACAATAATTTGGAATCAAGTGCACCCTGAGGGGAGAGAATTTTTTTTTTTAAGATCATTATGATACTATCTCCTATTCTTTATCTTATTTACATATTTATCAAAAGTGACTGAAATAATTATCTGAGGATGTGTGACCTATAAATAGGAACTTTTTCTGGAGCTGGTTTAGAAATAGCAACTTCTGTTTTCTGTCACTACTGAAAAAAATAATATTAGTTTTTCGATTTAGGGGAGGCATGTTCAGAAAAATATTCCAATCCTTATGATGCTTCATTGACAAAACTCAAAAATTATTTGATACTTAAAAGCTCAAAATTGGATTTTTCTAGACAACAGAATCCATTCTGAGTTTTAAAAGAAACAATCCTGAACCAAAACTAAAGGGCAAAAATTTGGAAAATTTTCCAGGAAGAAATGCTTTGAAACCCTGAAGTGTTCATGGTTTTACTTTTTATATGCACTTTCAAATTGAAAAAGTTATGCAAGGTGAAAATCAGATTGTGTCCTAATCTTTCTCTGAATTAAAATCTCTTGGAACTGTTTTTTTCGGAATTTTGTAAAATTTAGACAATAAGGTATTTCCCTATGGAAAATTTTCTTTATAGTTTTTCAACTGGTTATTACCATTTGCACTATAGTTCCCCTATAAGTACTTCCTAGGCTACATTAGGTTTAAATACTTTTACTACTACTACAGTTAAAAAAGAAAATGCTTGCTTTTTTACATTTTTGCTTGTTCCTTTAGCTTCTCAGTCTCACACTTAAAATCTTTCCTGTCCAAAGATATGCTACATGCTTTTTTTGATTAAATAGATTATCTAACCACTTCTTCTCCATAATGGAGCAGCAAACTTTAAACCTCCTTCCACCTTGATAAGGTCAATAGGGCATACATGACTAGCAAACTCACGGTAAATAAAGGAATATTTGCTGAACTATCTTGCTTCTACAAGACAGCCAATTGTTTGTTGAGATCAAGATTTTCCATGTTATTTCAGTAGTCTATGACTGTCTTATGCTGCCTCCATTGACCTTATTAGAAGACAAATAAGAAGGGGATAAAAATGTGATATTTGACCATTGACACATGGTGGATAACTGTTACCTGATCTTGTGAGCCTGACATCCTCAACTGAATCCAAACACAGATTAAAAACCATAACAATCTTTCACTTTCTCA
>JAWWES010000001.1:12911522-12926406 GCA_035583135.1 Lophotriccus pileatus
CCTAATGTAAATGTTTTGCTTTATGATGAAGCATTGCTGCTTTCAGCATCTTTCAAAAGTACCAGAGAGCAGCAGCCTTTTTACTTTTTCCCTTCAACATTTATTTACTGTTTCTCTCAGCACAGATTCAGCTCATCTGTCATCCTCAGCAATAGCTAAAATTATTTTAGGCTCTATCTGTCAGTTGGGGATGAGGCAAGCAGACTAGTCCAGGCCTTCTTTTTTAAGTGATTTCCAATTTAAGTGTAGATTTTATGCTTCCTGACCTATTTTTGCAAATACTTACTTTTTATATCCTATGAACTTATATTATTGGTAATGCTTTATGCAATAAATTCTTTAGCTAATAGAATTTCTCTGTGGAAGAAGTCAATGTGACTATCTAACACTAATACTAGTAGTAGGTGGATCTATCCAAATATACAAATTACTTTTGAAGGATCAGTTTATACATCACTATTTGAAAACGCTTAACCTTCTTGTGGGCATTCTTTGTTGAACTCACTTCTATGTGTGTTTTATAATGATTATAAAATGAATATTCATAAAACAGTAGATTTACAAATGTACTTGAATATGTTGCAGTAATTAGTAGCTAGATGTTTAGGGTTAAATTAGTTGAAAAAACTCAAGTGAAAAGCACTAATTATAAACTAAAGTGGTATAAATAAAATGAAATTATTAGTAGTTCATTGGCAAAGAGTAATAACAGTTCTGCTATAATTATATATCTAATAGAGTTTTAATGTGCTACAAGTTCCCATGTGATTCAAAATATCAGTAGTTAGGGCCTGGAGCAGACTTTCACAAATAGGCCTGATGTCAAGTTTAACTTTTATCAGAAGCTTGTGCTGCTCACCATCTTATTCAAATGGATGTGTTTGTTCTCACAACCAGCAGGAAGCTGGACAACCATTTTATCTCTGTTTTGTTGTACCTGGGGGAAAAAAGGGCAAAGGCTTTAAAGAAATAACGGGGACTGCACCACTGTTCATCTGTTGCTGTCTTGATCCTTGAGTGCTTTTTTTTTCTGACTTACCTGACTTAACAGGTTTTTGAAAGACTGCCATGAATTTTAATCAGGATTACCTCCTCTAATATCTTTATGCTTGAAAGATTGATTCACTTCCTAATTGGAATGTTATGTGTAATAGTGGATGTTACATCTTCTTTAACCAAACACACACATGAGCGAATGCTCATCTCTCACTGCAAGTATCTCAGGGTCTTCTAGACTGCTTGGGTGGAGAGCTCTCACTCAATGTTTTCATTTTTGATTCCACATTTACAGAGGATTGAGAGCCTCTTGGGATATGCTCCTTCCCATCCTGCCCCTCCCTTCCCCCCCAGTTCTCTTCGGGAAGAGAGACTTGTTTGGGGAATATTTTTGCCAGTGGAAGCTCTTGTGGTGACTCATACAAAGACCTTACTTTTGGTGTGATTCAGTCTTGACAACTGTGAAGCAACATACAAAAGATATCTCCAATATTTTCTCAGCCATGGAAGCCACAAAGGGAAAACAAAATATTCTGACCAAGAAGTCCATTACTATATAAAAGAAAGAGGAAAATATTCTTTTTTTCGCGGTTGTTTTGTGGCACAATGTACAGATATTTTATGTATTGTCAGCTTTTAAATATTAGGTGCATGACTGTTTCTTAAAAAAACCCAAAAAAACCCAAAAAAACCCAACCTTGTTTGTTTTAAAGGAGAAGTTATTTTGCTACCAGTTCTGTGTGGGAGAGAGAATAAGTACAGGACAAGATGAACATGACACAACATGATGGTTCCTTTCTCACAATATCTTCTGCAGGTTGAGTCAGCAAATGTTGCTGCCAGTACCAACAGTGGTAACACGTTCAATACACTGCACCACTACATTAAATTAAATGCTGCACTTTTTCAATCAGTACAGTAATGATACTCAGTTGCATAGTCACGACTTACTCTACACCTTTAACTATTACAATTCACATTCCTTCTGTCCTTCAGAAATAACAAACAAAAAGCATTCTGTAAATATTTGCTCAGTTACTTGGCACAGATAGAAATCTCAAAAGAAAGTCACTTCTAAGTCATCATGCAAACTATATTATTTTGGGTTTTTTTCCTAGGACATATAACAGTGTTTAAAAGGTCAAAGTTGGATAGACATCTTTGTTTCCCTGCCTGTTTTTATAGCCTATATTCTGAGACCACTAAAATCTCATTACCTATGTAAAATTATTTAAAATTAAATTAGAAACAACATGAATAATTATATTGTGCACATTGTTCTAATTATTAAAGTTCTGATAGAGAGTAAATCAATTGACTTTTTATTTCAATATTATTCAAACTTACATTTTTCACTAAATTAGCACCAGAAGGGGATTTTGCCTACAATAATTGGTGTCACTGCAGCTGGCAGGAAAAGGGCTGGTTAGAGATTTAGGTGGAAGGCTGTGAACTTTCTGGCTAATTTCCTCCTTGCTGTTCATTTTATAAAAGAGAGGGAGGGAAAAAAATGTGGAAAGCATTCTTGTCACTCAAATGTCCACTGGTGAAAAGTTTGAGCCCAGAATGAGGAGATAATGTAAGCCACCAAGTTCCCAGGCAGGGTACAGGAATGATTCCCTGATGTTCTCTTCAAAACTGCTTCATTAGCATTAGTATCATTATTGTATGATATTAATTAAAAAAATAAAATGAAAAAATCACAGAGACAGCACATAACAAAAGGGGAAGGGCAAAGAAAGAGATAATAAAATGTTAGCAAGTTTTCTTCTCTTCTTGCTGCATTTTTATGTTTATTGTAAATGACGTGCCTTACTGTTGTCTATCACACTGCCACAGAGGTATCAGCAGTACAGCAAAAGGTAGATATATCTGTGGATATACAAAATGTGTCATATATGTATGAATAATCATATATCCCATGATCATACATCTTAATTGTGCAATAATAGGTTTTGAAAAATTGTTGCCTTAAAGGAAGACATTGTAGGATGAGGATTGAGGGCTGATTACACACCACTGCTCTCATATTTGATCAGGCAATGTTAAATATCTACTGCATTTTCTTTCCCATGAAAAGATAGTTTAATTGCAGCAAAACATTATTTTTAACTGACAACTGGTGTGAGGTAAACAGCCATCTGAATATCTAATAAGAGTATCTGCAGACAGAATGTCCAGCTCAGATAGGGCATTTTCAGGGCAGTTAGCAACTGTTCTATTTTTAAAATATTGAGGGTAGAAAGCAAAAAAAAAAAAAAACAAACTTAAATAAACCACAGAAGTCTTCATTTTTAGGTTATGATGTTTTCATAAAGAATTTTTTTAAAAAAGTAATTTTAGAAACGATTCTTTTATTCTATGAGTTCTTGTGTGACACACACAGCAACATGTTTGTCACTTGTAAAAGAAGGGAGGGATGCATAAATTCCATGTGCTGAATTTGAGGTGTCTTGGAAGTTTTCTCAGCCATCACAAGCTCAAACACATTTTAGAAGCGCTGCCAAGGAAGAACACCTGATGCTATCTACCAAGTTGGCTTCCTATCACTGCTGATTAGGATTATTTGATGTACTTCTCACTAGACTCATACTAATATGTGGAGAGACCACATCTCCTTTGTAGCAATCAAATGGTCATTAAGCAAGTCTTAAATGTCACCTGTTTATTCCCGATTTTTATTTATTAATTTCAATTTATTGTTCTGAGATAGATTTAAAAAAACCCACCAAACCAAACAAACTAGGAAGTCTGCTTCTATTTGTCTTTTCTACAAAGTGTATGGATTTTGGATAACAGCAAAAATGATAGCTATCAAGGCAGACACTAGTAGAAATGTGTTTAAAGACATAGTTTTCTTCTCTTTTGTTTCACTATTTGCTTATTTGCATACTTTCCTGACCTTTTCTGTTGAGAAAATGGATGTATTGCAGCTGTTGTTTATATCCACGTGGGGTCAGACTTCTACATCTGTCATGAATAGTTAATGCTGTGTAATTTCAAATGCTCTTCTAGGCTGTCACACATTGCACGTAGCTTTAAGTGGGTCAAGTTGAATTTTGCCAAAAAGCAGAAAAGTAATGATGCTGTTGTAATATCAGACTTAGCGAGGCAGACTTGATTTACTTCTCTGTGTCAAAAAACTTCACAGGCCAGTCAGGAATATATTCAGTTCTACTTAGAAACAGAATAAGGAAAATAATCAAGGCAGGGATGTAAAAAACAGGTGAACACAGCTGTCCCCATCAATATAAAATTAAGAAAAGCTCAGACATCTAGTTCTGTATCCTTTTTTTTCTGATGGAGACCTACAATAGATGCTTAAATAATGAATAAGAGGATGAAAGAATTACACCTTGATCCTTTCACTAGCGATTTTCTGGTTCTGATAATTTTCAGCATATCATTAATTGTTATTCAAGTTTTATTCTCACATGAATTTTTATTAGTGTCTAATCAATGTCTATGTTACCCATTCAAAGTATCCTCTTAGCAGTTCAAACTCATTATACTTTGCATGGCAAGAAACCAAACTCCCCTTGACTGTCACCTAATTTTCTGCAGCATAATATATTTTTTCTATTATAAATAATAAAAAATACATTTGTATTAATATCTTCCCGCAACTCAACTTCTGTCACGGAGCCTTGAAGTACCTTGATTGTAAACTGAAAAGTTTAGACATTTAGAAATGATAGATGTGCCATGCAGTTTTCAAGACAACACGCTACAATTTCCAGGGTGATCGTGATTTTAATGTTGTTCTTTATTCCTTACTTTATAGCAGTTCTAATTATCTTTTTCTTCATATGTAAGAATTTATAAAGAGCCATCCTCAGTGACTTTTTTGGTTTCATTCTGTTACTTCACTAATGTTAGTTTGAATGTAATATGTAACTAATGTTAGGCTGAACTGGTTCAATTTCAAGGGAAAAGCTTGAAAATCAGATCTAAGCATATTTAAAAAAAAAAACTTAAAAGGCAAAAGGAGCAGTAAAAAGTAAAAAGAAAAGCCGAAGCTTGTCAAGTCCTGTTTACAAGATGAAATCTCATAAATTATTTGGCTGCTGCTATGATTATTTTTAGTTTGGTGTTGACAGTGTTAAGTTTTTCTTTCCCTTTTCTCTTTTTATCACACATTGTCAACTCCCTCTCCTACCTTTAAATATATTGCTTAAGTTTTAAAGCATCTTTCTTAGAAACTTTATTTTTAAACAAAATTTCACAAATTTTAATGGAAAATTTTAAATTATAGGCCTGATATTACCTTGAAGATGAAAAAGAATTAAAGGGAAAAAAAGATATTTCTTCCACGGAAGAATTATAGAAGTAATTAAAATATCTTTTGGGGGTTTCTTTGGAAATGATACTTAATTTTCACTGCTAGCTGATGTCACCACCAGAGTTCATTTAAACAGATTTATTATAAATTTGTGAATAAAGCAGGGGAAACGGGTAGAGCCTGTAGATGATTGTACAAAGAACTGAAACTATGAAAATATCTAGTTTTGGAAAGTTGCTTTGTCTGGAATTAGAAACCATCACAAAATCAATCTCTCTCTCACCCCCTCCCCCCAATAAAATGTATTACAAATCAAAAATTAAACTCTGTGGCTTTTTTTCCAAACTGATTCCTCAATAATTAGATACTTCTAGTTTGCAGTGGCTGGTTGTCTACTCTTTCAGGGAATAGTAGGCTAATCTGTTTTTACTGCATAGATATTATGTTGTTTTCTGCACAATGATTTTTAAATATCTCGTAGTTTTCTTTCTTTTTGAAGGTACTACGTTCTAATTTGTTGAATCTTGACAATGAATACCTACATCTTTCAAAGCAACAAGAGAAACAAATCTATTGGTGATGCAGTGTAAAATATTCTTCAAGTAGAATGTTTGGCAAATGCAAAATTTCATCTTTCTTTGAGTATTAAATACAATGATATTTATATTTAGGTTTTCCCTTTCCTTAAAAAAAAAAATAGGTTTTATCTTAGCTCTAGAATGTCTCATGAAGGAAATTCCATGAATGAAACATTTCATCACCAAAACGTTTTCTTAACAGAAAATTAAGATATCTTGGGGAGAACCAAGGGTGTAGCTGCTCATCTTTTATCTATGGTTGCCATTAAAAATATGGAAAGTTTTTTTCCATGTTCTATCCCGGTATGGGAGAAGGAAAAGAGTCCAGACCAGCGGAGGTCCTTTGTCCTGGTTTGTAGGTCCACGTGTAATCCACAAGAGAGGAGACACAGACACCACATGCAGGTTCAGGGTCAAAGCTGATCTAGTTTATTGCTACAACATGGTGAGTTTATAAGGAGCAGTAGAAAGGGATCATGGGAGAGAGGACACCGGGATCAGGGATTGGTGAGGTAATATGAACCCCAAGGGAAGAGGGGGCAGTGACAAGGTAGGGACAACAGAGGATTGGCTAAAGCAGCTGGTCCTGGGGGGTTGGTTAATGCAGGAGGCTTCCAGCACCTTTCCAGGGAGGGAAACCTGTTCCTGACTATGGGAGCAGGTTACAGCACAGCCCTCCTCCAACAATGTTCCCATTTCCATTTTTAAAAACATTAAAAACAGCATTTATATTTAAGCCTACATATTTCAGTCTGATTTAGTATCCTGTAATAGAAGTTTATTGTGTTTCTCTTTGCATAGTTCTTACTTGATGCTTCGATCCCAGGACATCTGCATGGCTTTCTTTTCCTGCAAGTAGTCATTTTGACAGGAACTTGATTTTGTTAAAGACCAAGTAAAGCTTTTGATAACCTTTTCAGATTTTCTCTGATCTCAGTGAGAACATTCTGTCCATTATGACAGAGAATGTTGCAGGAACAGAAGACAGTTCATGAAAAATGAGGCTATGGCAGTGATACTAAATAAATATTTAATGTCAAAGAAGTCCTTACCCAGAAGTATCTAAAGGTTGCTGGTGTTTCATATTTAATGAGATAACAAGATACAGGAATTCTAACCAGTTGTAAAAAAGCTTTTCTTTAGGCTTACATAATTTTAGTGATCATTTGGGGAGAGGGTGAGGCTTTGTACCCAATGTCATTTTATGTCTATGTCACAGAACTAAAGGGGAGGGAATTTAAAAGCGTAATAAATAGAAGACATGGATGCTATTCTACTTCATAATTAGGGAGGGGAGAGTGAGAATGAACAGGAAAATGATGACATGGCTGCACATCATGCTTATTAGAAGGTCCTTCCAATGATATCTACTTTGATAAGTGGTGGAAGTTACTCCATCAAATGTGATGGTACAACAGAGATCATCTTTCACACTGAAGACATCAGCAAATTCAGTGCAATGATGAAAGAATGCCAGGCAAACAGGGCAAAAATTGTGTTCTCTTAATGTGTTTTATTTTTCATAAAGCATAAGAATGCATGTCTTAAAATATTGAGTAATTTCTGAACTCTTTGCCAAGGATTTCCCAAAACATTTGATGTGCTGAAAAAAGGACTAGGAGCCTGCAGTGGCTTTGAATGCATAAAGTATTGTTTTTAGGATATTTCTTTTTCAAAACATTGCAGTCTACTGAAGTCAATAGAAAGGCTTTAGCTGATTCAAATATGCTTTGAATAAAGAAATTTTCTTTCACTCATCACCCTATTTTTCTGAGTTCATCTGGTTCAGATGGATTAACCTTGACCAAAGTGTAGATCAAAATTATGTAGCTTGTTCTGTGGCAACTGATCAAATTCCTCCCCAGCAACCTAGACCTTACTGACATACTAACTCTCAGGTCCTATTTTTAACACTGTATTATGGCTTGGAGCTTGAGAAAAGCAGCATAAAAACTTCAAAGATACACATTTTCATTCAGATTTCCAGCAGCCATCCTGTAAAGAACTCTCTAGGTTGTTCCGTTTACTCTGCGTTTCTTTTATAAATGTTTTGAACACATGTATTCTTGTAAGTTCAGAAAGTTCTCTGAAATGTTTTAATTGTGCATGCAAAAAAAATACCTTCTTCTCTGATTCTATACTCAACTTCAGATCAACAGTCACTACACTGATTATCAGGAAGGTTTTTTATTTTATGCCCATTGTTATGATAAAGCATCCAAGAAAAGTAAGTCTGTACTTGTAGTGGAGCTTCAGCTCTTGGACCCCAACATAAGGATGTGGATCTGTTGGAATGAGTCCAGAGGAGGGCCATGAATAAGATCAGAGGGCTGGAGCACCTCTGCTAGAGAGAAAGGTCAAAGAGAATTGAGGTTGTTCAGCTTGGAGAAGAGAAGACTCTGTGGAGACCTTATAGCACCTTCCAGGAGCTAAAGAGGTCTGCAAAAGAACTGGAGAGGGACTTTTGACAAGGGATAGTGCAAGAGGGAATGGCTTCACACTGAAAGAGGGTAGGGTTAGAATAGAGATTAGTAAGAATTTCTTCCCTGTAAGAGTAGTGAGACACTTGAACAGGACTCCCAAAGAAATGCTGAATGCCCCATCCTGGAAGCGTTCAAGGACAGGTTGGATGGAGCTTTGAGAAACTTGGTCTAGTGAAAGGTGTTTCTGTCCATGGCAGGGGGTTGGAACAAGATAATCTATAAGGTCCCTTCCAACCCTAACTGTTTTGTGAATATACATGTCAAACTAAAATGTGCTGATTATTTTAGTTGTTAAATTAACTTTCCAGTTGCACTTTATCAGTGACAGGTCTGAGACTTGCTTCTTTCATTTTCCATACTTGGCTTTCCAAGAGCTGTCTGGATTTTTTCCTGTCTGTGACCCCTGTTATCAGAGGTCCTCAAAGCACAGACCACTGGGTACCTCACAGATACCACCACCTATAAAGAACCCATTCAATGCTTTGTGTGTCTTGTCCATCTTTGCATATGCCAGTCATGATTGGTCTTCCTGACCAGCTCTCTGGGCTTCATATAGACAATTTCCCTAATCAGGCTATAAAAACTCTACATGTTTTTTACTGTTTTGTAAAGATGTCATCATATTTTGGGAAGGTGGAAACATTCTCTCACAGCAAGGCTGAATCTCTCTGGATGAAATATTTTCTACTACCTGATTATTCCTAATGCAGGTTTATTAAATTATTTTTTACTCAGATTTTAAAATTCCACATATCTCATTCATCAGTTTTCAACCTGTAAATTGGCATTTAAAAATTATAACGTTGTCCTTAAATTTCCAGCCAGATAGCTTTGTGATTAATGGGGAGAATAAAGAAAGAAGAAATATTAATTTCTATCTCATCTAACTTGTCAGTAGCTTGCCTGGACCTTAATGAATTGCATTGGCAACGTAGTATATTTATGATGTTTGTCAAAAATGCCAAGAGTACTACATGATGTTTTAATATCAGAATAAAACCTCAGTGTTAGGGTGCAATATCAATATATTGGAAACAGTTCCTTGCATCACAGATCGAATCAATAACCTAATTTTAGTCCAGCAAATGTGCAAAACAATGAGAATGAACAGAATAAAAGATGATCAACCTATATTTTCAATCATTAAGAAGGCATTATGTGTGAGAAATAATGATAGCACCATGACAGAACATTGGATAAAATCCTTTTCTAGAAAATCCAAGGCTTCCACTGGAAAAAAAAGAAGCAAGTAAAGTTTGGGTTTAGTTAGTAGTGTTGTCTCCATATTCATCTGCTTGTTTTTGCAAAATAATTTCCTGAGATAAAACATTACTCTTAATTAGAAACACCACAGTGCCAAAGACCTTTTCATCCCTACAAGGATACAGGTTTTCAGATGCAAAATTTCATTCTTTTCTCAGTCTACAATAATTCCACTGAAATTCATGGAAATCAGAGATAAACCAACTTGATAGTCTGGAGTGTTTTTTGCTGAATGGCCTACATGCTCATTATTCTATTATGTCATTATGTCACATCCCCACATGCAGATGTGACATAATCTAATAAACTTAGCTAGCAAGAAATTCTGCTTAAAAAAAACCCAAATCCAAGCACACTTTTCATAGCAGCTACTAAGTGTTTTCACCTCTTATCCAAATTATTTACAAGTCTCGTGCAGTTTTTTGATTACACACTTGTGTCACTTTGGTGTCATGTCCATCATGTAGACAACAGTACTTAATTTCTTATGTCAACCAGAGACTCTATTTCATGTATGAGATTATTCTGCTTTCATAACCGTGGGACCATTTCTAATTTTGTGTCTGTCTTTATCTGAACTGCACTGGTACTTTGAAATGAAAAACCTGACAAGTTAATCCCATTCCTACTCTGCCCAGCTATTTGGATTTTTCTGTAGTAGGTCTATTGCAGATAGACCTGGTTAGATTTTTACATAAAATAAGTAATCCCCAAAGCATTTACATGCAAAGATATTTTACTGCTCTTGTGACACGGTACAGAAAGTCGTAATACATCTGATTTGGGCCCCGTTTCTTCACCTTCCACATGTATCTGCATTTAGCCAAGCACTAAACCTCTTTCCCTATGAAGACCATTTCAAAATGACATGCTGCAAAGATGTCCTGCCCTGCCTATTAAGATCTTATTGCAGCAATACAACCTGTATTATTGCTCCCAGCCATTTCCACTGCTTATCACTTCAGTGTTAAAGTGCTTTGCCTCTCCAAATGCTTTCCTTGCAGAGAAAAGTCCCCAAGGCATTCAGCCTCATCTTCCTTACTGTAGCTAAATGACAATGGAGAGTTTTTAGTCTGAGAATTGAAAAGGAATAATTTTGCAGAAAATTCCTTGTTATTTCCTTTTTTTCTTTTTTTTTGGGGGGGGGAAGGAATCAGATGGTAGAATGATTGGAAAAAAAATAAAAAGAAAAAATAAGAAGTGAGAAGAAGAGATGACAGGAAAAGGAAAAGAAAAGAAAGGAAAAGGGAAAATTAAAAAAGGAAAAGGGAAAGGAAAAGGGCATCAGGTAATCTTTATCAATCAATTTTAATGGAAGATGTGGGACGCTTTTATTGCCAGTCTCATTACTTGACACAATAAGTGGCAGCTTTTGACATGTGTTGCACCCATGGCCAAAAGAATAAGAAAAGAGATTCTTCTGTATTCTTCTGGGGTGCTTGAAACCACACTTCCAAATCCACACTGGTGATTGTATGTTCACGTGCAAGGGAGAAGTTGCCTTATTGTGAAAAAACATTGGATGCCTTTTTGATTTTCTCACACATGTACTTTACAAGTCACACAAAGCAGCATCAAATAAAGAATCACAAGAAATAGTGAGAAGCATTAATAAAATTCAGCCACAAAGAAAATTAAGATTTTTTTTTTTTTGATGAAGAAATACCACTATTCATTGGTGCTATGTGTAGTTATGAGCAGAATCAGAACTAAGTTTCCACTTTCTTGAGAAATTAGATTGTGTGGTGAATTCATATTTCATGTCAGAGATCATGGTACAGGCAACATGAGGCTAGCATTTGTGATTTAAAGGAGACATAAGCAGCAAATTAACTCAAGGATACTTGGTTCATCATGTAGACTGCCTCATCTTGTTCTTATCAAGTGTCAGCATGATGCCCTGTGCCCTGATTGAAAGGTTGATGATGGCAGCAAATGACAAATGTTTTTTCCATTTAATCCCTCGTATATAAGGTCACTGCAGGGAAAGATACCATGGCCTGGTCAGGTCTTCAGACATGTTTTCCTCGGTACAGTTTCACTTACTAAACAGATAAAATGATATTCAATGAGTGTCATTAAAAGCCTAATTATTTTATTTCTTTGATTTAATTAATTTTCATGCAGACTCATATTAAAGCTTTGCATAATGCATTTAGCTCACTAATAGCTCATATTATATTTAATTACATATACTAATATGTGTATTTATGTGAAATGAAAAAGTAGCCTTTTTATGACAATCAAATAAGATTGTGTACGAGTAAGAAGTTAGTTATTATTACTTGTAGTAGAAAAAATAGTTAATGGTCTGGTGTAAGGGAAGATCGGAGTGTTTAACTTTTCATTATGATTTCATTGGTCTTTTATTAGATGAAGTTGGATCGGTCCCTCATGCTTTTCTGAGTTTCCTTCCATTTTCTCTTTCAATGGGAAACTGCATTTAACTTGAAATTTCATCTTTTAACTCTGACATCAGCAGAATGACTGAAATTTCAACCATCTATTGTTTACAGAAAACCCAAAAAGCAGTGACTAAATAAAATCTTTTAAGAATAAAGACATACTTGTTTTTTGTATGGGTGTTGTAGAAATTGTGATGTGAATCTGAAGAAATATGACAGATTTCATATTTCAAACCTGTCTTTCTTGGTTAATAGTACAGTAACTATGTTTTTTTAATTTCTATTTCTTAGAACCAAATCAGATCAGAATAAGTTGAACACAAGTAGACTATATCAGACATACTTCTGCATTTTGGTGGAAGCTTTTTTTATATACTGATAACATTAGCTTAAAAAGGAAAAAGGAGAAAAGAAAAAGAAACATAATTTTCCAAAATATGTGATTGGTTGCTCTAAACATGAAGAAAAAAAACAGATAGAAAAGCACCAGAAATAGAGCTAACTTAAAATAAATGTAATGTATATACTATAAATAATGTTTTCAAGGGGAGTGAGACAAAACAGAAGGTAACATTTGTATCCCCAAATTAGTCTGGTGATCCCAACAGTCTAATTACTTACTAATCAACTATTGACAGATATAAAGTGAATGGAACGGTATAGAATGAAATTCTTCATGACCTTATCCTGCATTGTCTATTGAAGTAAATGGAATACCTGATATAGTTATGCTGAAAGGTTTTTGGTAAATTCCTATGTTACACTGAGACTCAGGATACACATCAATACCACAATTTAATAAGAATGAAATGTGCTTTTGATATCCAGAAAACAGTAATCCAGAAACATATGTGGATTTTATGGGCTTCCCTTAAACATCTAAACTTAATTACTGTTTGATTCAATTTTTAGCCTTTGGCTTGGGCAGCCTAGGTTTGATAGGCCAAGACTAGGCAGGATTTCCTGTCTTCTGTATTTCCTCAAATACAAAAGCACATAATAAACATAAGAAGAATAAACACATACAACACTGTTAAATCAGGAAAAACATTCTGGAAATACAGAAGACTACAAAAAGCTTATATGGCAACAGATTCACTGGATGTTCAGACAGATACAATGGAATGGTCATTAACTCTGTTTATCTAGCTCAAAAGCATAAATCAAAATAAACTCTTCCAGCCTGATCCTGTTTACTTAATATTATGTCTAATAAAGGAATGGAGGGATCAATAGGTGGGAGTTGGAAGGGAGCAGTAGAAATTCAGAATAATTCAATGGAATCTCATGAAGAAGCTCTATAAAAGTTACATGTCTTGGATAATAAGAAGACAAGCTGAAAAATACAAGAAATGTAATGAATTTGGGGTGTCTGTTGCAAAGCCAGATCATCCACAGTCCACTGAATTTGTATACTGAGGTTGATGAAAGATAACAATGGAATATGAATATGAGTAAATTTTTTAAAAAATTAAAATAGTGAAAATGCTCTAGTCTGTTTCCGATAGGGATCCACCAAGATGCATAAAACAGATAACACGCTTTCTGTTCAAAATTTCACCTGGCTCCAGCTTTTTTTTTTTTTTAGATGAGTTTGAACTAAAGTTATCAAGTTTCAAGTTAAATCTGAGCCCACAGGTACCATGCCTATTTCCTTATCTTGACAGAAATATCCATTCACCTGTGATCAGAAAGCAACTCAAAAAGTCAGTAATATTATTCTGTATAAAAAATAAAGATGAAATTTCAAGTACTTAGTAGTACCTATTGGTGAAGACACTACCTACTAGTGTGTTCACATGGAATGATGTCAGATCCTCCTGTCAGCTTATTTAAGAAAAGTCAACACACTGCATGAGGATAAAATCCAATACAGATTCAAAAAAGGATTTGAAAGCACTTTAATAAAATGGTTAGTTGAATAAGAAGTTAAACTGTACATATCATCTTTCTTCTTTTACAAGGAAAACAATAGAAGCATCAGTGACATTAAAATATAATAAATTAGCAATTTAGAAATGAACAGGTAGGCTCAGAGAGAATATACTCCCAAAGTTACAGAACTTCAGATGTTAAAGAAATTCAAGATCTTTGTGGCCAGTAACAGAATTCTTGGCTAAATAAGATGATAACTTATCTTGAAGCAAATGTGTGTACATTTTCTTAACAGGTATTAACCTTGACAAATTTTAAGAGGAACCTTCTGATATGGAAGGCATCTGAGTTCTTTTTCTGTTATGAAGCAGCTGGTACTTGTCATTTTGGGAGTCTGAGCACCTGACAAATTTTTGGCAGCTCTGAACAAGTCTGGCAATTTTTATTACTTTGCATTACTGTCAAAGATGTTTTTAAGAGCCCACAGCTCAGTTAACACAAGAGGGCACTACAGGAATGCCTGCTGAAAAGTATCCAAACATTCAACCAAAGCTTGTTGGTTATTTTTTTCTTTTTCATTTTCTCCTTCCATTACAGTGGAATAAATGGGGAAAATGCTGAAAGAATCACCAAGATCTCACACATTTTTAATGAAATCAAATATTCTTCAGGTGAAGATGCTCAAGAATTCATACAATATAGTGTCAATACCTCACATTATCACATTTTAATGGTTACCATTATTTACAGGGCTCTAAAATATTTCTTCCACCCCTATCTTGCCCATATAATTTTTTTCATGACCAAGTGCTTTTTTATATATTTTATAGTGTGATCAATAACCCAGTTGATGTGCCTCTATAACAAGACACAGAGCATAGATAACAAGCTGAAAGCCACTGTGAAGCTGGAAATCCATGATCTAATTGCTGTTGCTGAAACCTGGTGGGATGAATCACTCGACTGGAGCAGTGGCACTGATGGCATTACACTGTTCAGAAG